>CM064428.1:36920876-38120876 GCA_032690845.1 Eleusine coracana subsp. coracana | reverse complement strand
ATACAATATGGACACTCATCGGACCTGAGGAAGCTTCTTGGATGTTCGATGTTTATTTCATATCCACCTTGGTAGAGTGATAGGACAAGTCGAATATCTTGATGCTTATTTTCAGGTTCCGGGCACTTTTGTGTCGCACCCTCCGCTTCCCCCGACCGACACCGAGGGACCGGATTATGTGGAGAAGACACCGCAGACCGGCACTGGGAGTCCAACCAAATCAGTCATCGCTAGCAACTCTACTGTCCCCACCACCGATCTCCCCCTCCAGTCAGCGAGTAAAACAATTTACTTTTTGCTGACAGCAATATCTGGGAGATGACAATGATGACAAGGCAGACCAACCTCAGAATTTTAGTGAGCTCTCCCCTGCTCCCTCCGACCGACCATCAAATCGGTCGGAGCCCCCAAGTCAAGAGGCGCATGACGCTGGAGCAACATAGAAGGCTGACGAATCCATCAATAGGAAGCGATCAGAGTCGTAGACTGCTTCCTTAAAGAAAAAAGTCAGCCGGAACAAGATCAAGCACGCCTCTGGGTAAGTCACATCTTCGAATCTTCATCGGATATAATTGAAACATGTTCAATTTTCGATAGTTTTGTCATGCAGTGAACACATTACTCGGTCGATGGAGACTCAGAGCGCCCCCTGTGTCTAAAGACACTAGGTCAGCTCCTGCGCCTCATCCGACCGACTTGTCTCAGTCTAAAGCCACGCCAGCAAGCGTGCAGACCCAGGCAAAAGAATTCTTAGCAGTTGCAAAACTGCCTCCGCAGACCGCCTCTCCTCCCCTGACTGGTAGTGCACCTTGTCCCATCAGGGACAAGGTCATAGCAGGTTGGCCTGAAGCTGAGGACTTGGAAATTCTCCACCAAAACCGAGCAACCAAGGTACATCAATACCAAGCCCATTTTCTTTCTCATCACATCATTACTTCTAATCATATGGTCTCCCCTTATCCAAAAAGTATATGCTTTGGTGGAGAGAAAGCAAGCAAGGATAGAATACCTTGAGGCCGAGAGCTTCGGTATGTATTGAAATCCTGCCCTTATGTATAAGTACTTGTTGAATTTTTGAGTTGCTGTTGTTCATAGTCACCGGTCAGTAGTTGGCAAAAGCTCAACAACAACAAGAGAAGCTGCAGACCGGTTACAAAGAAGCTTCTGCCTCTCTACAATAGAGTCGTATTGATCTTGCAGGTAAAATATCTTCAACTCTCCCTGTCTTCTATGCTTTCCCCATGTCTTTGTAAAATCTCACAAGGAAATCATTGCAAAATTGGAGAAGGTCACTTCTAATCAACAAAAATATTTGGGTGTTCTGAAGACCAAGAAGGATGACCTATCCAAGACTCCGGGTGAATGAGATGCCGAGCTTGCTAATCTAAAGAAGAAGTTGCTGGAGACTGAGGAGTCCCTGATAGATGCTAAGGCCAGCGCTCGATAGTTTAAATGTAATCTGGCCAGTAAGCTCTCCTTGTTTTCCCTTCATTTGTTTTTGTTATAAACCTCATCCTTCTAATCTTGATACCGGGCTACAGTATTGTCATATGGTGCTCGCACTGGATTATATCCACGCAAAGCAAGTGGAGAAGATCGGGCATTCCCTTGAGTACTTGCTGGAGCACGCGCCAGAGGCGATTGCCACTCATACTGGGAGGGTGGCAACCGAGGCCGCGAGTCAAGTATTGGCTATATGCCAGTCCTGGTCCCCAGAGCTACCATTAGACAAGATCAAAGAGGGCTTCAACCCATCGATATCGGTCAACCAATATCAGTTGCTGATGGACTCGATGGTTGAAACCTCCCAAGCCCTGGTTGAGAACATTGACGTCAAGTAATATTAATTGTTCTTTTTCTTGCTTAATTATTAAACAAGTTAAAAAAAACTCAACTAAGTAGTCGGTAGAATGATCTCTTGTTTCTTATAGCGATTGAAAGTAGTACTTAGCTGCGTTAATTGTACTTTAATACTAAAACTCTTTCACTATAAGATCTAGAAGACGCATCGGTATGCCATAGCATATTTAGCCGTAATTTGTAACTACATAACAATCAAAATCGACCAATCGACACATGACCTCTCAGACTTTGGCTCTGGGTTTAGTGTAGTGGCAGTCTGTTGTGTAGTTCAAACTCTATAGCTGTCATGCTGCATGGTTAGACCAAAAAATATAAGACCGTATCAAAATTTGAGGAATCGGTCTGTAAAAATCCAAAACCAGAGTTTATTAGGGTTAAGGAAGAGTGGGACATTATTATTTAGCCCCCTGTCTCGATTCTTTAATGTATAAATTAAGGAACCAAGGAAAATAAGAATGAAAATCATAAAAAAGAACCTTTCATCAAAAAGATTGAAGTTCCATTCAATAATATAGGAATACAAAAATAAGCTAAGTATAAAATCGACGTAGCTGATTTATGTTCCATGAATTTGGTACGTCATCGCCGTCTTCATACATTAGTCAATAAGCCCATGGCTAAGTGACTTCTTTGACCACATATGGTCCTTCCCACTTAGGAGACAACTTGTTCCGATTCTTAGTTGATTGCACTCAGCGTAGTACTAGATCTCCAACATGGAACTGACGATTTCAAACGTTCTTGTCATAGTAATGTCGTAAGCCCTGCTTCTACACTACCGACCAAAACAGAACACGATCACGCATCTCCTCTGCTGCAATCAACTCAATTTCTCGGTTATCTTCAGAGAGCTTCTCGTCATACCCCTTGACTCACGCTGAAACGACATTTATCTCGGGCGGTAGCACAACTTCAGAGCCTAAGACCAGTAGCCCGACTGACATTTGTTCGCAACCCCCAATGGACCAAAGGAAGTTCTCGAACCCACCAACCGGCATACAACTTAAGTCCGTAAAAAATCGGGGCTTCAACCCCTGAATAATCATACCATTGGCCCGTTCGACCTGCCCGTTGCTTTGATGATGGGCCGGTGAAGCAAAGTGGATTTTTATTCCCATCTCACCGGCGTAGTCACAAAATTCCTCAGATGTAAACTAAGTACCATTATCGGTGATGATATCATGAGGAACTCCAAACCGAGTGAAGACCTCTTTGACAAACTCAATTGCCTTCTTCAAAATTATCTTGCCAACCGACTTCGCTTCAATCCACTTGGTGAACTTGTCAATGGCTACAAACAAATGAGTAAACCCGCCTGGCGCCTTTTTAAAAGGATTGACAATATCTAGCCCCCATATTGCAAAAGGCCAAGTCATAGGTATCATCTAAAGTTGTTGTGAAGGCACGTGAGTGTTCACCCATGAGCCCGCAAGTGGAGTTCTAAAGTTGTTGCCAAGTCATAGGTATCATCTAAAGTTGTTGCAAAAGACCAAGTGGAGTTCTCGCCCATGAGCCCGCAATCACTCCTCGAGTGAAGACATGGTG
Organism: Eleusine coracana subsp. coracana; assembly: GCA_032690845.1. Lineage (NCBI taxonomy): Eukaryota > Viridiplantae > Streptophyta > Magnoliopsida > Poales > Poaceae > Eleusine > Eleusine coracana. The sequence goes on along the minus strand of CM064428.1, from coordinate 38,117,468 downwards.
TGCGTCACCGCTGCACAAAGCACAAGCTCGCCTCCCTCGAGAACTTGCCAGACTCCCCGAGCTGGCACAGGCACTCACTAGCGATGCCCCTTCCAACGGCGGGCTCAAAGTGTGTACAAACGTGTGACGGCCTTCACAACCGATCACGATAGGCTCGATCACTGACACCTAACCGGTCTTGGTCTCACCATAGACCAAGAGTAATAATCTAGATCACACCCTCAAGGACACCTTAGCCTTAGATGTGCAAGATGCTCAAGCTACTCTTCTCTAGCACTCTCAAGATATGCAATATCTCCTCCTAGTGCTCTCCTCTCTTCCTCTTGGACCTTACCAAATGCTCTCAGGTATTCCACTGGCCAAGAGTGGTCTCCAAGACCCCAGCAACGAAGTTATATAGGCTCCCAACCACAAACTAGCCATTGCTCCATGAAATAAGCTTCCTGGGCACACTGACCGGATAGTCCGGTCACTGCTGAACTGATGCACAATTGGCTCTGCCCCTGCTGAAACTCTAATTGACCGGATAGTCCGGTCACATGACCGGACAGTCTGGTCAATTTCTCTCTCCATTCTAGGAACCTCCGTGAAATGCACCTCTTCTGCCTTTCATGCACTCCTACTGACTGGAGTGTCCGGTCAGCCGACCGGACCGTCCGGTCTATACAGAGTCTACTGCTGGCAGACATCTGGCTCCTCATGCTAAGTCCTGGAAAACTCCCATAGTGACCGTACAGTCCGGTCTCCACTGACCCCTCTATCTAGTCTCTATGTCCAGAAGCTAAAACTCATCATCCTCGCTTGACTTGGTTTCCCGGCTTCTCCGAACAGCTCCTTGGCTTCTCCACTGTCACCTAGTGCCTGTGATTTCACCTAGCAACCTTGCACATTACCGACTAGACATGACCTAAGAGAATGACCTAGACCCCCTTGATAGTCCGGTTTTTCCTATGGACTCAAAGCCCTAACAACTACTCAAGTGTTCCAAACACTTGCACCATAGCTTGTTTTCCACTTTGATCCATCTCCATCAACCCTTGGACTCCATCAAGTTCACAAGCCTCCATGCTTCCGGTCATTGTCATCAATCGCCAAGGACACCATTATCCACATGATTTGTAATAGAGTTAAGAGATGATTCCTACAAAGACAACACTCATGTAGATGTTAGCCCACAATTTCATAGTTGTCATCTATCACCAAAACATCCATACCACGAAGATCCAATCATCAATGGTCATGAAGCTTACACAATCAAACATCATCTGGAGATATAAGGAAAAGAGTGAAGAGCATACTCTAGATGAAACATGCATGCATGTCATGGCAATATATTGAATGAAAGCATAAGGACATGCAATGCAAGGCATAAATGATGAGATGCAACAAGTTAGCATGGCAATACATAAGAATTAAGAACAAGCATTCATCATCATGATATTATACATAGGCATATAAGATAATAAATAAATATAAGCACTGCATATGAACAGGAAATAAACCAAGTGAGATAAAAAAGAGTCAAACACAAGTGAATGAAATCCATGACTCATCATAATCCAGATACAACGAATAACTCCTCAAAAAGAAGAACCAAATGATCTAACTCCCAAAACCTCGTAACTCCCCCTAGATACAAGCTACTCTCGATCGTAACAAGATCACACTCCCACTCCCCCTAGACCTAATGTCTTCTCCCCCTTTGGCAACAAGCACCAAAAAGCTAAAAAGGCGGGAAAAGATGAACATCTATGCGCTCGTGGTCGAAGGAGGTGGTGCAGCGACGTCCTCTATGGGCTCTGCTCCTGGCTGCTCCTGAGGCGGATCCTGCTGTGCTCCCTGAGCCTGTGCTACCTGAGCATCTAGCTGCTCAAAGAAACCAAGGTCTACAGGCGACTCAGACCCGCTGTCCTATGCTGCTGTAGTGACTGTGGAAGTCTCCTGAGCTGACATCTGGAGTAGAATGAGGTCTGCCACGTCCTGCTGAGTGAAACCTCCACGGACAAGATCCTCTGCTGCCTGAGTAGTAAGAGTGGAAACAGTGGCAGTAAGAGGTGGAGCTGAAGCTGTCATTGACTCTGGGGCGGTCTGGGAGTCTGCACGAGTAGTGTGCACAATGTCTGAGAACAGACTCCTGACCGGTACGTGCTGTAAGCTAGAGTGTCCTGCCATCTGTGAGCTCGACGAGTGTGAGGGTGAGACAAACAACGCTGACACAGAGAAGGCTGGCACAGGAGAGAGCTGTGCTGAAGAGAAAGTCTGTCCTGCTCCCCCTGTCGGTAAGACCCCTGAGAGTGACAGTCCACTAGACTATGCTGTCATCAGTGCAGTGAAGGGTCCTGGCTGAGTCTGCAGTTGCTAAAACTGAGGAAACACAGAAGGTACTGGCTGCTGACCGGACTGCCTCTGAGTAAGCTCCATCATCTAAGTCACTAGAGCGAAGACAAGTGCCATCTGCTGGCGCTGATGATCTGCCTGTCCTCTAATAAGCTCCATCATCGGACATCTGTCCTCTGACACACTCTGCATAAACTCTCCCAACCATCCTGCTAGTGCTGTCACTGTGACGGTGTCCTCAGACTGTGAACCTGTCAGCTGGGGAGGCGCTCCTGTGCTGGCTGACTCAGGAACCACCGTCTCTGGCTGAGCTACCTGCTCGTGAAGTACCGGTGACTTCTGCTCCTCCTCTCCTGTGTGCTGGCTGGAGGTAGTCTGGGATCCCCTGGGGACTCTAGGTGAGTAGCTGGTGGTCACCTCAGGGAAAGCGTCGTACTGCTCCTCCGTCACTAGGCCCATCCTCCTCAAGAGATAACAGATGTAGGGCCCGTAGACCAAGTGACGTCCTCCAACCCTCTCAAAAATGACCTCCTCTATCTCTCCAATGAAAAGATCCGCTAAGTCAAAAGTCTGTCTCCTCAAGATGGCTGCTACAGCCCACTGGTGTAAGAGTGTGAACTCCTCTCTGTAGCTAGACCGGGGAATGATAGTCCTGGTGACTATCGCTCTCACCACCTTGACCTCTGCAGTGAGTCTAGCAGGGTCTCTCTCAAAGCCTGGATTGTGGGGAGGTGGGAAAGCAATCAACATGAGGTCGTCTGAAGGTAGCTTCCCTCCCTGAGGTCTGCAGGGTGGCTCCAGTGTACCGTAGGCACTCCTGTAAAGCTGGAAGTCTGAAGCCAGGAGTCCTAGGTGGGAGATCAGGTCCTCCTTGGTGACTCGCTGTGGATGCCCTCTGAACAGGAACCAGAACTCTGAGCGGTCTCTGGCAACCCACAGCGTCGCGTAGAAGTCGAGGACCACATCCTCCCTGAACCTGAGTGGAGCAGTGACTAGCTCAGCTAGTCTTGGTAGGTACGAGAAGTACTGCTCCAAGTCTGTGCCTGTGGCCCTCCTCATGGCCTGGTAGGAGGTGTACTGCTACGATACAAGCACCCTGTCTGTCGTCCTCAAGGTAACACATCGTCTCAAGCCCTCTCCTATCCTCCTCTGGAGCACCGTCCAGTACCTCTCTCCAGCAGCGGGGTCTCGAGGAACTAGCACCCACTGCTCGAAGGACACGAACCAAAGTACCTTAAGGTCCTTTACAGGAACCTTGAGGATGTCCGACTCTCCGGTTGCCTAAACCAGTCTCTGCAACCTCCTCGTGCACACCTGACAAGTGCACCTCGGGTCTCCTACTCGGTGAGCTATCCTCTGGGGAACAGTCTGCTCTAGCTCACCCTCTCACTCCTTCTCCTCAACCAACTCCTCAGACTCTGACTCTAAGGTCTCCTCTCCAGTATCCTCCTCCTTGGACTCCTCCTCCTGCTGCCTGGAGGATCCTTGATCCGTAGTTCTCGATGATCTCCCCTGACAGGAAACCGGAGTACGCTGCAGCCACGGCGGTGGCACAACTCCGACTGCTAGAGGTGCAGTCCTCTACCTGGTTCTCCTCCTCAAGCTCTGTGTCTCACGGGGCTGCTCTAAGATCAGCCGTGTCCCCGGAGTCCTCCATGACTACTCCATGGCATCTAGGTGCCTAGTCACTCTCCTGGCTCTCTCTGACTCTAGATCTAGTCTCGGTCTCTTATTGGTCTTGGGCTTTTCAGTCATCTTCCCCTTTCCCTTGTCCTGTCCTGATCCTGCCATCTCTGACTGCTGCTACTGTCACTGCACACACATAGGTGTAGATGGGATAAGCATAGAGTCCTAATACATCTACAAGCAAAGCACCGCTAGGAAATAATGCGCAATAGAAATCCTAGCACTGAGTAAAGGACATGATCACTAGGCAATTGTGCAAGGTAACAACAGTGATCATCGACTATATGTGGCTGGTGTGAGTCATTTAGTGTACAGTCAAATAATGGCAATAAATCTAACTATAGACTAGACAGGAGACAAACCCTAGAATTGCAATTAACAGATAAGCATGTAATTAATTGCATCTAGGTTGAGCCAATTAATTAATTAACACAACTTATGATGAGAATTAGTACTAATTGCATCAATTAATTAAATACTCGAAATCAGGGCATAATTCGATGAATGGAAGATCAGTGTGATACCCTGAGGGGATCCGACACACTGAGAAGGATGAACACCTCAAAACACGCTCCGATCGCCGAAAAGATTGGAGCTTTGAGTACACCGGCAATGGAGAAGGGCAAGCGTTGCCCTAGGGCAGTGGAGCTCAGTGAGGAGTGGTGTGCACGCACAGGGGCGACTGCGCTGGAGGTGGTGCACGGTGGCAGCGGCTCGCATGAGTGGAGGCGTCGGCGGCTGGTGGCGGCTCGATCACGGGCGCAGCTGCACGAAGGCGGAGGCGCTATGCATGGTGCGGCTGCGCGAGAGCGAGCAGGGGCAGGACGAGCTGCATGCGAGCGAGTGCGAGCGTGGGAGCTCGTCAGCGGTGGCGGCACTGTCTTGCAGAGGGAGGCGCGATGTCAGCGAGGAGAGCGGGGGCACGATCTCGGTGTTGGAGTCAAACGGGGATGAAGACAACCGATATTCCCAATTTGACCTAGGTCAAAACACAATCGACGGCCGAGATCAATTAAGGACAGATCGACGCTTCAGATTGGCACTCGCATCATGTGATCAACCAAACTGACTGGACTGTCTGGTCTCTACACCGGACTGTCCGGTCAGGTCGGGGTCTGCTAGCCACTGGAGACCGGACTGTTCGGTCTCTAGGACCGTTCTGTCCGGTCTGTAGGACCGTTCTGTCCGGTCTCTATGACCAAACTCCCCCTAGGCCTTATTTCCAGTGACACTGACCGGACTATACGGTCTAAAGCCCAGACCGTACGGTCACTTCCAAAATTTGCTGAGTCAAGGACTTTCTCCATTTTCCAAGTGCCCTCGCTAAACACACAAAAGAACACCACACTTGGAATATAGAGGGAACTCTCAAACACTCATTTTGAAATAATAGTGGCACACTTATAGAGATGTAGTCTCATATAGAGCATGAGGCACAAATATTTGCGCGAGTAGATTTAACCTTGGAGCTCGTTTGAACATGACTCAATGGGCATGAAGCACAATCCTTTCCTTTGGTCACACTTATGGAGATGTAATCTCATATAGAGCATGAGGCACAAATATCTCCAAATGTGACAAGCCTCCTTTGTGTTTCCTATATGATGCATGCAACAAGAGTTTTACATATGCAACGAAAGTAAACATGCCATATGGATACAAGCAATATTAAACAAGACACAAAGGAAACCTAACAATGTCAAGTTTGAACCCCTCCCAAGCTTACTCACTATAAGCCATGCCCTTGCCTTGAGAGAAGTCAAGCCACCATCTCAAGCACTCCCCATTGCTTAAAGCTATCTTGGATGGGTTAGACATTGACTAATTTTTATGTGTTTTTCTTTTAGTGATTTACACATGCATGGATATAAAACATACTAGTCACAAAGGAGTCCTATTTACCATGCAATGCAAGAGAAAGAAAAACACACTACAACTACCAAGAACTAACATGGTTACCTCCCTTATGAGTAGATAGGTCGTTGAGGTCCATGTCACTTGTGGTGGACTTTACATGATCTTCATGAAAGTACTCAGTCCACCACCACCACCATCTAGGTCTTGTTCTTGGGCACCCACTTGTACGTAGCTGATCTCTCAAGATCAACAATGCACTTTGGTACCCATATGCTCTTGACCTTTTGTAAGGTTCATGACCACTAAGGTCACCCTAAGGTATGATTGTTTTGGTGATGAATGACAAACATGAAATGTGACTAATGTCTACACGAGTGTTGTGCATGTAGGAAATCTTATCTATCTTATGATGATCATTGATGGTTGCCTTGGCGATTGATGACAATGACAACAAGCATGGGGGCTTGTGAGCTTGATGGAGTCCAAGGGTTGATGGAGATGGATCGAAGCTGAGGACAAGCTATGGAGCAAGTGTTGAGAACACTTGTCTAGTTGTTCGGGCTTTGAGTTCATAGGAAAAATTGGACTATCCAGGGGGTCTAGGTCATTCTCTTAGGTCATGTCTAGTCGGTGATGTGCAAGGTTACTCGGTGAAATCACAGGCACTAGGTGAAAGTGGAGAAGCCAAGGAGCTGTTGGAAGAAGCCGGGAAACGAAGTCAAGAGGAGACGAGGAGTTTCAGCTTCTGCAGGTAAAGAGCGGACAAAGAGATCTTGGAGACCGGACGGTCCGGTGATCAGAGGGAAATTCTCTACAGAGAAGATATTGGACGTGAGGAATTCTATTGGCAGAGGAACCATAGAGACCGGATAGTATGGTGTGCAGACCAGACGATCCGGTCTATATGGAGAAGGTTTGGACAGAGGAGGAAGCATTGACAATGTCTTTGTTTGGAGAAAGGAGAGAAGAGACCGGACAATCCGGTGTGAAGACCGGACTGTACGATCATTACAGGAGGTGACACAACAGAGGAGAAGTTGGCTGCGAGGAAATCTGTTGGAGCAGAATTGAAAAGACAGGACTATACGGTCTGATTGTACAGTCTGTAGATTGGACTGTATGGTCTGTAGGAAGAAATTCTGGACAGACGAGGAAGTGGCTGCAATGGCTCTGGAGCTATGAAGACCAGACTGTACAGTCTGTAGACCGGACTGTCTGGTTAGTTTGAAGGAAACAACAGACAGAGAGCAACAACTTTGGAGGAGCCGTCCGGTGGAGACCGGACTGTCCGGTCTGGACAGTGACCGGACTGTTCGGTCAGTACATCCTGAGAGGCTGTTTCAAGGAGCAACAACTTGTTTGAGGTTGGAGGCCTATATAAACTCATTGCTGGGGTCTTGGAGACTGCCTTTGGCCATGGGGATTGCTGGGAGCATCTATGGGGAGCCAAAGGGCCAAGAGGAGAGCACTAGGAGAGGATATTGGATATCTTGAAAGTGCTAGTGAGAGTAACATGAGCATTGATGCACATCTAAGGCTAGGGTGTCCTTGAGGGTGTGATCTAGGTTGTTACTCTTGGTCTATGGTGAGACCTAGACTGGTTAGGTGTCGGTGATCGAGCCTATCGTGATTGGTTGTGAAGGCCGTCACACATTTTTACATGGTTTGAGCCCGCCGGTGAAAGGGGCATCAATAGTGAGCACCCGTGCCGGCTCGGGGAGTCTGGCATGTTCTCGAGGGAGGCGAGCTTGTGCTTTGTGCAGTGGTGATGCACACCGTGTCTTCACTCGAGGAGTGATTGCAGGCTCGTGGGCGAGAACTCCACTTGGTGGCGGGAGGGACCGGGACTCCAACGGGAGTGGTCAAACGAGGAGTAGGGGAGGGCGCCATCCTTCTGATACCTCGGGAAAAAATCATGAGCCATCTCTTACTCTACTCCTTACTATGATGCTTTACTTTCCGTATTTACATACCGTGCTATTCATGCTTGTGTGCTTACCTTGCTCTAGTTGACTACCTTGTAGACTTGCATGAATTGGCTCCTTTACTTGCTAATAGTGCTTAGCCTTCATACTTGATCACTAGCATGAATAGGAGTTGCTTTGGCTTGATTGATCACCCTAGTATGTATTGTGCTACTCTTGCTTTGTATGCTTTCTATATGCTTGTTGATCTAGTGGCTTTGCTTGAGTAGAACTCCTTGCTAGCTAGTTGTTTGCTTCCACGCATCTTTGGTAACTAGCTTGCATAGGAGTTGTATTGCCTTTGTGTGATCCACTAGCATGCTTAGCTTGTTGTTCATTCCATAGGACTATTATCTTGCTAGTGTGATCACCACTAGAATTGCATAGGAGTTGTATTGCCTTTGTGTGATCCACTAGTATGCTTAGCTTGTTGTTCCTTACATAGGACTATTATCTTGCTAGTGTGATCACCACTAGAATTGCATAGGAGTTGTATTGCCTTTGTGTGATCCACTAGTATGCTTAGCTTGTTGTTCCTTCCATAGGACTATTATCTTGCTAGTGTGATCACCACTAGAATTACATAGGAGTTGTATTGCCTTTGTGAGATCCACTAGTATGCTTAGCTTGTTGTTCCTTCCATAAGATCATTATCTTGCTAGTGTGATCACCACTAGGATTGTGCAGGAGTTGTTTTGAGTGATCGATTTTAGGATTTAGTGAATTTGGTACATAGTGCGAGTTCCCGATTCATCCCCCCTCTCGGTCACTCGGTCCTTTCAAGTGGTATCAGAGCCAAGTGCTCATTATAAGGCTTAACTGCCTTGAGTAGTGACCATATTAAGTTGGGATGTTATCCTATTTGGGGCCAGGTCATGGCTCATGGAAGGATCGCTTTAAAAGCTACCTAAATGCCATGATCTCGGATGAGTTGATGGATACTCTTGTGGACTTTGCCAATACCTTTGCCGATGATCATGTGTATGATGATTATGATGATGGTGTGGATGTGCCTTGTTCTAGTGAGTACTTAGATTCTTCTAGCAATGACTTGATAGGTTGCTCTACTAATGTGACTAATGTGATGATTGATGATGTGTCTCTTGATCTTGCTTGCTCCACTAGCATGACTAGGATTGATGATGATTGTGAGCTTTTTATTGATCATGCTAGCGACTCACTTGTTGAGGAGTTCTTTGCTTTTCATGATGAGGACTTACTTGACTCTCTCATTCGCTTTCGAGGTATTGTGGACTGAATTGAGGCAACTGAAGAACCTTCCAAGCTTCTGAAAATATTGATTGTCGAGAAGATCCTCACCTCGCTCCCTAGCAGCAAGCTCCTTTACATCACCCTTGATCTCATCATGGACAAGAATCTTTCTATTGATGATGTGATCGGGCTATACTTCAAGGATGAGGAGATCACCCCAAGCTTAATGGGGAAGAAGATGTTCAAGATAAACAATGAAGCATCTTCAAGCAAAGGGAAAGAAGTAGCTTTGAGCTCAAACTTCTTTGATCCCTCCACAAGATTGTCTTGCAACAACTTCTACAACCCCTTCGTATCAAGACCTACACCAAGCTCTTCATCAAGTGCATCATCAAGCTCTACCTCAAGTGCCATTCCAAGTTCTACTCCAAGCACTTCGGGTGGACCACACATTGGTGTAGGGGGAGCGCCGACCATAATGTTCACAAGATCATTTGAGATGATCGATCTCACCACTACAGCTCCGGCGTCTCCACCTCCTCCACCACAAGATCGACATTGGCATCTTCGTCGAGCTCACCAACAAATTACTTCTTTCAATTTGATGAATTTGTGAGAAATCCGAATGATGACCTTTGTGAGACTCCCTTATGCATTTATGATCTTGTGTGTGGGATAAACTCTTTTAGGGGGCTACGGAGGATTGCACCACATGAAGTGATTGACAAGTGCCTCATGCAAATCACAACTCATGAGATGGGTTTCTTGGTTGAGGAGGTAATCAATAGAAGGCATGAGCTCTCAATTGAGAGAGCAATGGAGATGATACTTGTGCTCCACTCACAAGTGGGACACGTGCTTGAGCATGTCACCGACCTCTATGATCCTCTCCATTACTTCATCGACCTCGACAATGTGCACATGGGGGATGGTCATGAACAATAGAGGTATCGTGCTCCCCACCATCCTATAAGGAGAAGACTTCAGGAAGGGATTGCAAGAATTCCTAATTATGAGGATGGTCTCATGGTTCATCATGATGAGGTTAGTGCAAGTCAATTGAGCAATGCTTTTGATACTAACCCTTCTTCCTCTAGTGCTTGTCTTATGGCTACCATCAGGGTCAACTACAAGAGTGGAGGTACTCATTGGTCTCTTGACAGTGGGTGCACCCAACATATAACTGGGAAGCCAACCAAGTTCACCAATGGTCAACTTTGTAACATGGGACTCAAGTGCACATTTGATGAGGATGGTGCAATGTTTGAGAATGCGAAGAAAGGCTAGTATTTCATGAAGTGAACATTGGAGATGAACCAACGAGCAAACCTTTGAGGAACATGCCCGTGGGCGAGGTCTTACTCCATGATGGTGATATTGATGAGCCCTCTACTCCACTACCTCAACCAACCCCATCCCTCGAGGTACAAGAACCAACCCAAGATGCTAGTGATACACCTTCCACATCCTTCCAAGATTCTATGAGAGTGCATCCACCTCGCCATGAGGAAAATGAAGAGAGAAGTGAGCCACAACCCTCTTCACATACTTTACCTCAAGCTACTTCTCAAATCTTTTCACATAACACCCCCACATCCACTCCAAGCTCTAGCTCCAAGACAAGAAACCATATGAGTGATTCCCCCACCTCATTGCAAATTCAAGACACTCATATCTCAAGAGAGCGAGCAATCCATGTGTGACACCCCATGTCACAAAATGGTAATTAGGCTAACCCTAATGCTAATTGAGAGAAAATTAAAATATAAATAATTAAGGTGCCAAAGAATAAGGAAGAAATTAATTAATTAAATCCAGATTATCCAAATGAGAGCCATTCTCAAACATCACAAAAACCCATGGGAGTGCACCAATGTTTTTGCATATTCTAAATGGCCACATTAAAAGAGAATTTTGAGATTTTTATCAGAAATTTTGGTAAACATTTCATACCCTTAAAAATTCCCCTAAGGTCTAAGAAAAGCATTTCTATTCTGGAATTTTCTAAGTTAATCTAAGCCGAATTAGTCATGCCCCCAAAAGCAAAGTTGGAGCACATGATTCCCTGGGCATGCACAAAAATCTGCACCAGGTTTGGAGCAATGGAACGTGGTGAATTGTGGCCAAACCCGAGCAAGGTTCTGGGTCAAGCTTGAGTCAACCCTCCCTTCTCCCTGGCCAACCCCTGATCGATACCGAGGTGTACCCCGAATCCCTGTGCCACCGCCGATCACTGCTGCTTCCCCATGCCAGCCACTGCACCACCATCTCCTCTCCTGTGCCACCGGCCGAATTGAAGCCCCGGCACCGGTGAGCCATTCTTTGGCCGACAGCGCGACTCCCGCCTCTCCCTCTGCTCTCTCTCGCTCTCTTACTCCGATCGGGACAAAAGGAGCAGCTCGCTCAGTGCGCCTCTCCCAGCTCTCTCTCTCTGCTCACACTCCCCACGCAACTCCCAGGAAGATTTCCCGTGAAGCCTGACGCCTCTGCCCTCCCTCTCCCTCTCTCTCCCAGGTGAACCCGAGCCAGAGCTCTGTTTTCCCCGCCATGTCCGCCGCCGTGCCCAGCTCTGCCTAGGTACCTTCCCCCTCTCTCTTTCTTTCGCAAATCGATGCGCCAAGGAACCTTCTCGCAGCCCCCCTGACCCTCTCCATCCCTCGTGCAGTGTCCTCGCCGGAATTTGCGAAATCCAGAGCCGCCGCCGTCGGTATCCGGCCACCCCGCCGATGAGAACCCGCCTCCGGCCTTCTTCCTCGACGTCTTCCTCAATGCCGACCCTCCCCGACCTGCTGTGAAGCTCTCCGACCAAGCTCCGGCCTCCCTCCTCCTTGGCAGCATCACGCGAACCTCGCCGGAGTTTCCCCCGCCGCCACCCCTCGTCGCCGGCAGCCTCCGGTGAGCCCCTCTCCCCTCCGACCCCAGCCTCAGGACCCTTGCAGCGCTGGGAACATTTTGGGGTCCGTGTAGGCCCCAGCCGTGCCGCCGATCGGCCGCTGGGCTGAGCTCGCCGTCGCTGGCCGCCGCGCGGGCGCGCGCACGCCTGGGTTGAATTCAAATGCGGATGGCAGTTCTGTAATTAAGTTGGAAATTTGCTTCAAACTTTAAAATTCAATAACTCATGAAATAAAAGTCCAAAAATTATGAAACCAATTTTGTTCGACTCATAAAATCCCCCTATACCCGAAAAATAAGTTGAAGTCCATGGTTATGCAGTGAATTAATATATTTAATCCCGTAAAGTTACAACCCTAATTAGCTTAATAAATTCATAAGTAAATAAATATAAGTGGTAAATTCATGAAACTTGCTCAGTGATCATTTCATGGCATCCCTAAACTTTCTGCATAAGCACATTTCCATTTATATGCATAGTTTTAGTATTATTGCATAATCTTCATTTTCAGTAATGGAATTTATAGAAATTATTGGCTAGGAATTTATTTATGAAATTTGGTATTCCTGTTCCTTATGCACTTGTACATTGTTATAAAATTCCATGTAAAATTTGAAGCAACTTAAATATACTTTTTGCTGTTAAATTGGTCACTTGATAGTTAGCTTAGGAATTTCCATATGAATATTGCCTTTATGTGCATTTATTTACAAGTAAGAAAAAGCTTACCTCTGGAAAATTCATATAGAATAATTCATCTTAAAATTACAGTAGAAATTCTCATTTCCATTTTCATGCTCATGGTTCCTAATTAATTATATATTTATGCACCTAGAGCTATTCTATCTAGATCAACTTTGTTAACCTCATATCTTATGATGGCCAATTGCATAATGGTCACTTTAGACACTTTACTCAAAAACAAACTTTTTAAAGTATAGGACCAGCACTACGTTTCCATGTCACCATCATCATGTAATGCCATGTGATTCTCATCTATGCTATGCTCATGTTTAGAGTAGACATACACTAAGTTTTGATGCATGAAACCCATGTTCTGTTAATTATAAGTTTGTCCCCTTCAAATTCAGTGGTTGCCATGTCATCCATGTATGTGCATACACATTCATTCAGGAGTATCAGTTTCATTAATTGTATTTGTTGAGGAAGTGCCATGAATCATCATACCATTCATTTCATCTTTAATTAAAGAACCCCATGAACCCTTGTGTATCCCGTCGTAATTATGCATGTTCATTTCATATAGGGAGCGAGGTCGAGGAGATCACACTGGAGCAGCCGGGATCTGAAGTAAACTTTGGTGAAGACACTAACTACGATCACTCCCAAGCCAAGCCCCGGTGCATACCTAATTAATTTTTGAGTCCATTATACTTTGTCACAAGTTAGGAATATTGTGTTGTGCATTATGTGTAGGACTAGGATGAAATCCACTTGCATACTCCAGCAATGACCTATAATTAGTCTTTGTTAGCAAGCTCATCCGTTAGCGAATGCTATGCTTAAACTAGTGGAGTCCACGGTAGGTTATAGTTTCAACTATGGTTCACATGATAAATGAACTTGATAAAATGGAGCACCTATCGTTGCAACTCCGCGGACAAGTATTGAACAGTATCAAGTACATACCTTTATGTGGGAATTGGTAAACCAAGTAACTTGTGCGCCGTATTGTTGGACGGTCATACTCATCGATCCAGAGGTGATGTGAACAGCATGGTGGTTGCATAGGTTTGAGGACCGCTGGAGAGTGCATGGGTTAAGCCTCGGATACGAAGTACTGTATCGCGGGGAGGATGTGTACTCGGGATCGATGGCCCTGGATCAACTTTATAGCAATCTTGTGAACGGTGGCCATACGTGTTCTTAAGTGATGTATATGTCGTGTATTTGGGTTTTCCCCTGCAAGATGTAAATCAATTCGAATTACCGTCCCTCGCGGTTATGAGTACCTCTTGTTCGAGCAGCGACAATGATATGTTAAGTAGTAAAGTTGTGGTTATGTTTCTGAAATTTACTTATGCTATGACTACATATTGCTATGATGTATTGCTCTTTACTTATGTTCAAGTTTTAGCAGCTAGCTAGACTCACCGTAGCTATTTTCTACAAGAAGCAAAGTAAAATCTTGATTAAGGAAATGAAAGTGCAGCGTAGAACTAATAGGAGCTTTTTACGCAATTATCAAATAAACCCGGTCAGCCCCCTGCATACTAGGAGTCGGTTTTAGTAAACCTTTTGACGGGTAAGTCTTACGAAGTATGTTAGATACTCAAGCTTTGCGATTATGTTGTTTTTTAGGTATTCCTCAGGCCACATATTGTGATTGTTGTAACAAGGTTGTGTGGGAAGGTGAGGAGCCTCAGAATTGGACCATTGAATTATTCCCTAGCTCTCCTAACCGCGATGAGTGAGCCATAACCATATGGCTGACATGGTTCACGTAGGTGATCGACGTGGTGTTTTGTCGCTTTGTTGCTTCCGCACAATTATGTAATATAAATCAAGGACATATGTATTGTATTGTAATCTGAACTTGCTTCCGCTGAAACTCTCGAACTTGTAATATTATGCATTCAGTAATGTAACTTTGTAAATGATGAATATTCATGTGTGAATGCATAACTTCCTCAATTTTAAGTCAATGAAGGCGAATAAGTACTCGTTGGAAAGCTGAGGTTTTTCCCTACAAGTTTGGTTTAGGAACTTTGTCCTAGAAAAATCTGAAACTGGGTCGAATTTTGCAAAAACAGTAGCCTTTTCCGGAAGTCAGAAATTGCTTCATTTCTGTCCCCTGCCTCTGGATGATCATAACTCCCAGAGACTTTATTGGCTGGGTATGTGTAAGTATGCGTTGGAAAGATGATGAAATTCTCCACAACATTTGTAAACACAAAAATTTTAATTCTATCCAGAAGCTAAGCGTTTTTGCGCATTTCTGCGGTTTGCTCCGTCGACTGCAGAAAATTTGTTGTTACCGGTCGTTAAACGGATCGGGAACCTCATGTCTTTTCTTTTTCCAATCAATCCTTATACTATTTTAAGCATGTGTGCTTAGTGGGATATTAAGTTTTGACTCACCCTTCTAAAACTTTATTCCGGCAGATGGATGTTGGCAAGCTCGTGAAGGACCCCGAGTACCTTGCCGCCCGCATTCTTGAGTTGGAACGAGAGCACGAGGCGCTGCTGTCCATACTTGTTGCCCGTGATGCCCAGCTTGCGAAGCAGGACGCTAAGATTTCATATCTTGAGGACAAGCTGCATACTAGCGAGTTGGAGCGGGCCGATCTTTTCGAGCAACTCCATGATGCTCAGCTCATCATCGAGGGCAATGCAAGCGATCAGTTGCAGGAGCAACTGAACCAACACAACGCCCAGCTCACCGCTGCCTAAGAGGAGATTTACTCTCTTCATGGTCAGGTTACCGCTCTCTTGGAGGAGCGAAGTGAGCTACAGGCTCAGCGCAAAGAAGCTCAAGATGCGCGTGATGTCATGGAAGGGAACCTCAACGACGCTCACGCGATCATCGCACAGCAAGAGCAGCTCATCGGACATCTCCAAGCTGCTAATGGCCAGCTGAATGCCATCCTTAACGATGAGCCACCCATTCCACTCGCAGTGATTTCCCTCGATGACGCTGATTTGAGTGAGAACAGTGACTCCGGCGTCGACTTTGAAGCACCCCCTAGACCGGGTGATATGGACATGGAGTCCGATGGTGATAGCCATGCCGGGTAACCGAGTAGTAGGATGTACATAGGGTGGAGATCTCGTGACACATCATAGTTGTATGTGCATAGTGTTAGTAATGCTAAACTAAGTTGTAACCTAAGCTCTCTGAGATCGTGTGGTGTCATGTTCCGAGTGATGTAACCAAAGACTTACTATGTATCAAAGTTGCATCACATGTATCCATGGTTTTATCATAATTATGTTGCCTATGGTGTTGGAAGTTATGGAATTAAGTTATCTCTTGTGTCTGCACCGTTTACTTGTCAAGCCTTTCAATTATGAGCAATCTGAAATTTTATTTCGTTACCATGTCATAGCCTTGTTATCATACTGTCTCACGTGATGATCGGGCTAACATGCTTTGTTCATATGTCAGATGGTGCAAACTTGCCGCGGTGGAGAAAACATTGGTGATGCTCCCGGCGCCTCGAACGTCAGTGGAAATGGGCCACTACCCAATGTGCCACCCATGATGGCTATGGAGCAGCTCATCCACAATCAAAATGAGATGTTCTGCATGTTCATGGAGAACATGAACCGCCAAGGAGGTACCGGACCACCACCGTTGCAGCCTCGTGAATCCTCCTACAACGACTTCTGGGTGACTCACCCGCCCACCTTCGGAGAAGCCGGTGATCCTCTAGAAGAGGATAATTTTATTCGCACTTTGGAGTCAAAGTTCGCTCTCCTTCACTGCACCGAATAGCAGAAGCCCCTCTTTGCCGCGCAGCAGCTCCGTGGCTTCGCAAGTGCTTGATGGGCCAGTTTCACCGCCGCTCTCGATGCTGGTCACCAAGTCACATGGGCGGAATTCTGCATAGCTTTCCGTGCACAGCACATCCCTGCTGGACTCATGAAGCGCAAGTTCCAGGAGTTCCTCAACTTGAAGCAAGGCTCCAGAACCGTGCAAGAGTATGCACGGAAATTCAACTACCTGGCTCAGTATGTGTCGTATCACGCTGATACGGACGAGAAGAAGAAGGACTGTTTTCGTTCGGGTCTTACCCCGAAGCTGCAAGACCGCTTGGCACAAGTCACCGCCGGCACATTCAACGATTTGATGAGTGCCTCCATCGTGCAAGAAGATGCCATCCGTGCCAACCAGGAAGACAAGAAGAGGAAACATGCTATGGGAAGTTCATCCGGCTCTGCACCGCCCAAGTACAAGCTTGCAATCACTTCCCTGACCGGACAAAAATTCCGGGCTGCGGTACCGTCGGGAGGAGGACCTCGTTCGTTGTTCTTGCAGCAGCACTCACGATTCCATGGAGGCAACCAGCAGCAATCTTCTGGTTCTCGTCCACCACAGCAGAATAACCAAGTGGTGAAGACCAACTCATCACAGCCATGTTACAATTGCGGCCGTACCGGTCATTTTGCTAAGGAGTTTCGGTTTTTGAAGCGCAACCCGAACAACAACAACAACAACTCCAACACTTCCGGGAACAACAATAACAACCACAACAGCGGCAACAACAATGGCAGCAATGGAAGTCGTCCCCAATCTTCTACCCCATGCACAAGAATGGCCGAGTCAACTATACCACGGTCAAAAAGACCCAAGTTGGAGAACCCGTTCTCGCGGGTACGTTTTCGGTCAACCAACATGCTGCCATGGTTCTTTTTGATTCAGGAGCAACGCCTAATTTTATTAGTCAAGCATGTGCAAATCATTTGAAAATCACCCCACCACTATGGGAACACCGTACATCATCACATCTCCCGGTGGAAAAATAAGAGCTCATTGAGTTAAGGAAAGTGCCACTTAAACTAGCAAGCAACGTATACCCCACTTTCCTAATCATCTTAGATGGCCAAAGCATCGACATAATCCTTGGTATGAGATGGATGACTAGTCATAAAGCCGTACTGCACATTAAGGACCAGGAAATCCATTTGAACTCACCCTTACATGGCCCCTCTATTCTCCGATTGCCATATCCAAGTTGTCCACTTCTCAAGTGTGTCATGTTGAAGGAAAAGAGCTAGAAAATATTCTGGTGGTATGTGAATTCCCCGATGTACTTCCAGATGATTGGCCGGGAATGCCTCCGGACACGGATGTTGAGTTTAAGATTGAACTCATACCCGGTACAGCGCCTATCTCTCGTAGGCCGTACAAAATGGCTCCTAATGAGTTAGCAGAGTTAAAAGAGCAGTTACAAGAGCTTATGGACAAGGGTTACATCTGACCAAGTTCATCTCCTTGGGGCTGTCCCGATCTATTTGTGAAGAAGAAAGACAAGACCCTATGCCTATGTGTCGACTATAGGCCGTTAAACGCTGTAACCATCAAGAACAATTATCTCCTACCTCGAATTGATATCCTCTTTGATCAATTAGTGGGTGGTAAAGTCTTCTCCAAGATTGATCTCCGATCCGGTTATCATCAAATAGAGATCCGAGCCAAAGATATTCCAAAAACAGCTTTCTTCACTCGATATGGTCTGTTCGAATATCTTGTCATGTCTTTTGGTCTCACCAATGCTCCAGCCCACTTCATGTATTTGATGAACTCCGTGTTCATGCCAGAGTTTGATCAGTTCGTAGTTGTATTCATTGACGATATTCTGATCTACTCCAAGTCCGAGGAAGAACACGCCGAACATCTCCGTATTGTTCTACAGCGACTCCGAGATCATCAACTTTATGCCAAATTTAGCAAATGTGAATTTTGGCTAAAGCAAGTTCCATTCTTAGGTCACTTCATATCAGCGGAAGGAGTAGCCATGGATCCTAGCAAAGTAGAGGATGTGCTGAATTGGAAAGCTCCGAAATCGGTCAAGCAAATTTGCAGTTTCCTTGGTTTGACCGGTTATTATCGGAAATTCATCCCCAACTTCTCAAGAATTGCCAAGCCTATGACCAAGTTGCTAGAAAAGGATGCTAAGTTCAAGTGGAGTAGTGCATGTGAAGAAGCTTTTCAATCACTCAAGAAGCATTTGACAACCGCCCCGGTTTTGGCTCAACCCGATATCACCAAACCGTTTGATGTTTACTGCGATGCCTCCGGCACCGGATTGGGTTGTGTGCTTATGCAAGAAGGCCGCATCAATGCCTATGCATCGCGACAGCTCCGGAAGCATGAGCAAAATTATCCCACTCACGATTTGGAATTGGCCTCCGTTGTTCTAGCCTTGAAAACCTGGCGCCATTACTTGCTCGGTAATCTTGTTAACCTCTTGATGTAGATATGGCCTGATCTTCCGAGAGGTAAGGGGATAAACTCTAATTTGGGGAACTCGGTGTCGATGACCCGGCTTGAATCAGACACGATCCAACCCCGCAACCATTACACCAAGCACAACTTGATTGTTCCTGCAAGAGAAATCGAGAACACAAGCAAGAGAGGATAAACACGCAATCTGAAATTGCAAATATGGATGAAGCGAATCACAAGAAAAGGTTCAAGCTCTGAACACAAAAGGACTAATCGCCATAGTGGTGTAGAACAAGAACAAGGGCCCTGGATTACTGTAAAAGGACTTGTCGCCATAGTTACAATAATTCAATCAAGTTTCTCTCTGGAAAACTGAACTAACAAAATCCAAAACTACAAGATGGCGGCTACTGAGTTTATATAGGAAACAAAGACGTCCTAGGGTTGGGGGCGACCAGGGGGGGCGCCCACAACATGGGCTTAAGGCCCGACACGATACATGGCCAAGTTGGCCCAAAATAGGTGGCACAACACCTTGTCATGGTCACATATTATAACTCACGATCCTTCTGGAGCTAGGACCAGAACCAAAATGACGGCGTCGTCGTCCTCCTTCCAACGCATCAAAGAACGTCTCGTTTGGACGTCGGATGTGGGAGATATCATCAACACCGTGAAGGGGTGTCGGCTGAATCCTAGACGAACGCGGCGATCGAATTGGTGACGACTTGTAACTTGGGGAAGGCCATGATATGCGCGTATCCATCATGGTGATGTCCTCATCATCCTCCCCTTCTTGAATTGGAGTCGCCCTCGACTCCATCTCAGCATCAATCTCCTGCAAAAGGTTAGTACTAGCAGAATGCAAAGTACAAGATACATGACCATCAATAGAAGATATATCATGACAAAGCATAGTATAGCAAGGTGCATCATGATTATCACAAAGATCAGTAACAGTAGATGTCATAGCAAGAAATGCACCTCCCTTTAACTGAATAGCCTTATGTTTAACATCAGAAAGTTGTTTGTTATCATGTTTATTCTCAGTATTTTCAGCAAGCAGTTTAAAATGATTTCTAATATCAGCTGGCAATAACGGACGCAAAGTAATATTTCTGTCCTTATGCACGAATGTATATGTATTTGTTCTACCATGATGGGCAGCATCCGTATCATATTCCCATGGACGGCCTAATAAAAGAGAACATGCTTGCATAGGTACAACATGAAAATCAGCAAAGTCTTGATAAGAACCTACTGAGAAGTGTATGCGTGCTGATCGAGTTACCTGTGCCGTACCACTATTGTTGAACCATTTGATGTGGTAGGGCTGATGTAGTGCAGGCGTGGTCAAGCCAAGTTTGCTTACCAAATCAGAACTTACCAAGTTGTTACAGCTCCCAGTATCAATGATGGTGAGAACACGGCGGTCCGCAACAATGAGGTACATGTAGAATAAATTGTTGCGTTGTTGTTCTTCCTCTTGTCCCACCCGAGTGGTCAACACACGCTGTACAATGAGGCTAGGAAAGCCCGCGGTGGCAGCAATAGAATCAATGGCGGTAGTCTCCTGCTCCTCCGTCGAATCTGCAACAAGGTTAGGCATACGAGCAAATTCATCTTCAACATCACTAGAACTTTCATACCCATCAGTGGTAGCAATGAAAGCACGACGACTAGGGCAATCCTTCATGACATGTCCCATGCCCTTGCAGCGGTGGCAAATAATGGTGGTGGAGGAGCCACTCCTAGTACTGGAAGTAGTAACCTTCTTCTGGTGTTGGTGCTGCACACTAGACGATTGCGCTGCAGAAGTAGGCGCAAGTGGAAAAGTTGTGGCAGGTGTCTTAGCAACATGACTCTTCAAGTTCTCTACTCCAATGCGTTGCTGGAGATATTGCTCAGTGTTGGACCTGCAAGATTGTTGTGGAAGGCGTCCCTGTACTTCTCGTTCAGCCTTAAGAGCAATATGATACAATTGGTTTCAAGATCATCTTCATGTATATCACAACCATGCTAAACCAATAAGCAATTCCTGATAATATTCCTCTACTGTTTTACTACCTTGTGTTAAAGATTGTAATTTCAAACGTAAATCATGTTGGTAATAAGGAGGAACAAAACGAGATTTCATGTGTTGTTTCAAAACAGACCAAGTGGCAGGTATAGCAGCATTAGTATTGCAAAGATCATTCTACCAAAATAGAGCAAAACCTGTAAACTCACTAGTAGCAAGTCTAACTCTATGCTCAGCAGGAACTAAATGAGAATTAAATTTCTGTTCTACAGCAAGTTCCCAATCTAGGTATGCTTCAGGGTCAGCACTACCGGCAAAAGGTGTTATGTTAAATTTGGGCTTAACAAAAGTATCAGTATTACCACGATTGTTATTACCTCCCATACCGTGTCGATTACGGTGAAGACGGTCTACATCACGGTCAAAATCATCATCATCAGCAGCTCGTTGAGGTGGAGGTCGTCGTTCCACATCCTCAATGCGGTGGACAACAGTGTTGATGTGACCCATCAACTCGGCAAACTTCGTTTCCATGAATGTACGCTGGTCCGCAGGAAGCTTCGTGAGCTCGGCCTTGGAGACGCAATCATTGAAGTCTGTTGGGGACTCCAACTCTCCAGGTGTCCCTTTCCCTTTCTCTGACATGGTTAAAAGCAAAAGACAAGACTAAACAAAAAGATTAGCCCTATCAACTAGCAGGCAGCAGAGGGTGTAGAAAGTGGAAAACAATATCAGAAGCAATGTATCACAATCTTGCAAGTGTTCTTACCAAAGCCAAACAGGTCGACACAATCTGTAGTTGAGCTTGGGTGTAACAGTTGCAAGGAAGAAACCTGTGCTGCAATACGTATAGCTTGGAAGGCTAATATGTATGTCACTGGAACACAATTCAATAACAGATAGTAGCACTAAATAAATATCCAAAGCAGTGTCCTAATTGTTGGAAAAAGAATGGTGTTCAAAAACAGTTGTGACAGCAAGAACAATGGCAAAGAACATGGAAAAGACAGCAAGGAACAAAACAGACTTCACAGACTTAGAATTTTCAGGGCCGGGGGGGGGGGGGGGGTGGTGCAAATCAAAATCTTGATTTTTTTTGTATGATTTTTCCACTATTTTTCTGTGATAGAGGAACACAAAGGAAGGAACCACAAGAAGTTTCAACTCAAACAGAGGGAAAACAAAGGGTAGGCAACTAGGTAACCATGCTCCAGATGACCTGTATGCTAAGATTAAGTTTTCAATTCCTTCGTTTTTGGGTCAGTATGATGATGATGCTTATCTTGATTGGGACATGACTGTAGAACAAAAATTTAATGCCCACCTTGTTCCTGAACAACATAGAGTTAGACAAGCCACTAGTGAGTTTAAGGACTTTGCTATTGTTTGGTGGAGTGGTCTGGCTGCTGAAACTGATTTGCTGACTAATTGGGTAGAACTTAAGGTAGCAATGCATTATCGTTTTGTTCCTCCTTTTTATAGAGAGATTCATAATGATGTAAATATGGCCCGATCTTCCGAGAGGTAAGGGGATAAACTCGAATTTGGGGAACTCGGCGTCGACGACCCGACTTGAATCAGACAAGATCCAACCCCGCAACCGTTACACCAAGCACAACTTGATTATTCCTGCAAGCGAAATCGAGAACACAAGCAAGAGAGGATAAACACGCAATCTGAAATTGCAAATATGGATGAAGCGAATCACAAGAAAAGGTTCAAGCTCTGAACACAAGAACAGGGGCCCTAGATTACTGTAAAAGGACTTGTCACCACAGTTACAATAATTCGATCAAGTTTCTCTCTGGAAAACTGAACTAAACAAAAACCCGAAACTAAAAGACGGCGGCTACTGAGTTTATGTAGGAAACAAAGACGTCCTAGGGTTTGGGCGACCAGGGGGGGCGCCCACAACATGGGCTTAAGGCCCGACATGATACATGGCCAAGTTGGCCCAAAATAGGTGGCACAACACCTTGTCGTGGTCATATATTATGAATCACGACCCTTCTGGAGCTAGGACCAGAACCAAAATGACGGCGTCGTCGTCCCCTTTCCAACGCATCAAAGAACGCCTCGTTTGGATGTCGGATGTGGGAGATATCATCAAAACCGTGAAGGCGTGTCGGTTGAATCCGAGACGAACGCGGCGACCGAGTTGGTGACGACTTGTAACTTGGGGAAGGCCATGATATGCGCGTATCCAGCATGGTGATGTCCTCATCACCTCTACACCGACCACAAAAGTCTCAAATATATCTTCATTCAATAAGAACTGAACATGAGGCAGCGTAGATGGTTAGAATTAATCAAGGATTATGAATTGAAAATTTATTATCACCCTGGGAAAGCCAACGTGGTTGCCGACGCCTTGAGTTGAAGGGACCAATGCAATCACGCCATCATTTGCTCTATGGAAGCTTGCACAATTTCAGATCCTAGCGAACCAAGTGTTCGTGTCATTCCATATGGATCCTTGTATAATTTGGCGCTCATTCCTACCCTTCGGGAAGAAATTGTGGAAGCCCAAAAGAAGGACAAGGGAATGGAATATATTCGCCAGAAAATAGGGAAGAAGGAAGCAACATGTTTCCGACGAGATGAAGATGGAGTACTATGGTTCAACAACCGCCTTGTTGTTCCAAAGAACGAAGGGCTAAGAAAGAAAATTTTGGATGAGGCTCACTTGTCCAAATACTCCATGCACCCCGGCAGCAACAAGATGTACCGTGGGTTAAGGGAAAAGTTTTGGTGGACGCGTATGAAACGAGAGGTTGCTCGTTATGTCTCCAAATGCGATACTTGCCAGCGTGTGAAGGCCGATCATCCGCAAACCAATGGTCAAACCGAGAGACTAAATCAATATTTGAAGGATTTATTGAGAGCATGTGTTCTGGACAATCGTGGGAATTGGGAATCTTGCCTCCCGTTTGCGGAATTCTCCTACAACAATAGCTACCAAGAGAGTTTGGAAATGTCACCATTCGAAGCCTTATATGGTCACTCGTGTCGAACCCCGCTGAACTGGTCAGAATCAGGAGAAAGAATTACCTTTGGTCCAGATCTGGTCACGCAAGCCAAAGAAAGGGTGCGACAAATCCAAGCTAACATGAAGGCCGCACAATCCCGTCAAATAAGTTATTCCAACAAAAGAAGACGTCCATTGGAGTTCGAAAAGGGAGATCATGTCTGTCTCCGGGTTTCTCCCAACAAAGGTGTATCTCGCTTTGGAATCAAGGGAAAATTAGCACCCCGCTACATCGGACGCTTTCCGATCACGGAGAAGCATAGCGCCATTGCTTATCGGTTGCAACTACCGAAAAATCTTGAGCGGGTGCACAACGTCTTTCATGTATCCCAACTCAAGAAGTGTTTAAAGCCTCCGATCGACGTGGTTATCTCAGACACCGAGCAATTGGAAGAAGACCTCTCCTACCCCGAGTACCCCATCCGAATCATTGATAAAAAAGACCGGGTAACTCGCAGCCACACTATCACCTTCTACAAAGTGCAATGGAGTAACCATACCGAAGATGAAGCTACATGGGAACAAGAAGAGTTTCTGAAAACCAACTTTCTGGAATTCTTGACCTCGCAAAACCGGTAACCAACCGCACCCCTCCTTTTATTCATCCATTTGCAAATCTCAGGGCGAGATTTCTTTTAAGGCGGGTGTGCTGTGACACCCCATGTCACAAAATGGTAATTAGGCTAACCCTAATGCTAATTGAGAGCAAATTAAAATATAAATAATTAAGGTGCCAAAGAATAAGGAAGAAATTAATTAATTAAATCTAGATTATCCAAATAAGAGCCATTCTCAAACATCACAAAAACCCATGGGAGTGCACCAATGTTTTTGCATATTCTGAATGGCCACATTAAAATTTTTTTTTGAGAATTTTATCATAAATTTTGGTAAACATTTCATAACCTTAAAAATTCCCCTAAGGTCTAAGAAAAGCATTTCTGTTCTAGAATTTTCAAAATTAATCTAAGCCGAATTAGGTCATGCCCCCAAAAGGACAGTTAGAGCACATGATTCCCTGGGCATGCACAAAAATCTGCACCAGGTTGGAGTAATGGAACGTGGTGAATTGTGGCCAAACCCGAGCAAGGTTCTGGGTCAAGCTGGAGTCAACCCTCCCTTCTCCCTGGCCAACCCCTGATCGACACCAAGGTGTACCCCGAATCCCTGTGCCACTGGGGATCACTGCCACTCCCCCATGCCGGCCACTGCACCACCATCTCCTCTCCTGTGCCACCGGCCGAATTGAAGCCCCGGTGTTGGTGAGCCATTCTCTGGCCGACAGCGCGACTCCCGCCTCTCCCTCTGCTCTCTCTCGCTCTCTTACTCCGATCGGGACAAAAGGGGCAGCTCGCTCAGCGCACCTCTCCTAGCTCTCTCTCTCTCTGCTCACACTCCCCGCACAACTCCCAGGAAGATTTCCAGCAAAGCGAGCGCCTCTGCCCTCCCTCACCCTCTCTCTCCCCGGCGAACCCGAGCCAGAGCTCTGTTTTCCCTGCCATGGCCGCCACCGCGCCCAGCTCTGCCTAGGTACCTTCCCCCTCTCTCTTTCTTTCGCAAATCGATGCGCCAAGGAACCTTCTCGCAGCCCCCCTGACCCTTGCCCTCCCTCATGCAGTGTCCTCACCAGAATTTGCGAAATCCAGAGCCGCCGTCGTCGGGATCCGGCCACCCCGCCGACGAGAACCCGCCTCCGGCCTTCTTCCTCGACGTTTCCTCAATGCCGACCCTCCCCGACCTGCGGTGAAGCTCAAGACCAAGCCCTGGCCTCCCTCCTCCTTGGTAGCATCGCGCAAACCTCGCCGGAGTTTACCCCGCCGCCACCCCTCGTCGCCGGTAGCCTCCGGTGAGCCCCTCTCCCCTCCGACCCCAGCCTCGGGACCCTTGCAGCGCTGGGAAGATTTTGGGGTCTGTGCAGGCCCCGGCTGTGCCGCCGATCACCGGCCACCGCGCGGTCGCTCGCACGCGCCTGGGTTGAATTCAAATGCGGATGGTAGTTCTGTAATTAAGCTAGAACTTTGCTTCAAACTTTGAAATTCATTAACTCGTGAAATAAAAGTCAAAAAATTATGAAACCAATTTTGTTCGACTCATAAAATCCCTCTCTACCAGAAAAATAAGTTGAAGTCCATGGTTATGCAGTGAATTAATTTATTTAATCCCCTAAAGTTACAACCCTAATTAGTTTAATAAATTCATAAGTAAATAAATATAAGTGGTAAATTCATGAAACTTGCTCAGTGATCATTTCATGGCATTCCTAAACTTTGTGCAAAAGAACATTTCCATTTATAAGCATATTGTTAGTATTATTACATAATCTTCATTTTCAGTAATTGAATTTATATAAATTATTCGCTAGGAATTTATTTATGAAATTTTGGCATTCCTGTTCCTTATACACTTGTACACTCCTATGAAATTCCATTTAAAATTTGAAGCAACTTAAGTATACTTTTTGCTGTCGAATTGGTCACTTGATAGTTAGATTAGGAATTTCCATATGAATATTGCCTTTATGTGCATTTAGTTACAAGTAAGAATAAGCTTACCTCTGGAAAATTCATGTAGAATAATTCATCTTAAAATTACAGTAGAAATTCTCATTTCTATTTACATGCTCATGGTTCCTAATTAATTATATATATATGCACCTAGAGCTATTCTATCTAGATCAACTTTGTTAACCTCATATCTTATGATGGCCAATTGCATAATGGTCACTTTAGATACTTTACTCAAAAACAAACTTTTTAAAGTATAGGACCAGCACTACATTTCCATGTCACCATCATCATGTAATGCATGTGATTCTCATCTATGCTATGCTCATGTTTAGGGTAGACATACACTAAGTTTTGATGCATGAAACCCATGTTCTGTTAATTAGAGGTTTGTCCCCTTCAAATTCTGTGGTTGCCATGTCATCCATGTGTGCGCATACACATTCATTCAGGAGTATCAGTTTCATTAATTCTATTTGTTGAGGAAGTGCCATGAATCATCATGCCATTCATTTCATCTTTAATTAAAGAACCCCATGAACCCTTGTGTATCCCTTCGTAATTATGCATGTTCATTTCATATAGGGAGCGAGGTCGAGGAGATCACACCGGAGCAGCCGAAATCTGAAGTAAACTTTGGTGAAGACACTAACTACGATCACTCCCAAGGCAAGCCCCGGTGCATACTCAATTAATTTTTGAGTCCTTTATACTTTGTCACAAGTTAGGAATATTGTGTTGTGCATTACGTGTAGGACTTGGATGAAACCCACTTGCATACTCTAGCAATGACCTATAATTAGTCTATGTTAGCAAGCTTATCCGTTAGCGAATGCTATGCTTAAACTAGTGGAGTCCACGGTAGGTTATAGTTTCAACTATGGTTCACATGTTAAATGAACTTGATAAAATGGAGCACCTATCATTGCAACTCCGTGGACAAGTATTGAATAGTACCAAGTACATACCTTTATATGGGAATTGGTAAACCTAGTAACTTGTGCGCCGTATTGTTGGACGGCCATACTCATCGATCTAGAGGTGATGTGAACAGCATGATGGTTGCACGGGTTTGAGGACCGCTAGAGAGTGCATGGGTTAAGCCTCAGATACGAAGTACTGTATCGCGGGGAGGACATGTACTCGGGATCGATGGCCCTAGATCGACTTTATAGCAATCTTGTGAACGGTGGCCATACGTGTTCTTAAGTGATGCGTATGTCGTGTATTTGGGTTTTCCCCTGTAGGATGTAAATCAATTCGAATTGCCGTCCCTCGCGGTTATGAGTACCTCTTGTTCGGGCAGCGGCAATGATATGTTAAGTAGTAAAGTTGTGGTTATGTTTCTGAAATTTACTTTACATATTGCTATGATGTATTGCTCTTTACTTATGTTCAAGTTTTAGCAGCTAGCTAGACTCACCGTAGCTGTTTTCTGCAAGAAGCAAAGTAAAATCTTGATTAAGGAAATGAAAGTGCAGCATAGAACTAATAGGAGCTTTTTATGCAATTATCAAATAAACCCAGTCAGCCCCCTGCATACTAGGAGTCGGTTTTAGTAAACCTTTTGACGGGTAAGTCTTGCGGAGTATGTTAGATACTCAGGCTTTGCGATTATGTTATTTTTCAGGTATTCCTCAGGACACATATTGTGATTTTTGTAACAAGGTTGTGTGGGAAGGTGAGGAGCCTCAGAATTGGACCATTGAATGGGTCCCTAGCTCTCCTAACCGCGATGAGTGAGCCATCGCCATAGGGCTGGCATGGTTCACGTAGGTGATCGATGTCATGTTTTGTTGCTTTATCGCTTCCGTACAATTATGTAATTTAAATCAAGGACATATATATTATATTGTAATCTGAACTTGCTTCCGCTGAAACTCTCGAACTTGTAATATTATGCATTCAGTAATGTAACTTTGTAAATGATGAATGTTCATGTGTGAATGCTGTGTATGGTTACTTTGTTAATCATCTCCCAAGACGATCCTGTACGAGACACTCTACTTTTCGGAGTAGGGTTGTCACACCATGATGCACAAGATACTTCACCTAGAACTCCTCCCACTCAAGAAGAATACCATCCTAGACCCAAGGAGGTACTTCAACAAAAACAAGGGCAAAGGAAAGGAGCTCAAGAAGAAGTTCTCACACAAGGCTCTTGTTGGGGAGTGGACAAGCAATAACTCAAGTGAAGCATCCTCCTCTTCAAGTGATGATGATGAAGTCGCCGGCCTAGCCATGATCAAGACCACACTTCCACGAGCTCTTCCTCCACCTCCCATGTGCCTCATGGCCATGAGCCAACTTGGGGAGAGTGAGGATGAGAGCAGCTATGGTAGCGATGATGAGGAGCTCGCCTGCGCCGAGCTTTGGAGTATGCTTGAGCAAGCTCGTGACATCGCTGTCAAGAAATCCAAAATATTGGAAGTGGTAAGAAAAGAATGTAAGTTGGCTATGGACCGGGTTGGTGATCTTGAGAGTGAGCTCAAAGACCTTGTCATATCTCATAAAGCCCTAAATAAGAGTTATGACAAACTTAAGGGTGATCATGTAGAGCTTCATGAGAAGTACAAGGCCCTTGAGATTACTTATGAGGCCATCAATGTTGAGAATGTTGCCTCTCCCTCCTCTAGTTCATCTAAGAGTGATGCTTCTACTATGTGTGATGAACTAACCACCTCGGTCGAGGTTTCTTCCGTTGAGTCATTTGTTTTGAAGGAATATCATAAGCTCAAGGAAGAGAGGAAGATGGTGATGGATGACTTCGAGAGGCTCATACGTGGTAGAGCCATCCACAAGGAGATTCTTGGGAGAAATCTTGTGAACAATGTCTCCCACCGGGGACTTGGCTCACATCCCGCCGCCATCGACATCATCGGGATGAGTGATTCCATCCACGAATGGATCAAACCCCTACTCGCCGACGACTACTGTTGTGAGAGATGTTGCAAGGATGGCCACACCATCAAGGATTGCCCTATGGTGAGAAGTTCTATTATTTTACCTAATGCTAACTTGTTCTATGAGAACACCCATTTCAAGATTTTTAGGGACAGGGATGGCAAGGTGAAAGCAAAGGCTTTAGGACCACCAAACAAGAAGAGAAAGGTCAAGAGCATATGGATGCCTAAGTGCATTGTTGATCTTGAGAGGTCAATGAAGTACAAGTGGGTGCCCAAGAACAAGTCCTAGATGATGGTGGTGGTGGTGGACTGGGAGTTTGCTTGAAGATCAAGTGAAGTCCACCACAGGTGACATGGACCTAAACAACACATCTACTCATGAGGAAGGTATTCATGTTTGTTCTTGGTAGTTGTAGTGTGTTCTTTCTTTTCTTGAATTGCATGGTAATTAAGACTCCTTTGTGACTAGAATGTTTTGCATCCATGCATGTGTAAAAAAAACCACATAAAAAATTAGTCAATGTCTAACCCATCCAAGATAGCTATAAGCAAGGGGGAGTGCTTGAGATGGTGGTTTGGTTTCTCTCAAGGCAAGGGTATGGCTTATAGTGAGTATGCTTGGGAGGGGTTCAAACTTGACATTGTTAGGTTTCCTTTGTGTCTTGTTTAATATTGCTTGTATCCACATGGCATGTTTACTTTCGTTGCATATGTAAAACTCTTGTTGCATGCATCATATAGGAAACACAAAGGAGGCTTGTCACATTTGGAGATATTTGTGCCTCATGCTCTATATGAGATTACATCTCCATAAGTGTGACCAAAGGAAAGGATTGTGCTTCATGCCCATTGAGTCATGTTCAAACGAGCTCCAAGGTTAAATCTACTCGTGCGGCTCAAAGACAAGTGACTCATACATTCCCATCACACTAATGACTAACCATTGCTTCTTGAAGAAATATTTTGTTGAGTCATGTGTGTAGGGGGAGCTATGATGAAACACCATCGTGACCAACGAGGAGCACCATGAAAGGGGGACTTTCCTAACTCTTGCCATTTATTATTTGCTCCTTGGTTCTCTTATGTTTTGTCTTTGGCTTGTGGTTTTTGGTGATAGGTGACAAAGGGGGAGAAGGAACATGAAGATCCAAAAGCCAAGTCTAGATTGATAACACAAAGGGTGAGAAGAACATGAAGATCTAAAAGCCAAGTCGAGAAGAACATGAAGATCAAAAGAAGATGAACAAAAGAAGATGAATATGGAGAACATGAAGATGATCAAGACAACGGTGCATGTTCACTTGGAGTATATATGAAGATCATGACAAGATGAACATCTACACCAACATGGAGAAGAACAATAGTGGTGCATGTCTACAACAACAATGAACATCTACACCGACAGGAACATCTATGTCCGTGGTGCGTGTCTACATCAACAAGATCGACTTCCATGACACCATGACAGGCGCAAAATTCAACTCAAGCTCAAAATCTAGTGCGCTACATATTTGGGTAGTTCTTCCTCCACACCAAGCACATTCCAAGGGGGAGACTACTTCTAAGGTAAGGATCAAGGTAATCCATTCAAACCTATCTTACTTCTTGGTTCCTTGTTTTCGTACGAGTCTTTTGTCCCTTCCTTCTTATTCTTTTGAGACTCGTTTGTTTTGGATCATCATAAGTAGTGGTTGTCATCCATCACCAAAAAGGGGGAGATTGTAAGGTTCATGACCATTGAGGTCACCCCAAGGTATGATTGTTTTGGTGATGAATGACAAATATGAAATGTGACTAATGTCTACACGAGTGTTGTGCGTGTAGGAAACTTTATCTATCTTATGATGATCATTGATGGTTGCCTTGGCGATTGATGACAATGACAACAAGCATGGAGGCTTGTGAGCTTGATCGAGTCCAAGGGTTGATGGAGATGGATAAGAGTTGAGGACAAGCTATGGAGCAAGTGTTGGGAACACTTGTATAGTTGTTAGGGCTTTGAGTCCATAGGAAAAACTGGACTATCAAGGGGGTCTAGGTCATTCTCTTAGGTCATATCTAGTCGGTGATGTGCAAGGTTACTCGGTGAAATCACAAGCACTAGGTGACAGAGGACAAGCCAAGGAGCTGCTAGAAGAAGCCGGGAAACAAAGTCAAGAGGAGACGAGGAGTTTCAGCTTCTGCAGGTAAAGACCGGACAAAGAGGTCTCGGAGACTGGACGGTCCGGTGATCAGAGGGAAACTCTGTTGGTAGAGGAACCATAGAGACCGGACAGTACAATGTGCAGACTGGACGGTCCAGTCTGTATGGCGAAGGTTCGGACAAAAGAGGAAGCATTGACAATGTCTCTGTTTGGAGAAAGGAGAGAAGAGACCGGACAGTCCGATGTGAAGACCGGACTGTACAGTCATTACAGGAGGCGACAGAACAGAGGAGAAGTTGGCTGCGAGGAAATCTATTGGAGCAGAATTGTAAAGACAGAACTATATGGTCTGATTGTACGGTCTATAGACCGGACTGTACGGTCTATAGGAAGAAATTCTGGACAGACGAGGAAGTGGCTGCAACGGCTCTGGAGCTATGAAGACTAGACTGTACGGTCTATAGACCGGACTGTCCGGTCAGTATGAAGGAAACAACGGACAGAGAGCAATGGCTCTGGAGGAGCTGTCCGGTGGAGACCGGACTGTCCGATCTGGATAGTGACTGGACTGTCCGGTCAGTACGTCCAGAAAGGTTGTTTCGAGGAGCAACGACTAGTTTGAGGTTGGAGGCCTATATGAAAGTGCCTAGAGAGGAGGGTGAATAGGCAATTGTCCCTGAAAATCACTTAATAATAAAAGTCAAATGCGTAGTGTCGGACTTGTCCAACGATAGTGAGGAAAGTCCGATAAACTTGTCCGATGGCATGAGTTAGAAAAGTAGATCGGCCGATTAAAACTTTAAACTAATAGAAGGCAAGCTAGGATCTAGTAATTACAAGCTAGAGGAAGTTGTAGAAATGAGGGGAACAACTAGCAAGCAACCTACACAAGTTAATTTAAGAGAAACGAGGCAAACCCTATCTAGCAAGTTATGAGCAAGAGCAAGTAAATAACAAGTATGCAAAAGAGGACAAGGGGAGACACAAGATTTGTTCATCGAAGTTCAGCTCCACAAAGAAGCCTACGTCTCTGTTGAGGAATCCACAAAGGACCGGGTTTCTTTCAACCCTAACCTCTCCAAGTGACCACAAAGATCAAACTTGGCTTTCCACTAGCAAACTCCACGAAGGAGGGGTCAATACAAACTTCCCGAGGCGTCACCACACAAGTTGGGAGCTCTACGGGTACCTCTAACCGTCTAGGGGATGAGTCCCCAAGAGTAACAAACACAAACGTGGTCGGCGGTGAGGATGAACCAAGAGCTTGAGATAATGGAAGCTTGAAGTCAATGGAGCTCTTGAATCTTCTCTCAATCCAATCACAAATCAAGATTGGAAGTAAGGGAGGAGAGATTTGGAGAGCAAAGTGAGCTTGAGAGTGTTTTTGAGTGGAATGAGTGACCAACCAGACAAGGGACAAAGTGGGGGTCTATTTATAGCTCAAGAAGAAAAAGAGCCGTTTGGATGGGTATTTCTCAGATCTCCATCGGACTTGTCCGATGGTCATCGGACTTGTCTGATGGAACAAGTTGGCGCCGGTTCTGGAGTCTGAGGGACTTGCCCGATGCCTCGGACAAGTTGACCATCAGACAAGTCTGATGGTCATCAGACAAGTTCGATGGCTAGGGTTTGGCAAAGGTACTGGAGTCCGACAGTGAAGTCCGATGGGTCGGACTTGCTGGTCATCGGACATGTTCGATGACCGTCGGACAAGTCCGATGACCCAGAGTGGCAAAGGTTCTGGAGTCCGATGGACTTGTCCGATGGGTTGGACAAGTCCGATGATTTTGCCCTCGAAAAGTGTTTTGGCTGTGGAATTTTGGATTTTGCTCTTAGTTCATCATTGCTTCACACTTTTGTGTCGCTCTTAATAGTACGGCTTTTCCTATACTCAAAAATAAAGTGAAAACTCCATGAGCTTCATATTTGAGCAAATTTTTGAGTATCATCTTGAAATTTCTTAGCCACTTTGTTTTCTCCTTTTCTTTGAGTATTTGAGCTTCTATGCATTTTGTCATCAATAATTGAACCATCTTCTACACACATGCTCATTGAAACATTAGTCCATTCTTAATTGTATTGGCGCCAATCACCAAAATAAAATTAGGGGCCTAGATGCACCTTCAATCTCCCCCTTTTTGGTGATTGATGACAATACAACTAATTTATCATAAAGTGATGTAGAAACGAAACAATTTGTGAGGAGCTCCCCCTAAATGTGTGCATAACTAAAAGATTGGAGATAGTATAACAAATGCACATATTTAAAGAGAGAGAGAGAGAGAGTGAGAGCTCCCCCTAACACTATGCATACATGATGATTTGCAATAGTTAAGCATATGAATATAAGACATTGCATATGACAAATATTATCACACAAATGCATCTAGTAGAAGTAGATAAAACAATACATCATCACAAAGAGGCATGCACAGAGGACACAAATAAAGAGATATAAGTACCACAAGCAAATAGTCTTACAAAACACAAATGACACAAATAAGTAGTTTTACAAACGAAGCCAAAAAGAACCAAATTGTCCAACTTCATCACACTCACAACTCACAAACTAAGCAAATGAAAGATAGATTACACTTCTCCCCCTTTGGCATCAAGACACCAAAAAGGAGAAAAATGCGGGTGGATGGTGATAAGATCTCTACTCCTCAGAGTCTTCATAGTCTTCATCATCCTCATCGCCTTCTTCTTCTTCATCTTCATCATCTTGAGTGGGAGCTTTTTCCTTGCGCTGGTGAAGATCATAGGCAGCGGGATCTTCTTCTTGCTCTTCTACTTCCTCTTCTTCCTCATCAAAGCGGACATGTTGTCCACTAGAGCCGGCTCCTATGTGAAACTGAGAAGCTGGAGGATAGTACCCAAAATAGTTCAACTCCTTTGTAGAGAAGTTGGGAGTGGAGTCTTGAAAAGCAGGTGGGTAGGAATCTTCTGCCGGAGGTGATGGAGGAGGAGGAACTTCACATTACATCTTCTCCATGATGATCTTCTGGTTCCTCTCAATCACATCCATCCTTTGGTTAATGCTCCTACACATACCAAGGAGGGATTTGAACATCTTCATAACCCCACTCCTCTTGCCACGAGAAGGTGGGGCAGCACGAGAAGAACCGGTGGCCCTAGAAGGAGCTCTGGGAACCTGAGGAGACGGAGTAGAGGATGGTGGCTGAACTGCACCAAAGAACTGACTAGAGGAGGTGTCAGGAGTCCAATTAGAAGGAATCTGAGGTTTGAGACTTAGATGCTTCATGTCCTTTTTGAAAGTCAAGCCTGAGACCTTCTCGATCATATACATGATGTGCGGGGCATATCCAGAGCCACGCTTGGAAGAGATGGAGATGTCCCATATCTCCTGATAGACATAGTCAAATACATCAAATTTCTAATCCCCATGAACCCAGTGCAAGATGTCCCTCTGATATGCAGGAATACGATCAGAGTTGCCACCCCTTGGAGCCAAAGTGCTCCTGCAGATCCTGAACAAGACTGAGAAAAAGGGTAGCAAGCCATTTGAGTTAGGAGGGACACTGTTCTCCAGATCCATGTACATATGCCTCATGGCCTCATCGCTCATGTAGCTGCCCGAGTGAATCTTATGCTTCTCCTTACGTGAGCTCTTGAGTCCTATCATGAAAGCAAAGTGATTCAAGGTGCAGCTGTACTTAGTGCCATTTATCATCCAGACCATAGACTTGTCATTCTCAAAGAACACAGTTGAAAAGAACTGAGAGATGATTTCCTTGTTCCATGAATAGTTGAGAGTCAAGATGGTCTTAAGACCATGATGCTCAAAAGCAGCTAGAACTTGGTTGAACAGAGGGTGCTTTTTGGACTTCATATAATTCCAGTCTAGCCACTTGCTCTCAACTACAGGGTTCTTCATGCGGAGGTAGGTGGAGCGGTACCAATCCGCATGGAAATGAGCATGAAAGCGAGAATCAACAGCCTCCTTATCACGAGCATAATAGTTGACCAACCTTGCTTCAGTGCATTTCTCAAGGGACGCGTGAAAGAAGTCCACCCTCTCTCGATTGGAGTTGAGCATTTTGGAGGGAGGATGCATGACTCTGTTCAGCTCTTCGGACTCAGCTGGCTCCTCCCTTTCAGTTGGTTGTTGGAGATAGGTGCGCCGAACGCGCTTGGCGGTGACTTTCTTTCTCTTTGGTTGGCTTTGACCTTGATCATCACTAGCTTTGGCCCTCTTCTCCCTCAAGGGGATGCTTCCACATCCGACATGCTGACAACAGGAATAGCACAAGTTAGAAGATAGACAAAAGAGAGGAAAAAGGGGTGAGGAGAATCAGTGAGGGACTTAGACTTTTAGAGGAACTGCATGCCGTCGGACATGTTCGATAATCATCGGACTTGCCCAACTCGTCGGACTTGTCCGATGCCCATCAGACTTGTTCGATGACTCGCAGTTTCTCCAAAAACCTAGATCCTCCACAAATCCACCTACCACTAGCGACCAAACTTTGTCTACTCCTACCACAACATGCTAGAAGCTATCTCCATGGATCAAAAGTGCAAGGGAAAAAGGATTGGAAACTAGCATTGCCCTAGAACCCTAACCCTAAGGGAAAGAGAGGGAAAGAGGGGAAACCTTGCAAAAGTGATGGGGGATCCGACATTGCCGATGGAGGAGGACCTCTTGGCCTCCAAACTTGCTCCAATGGATGGTGGTAGAGGGAGATCGCCTTGGGGCCGCCTCTGGGGGAGTTCTTGAGGAGAGAGAACGTGAGAGATGTGAATGAGGGGGTGTTGACTGAAGGGGTAAGTCGGGCTGGGTTAAAGGGGTGAAAACTGAACCGTCGGACTTGTCCGATGGGGTTGGACTTGTCCGACTGGCATCGGACTTGTCCGATGAACCGTGCCAACAGAAGGAGGCAGGCAGGGCTGGGGATAGTTTGAAGAAAATAAGTGTAAATGAGGATGGACAAAAAAGGATTCTTGCCAGCCTATGGTCAGTCAATCAACCAACCATTCAAAACTATGACCATATTTTGACAAGATTGATCAAGAGATCAAGAATCAAGAAACAAGCAAAAACAAACAAGTTTTGACATAAAACCATGGTTTTTGCAATAATTGAGCACTCAACACTCAGATGTGCACATCCTCTACATCACATTGCTAGAGTCAAGAATATTTAGTTCACTCCTAAGATAGCAAAATCTTTTCTCATCTAGTGGCTTGGTGAATATATCGGCTAATTGATCTTTGCTTCGCACATGACTCACTTCTATATCCCCCTTGATAGAATGATCTCTCAAAAAGTGATATCAGCTAATTGATCTTCGGTTCGCACATGACTCACTTCTATGTCCCCCTTGATAGAATGATCTCTCAAAAAGTGATGGCGGATATCTATATGCTTTGTGCGCGAATGCTCAACGAGGTTATAAGCAAGCTTTATGGCACTCTCATTGTCACATAGGAGTGGAACACGGTTCAACTTGTAACCGTAGTCCCTTAGAGTTTGTCTCATCCAAAGTAGTTGTGCACAACAACTACCGGCTGCAACATACTTCGCTTCGGTGGTGGAAAGTGCAACGGAATTTTGTTTCTTGGATGACCATGACACTAGGGACCTACCCAAGAATTGGCATGTCCCGGAGGTGCTTTTTCTATCTACCTTATCCCCGGCATAATCCGCATTGGAATAGCCTAAAGGTTGAACTTTGAACCCTTGGGGTACCAAAGCCCTAGGTTGGGTGTGTGAACCAAATATCTCAAGATTCTTTTAACGGCCATCATGTGACATTCCATAGGAGCGGCTTGAAAACATGCACACATACACACACTAAGCATGATATCGGGCCTAGATGCACAAAGATATAGCAAAGATCCTATCATGGAGCGGTATACCTTTTGATCAACGGGCTTGTCCTTTTTGTGGAGGTCGATGTGTCCATTTGTTGGCATGGGTGTTTTGATGGGCTTGGTCTTGTCCATGTCAAACTTCTTCAATAAGTCTTGAGTGTACTTGGCTTGACATATGCAGGTGCCCTCCTTGAGTTTCTTCACTTGGAAGCCTAGAAAGTATGTTAATTCTCCCATCATGGACATCTCAAACCTCTTGGTCATTATCTTGCTAAACTCATTACAAAAGTTTTGGTTAGTAGAACCAAATATAAAGTCATCGACATATATTTGGCACACAAAGATATCATTGCCAAAATGCTTGGTGAAGAGGGTTGCATCGGCCTTGCCAATGACGCCTTTTTTAACAAGAAAATCCCTAAGGCATTCATACCATGCTCTTGGAGCTTGCTTAAGCCCATAGAGCGCCTTATGGAGCTTGAAAACATGGTTAGGATACTTTGGGTCTTCAAAGCCCGGTGGTTGCTCCACATACACTTCTTCCTTGATTGGCCCATTGAGGAATGCACTTTTCACGTCCATTTGGTACAACTTAAAATCATGGTGAGTAGCAAAAGCAAGTAATATTCTAATAGATTCAAGCCTTGCTACGGGGGCATAGGTTTCATCAAAATCCAAACCTTCCACTTGTGAGTACCCCTTTGACACAAGCCTTGCCTTATTTCTTGTCACAACACCATCTTCATTTTGTTTGTTGCGAAACACCCACTTGGTGCCCACGACATTCTTGTTCTTTGGCCTTTCCTCCAATGTCCATACTTCATTTCTTGTGAAGTTGTTCAATTCTTCTTGCATGACCATCACCCAATCCGAATCCTCAAGTGCTTGTTCTACCTTAAATGGCTCCATAGAAGAGACAAAAGAGTAATGTTCACAAAAATTACTAACTCGAGATCTAGTGATTACCCCCTTGTCAATATCTCCAAGAATTTGCTCGACGGGGTGATCACATTGTACACTTTGATGTACTCTTGGATGTGGTGGATGTAAGCTTTCTTGACCACCATCTTTATCAACCTCTTGATCATGTCCTTGAGAATCATCACTTGATACTTGCTCATGATCCCCAACATCTTGATCTTGACCACTTGTATGATTAATTCCTTCATTTTCATGATGTTGATTTTGTCTTGAGGGAGAGGGTTGACTTTCAACACTTTGATGTTTCTTGTGGTCTCACATCACCAATGGCCATCCTTTTTATTGCATTTCTTGGAGCTTCATTATCTATATCATCAATAGCAACTTGCTCCTCTTGAGAGCCATTAGATTCATCAAATGTCACGTCACGTGAAATTTCAACACAACCGGTGGTTTTGTTGAACACACGATAGGCATGAACATTCGACCCATAACCAAGCAAGAAACCTTCATCAACTTTTGGAGCAAACTTTGAATTCTTGGGTTTCTTGTTAGGATAAAACATTTGCTCCCAAAAACATGAAAGTACGAAATATTAGGCTTGTTCCCGGTTAGTAGCTCATATGGGGTTTTCTTCAAGATTAGATGGAGATACAACCGGTTGGAGGCATGGCATGCGGTGTTGACGGCTTCGGCCCAAAAATGGTTGGACGTCTTGTATTCATCAAGCATTGTTCTTGCCATCTCAATGAGTGTACGGTTCTTTCTTTCGGTCACCCCATTTTGTTGAGGGGAGTAGGGTGCTGAAAATTCATGCTTGATGCCTTCTTCATCAAGGTACTCTTCAACTTGAGTGTTCTTGAACTCAGTGCCGTTGTCACTTCTTATTTTCTTGATCTTCACATCATATTCATTTTGTACTCTTCTCATGAACGTCTTGAGCACATCTTTCACTTCACCTTTATCATGTAAAAAGAACACCCACGTGAAACGAGAAAAATCATCAACAATAACAAGACCATAT
Source organism: Eleusine coracana subsp. coracana (assembly GCA_032690845.1). Lineage (NCBI taxonomy): Eukaryota > Viridiplantae > Streptophyta > Magnoliopsida > Poales > Poaceae > Eleusine > Eleusine coracana. The sequence goes on along the minus strand of CM064428.1, from coordinate 38,078,221 downwards.
TTGTTACCACCAATGCTTATGTAGGAGACGGGTCCGAAGAGGTCCATGTGCAACATCTCCAATGGCCTTGTGGTGATCATCACATTCTTCGCGGGGTGTGATGCACCAACTTGCTTTCCCGCTTGACACGCACTACAAATTCTATCTTTCTCAAAACAAACATCGGTTAGTCCTATGATGTGGCCGCCCTTTTGGAGTTTGTGAAGATTTCTCATACCAACATGGGCAAGTCTTCTATGCCGCAACCACCCCATGTTGGATTTTACTAATAAGCATGTACCAAGTCTAGCTTCATCCGTGGAGAAATCCACAACATAAAGCTTTCCTTTGAGCACACCCTTAAAAGCAACCGAGCCATCACTCCTCCTATAGACGTCCAACAAAACAAGTTAAGCTTTGTTTTTAGGTACCCAAATTTGCTTGGGTCCTTTCACATTAGTCACAAGTACTTTGGGCACCCACACACAAGCCTTTGGTCTCTTGTTGCGTGGCCCAACATATTTGACATATACATGACCATGCATGTTTCTCATAAGCACATATGAAGCATCAAAATCATGAAATAGTTCACATGTAGAGTTAGGCACATTAACATGAGAATCATTGGCAAAAGAAGTATGGTTAGTGTTCATGTTGTTAGCTTGCTTCTTTTGATAACATCTTCCTTGGTGAACTTAAGGAATTCCTTCCCATTCTTGTTTTCCCGTGTATTGTGCTTGGCACCCTCAACATAGCCAATGCCATCCATGACATGGGGCATTCTAGTGTATGCAGCACCTCTTGCATACTTTGCCTTTTCATTGTCAACAACATTCTTCCCATGTTGTATCTTGCTTTCAAGAGCCCTCACTTGGTTGTTCAAATCATCAATCAATTTCACATTAGTAGCACAAGCATCAACATCAATGTTATAGCACCTATCACATCCTTTGCTAGTGGAAGCATGAGAATTGTTGGTGGAAGTGGATGTGAAAGTTGAAAGAATTTTGTATTGTTCTTCAAGGGACTTATGAGTCTTTTCCAAATCCTCATATTTCTCTTGAAGTTTATCTTTATCACTTTTAACATTTTCACAAGTATTCTCAATTTTAGTGATAGACAAGGTTAATTCTTCATTTTTATTTCTTTCAACTTCTAGAAGCTTCTCTAGTTCAAGGTTTCTTTTCTTTTCAAGAATAAGCAAGTCTTCTTGTTTTTCAAGAAGCTCCTCTTGTCTATCATTTTCTTCCTTTTGTTTCTCAAGCAATTGCATGAATTCAAGCATTTTAGGAAGTGAAGCATTTTCAACATCATCATCATCATCATCACTACTACTAGCATAAGAGGAACGCTTGTGTTTAGATTTTGTTACCTTCGATCCTCTTGCCATTAGACACTTGTGAGTGTTGTCATCATCATCACTCAAGCTCCCAAATAGTGAGGTGTTGGTGGGAGTAACGCCGATGGCAAGTGAAGCAATGCCACCATCATCCGAGTCGGATTCAGAGGAGGAAGATGATGAGGAGGATGAATCATCGGAGTTCCATTCTTGACCAATATGAGCTTCACCTTTCCTATGCTTCTTATATGTCTTGTCTTTCTTGTGATGCTTGTCTTTTCTTCTTTCATCCTTGTTCTTCTTCTTTGGACATTCCGCAATAAAGTGTCCTTCATCACCACATTTATAGCAAGTCTTTTTTGACCTTCTTGCTTTGCCCTTGTCGAAGCTTTTCCTCTTGTACCTATCCTTCTTGAGGAATGACTTGAACCTCCTTACAAGCAAGGCCATCTCATCGTCACTATTTTCACTACTAGAATCAACTACTTTGTTCTTCTTCTTCTCTTGCTTCTTTTCACTTGTGGCATTGAGTGCCACATCATTCTTATCACCATTGGCTTCCGCAATTTGCTTGATCAACGCATTTATCTTGTTGGCTTGATTGTTTTGTTGTTTTTGGGATAGAAGCTTCCCAAGTACCTCATTGGTGGAGAAGGTTTTGAAATTGTCCTTCTGTCTAATGTTTGAGAAAATGTTGCAATCCCATGGTCTCAATGCTTGTAATAGTCTCTTGTTGATATCCAAGTCGGACATTCTAGCTCCAAGTGCTCTTCTTTGAATCACAATTCTCATTAGTCTATCATGAACTTCTTTTGGGCCTTCTCCCGGACCCATGATGAACAAGTTGAACTCATTTTGCAATTCTTCAAGCCTTGCATCTTTCACGGAATCAATACCCTCATAGATAACCTCAAGCTTTCTCCATAATTGATTGGCATTCTTAATTCCGGCTACTTTGTCATATTCGGTGGCACTAAGTGCGGAAACAATTGCACTAGCTGCCACGGCATTGCGATGGATGTTGAGTTGATCCTTTTGAGTTGGATTATCTCTATTTTCCCACAAGAAACCATTCTCGGTTATGCTTGCAACATGCGGACTCATTGATTCCAAGTACATCATCATCTTGCATTTCCAATGGTCATAAAATTGTCCATCAAAGTACGGAAGCCTACCGGACCCTTGCCCAATGCGATCCTCTTTGAGATCTTCATAATCAAACATGACATTGTTGTAGGTTCTTGGTTGAGCATCATGTCTTCCAACTACATTATCTCCATCATGAGTACCACTAGCACCATCTTTGATTGGGAGAGCGGTAGTTGGTTCTTCTCCCGGATTTGACATCTTTAATCTTCAAGCGGTTAAGCTTTTTAGAAGATCCTCACTCTGATACCAATTGAAAGTGCCTAGAGGGGGGGGGGTGAATAGGCAATTGTCCCTGAAAATTACTTAATAATAAAAGTCAAATACGCAGTGTCAGACTTGTCCGACGATAGTGAGGAAAGTTCGATGGACTTGTCCGATGGCACGAGTTAGAAAAGTAGATCGGCCGATTAAAACTTTAAACTAATAGAACGCAAGCTAGGATCTAGTAATTACAAGCTAGAGGAAGTTGTAGAAATGAGGGGAACAACTAGCAAGCAACCTACACAAGTTAATTTAAGAGAAACGAGGCAAACCCTATCTAGCAAGTATGAGCAAGATCTAGTAAATAACAAGTATGCAAAAGAGGACAAGGGGAGACACAAGATTGGTTCACCGAAGTTCAGCTCCACAAAGAAGCCTACGTCTCCGTTGAGGGATCCACAAAGGACCGGGTTTCTTTCAACCCTAACCTCTCCAAGTGACCACAAAGATCAAACTTGGCTTTCCACTAGCAAACTCCACAAAGGAGGGGTCAATACAAACTTCCCGAGGCGTCACCACACAAGTTGGGAGCTCTACGGGTACCTCTAACCGTCTAGGGTATGAATCCCCAAGAGTAACAAACACAAACGTGGTCGGCGGTGAGGATGAGCCAAGAGCTTGAGATAATGGAAGCTTGAAGTCAATGGAGCTCTTGAATCTTCTCTCAATCCCTTCACAAATCAAGATTGGAAGTAAGGGAGGAGAGATTTGGAGAGCAAAGTGAGCTTGAGAGTGTTTTTGAGTGGAATGAGTGACCAACCAGACAAGAGACGAAGTGGGGGTCTATTTATAGCTCAAGAAGAAAAAGAGCCATTTGGATGGGTATTTCTCAAATCTCCATCGGACAAGTCCGATGGTCATCGGACATGTCCGATGGAACAAGTTGGCGCCGGTTCTGGAGTCCGAGGGACTTGCCCGATGCCTCGGACAAGTTGACCATCGAACAAGTCCGATGGTCATCGGACAAGTCTGATGGCTAGGGTTTGACACAGGTACTGGAGTCCGACAGTGAAGTCCGATGGGTCAGACTTGCTGGTCATCGGACATGTCCGATGACCGTCGGACAAGTCCGGCGACCCAGAGTGGCAAAGGTTCTGGAGTCCGATGGACTTATCCGATGGGTCGGACAAGTCCGATGATTTTGCCCTGGAAAAGTGTTTTGGCTGTGGAATTTTGGATTTTGCTCTTAGTTCATCATTTCTTCACACTTTTGTGTCCTTCTTAATAGTATGGCTTTCCTATACTCAAAAATAAAGTAAAAACTCCATGAGCTTCATATTTGAGCAAATTTTTGAGTATCATCTTGAAATTTCTTAGCCACTTTGTTTTCTCCTTTTCTTTGAGTATTTGAGCTTCTATGCATTTTGTCATCAATAATTGAACCATCTTCTACACACATGCTCATTGAAACATTAGTCCATTCTTAATTGTATTGGCGCCAATCACAAAAATAAAATTAGGAGCCTAGATGCACCTTCTCTATATAAACTCGTTGCTGGGGTCTTGGAGACTGCCTTTGGCCATTGGGATTGCTGGGAGCATCTATTGGGAGCCAAAGGGCCAAGAGAGGAACACTAGGAGAGGATATTGGATATCTTGAGAGTGCTAGTGAGAGTAACATGAGCATTAATGCAAATCTAAGGCTAGGGTGTCCTGGAGGGTGTGATATATGTTGTTACTCTTGGTCTATGGTGAGACCAAGACCAGTTAGGTGTCGGTGATCGAGCCTATCGTGATTGGTTGTGAAGGCCGTCATGAATTTTCAAACGATTTGAGCCCGCCGATGAAAGGGGCATCAATAGTGAGCGCCCGTGTCGGCTCAGGGAGTTCGACAAGTTCTCGAGGGAGGCGAGCATGTGCTTTGTGCAGCGGTGACGCACACCGTGTCTTCACTCGAGGAGTGATTGCAGGCTCGTGGGCGAGAACTCCACTTGGTGGCGGGAGGGACCGGGACTCCGATAGGAGTGGTCCAACGAGGAGTAGGGGAAGGCGCCATCCTTCCGAGACCTCAGGAAAAAAATCATGAACCATCTCTTACTCTACTCCTTACTATGGTGCTTTACTTTCCGCATTTACATACCATGCTATTCATGCTTGTGTGCTTACCTTGCTCTAGTTGACTACCTTGTAGACTTGCATGAATAGGCTCCTTTACTTGCTAGTAGTGCTTAGCCTTCATACTTGATCACTAGCATGTATAGGAGTTGCTTTGGCTTGATTGATCATCCTAGTATGTATTATGCTACTCATGCTTGTATGCTTTCTATATGCTTGTTGATCTAGTAGCTTTGCTTGAGTAGAACTCCTTGCTAGCTAGTTGTTTGCTTCCGCGTATCTTTGGTAACTAACATGCATATGAGTTGTATTGCCTTTGTGTGATCCACTAGTATGCTTAGCTTGTTGTTCCTTCCATAGGACTATTATCTTGCTAGTGTGATCACCACTAGAATTGCATAGGAGTTGTATTGCCTTTATGTGATCCACTAGTATGCTTAGCTTGTTGTTCCTTCCATAGGACTATTATCTTGCTAGTGTGATCACCACTAGAATTGCATAGGAGTTGTTTTGAGTGATCGGTTTTAGGATTTGGCGAATTTGGTACATAGTGCGAGTTCCCGATTCAACCCCCCCCCCCCTCTCGGTCACTCGGTCCTTTCACCTTCCTCTTCTTGTTTGGTGGTCCCAAGGCCTTAGCTTTCACCTTGCCATCCTTGTTCCTAAAAAGCTTGAAATATGTGTTCTCAAGGAACAAGTTAGCATTTGGCAAAACAATGGAATTTCTCACCATGGGACAATCCTTGGTGGTGTGGCCATCCTTGCAACACCTCTCACAATAGTAGCCATTGGCGAGAAGGGGTTTGATCCATGCGGGAATGGAATCACTCGTCCCTATGATGTCGATGACTGCGGGATATGAGCCAAGTCCCCGGTGGGAGACATTGTTCACAAGGTTCCTCCCAAGAATCTCCTTGTGGATGGCTCTACCTTGTGTGAGCCTCTCAAAGCCATCCATCACCATCTTCCTCTCTTCCTTGAGCTTGTGATATGCCTTCCAAGCAAGTGGCTCAAGAGAAGAAACCTCAACCGAGGTGGTTAGTTCATCACACATAGTAGAAGCATCATTCTTAGATGAACTAGAGGAGGGAGAGGCAAGGTTCTCAACATTGATGGCCTCAAAAGTAATCTCAAGGGCCTTGTACTTCTCATGAAGCTCTACATGATCACACTTGAGTTTGTCATAATTCTTGTTTAGGGCCTTATGAGATGTGACAAGGTCCTTGAGTTGTCACTTGTCCATTCTCCAACAAGGGCCTTGCGAGAAGTCTTCTTCTTGTAGTCTTGAGCTTTGCCTTGGCCTTTGCTCTTGTCCTTGTTGAAGAACCTCTTCTTCTTGTACTTGGCCTTGGGTTCTTCTTCTTCTTCTTCACTTGAATCTTGTGACTTGAATGCTTCTTTCTTGGGCTTTGGGCACTCTCGGACAAAGTGATCCTTTGAGCCACAATTGAAGCACTTCCCTCTTGACTTGGAAGCAAACTTGTTCTTGAAGTTCTTCATCTTTCTCATGAGAAGAGCCAAGTCTTCGGTCAAGTCACCCTCATCATCTTCATCTTCTTCATAATCAACCTCAATGATCACCTTCTTCTTGTTCTTCTTGCTCTTGCTAGATTCTTGCTTGTCAGCCGATGGAGCAAGATTGGATGGTTGAGGATCATCCAACCCCAATTGATAGCTCTCGAAGGTGGTGATCTTGCCAACTACTTTCTTCATGGTCTTAGTCTTGAGGTCACCTTGCAAGATGAAGGTGATGATGGACTCGTACTTGTAATCTTTGAATAGCCTCAAGAATCTTCTTATCACCTCGACGGGCTTCATCTTGAAATCATCCCCAAGTGCATTGATCTCCTCCACAAGTACATGAAAACGAGAATAAACAGTGTTAGCTCTCTCATGTGGCAATCTAGTGAAGTGATCATACTTGTTCTTCAGCACATAGTATCTTTCCTCTTTGACATCACTAGTGCCATCATAGAGCTCCTGAATCTCAGTCCAGATACCATGTGCTATAGTACTATCATCTAACTGAGCAAAAACATCCTTAGAAATGCAAGCAAACAAAGCCTTCTTTGCCTTAGCATTACATATAATATAGTCAGGCTCAAGTAGGTTCACATTCGCATCGGACTCGTGAGTGACCAACCATATCTCTAGATCAAGGGACTGAAGGTAGGCTTGCATGCGAGCCTTCCAATAAGCATAGTCCTTACCATTGAATATGGGAACACTCCCCGCTGGTCCTGGCATCCTTACTCAAGGCGGTGAAGCCTCAAAGATGAGCACTTGGCTCTGATACCACTTGTAAGGACCGAAGGCGTACCGAAAGGGGGGGGGGGGTGAATCGGTAAGCCGCTCATGACTCCAAATACTTCAATTTCGCTACTTAAGTCTAACAAGATAAGGAAACCCAAACAAGTCTAGTAGGCCAAGACCCTACACATGCTAGTGTTCATGATAAGATAAAATGTGGAAGCCAATCACACTAGCCAATGCAAGCCACAAGTCACCCTACTCACTAGAGCACACAAATGCAGAATAGTAAAGAGAGGGTCAAGGAATGCTCATGATTTTTTCCCGAGGTCTCAGAAGGATGGCGCCTTCCCGTAATCCTCGTTGGACCATTCCCACCGGAGTCCCGGTCCCTCCCGCCACCAAGTGGAGTTCTCGCCCATGAGCCCGCAATCACTCATCGAGTGAAGACACAGTATGTGTCACTGCTGCACAAAGCACAAGTTCGCCTCCCTCAAAAACGTGTCGGACTCCCCGAGCCAGCACGGGCGCTCACTAGTGATGCCCCTTCCAACGGCGGGCTCAAACCGTGTACAAACATGTGACAACCTTCACAACCGATCACAATAGGCTCGATCACTGACGCCTAACCGGTCTAGGTCTCACCATAGACCAAGAGTAACAATCTAGATCACACCCTCAAGGACACCCTAGCCTTAGATGTGCAAGATGCTCAAGCTACTCTTCTCTAGCACTCTCAAGATATGCAAGATCTCCTCCTAGTGCTCTCCTCTTTTCCTCTTGGACCTTACCAAATGCTCTCAGGTATTCCACTGGCCAAGAATGATCTCCAAGACCCCAGCAATGAAGTTATATAGGCTCCCAACCTCAAACTAGCCGTTGCTCCACAAAATCTTCCTGGGCACACTGACCGGACAGTCCGCTCACTGCCTGACCGGATAGTCCGATCAATGCAACTTGATGCACAACTAGCTCTGCCCTGCTGAAACTCCAATAGACCGAAGAGTCCGGTTACATGACCGGACAGTCTGGTCTATTTCTCTCTCCATTCCAGGAGCCTCCGCAAAATGCACCTCTTCTTCCTTTCCTGCACTCCTACTGACCGGACCGTCCGGTCCGCAGACCGGATCATCCGGTCTCTACAGAGTCTCCTACTGACAGACATCTGGCTCCTCACGCTAAGTCCTAGAAAACTCCCATAGTGACCGTATAGTCCGGTCTCCACTAACCCCTCTGTCCGGTCTCTATGTCTAGAAGCTGAAACTCGTCGTCCTCGCTTGACTTGGTTTCCCGGCTTCTCCGAACAGCTCCTTGGCTTCTCCACTGTCACCTAGTGCCTGTGATTTCACCGAGCAACCTTGCACAACATTGACTAGACATGACCTAAGAGAATGACCTAGACCCCCTTGATAGTCCGGTTTTTCCTATGGACTCAAAGCCCTAACAACTACTCAAGTGTTTCAAACACTTGCACCATAGCTTCTTTTCCACTTTGATCCATCTCCATCAACCCTTGGACTCTATCAAGTTCACAAGCCTCCATGCTTGTGGTCATTGTCATCAATCGCCAAGGACACCATCATCCATATGATTTGCAATAGAGTTAAGAGATGATTCCTACAAAGATAACACTCATGTAGATGTTAGCCCACAATTTCATAGTTGTCATCTATCACCAAAACATCCATTCCACGGGGATCCAATCATCAATGGTCATGAAGCCTACACAACCTTAACACTTCTGAACGACCTGATTAGCATCTTTGACCGCCATGGGCCAATAGAACCCTTGCCGGAAAGCCTTGTGGACCAAAGTCTTGGAAGCTGTATGGTTACCACATGCTCCTACATGAATTTCCTTCATCAACTTTTTACCTTCTGGAATCAAAATCATCGCATCAAGATGTTCGATCCTCCTTTTCGATAAAGCATGCTATCCACCATCAAAAATCCCCGAGATCGAGCCTTTAATCTCTGTTGCTCATTAGAATCTACAGGCAGCATACCTGAATAATCGGGTCGCGCCAATCGGTCTCCATGTCGGTATTTTCCACATGGTTAGTAACATCGGTCGTCAGCACATCTGACTGAGGGGAAATAGTTGGTGTATCAAGGGTGTGTAGGAAAACACCAGGTGGGACAATTGATCGCGATGATCCCATCTTAGCTAGCTCATCAGCAGGCTGGTTATTATCGCGGAGAACATGCGTGAACTTAAGTCCATCAAACATGTCTCCAACTTCCTTACTTCTTGGCAGTAGGCAGCCATGTTGTCATCCACATAGTTCCAATCCTTGGTGACCTGATTGATGATCAGAGCCGAGTCACCAAAGATATCGAGCCACTGAATGCTGAGCGATGTGGCAATTCGCAGACCGTGTAGAAGAGCTCCATACTCTACAACATTATTGGACGCGTGAAACTTGATCTAGAGAGCATATCAAAGTCTTTTTCTTGTCGGAGAAATAAGTACGAGTCCTACCCCCGCACCCTACAACTGGAGTGAACCGTCGAAGTACATTTTCTAGTATTCAATATCTTGTGGTGCCGGTGGGATCTAAATCTCTATCCACTCGGAAATGAAGTCAGGCAGTGCCTATCCTTTGATCGCCGAGCGAGGCATAAACGTAATGGTATATTGACCGAATTCGACCACCCATTTGGCAATCTTGCCGACCACCTCGTGATTATGAAGAACCTCTCCAAGTGCAAAAGTGGTATGAACTTCGATCGGATGAGCTTGAAAATAATGCTTCAGCTACCTCGAGGTGACCAAGAGAGCATATAGCAACTTCAAGATCTGGTGATATCGTGTCTTGGAGGCATTAAGAACCTCACTTACAAAGTACACAGGGTGTTGTACTTTTTGTTCATGTCCCTCTTCTTCTTGGTCGACGGTCAAGACAGAACTCACAACTTGGGTTGTGGCCAACACATAGAGCTGAAGCTTCTCCTGTGGTTCCAGAGGCACTAAGACCAGAATGTTGCTGAGGTAGACCTTCAACTCATCCAACGCCGACGGTGCCTCTTCTGTCAAAACAAAATTGTCTTGCTCTTTGAGCAACTTAAAGAACGGTAGACCCCTAACCCCCAGTTGAGAGATAAAGCGACTGAAAGACGCCATGCACCCGGTCAGCTTCTGAACATCTCTTTGGGAGTTAGGAGGTCCCATATTAAGGATTGCCTTGATTTTTTTCAGGTTAGCCTCTATACCTCGTTTTGAAACAATGTAACTGAGTAGCTTTCCTAAAGATACCTCAAAGACACACTTCTTGGGGTTCAGCTTCATCGAGTATCGCCTCAAATTATCGAACTTCTCTGCCAGGTCAAAGAGAAGTTCTCCAACATTCTGAGTCTTTACCATGATGTCATTAACATAAGCGTCTGTGTTTCAACCAATCTAAGTTTTGAGGTAGCGTTGAATACTGCATTGGTAAGTCGCGCCCATATTCTTCAGATCGAACGACATTTTTATGTAGCAGTAGGTGCCAAAAGGAGTTGTACAGGAAGTCTTGATTTGATCCTTGACTTTCAGTGGGATTTGGTGATTGAAAGTTACCTAGAGGGGGGTGGGGGGGGGGGGGTGAATAGGCAAATCTAAAAATCTTGCGAAATTGGACTTATGACAATTTTATCAGTCTAACCGGTAGTGCCGGTGAGGTTGATCGGCAATGCCGATGGCCACTGCTGATGCTGGATCGGCAGTGCTAATGAACAAATTGACAGCGTATGAAATCTAAGTTTAAGTGGTTTCGCAGTTACTAAGTGAACAAATTGCTACAACAGTAGTAGAGAGAAACAATAGAGATAATAATGAATAATAAAACAAGAGCTATTTGAGTAGATCTAGCAAATATATCAAGTACAAGTGTGAACCATAGGTGGTGATTCAACGAACAACAAGTAAGTAAATATGCACAAGGAGACACAAGATTTGTTACTGAAGTTCGGGCTCACAAAGAACCCTACGTCTCTGTTGAGAAGTCCACAAAGGACTGGGTCTCTTTCAACCCTATTCTCACTCAAGCGACCACAAAGATCAAGCTCGAGTTCTCCACTATCAATTCCCTTGTGGGAGGGTAATTCAAACTTCCCGAGGCGTCACCACAAAAGTTGGGAGCTCTTCGGGCACCGCTAACCGTCTAGGAGCAAAGCTCCAAGAGTAACAAGCACAAATCACAAAGATGGTTAAATCGAATGCTCAAGAGTGGAATGATGCTCTTTTCACTAGGAAACAATGGCTCACTCAAACTCTAACTCAAAGGATGAAGCTTTAGCTTGGAGAGGGAGAGTAAGGAGAGTGAAGCTCAAAAGTGCAATTTGATTTCCGGATTGGAGAGAGGTTGCATGAAGTTTGGTGGAAGCCTTTTATACAAAGGGCTCAAAAAGAGTCGTTGACCTGTCTGAACACCCCGCACCGGCACTGCCGATCGGGCCATCAGCACTGCTAGTAGGGTTTCTGACACACTGTCATAGATCTGCAGGCAAGGATGCGGCCCACACCGGCGCTGCCGATCAAGGCATCGGCACTGCCGATGAGGCAGCCACAGAGAACAAGATGTCTCTAGAGACCCTGACCAGCACTACCTGTTAGTCAGATCGGCACTGCCAATCGTGGCCAGCCAGAGGACCCGAGTGAACACGTTCTCTGTGAAGAGGGGACCGGCACTGCTGATCAGGATATCGGCACTGTCATTTAGCTACAGGCTGAGCCAGACAGAAAGAGTGGCTTTCTAGAAGAGCCAACCGGCACTACCGATGGAACCATCAGCACTGTCGATGAGCTACAGCTAGAGAGCCAAAACAGAATAGACTTTTCTAGAAGTGTGATTGGCACTACCAATGGGGCCACCAGCGCTGCCGATGCTGGCAAGATAGAAACCAGGGAGGTGTCTGGACATCACAGCGCCTCTGGGAGGAGTGATCGGCACTGCCGGTGAGGATCACCGACACTACCGATGAAGGCAAAAATTAGAGGGCAACAGAACTATAATTTGGGAAATTTTGAGCATTTGACTTTACCAAACTTTGTAAATTATACCCCTCTTAATAGTACGGTTTACCTATACTCAAGATTAGAAATAAAAACAACACGGATCCTTCATTCTTGAGTAAATTTTGGACTTTAATTTGAGGTAAATGACGGTCTTCTTTTCCCTTCTTTGTTTCAATGCTTTTCATTCTTCAAAAGAGATAGTCATCTACACACATACTCAATGAAAACATTAGTCCATTCTTAATTGTATTAAGATCAATCTCCAAAACAAAATTAGAGGCCTAGATGCACTTTCAATCTCCCCCTTTTTGGTGATTGATGACAATACAACTATATTTCTTAGAAATTTGTAATTAGAATCATTTTATGATATTAAAAGCAATGTGGAGCTCCCCCTAAGTGTGTGCAGGATATAAATAATAATGATCAACAACAACAATGCACATGGTTAAGGAAAAGTGTGAGAGCTCCCCCTAACACCTTGCATATGAGACAATTTACAATAATTGAGCATAAGAGATGATAAACTAAGCATATGATGATAATTATCACATTAATGCATCTAGAAGGCGTGAAACAACAATACACCATGACAAGAGACAATAGAAGCAACCAAACCATAAAACACAAATAGAGGTTTACAAGAACAAAAGGAAACTGTTTTACAAGCCACAAGCAAATTGTCAATCACTCGTCCATCACTCTCACAAAATGAAAAACAAACTACTAGACACCAACACCAACTAATCTACTAATCTTCTCCCCCTTTGGCATCACAACACCAAAAAGAGGGAAAAGAACCATTGGAAGCTTCACTCCTCCAGGGAATCAGCGTCGTCATCATCATCATCCGCATCCTGAGTCTCATAGACAGCCTATGTAGCCTGAGTATAGAAACCCCGGGATCATCATAGGAGCTCATGTCTGGCAGAGGAGTGAACTGAACTAGAGGTGGAAGCTCAACACTGGTGGTGGCGGCGAGGGTCCTCAAGTCTAACTAAACCTGAGTCAAAGCCTGCTGCTGCTCCTTGATGGCCACTGTAGAGTCCCAGCATATGCAAAACATGGACTTTATGGCACGGGTGACCTTCGAGGATCGGCGACGAGGGCTAGGGGCAGCACTAGGACCGGCTGGCTCTCCCCTTGCTGCTGCTGCTGCTGCTGGAGACTGAGGCACATCTGCTGCTGCTGGAGGAGTATTGCCATGTGGAGGTGATGCAATGAGAGGAAACTTCTTCGGTGTGACTGAGGGATGCTTGTGATCACATATGAACTGGCAGCCCACTACACGCAGAATCATCTTCATAATGTAAGGAGCATAGATCAAAGAGACCTTACTAGTGTAGGAGTTGTAGAGAATCTCTGTCCATATGAAGTCAAATACACTGAAAGGCTCTACTCCCTCTCTCAAGAAAACAACAAAGTCTTGGTGGAGCTAAGAATAGAGTGTGATCCCCCACCTTAGGAGTCAAAGTCACCCGGAGCATGTTGTTGAGAACTCAAAAATATGGCTTCATGCCATGATAAGAACCAAACTCAACACCATGCTTGGGGTCAGCATAACGAGCTTTATACATGAACTCCCACTCACTGTCCTCCTGAGGATCAAAGATAGTCGCCTTGGGCTTCGCTCTGTCAGTCTCATCAAAGCCAAGGACCTGAGCAAAGTTGAAGTGAGTGATAGTGAAACGGTTGCCCTCTGTGGTCCAGTGCAGCTTGGAATCCATGTGGTTGTCCTCATCAAGCTGAACCCACATGGTAGCGTAGAACTGAGCAATGATCTCATCATTCCAGTGCTGGTGCAAACCCATGATAGCTGTCATGTTCCTCCTGTCACACTCTGAGCGGATCAGCTGAAATATGGGATCACCTGCTGCTGTTATCCTATCCGAAGTGCCATGTCATTACAGGCGTTGTCGAGTAGCCGAGTGGATGAAAACCCAAAGTGCCAAGTAATTGGCGATGTTGTTGAGTAGCTTAGTAGCTGTCGAGTTGTAGTGTTGCTGCGATGTCGCCGAGTGACCGAGTCGAGGCAATGTCGCCGAATGACCGAGTCGAGGCGATATCGCCGAGTGACCGAGTCACGGTGATTAACGATGCGCTGAGTCGTCCTCGTTGAAGGTGTCGTCTTGATGAAGACGTGATGATTTGTGCGATGGCACGATGCTTCAACATTGGTCTGCTCGCGATTAGATCTTGACGAAGAAATCTTTCGAAAACGCGATGACTCGTGTGCTTCAACGCCGGTCTGCTCATGATAAAATCTTGAAGTAGTAGATTGAAACCACCGATCTCGACGAGCCGATCACCGCGCTGGCCCCTTCCTGGCGCGCCAACTGTCGAGACTTAATCTCGGCAATAGACATAGGGTAGTTCATCTATGTGGATTTATAGGTAGGACATGGGTATGCGTGAGATCGAGAGATGATGGTAACAGAATACGCCAATTTAGACAGGTTTGGGCCTCCCGAAGGATAATAACCCTACGTCTTGTGTTCTGTGGGTATTTGTATTGATGTGTCTAGATCTAAAGATCTAGACGAGAAGGGTAGACCTAGACGATGATGTCTAGTTGTGTCTAATCTATGTCCCGTGTGGGATTTATCTAATTGAACTTGTCTAATTGTCGACTTGTCCAATGCTATGGCTTGTCCCTTGAGGAGGACCCTTGCCCCTCCTTATATATCCAGGGGGACAAGGTTACATGGCGGAGTCCTAGTCGGTCTACTGATCTTATCCTAGTAGGAGTCTACCTCCACTTTCCTTATCTATGAGGTACCGCGATGGTAAGTATTGTCGACAATCCCCCGAGAGTCTTGCAAGCTGGATGATAATCTTCAGTAGCTTCTTGACTGGTTCGTGTCATATATAATACTTCAGCTTTATATCAGCGAGCTTGTAAGAATCTCAAAGATCTGAAAATGTCCTCGAGAAATCAACTGGTGCGCCGAGTAGGTGCACCTAATTAGGTGTAGCCCCCGACTCTTGTATCATTTGGAAACTGCAAATAATGCAAGAGTCCAAAACAAGAATAGTCGTGTTGGCTCTCTTTAAGGGAAAATCGCTCAAATCATCAAATCCGAGTGATAAATAACTTAGTAGAATGACATCAATCATTATCGAGTGATAAATGACTTAGTTAAGTGACTTCAATCACCGTTGAGTGGTAGATGACTCAAACCAATGACTTCAATCATTGTCGAGTGCTATATGATATACTCGAGCGACATCAATCACATCCGAGTGAACGTAAGCTTATGACATCAATCATAGCCAAATGACATAGTTTTTGGCCGAGTGGCCTATGAGTGATTTATGAATCAAACGGGTAACTTCAATCACAACCGAATGATTATGTTCTAAACAGGTGACTTCAATCACAACCGAATGAATGAGGCTTTTATTGCATCAATCGTAGCCAAGTACTAAGTTACCATGAGTTCAATCATGATTAAGCAACCTTTCCTTAAGAATTGTAATCACTCATATCTTTGAGCTTTATTTTCACTATTATAGACTGACTTCAATCAGCCAAGTGATGCTCGATATTTCGCGTATGTGACCATCAAGTCATAGCAACATGATCATTAAATCATGCTTTAAATGATTATGGCATCAACCATTTATGATAATGCACTTCTCATCAAAGAAGCATATTTGATAGAGTGACCATCAAGCCACTATTATATGATCATCAAATCATATATTTGTATATTATGGCATCAACCATAAATGTGATATAAAGTGCTTCTCTTCAAAGAAGCCCCCGAGACAATCGTCATTATGAGTGTCAGTCGCGCTCAACTCAGAATATGTCTGAGTGGCAGCGGTACTTAACTCATGACGATAAGGTCAAGTGAAGAAGACAGTCGAGGTTGTTGTAGCTGCCGACCGCTGATGAAGTAGGAATCACTCGAAGTCACGATGACCGAGTGAAGCCGACAGTCTGACATGTGGCCGGCCGATGGTGGCAGTTAGATATGATGTGGCAGACCGATGGCGGCAGTCGGAGCTTGTGTAGCCAGCCGATGAAAGCGGTCAGAGCTGTAAACCGACCGATGAAGGCGATCGGAGCTGGCGTGGTCGACCGATAAGAGCGGTCGGAGTTGTAAGCCGACTGATGGAGGCAATCGGAACTGGCACGATCGATCGACGAAAGTGGTCGGAGTTGTAAGTCGACCGTTGAGAGCGGTCGGAGTTGTAGGCCGATCGATGGAGGCAGTCGGAACTAGCACGATCGACCGATAAAAGTGGTCAGAGCTGTAAGTCGATCGTTGAAGGCAGTCGGAACTGTCGTGGTCGACTGATGAGAGCGGTCGGAGTTGTAGGCTGATCGATGGAGGCAGTCGGAACTGGCACGGTCGACCGACGAAGGTGGTCGGAGCTATAAGTCGACCGATAAAGGCGAGGAAATCACTCTATGCCGAGTGGTGTATCCGCCTATCCATCAAAATGTTCCTGAAAATAATGGAAATTAGTATAATTAGTTATAATTAACATTGTTTGCTTGAAAACTTATTTTTATAAGCCAAACAAATCAGTCGACTGAAAAGTCAAGTGTGTATCCATTTTTCTCCTGTAGGTAGACCGACTAGCGCATAGCAGCGTATTCGCGCGTTAGCAACCGGATCGATCTACCGTAGGATACTTAGGACAAATATCAAGAGCTCGGAGCTTGGTCTGCCGCTACAATATCGGTCATAATTTACTCTTGCGTAGCAATCAGAACCAATCGACACATGACCTCTCGCAACTTTGGCTCTGGGTTTAGTGTAGTGGTAGTCTGTCACGTAGCAAAAAAGTTTTATGACTTAGTCGCTAGTCGGCGTAAGACCAAAAATAAGACCAAATCGCGAATAAAATGCGATGTATCGGTCAAGGCAGAAGCCAAAAAGGTGAAACTAGAACAAACGACATGGGTCATATGGTGTCAGGGCTAATGCACTACAGAAAGGTCACCGACCGACATAGGTGGTGTCAAGGCCAAGGCACTACTGAAAGGTCACTGATCGACATGCATACTGCTAGATTCACAAAAAAGAGGAGGAACACGTATATCTATACACAATAGCCCCCTGGCCCGATTATTTAATGTGAAGAATTAAAGAACCGAGGCAATATAAAGCTGAATAAAGCCATAAATAAGAGCACTGATTTAAAAGCCCAACTTTACTCATAAAAAATCTATGAACTTTTGCTTAGAAAATAGAGATAAACAATCATAGGGAAAAAGAATGAAGGACATGAGCCCAAAATCTCGAAAAATAAATCGAGAAAGCATAAAGATACTTAGCTTTGCTATTCGGCGAGTTGATGTTGTTGGCGAGTGGTCGAATATCGAAGTCGTGCCATCATGTCTCCGGATCATCGAAGCTTGGAGTGGTTGACCGAGACACCGAATCGTTGAAGATGTGGCCGAGTGGTCGAGTGACCGAATCGGCATTTCATTACAGGCGTCGTCGAGTAGCCGAGTGGATGAAAACCCAAAGTGCCAAGTAATTGGCGGCGTTGCTGAGTAGCTGAGTAGCCGTCGAGTTGTAGTGTTGCAGCGATGTCGCCAAGTGACCGAGTCGAGGCAATGTTGCCGAATGACTGAGTCGAGGCGATTGCCTAGTGACCGAGTCCAGGCAATATTGTTGAGTGACCGAGTCACAGTGATTGCCGATGCACTGAGTCGTCAAAGACGTCTTCGAGCGGACGAGTGGCCAGGTGAAGGCGGAGTAGCCCCCAGGCATGTACAAGTGGCCGTGAGCAGTCGAACCGTCAAGTTGCGGCGATGTCACCGAGTCATCGGAATCCACCAAAGTATCGAGTTGTCGAAAGCATCATCGTAATGGATGATGTCGTCGAATAGCGGTCGTCCTCGTTGAAGGTGTCATCTTGATGAAGACGTGATGATTTGTGTGATGACATGATGCTTCAACATTGGTCTGCTCGTGATTAGATCTTGAAGAAGAAATCTTTCAAAAACGCGGTGACTCGTGCGCTTCAACGCAGGTCTGCTCGTGATGAAATCTTGAAGTAGTAGATTGAAACCATCGATCTCGACGAGCCAATCGCCGCGCTGGCCCCTTCCTGGTGCACCAACTGTTGAGACTTAATATCGGCAATAGACATAGGATAGTTCATCTATGTGGATTTATAGGTAGGACAGGGGTATGCACGAGATCGAGAGATGATGGTAACACAAGACGCCAATTTAGACAGGTTCGGGCCTCCCGAAGGATAATAACCCTACGTCCTGTGTTCTGTGGGTATTTGTATTGATGTGTCTAGATCTAAAGATCTAGACGAGAAGGGTAGACCTAGACGATGATGTCGAGTTGTGTCTAATCTATGTCCCATGTGGGATTTATCTAATTGAACTTGTCTAATTGTTGACTTGTCCAATGCTATGGCTTGTCCCTTGAGGAGGACCCCTGCCCCTCCTTATATATCCGGGAGGATAGGGTTACATGGCGGAGTCCTAGTCGGTCTACTAATCTTATCCTAGTAGGAGTCTACCTCCACTTTCCTTATCTATGAGGTACCCCGATGGTAAGTATCATCGATAACTTCATGGGTGCAACTCTATGTGTGGTCTTCTTCAGAATGTTCTTGTACCATGCAACCTGAGTCATGTCCCAGAATCTGACATCAGAGACATCCGGGTGCTTGGGCTCGGTCCAGGGGTTAGTGTGATAGTACACTTTCATCTCATCCCTGGATGGAGCCACTGGTATCCGGAACTGATCATCTACCTGTGGTGCTAACAACTGATAGGTGATGGAGGAGCGTATGGGTCCATGGATAGGCTGATGAATAACCTCATTCCAGACTCAACACCCTCCTCAGCACCCTCCTCAGCCTCCTCATCCTCCTGCTCATCATCCTCTTGCTCTTCCTTATTGTCCTCCTCCTCTGACTCTTCATCCTCATTAGGAGTAGGATCACATGGAGGAATAACCTTGCCCTTGCCCTTGCCACGCCCAAGGCCAACACTACGTGAGGTGGCTTGGCCGGAGTCTCTGCTTCGACCCCGCTTGCCTCCCCCACCCCGACGAGCGACGGGGGCGTCATTGGGGTCAAAATCCACATCTGAGTCACTAGGAGTGCCTGGATGCTCCTGGCATCTGTCAAGAAGATAGGAAGTGGTGTGAGAAAGTTGCAATAAAAATCAGTACTAGACTGCTGTCTGGATTGCCTTGATCGGCAGTGCTGGTGGGGCAATTAGAAGGCAGCCCAAGTGAAACTGCTCTCTGGTTGACCCAACCGGCAGTGCCAATCAGTTCAATCTGACGCTGCAACAGACAATTAGGGTTTTGGGATTCCTGACCGGCTGTGCCGTTGGGGGCCATCAGCAGTGCCGATCGAGTAGGCTTGAAACCCTAAGTGCACTAAAAACTGAGATTTAGCAACTAAAACTCTACCAAGATGCAGGGGTGACTAAATTCCTCCTAGATGAACAACTCTATCATGTGAGATTACGCAAAAACATGAGGCATTGCAAGATTCAAGAGATGGAGATTTTTCAAAAATACCTTCAAAAGTCCTTCAAATCCGAGAGGAGATGAAGGGGAGAATGTCTAGGAGCCATTTTGCTCCACTTCTTGCTTGATTCCACAAAGATTGGCAAGGATTTGGAGAGGGGAGACTCGGGTTAGGGTTACAAGGAGAGAGAGGCACAGTTGGAACTGGAGAAGTGAAACTGGACTTGGTTCCATGAGGGGACCGATTTGAGTTCAAAACTCCAGGCCCGCATCAGCAGTGCCGGTGATGAGCATCGGTAGTGCCGGTGCGGGTCAACGCACAAGATCTAGGCCCGCATCGGCAGTGCCGGTGGTGAGCAATGGCAGTGCCGTTGAGGGCAGCCCGAGGAGCAAAATTCCCAGACAGAAGCTGGCTCTGTTGGATGCCTAATCGACAGTGCCGATAACTGAACATCAGACAGAACCAATAACTGAAGATCTAGAAGTGAGAGTTCCAAACAAGATTTTGATGTACAAAAAGCAATCTTGACATCATATGGTCAGCCAAAAATGAACAATACATTACAATGACCATATTTTGACAAGATTTGATCCAATGATCAAGAAGCAACATCACTAGCAAAAACAATGGATTTTTGACATAAAGCAATGAACTTTGCAAAGATAAAACAATTACCATTTAGATGTGCACATTTCTTACACCACGTTGCTAGAGTCAAGGATATTTAGCTCACTCCTAAGATAGCAAAATCTTTTCTCATCTAAGGGCTTTGTGAATATATCGGCTAGTTGATCTTTGGTTCGCACATGACTAACTTCTATATCCCCCTTGATAGAATGATCTCTCAAAATGTGGTGGCAGATATCTATATGCTTTGTGCGTGAATGCTCAATGGGGTAGTAAGCTAGCTTTATGGCACTCTCATTGTTGCATAGGAGGGGGACACGGTTCAACTTGTAACCGTAGTGATGTAGATATGGCCCGATCTTCCGAGAGGTAAGGGGATAAACTCGAATTTGGGGAACTCGGCGTCGACAACCCGGCGTGAATCAGGCACGATCCAACCCCGCAACTGTTACACCAAGCACAACTTGATTGTTCCTGCAAGCGAAATCGAGAACACAAGCAAGAGAGGATAAACGCGCAATCTGAAATTGCAAATATGGATGAAGTGAATCACAAGAAAAGGTTCAAGCTCTGATCACAAAAGGACTAATAGCCACAGTGGTGTAGAACAAGAACAGGGGCCCTGGATTACTGTAAAAGGACTTATCGCCACAATTACAATAATTCGATCAAGTTTCTCTCTGGAAAACTAAACTAAACAAAACCTGAAAGTAAAAGACGGCGGCTACTGAGTTTATGTAGAAAACAAAGACGTCCTAGGGTTGGGGGTGACCAGGGTGGGGGGGGGGGGGGGGGGCGCCCACAACATGGGCTTAAGGCCCGACACCATACATGGCCAAGTTGGCCCAAAATAGGTGGCACAACAACTTGTCATGGTCATATTTTATGACTCACGACCCTTCTGGATCTAGGACCAGAACCAAAACGATGGCGTTGTCGTCCCCTTTCCAACGCATCAAAGAACGCCTCGTTTGGACGTCGGATGTGGGAGATATCATCAAAACCGTGAAGGGGTGTCGGCTGAATCCGAGACGAACACGACGACCGAGTTGGTGACGACTTGTAACTTGGGGACGGCCATGATATACGCGTATCCAGCATGGTGATATCCTCATCATCCTTCCCTTCTTGAATTGGAGTCGCCCTCGACTCCATCTCAGCATCAATCTCCTGCAAAAGGTTAGTACTAGCAGAATGCAAAGTACAAGATACATGATCATTGATAGAAGATATATCATGACAAAGCATAGTATAGCAAGGTGCATCATGATTATCACAAAGATCAGTAACAGTAGATGTCATAGCAAGAAAAGCACCTCCCTTTAACTGAATAGCCTTATGTTTAACATCAAAAAGTTGTTTGTTATCATGTTTATTCTCAGTATTTTCAGCAAGCCGTTTAAAATGATTTCTAATATCAGCAGGCAATAACGGACGCAAAGTAATATTCCTGTCCTTATGCACGAATGTATATGTATTTGTTCTACCATGATGGGCAGCATCCGTATCATATTCCCATGGACGGCCTAATAAAAGCGAACATGCTTGCATAGGTACAACATGAAAATCAGGAAAGTCTTGATAAGAACCTACTGAAAAGTGTATGCGTGCTGATCGAGTTACCTGTGCCGTACCACTATTGTTGAACCATTTGATGTGGTAGGGCTGATGTAGTGCATGCATGGTCAAGCCAAGTTTGCTTACCAAATCAGAACTTACCAAGTTGTTACAGCTCCCAGTATCAATGATGGTGAGAACACGGCGGTCCGCAACAATGAGGTACATGTAGAATAAATTGTTGCGTTGTTGTTCTTCCTCTTGTCCCACCCGAGTGGTCAACACACACTGTACAATGAGGCTAGGAAAGCCCGCGGTGGCAGCAATAGAATTAATGGCGGTAGTCTCCTGCTCCTCCGTCGAATCTGCAACAAGGTTAGGCATACGAGCAAATTCATCTTCAACATCACTAGAACTTTCATACCCATCAGCGGTAGCAATGAAAGCACGACGACTAGGGCAATCCTTCATGACATGTCCCATGCCCTTGCAGCGGTGGCAAATAATGGTGGTGGAGGAGCCACTCCTAATACCGGAAGTAGTAACCTTCTTCTGGTGTTGGTGTTGCACACTAGACGATTGCACTGCAGAAGTAGGCGCAAGTGGAAAAGTTGTTGCAGGTGTCTTAGCAACATGACTCTTCAAGTTCTCTACTCCAATGCGTTGCTGGAGATATTGCTCAGTGTTGGACCTGCAAGATTGTTGTGGAAGGCGATCCTGTACTTCTCGTTCAGCCTTAAGAGCAATATGATACAATTGGCTGAACCTATTCTACTCTTTATAGTCAACAATATTCTGGATATCACGGTTCAAACCACCAAAAAATCTAGCACTAGTTTCAAGATCATCTTCATGTATATCACAACGTGCTAAACCAATAAGCAATTCCTGATAATATTCCTCTACTGTTTTACTACCTTGTGTTAAAGATTGTAATTTCAAACGTAAAACATGTTGGTAATAAGGAGGAACAAAATGAGATTTCATGCGTTGTTTCAAAACAGACCAAGTGGCAGGTATAGCAGCATTAGTATTGCAAAGATCATTCCACCAAAATAGAGCAAAACCTGTAAACTCACTAGTAGCAAGTCTAACTCTATGCTCAGCAGGAACTAAATGAGAATTAAATTTCTGTTCAACAGCAAGTTCCCAATCTACGTATGCTTCAGGGTCAGCACTACCGGCAAAAGGTGGTATGTTAAATTTGGGCTTAACAAAAGTATCAGTATTACCACGATTGTTATTACCTCCCATACCGTGTCGATTACGGTGAAGACGGTCTGCATCACGGTCAAAATCATCATCAGCAGCAGCTCGTTGAGGTGGAGGTCGTCATTCAACATCTTCAATACGACGGTCAACAGTGTTGATGTGACCCATCAACTTGGCAAACTTTGTTTCCATGAATATACGCTGGTCCACAAGAAGCTTCGTGAGCTCGGCCTTGGAGACGCAATCATTGAAGTCTGTAGGGGACTCCAGCTCTCCAGGTGTCCCTTTCCCTTTCTCTGACATGGTTAAAAGCAAAAGACAAGACTAAACAAAAGATTAGCCCTATCAACTAGCAGGCAGCAGAGGGTGTAGAAAGTGGAAAACAATATCAGAAGCAATGTATCACAATCTTGCAAGTGTTCTTACCAAAGCCAAACAGGTCGACACAATCTGTAGTTGAGCTTGGGTGTAACAGTTGCAAGGAAGAAACCTGTGCTGCAATATGTATAGCTTGGAAGGCTAATATGTATGTCACTGGAACACAATTCAATAACACATAGTAGCACTGAATAAATGTCCAAAGCAGTGTCCTAATTGCTGGCAAAAGAATCGTGTTCAAAAACAGTTGTGACAGCAAGAACAATGGAAATGGCAGCAAGGAACAAAACAGACTTCACAGACTTTGAATTTTCAGGGGGGGGGGGGGGGGGTGCAAATCAAAATCTTGATTTTTTTGTATGATTTTTCCACTATTTTTCTGTGATAGAGGAACACAAAGGATGGAACCACAAGAAGTTTCAACTCAAACTGAGGAAAAATAAAGAGTAGGCAAAATCTCAAAGTTTCACCAAAAGCGCTATTTTTGACTTCACAATTTTTTTTCTATTTTTTCCCGATTTTTTTTTGAATTTTTTGATGAGGGCATATAGAGCGGAACCGAGTGTGGGTCACCTCAACTTTGAGTCAAGAATCTGCTGTAAAAATTTCAGCCCAATCGGTACTGTTCGGTACTGTTCAATACTTGACCAAGGGGCCGACCATGGACGGGTCCAAGGTTCGACAAGGCAGGGCAACCGCAGTCAACACCCATGTATTGCTTCAAACGTACACATTCATCATCCCTACTCGGTCATGACATCAAAATAAACTTCTTTTATAAGTCCCGTTCCAGTGGTCAAGTTCATTCTTAGTAATGATATCTATTGCGCCTAGTAGTTACTAAGCGAAGCGACACAGTACCGATACTACCAAAGTTCTAATGGCAGTGGTATAGGTCATTTGGGTATCATGCAAGTGGGTTCCAATCAACTCCTATGACCTAATGCAACAATAATCATAGACACTAGTAATATTGATAACTAGCAACTTTATAAAATGGTGAATGAAAACTGGGACTTGCCTGGATCGACACTAGTGTTAGCAACTTCAATCTCTTGTTCCTGAGACTCAATATCCTTATGATCCTCTTCAGGCTCCTAGTTGTCGTTACCTATATGATGACAAAGGTAACGATATATTACATGCAAACACATCGTATTTTGATATCAAATAAATTATTATTATGTTCTCGAAGCCATATGCTTCAAAGAAACAATTTAAAATTTCATCATTTTATGTGTGTTATTCATTTATTTAGGTTTGTTATAGTTTTTCAGAACAATCAAGCAATTAAAAATAGTAACTAATTGATTCTGGACTTCAGTGATTTATCATGAACAGTGACATAGGTGAATTGCATTTTTACCAATTTACAACCTTTGGATATTATTATTCTAATTACTAGCATTTATTAAAGTAAAATAGTGATATGAGCAAATCAATTTAGTTAATTAAGTAAATTTAGGTTTCTGGACCTGTGTGTTTTACTAGGTACAGGGGCTTCTAAGAGTGATTTTTGTGCCAAGTGGCAAGGGCCAATTAATTACAGAATAATTACTAGAATTAATTTAAGCAAACACACTAATTAAATTCTAGAGCCTAAAATAATTCATATTTTGCCAAACAAAATTTGTGCTGGTAGATAATCATATTTTTACTAAGCATGCCAAAAATCAAGATTTAATTCCAATCCTACAATTTCTGGTGAATTAATTTGTGTTTTTACAATTTAATGAATTAACAAAAATGCATGAACAGAGGCTATGATTTATCATTTTACTAAAATAGATCTCTTCAAGATGATCCTAACAAATTTTGTTTGAGCTACAATAGATTTGAAATCAATTTACTATAAGTTTTGGAAGCTTTTAGCATTTTCTGGCTTTTTCCTAGGTTAAAGAATTACCACGCATGCGCCACATCGATTCCACGTCAGGCCACGTAGGCGCCGCGTTGGCTGCCAGTAGACTGTGCCAAGTAAGCACGGCGGAGCACGGTGGCGCGCGACCTGAGTTCGCCGGAGGCTCGCTGCTGGCGTCTGTGGGCGGTAGAAGCTCGTCGCTAGAGCCGGGGAATGACACGTGCATCGAGACGGAGAGATAGGCGGGGGTCACGAGGGGGGTGGCTCACCGGAGAGGGGTCTCCATCATCGAGCGGTAGGCGGGGAATCTTTGGCGGCGTTGCGTTTTCAGCACAGGACACCAAATCCAGTGCTGTTTGCTCCTAAAGCATCACGAGGCGACGGGGAAGAGCGGCACGAGGTCAGAGTTTACTGAGGAGGGCCGGAGCATAGAGCTCGTCGACGAGGCGGCTCGGTGATCGAAGCAGAGAGCTAGCGACCAGAAATGCTCCAATCGCTTGCACTTCAGCCAACAAAACAAAACAAATAAGCATTCAAATTGTGCGGATAGAAGTTTGGAACAACCCGTGAGAGAAGATTAGGCCTGGAGCTCACCAAGACAAATGAATTTCAGAGAAAGGCGAAGGTTGGTTGTTTTGGCCACCAATGAAATTGGGCTTCGATTCTTGTAAATCAAGGCGAGAAGAAGCAATTAGAGGCTACTAAAGGCTTGAGGGATCACGTGTGCATGGGTTTGTAGCTTCTTCTTTGCTAGGGTTTAACAGGAACCAAGGAGCTTCGAGTTCCAATGCACAGCAGCCATGACGGGTGGAAATGAACTCAGAGAGAGAAAGAGAGAGCAGGGAGCGGCAAATAGCGGGGAGGGAATCGGCCAGGGGAGTGCACAGGGTCTTCTGGTTGCGCAGGAGGGGAAGTGGGTGGCTGGCGGTCCGTGAGCAGCGATAACGCGCGGCATTGAAGCCTTGCTGTGCTACACGGTGGCGTGCAAGAGGTGAGGCGGGGAGGCGGCTGCCGTTGGGCGAGGCGCGCGGCAGGGGCAGAGGGGTGCAGGCGGCACTGTGCGCTCCGAGTCCTGGAGTCGAGGCAGATAGAGGCGTTGGCGTCGACAGGGGGGAGGCGTGCGTCAGGGAGAAACTCTGTGCCAGTGAGAGGAGGAAGAAAGAAATTTAGTCCAGATCTTTCAAGATCTTCGCAAAAAGGTCCCTGGTCAAAGATATTCCCAACTAAAATAGTTAGGAGGCTCCTACATTCATGGGATTTTGCACAAAGGCCCTTGGAGATATTTGTGGTGCTCTGGTGGGACCCAATTGGCCAGAAAAGTTATATTTATTTTATAATTAAATCTCCAATGTGAAACGTTTTTATGCTTTAATTAATTAATTGGGCATTTCTAAATATGGTAAAATGCTCAATAAATTCATAAAATTCTATTTTAATATTACTAATCTGGTTATGAATTTATTTGGCATATGTTATATAATAAATTTTTATTTAGCTCACAATTTTGGTTGCAGGATTTTGATTTGTCTGGATTTAATTCAAAAGGGAGTGAGTCTTATTATTTCATGCTATGTGGTTTATGATCTATGCTCTTCATGTTGGTTAAATGAAAGTGAGACACCTGGGGTGTCACATCTTGGGGCTTGCTTGAGCCCATAGAGCGCCTTATGGAGTTTAAAAACATGGTTAGGATACTTTGGATCTTCAATGCCCGGTGGTTGCTCCACATACACCTCTTCCTTGATTGGCCCATTGAGGAATGCACTTTTCACATCCATTTGGTACAACTTAAAATCATGGTGAGTAGCAAAAGCAAGTAATATTCGAATAGATTCAAGTCTTGCTACGGGGGCATAGGTTTTATCAAAATCCAAACCTTCTACTTGTGAATACCCCTTTGCCATGAGCCTTGCCTTGTTTCTTGTTACAACACCATCTTCATTTTGTTTGTTGCGAAACACCCATTTAGTGCCCACAATATTCTTGTTCTTTGGCCTTTCCTCCAATGTCCACACTTCATTTTTTGTGAAGTTGTTTAATTCTTCTTGCATGGCCATCACCCAATCCGAATCTTCAAGTGCTTGTTCTACCCTAAATGGCTCCATAGAAGAGACAAAAGAGTAATGTTCAAAAAAATTACTAACTCGAGATCTAGTGATTACCCCCTTATCAATGTCTCCAAGTATTTGCTCAACGGTGTGATCACGTTGTACATTTTGATGCACTCTTGGGTGTGGTGGATGTGAGCTTTCTTAACCACCATCTTTATCTACCTCTTGATCATGTCTTTGAGAATCATCACCTGAGTCTTGTTCATGATCACCAACATTTTGATCTTGACCACTTGCATCATCAATTTCTTCATTTTCATGATGTTGGTCTTCTCTCGAAGGAGAGGATTGATTTTCAACACTTGAATTTTTTTGTGGTCTCACATTACCTATGACCATTCTTTTTATTGCATTTCTAGGAGCTTCTTCATCTACATCATCATTAACAACTTGCTCCCCTTGAGAGCCATTAGATTCATCAAATGTCACGTCACGTGAAATTTCAACACAACTAGTGGTTTTATCGGCAGACATGAACATTTGATCCATAACCAAGCAAGAAACCTTCATCAACTTTTGGAGCAAACTTTGAAGTCTTGGGTTTCTTATTTAGCATAAAATATTTGCCACCAAAAACATGAAAGTAGGAAATATTAGGCTTGTTACCGGTAAGTAGCTCATATGGTGTTTTCTTCAAGAGTCGGTGGAGATACAACCGGTTGGTGTTGACGGCTTCGACCCAAAGACGGTCGGACGTCTTGTATTCATCAAGCATTGTTCTTTCCATCTCAATGAGTGTATGATTCTTTCTTTCGACCACCCTATTTTGTTGAGGGGAGTAGGGTGCCGAAAATTCATGCTTGATCCCTTCTTCATCAAGATACTCCTCAACTTGTGTGTTGCTAAATTCGGTGCCGTTGTCACTTCTTATTTTCTTGATCTTGACTTCATATTCATTTTGTGCTCTTTTCAGGAATGTCTTGAGCACATCCTTTACTTCAGCTTTATCATCCAAAAAGAATACACACGTGAAGCGAAAAAATCATCAATAATTATAAGACCATATTTGTTATCACCAATGCTTATGTAGGAGATGGGGCCGAAAAGGTCCATATGCAACATCTCCAATGGTCTTGTGGTTGTCATCACATTCTTGGAGGGGTGTGACGCTCCAACTTGTTTTCCCGCTTGACATGCACTACAAAATTTGTCTTTCTCAAAGCAAACATCGGTTAGTCCTATGATGTGGCCGCCCTTTTGGAGTTTGTGAAGATTTCTCATACCAACATGGGCAAGCCTTCTATGCCACAACCAACCCATGTTGGACTTTGCCACTAAGCATGTGCCAAGTCTAGCTTCATCCGTGGAAAAATCCACAACATAAAGTTTTCCTTTAAGCACACCCTTAAAGGCAACCGAGCCATCACTCCTCTTATAGATGGTGACACCACATTCGTTGAACAAGCAATCATAGCCCATTTTACAAAATTGCAAAATGGATAAAAGATTGAAGTCAACGTGGTCAACAAGCATAACCTTAGAAAGTGAATACGAGGGAGTGAGAGGGACTTTACCATAACCTAGTACTTGTCCTGTTCCATTGTCACCAAACGTGATATATTCATTGTTGTTGTGACTTGGCTCAAATGATTTGAACATCTTCTTGTCTCCGGTCATATGATTGCTGCATCCACTATCAATCACCCAACTTGACCCTCCGGAGATATAGTCCTACAAAACAAATTAAGCTTTGTTTTTAGGTACCCAAATTTGCTTGGGTCCTTTTACATTAGTCACAAGCACTTTGGGCACCCACACACAAGCCTTAGGCCTCTTGTTGCGTGGCCCAACATATTTGGCATAGACTCGACCATGCATGTTCCTCATGAGCACATATGAAGCATCAAAGTCATGAAAGAGTGCACAAGTAGCATTAGGTACATTAGTATGAGAATTATTAACAAAATAAGAATGGTTAGTGTTCATGTTCTTGGCTTGCTTCTTTTGATAAGACCCTTCCTTGGTAAACTTAAGGAATTCCTTCCAATTCTTGTTCTCCCTAGCATTGTGCTTGGCACCCTCAACATAACCAATGCCATCCATGACATGAGGCATTCTAGTATTTGAGTATGCACCTCTTGCATACTTTGCCTTTTCATTGTCAACAACATTTTTCTCATGTTGTATTTTGCTTTCAAGAGCCCTCATTTGTTTGTTCAAATCATCAATTAATTTCACATTAGTAGCACAAGCATCAAGATCAATATTATAGCACCTATCACATCTTTTGCTGGTGGAAGCATGAGAGTTGTTGGTGGAGGATGTGAAGGTTAAGAGAACTCTATATTGCTCTTTAAGAGACTCATGAGTCTTTTCTAAATCCTCATACTTCTCTTGAAGTTCATCTTTAGTGCTTTTAACATTCTCACAAGCATTCTCAATTTTAGTGAGAGACATGGTTAATTCTTCATTTTTCTTTCTTTCAAGTTCAAGGAGCTTCTCTAGTTCAAGGTTTCTTTTCTTTTCAAGAATAAGCAAGTCTTCTTGTGTTTCAAGAATCTCCTCTTGTCTATCATTCTCTTACTTTTGTTTTTCAAGTAATTCCATAAACTCAAGCATTTTAGGAAGTGAAGCATTAGCAATGTTATCATCATCATCACTACTACTAGAGTATGAAGAACGCTTATGTTTGGATTTGGATACCTTGGATCCTCTTGCCATGAAGCACTTGTGGGTGTTGTAGTCTTCATCATCACTTAAACTCCCAAATAGAGAAGTGTTGGTGGGAGTGACGCTAATGGCAAGTGTAGCAATGCCTCCCTCATCCGAGTCGGATTTGGAGGAGGAAGATGATGAAGAGGATGAGTCATCAGAATCCTATTCTTGGCCAATATGAGCTTCACCTCTTCTATGCTTCTTGTACTTCTTGTCCTTCTTGTGATGTTTGTCTTTTCTTCTCTCTTCCTTGTTTTTCTTCTTTGGACATTCTGCAATGAAATGTCCTTCATCACCACATTCATAGCAAGTTCTCTTTGATCTTCTCACTTTGCCTTTATCATAGCTTTTTTTCTTGTAGCCATCTTTCTTGAGAAATGACTTGAATCTTCTAACAAGCAAAGCCATCTTGATTTTCGGATTGGAGAGAGGTTGCACGAAGTGTGGTGGGAGCTTTTTATACAAAGGGCTCAAAAAGAGCCATTGACCTATCTGGACACCCTGCACCGGTACTGCCGATCGAGCCATCGGCACTACCGGTAGGGTTTCTGACACACTATCATAGATCTGTAGGCAAGGATGCGGCCTTCACTGGCACTGCCGATCAAGGCATCAGCACTGCCGATAAGGCAGCCACAGAGATCAAGATGTCTCTGGAGACCCTTACTGGCACTATTGGTTAGTCAGATCGGCACCGCCGATCGTGTTCTCTTTGAAGAGGGGACCGACACTACTGATTAGGATATCAGCACTGCCGATTAGCTATAGGCTGAGCCAGATAGAAAGAGTAGCTTTCTGGAAGGGCCGACCGACACTACCGATGGAACCATCAGCACTGCCGTATGAGCTACAGCCAGAGAGCCAAAAGAGAACAGACTTTTCTAGAAGAGTGATCGGCACTGCCGATGGGGCTACCAACACTACCGATGCTGGCAAGACTGAAACCAGAGAGGTGACTTGACATCATAGCGCCTTTGGGAGGAGTGATTAGCATTGTCGGTGAGGATCACCGGCACTGCCGATGAAGGCAAAAACAAGAGGGCAACAGAACTGTAATTTGGGAAATTTTGAGCATTTGACTTTACCAAACTTTATAAATTATACCCCTCTTAATAGTATGGTTTACCTATACTCAAGATTAAAAAAAACAACATGGATCCTTCATTCTTGAGTAAATTTTGGACTTTAATTTGAGGCAAATGATGGTCTTCTTTTCCCTTCTTTGTTTCAATGCTTTTCATTCTTCAAAAGAGATAGTCATCTAAACACATACTCAATGAAAACATTAGTCCATTGTTAATTGTATTGACATCAATCTCCAAAACAAAATTAGGGGCCTAGATGCACTTTCAGTGATAGCCTGAATAGGCATCCAGAAAGCTCAAGAGCTCACACCCGGCTGTTGAGTCTATGATCTAATCAATGCGTGGTATAGCGAAGGGGTCCTTGGGACATACCTTGTTCAGATCGGTATAATCAATGCACATATGCCACTCTTTATTCTTCTTTGGCACAAGGACTGGATTAGCTAGCCAATTTGGATGGTACACTTCATTTGTAAAATTAGTATCTAAAAGCCTAGCTATCTCCTTCTTCATGTCGTCCTTTCGATCTTGAGCAAATTTTCTAAGCCGTTGCACCCCTAATTCATGCTCAATCTTTTCCCTAGGAACTCTAGGCATGTCAGAAGGTTTCCATGCAAAGATGTCCCTATTTTCCTGGAGGAAAAGAGTGAGTGCGAGTTCCTATTTCTCTCCTAGATTGGTCCCATATAAGTAACCTTAGCAAGGTCTTCAAGATCAAGCGGTATTTCCCTGGTTGGCACGCCATCCATATGGATATTCTCCCTACTGGGCTTCTTTGCTGGGATCCCCACGTCGATCTCCACCTCTTCATCACCTGCCTTCTGGATCTCCAGCCAGTCGGACAGCATCAACTGTCGGTCGACCAACTCACAACTCTACACATGTAATCAAAAGAATTCCAAAGATCAGAGTGGAGGGAGATGATTCCTTTGGGGCCTGGCATCTTCAAGGTGAGATAAGGATAGTGCAGGGTTGCCATGAACTTCGCTATAGCCAATCTGCCAATGATGGCATGATAGGTAGACTTGAAATCAACTACTTGGAAGACGATACACTCGGTCTTGAAGTTCTCTTGGGTACCAAAGGTGACAGGTAGAGTGATCTGCCCTATCGGCACCGTGATCTTGCCCGGCACAATCCCGTGAAAGAAAGAAGTGCTCGGTTTGAGGTCGGTGATTGTCAGCCCTAACTTCCTGAGAGTCTTGGTGAAGATCACGTCAAGGCTACTTCTCCCATCGATGAGACCTTTGTTGAACTTTACCTCCTTCAAAGTTGCCATGTGTACAAGCGGGTAGCGATCCGTTCTAGGCAGATACCTGGGGTGATCCGACCGATCAAAAGTGATCAGAACTTCTGACCACTTCATGTATTCAGGTGCAGCTGGTTCGACGGAGTTAATATCTCATAGTTCCAGCTTGTATTTGGGTTTGGACGTGTAGGCATTGGGCCCTCCGAAGATGAAGTTGACTCCCTTTTAGGGCTCCTGAAACTCTCCTCCCTCGTCCTTGTCGATGTCGTCCTTGGCATTGTCGTTGCCGTTCCGCCTTGGTGGGTCTTTGGCCACTTTTAGTGCATCAGTCGTGAAGCCTTTCAGGCGGTAACAATCCTTTTCTTTGTGGTTTCCCTTTGGGTGCCATAAGCACGGGCCACTCAGCATGTCATCCATGGTTTGCTGGTTCATTCGCAGATTTTTCTTGGACTGGTCTACATCAGCAACCATGTTATCATTCTTCCTCTTTTTGTCCTTCTTGAAGAACTCGGCCTTGTCCTGG
This sequence comes from Eleusine coracana subsp. coracana, assembly GCA_032690845.1. Lineage (NCBI taxonomy): Eukaryota > Viridiplantae > Streptophyta > Magnoliopsida > Poales > Poaceae > Eleusine > Eleusine coracana. The sequence continues at coordinate 38,045,464 of CM064428.1, read as the reverse complement.
CGTTTTTCCTTCCCTTTACATCGGATGTCATAGAAAGCTGACTCCCCCGAAGCATATTTGTCTGTGATCTCAAAACATTCCCGAGCAGTCAGATCAAGGTTATGATTCTGCTGACCGATCTCCCAAAACCAGGTCATCACTCTGCAACCCTCCTTGGAATGCAGTAATAATCTGTTGGTCCAGAACATTGGGGACCTCTGTCTTTTTGGCGCAGAAACACTTGATGAAGTCACACCAGGGTTTGTCAGGCTTCCGCCTGAGCCGAGTAAGGTCGAAGTGGTTGCCCGGATGATTTTAGGTAGCCTGGAAACTCTTGATGAACTGCTTATTGAGCTCTCCCCAATTGGAGATCGAGTTCTCAGGAAGGGATGTGATGTGGACAAGGGTTCCCGATCTTCCGAAAGGTTCTTGGTAAGTTGATTTGGTCGGAGGCGACACACAAATCGATCCGACTTCAGAACAGCACGTTCTAAACCCCGCAATCACAGCACGACGTCTCCTCTGGTTATCAACCGTCCAAAAGACGATTGACCTCGCCGAGAAGGCTAATCCCTGCCTGTGAATCAATAACACAAGCAAGAACAACGAAGAATGCAACACAATTGCAGATGTATGGTTAAACTCTCGAAGTTGGGGTCTCACAAACCGATGAACGGCGAAACTGTTTATGAACAGAATTGATCTAAGCAAAACCCGAACCCTAATAGTGCGGCGGCGGCTGTATATAAAGACCCTAGGGTCGTGCAAGACCCTCTGGACACGCCCCGAATTGGGCTCAACTAGATACAAAGCCCAAAGACAAAAAATAAGCGACGCAGCATCGACACAGATTCTGGACTCTCTCTTGTTTTGACAATTCCCGATGACTCCGGATGAATTTTGACATGAGGCCGGCGGCATTGGAAAGGTCTTCTCCTTATCTTTCCGTGCATATGTAGAACGTCCAAATCCGAGTCCGTATGCGTCTTGGGCGACCGTTTTAGTACAGACTGGTCCTGGGCCCCGAAACAGACTCGAAGTCGGTTTTGATTGGGCCTCCACTTTGGCTTCCAAGCCCTTGCTGGCCCTCCACGTTTCCAAATCCTTCTCCCATCATCTCCTGGTCCTCTCCATGGTTTCTAATCATAAAATAATCATTAGGTAGCAAACCATTCTCAAAAGTAACATATAGCAAAGAACGTAGGAACGAGCTCACCTCTAAATTTAGTTGTCGTGCACGAGCTCTAGTCATTGGACCTTGCAAGTCCAGATTTGGAGGAGTGTTGTGTGTATCCATAGGAGTGATGTCCTCATCAGGTGCTGACCCCCTCCAGGTTGCCCCTTGACTTCTCCCGGTTAGGCCACTTATTGGTCTTCTTTCCTTATCCATATTTCGTCACTTTTTGTCCGAGAGGAGAAAATGGCATCATGGTGGAGTGTTTTGTAGAATTGATCAGTTCGGATGATCAGCCGGACAATGATTCCGGTTGATCAGTCGGGTGGCTGTTTTCATCCTTAAACGACCATGTCGGTCGTGCCCTGATTTGAGTTGTAACGACCCTATCGGCCGGGTCCTGATTTTAGCCGTAATGACCCTGTCCGCCGGGTCCTGATTTCAGCCGTAACGACCCCATTGGTCGATGGAAAATGGCTGTTTCATAGTCGTGATCGGCCGATGGGGTGTTTCTTCATGTTTTTGTATATTTTGACCCTATAGCACCTACAACCACATATTTCACCAAAACTTGTGCAACTCATGAGTACAAAGATTATTTTCATTGCATTATTAATTAAGATCCATCTTTTTATGGTAAGTTGGTAGTTGAGAAAGGCTACCAACACCCCACACACTTAGGACTTTGCTCGCCCCGAGCAAAGTAAGGAATGAAGAATAGGAATGAGTAAGATCTAAGGTAATTCTCATCACGCTATACATATAAAAAGACTACTCCATGACTCCTCATGCCATAGGGTTTTAGGTGGCAAAACACCTTGTCTTGAAAAGTTGAGAGATGGAACAACACAGAGAAGTCTTACCTTTCTTTTTCCCAAGGAACTTCAATTTTGTTTGCTTTTTTTTTAAAAAAAACAAAGCTCCAGATCACATGTTATTCTCAATTGATGCTCTCGAATCGCTCAATGTGATTTTGATTCCTCACTTAGGCCAGTGGCCAAAATTTCCCTATATACTAAGGCTTATGTCGAGCTCAAGGTAGGGAATATTAAGGCCGCATACTTGTATTTCATATATCACTAAGTCAAAAACCGGACCCAAGGAGGAAACAAGTCATGAATTATGATCAAGTGCTATGCACAATTATGATATTTATGGATGGATGAAGGATGACGGATGCTCCTTTTGAAGTGATCTCTCTCTCTTCCATTTGATTTAGATTTGAGAACATGGGCTACTTTATCATTCATGATTCTTCTCTCTCTCTCTTTTTATTCTTTTCGAGTAGCCCATATATCTTTTTGAAATGATTCTTGGAGAGAGATTGACATATATGGCGGAGCACTTTATTCAGTGAATGGATTATAGGGATGATGGATGCAAACTTCCAGTGTAGAAGTTTGCACATATGGAGTGGTTGGGGTGTGCACATGAACTTGATCAATAACACATAGCAAGCATCTCACAAGGGTCACAACAATTTGACAAAGTTCAATGAAAATACAAGTAGCAAATGCAATAGGTTTTCATTAAGATCATCATCTGGCTTTGGTAGGAATAAAATCATCATTGAGAAGATTGTGAATCTGGAGTTCTCATTTATAAGCTTTTGAAAATTAGTAATCAAGGAAGTTCACTTGGTTCCAAGAAAGGTTATGCTCTCTATGGTCATATCACATCTACCAACAATTTAGACTAGGTTTTCCTATGCAATGAGGACTTCCCAAGGGCGATGAAAGAAAGTAGGGAATAATCTTTATATATCAATCATGAATGAGAAGGAAGTTATATTTTAGTTGTCATTTATCATGCTTGCTGAAAAAAATTCAATTTGTAGAAAGACATGAAAACAAGAAGAGGTAGGTGATGCAAGGAATAATGACATAGTTGTTGTTTTTTCGTACCATGTCCTCTTGTTCCTTTTGATCTTTAACCTACAAAGGTTAGGTAACAAAATACCCAAACGAACACACCGAAAGTTGTGCCACTATTATTGCCGAGTAAATTTTATTGTTGAGAAGGAACAAAGCATTTTTTTATTCAAATGAGAAACTAACAAATCCTAGTAAAGGAAAATAGAACGGGTTACCTCCCATTAGTACTTATTTAAGGTCGTAAGTTTGACCATGGGAGCACTAGTTCATTTTGCAGCTTGGGTTAGCAATGTGGCTCCCGCCATCACCAAACATTACGTAATCATTGCACAACTAAGGCATATGACATGGCTGCCAGAATTTGCAATGTTTGTGATAAACAAATATATCTACAACTGCCTCTTTAAAATTACTATGTCCACAAGGGGTGATGTGGACAAGGGGTGATGTGGACAAGGGCTCCCGATCTTCTAAAAGGTTCTGGATATGTTGATTTGGTCGGAGGCGACACACAAATCGATCCGACTTCAGAACAACACGTTCTAAACCCCGCAATCGCAGCACAACGTCTCCTCTGGTTATCAACCATCCTAAAACAATTGGCCTCGCCGAGAAGGCTAATCCCTACCTGCGAATCAAGAATACAAGCAAGAACAAAGAAGAATACAACTCAATTGTAGATGTATTATGAATCTCACGAACTTGGGGTCTCACAAACCATGATGACGGCGAAACTGTTATGAACAAAATAATCTAAGCAAAACCCGAACCCTAATGGTGTGGTGGCGGCTGTATATGAAGACCCTAGGGTCGTGCAATACCCTCTAGACGCGCCCCTAATTGGGCTCAACTAGATACAAAGCCCAAAGGCCAAAAACAGGCGACGCAGCACCGAAACAGATTCTAGACCCTCTCTTGTTTCGAAGATTCCCGATGACTCCGGATGAATTTTGACATGAGACCGATGGAATTGGAAAGGTCTTGTTCTTATATTTCTATGCATATGTAGAACATCCAAATCCGTGTCTGTATGCATCATGGGCATCCGTTTTAGTGCAGACTGGTCCTGGGCCCCAAAACAGACTCGAAGTCGGTTTTGGTTGGGCCTCCACCTTGGCTTCCACATCCTTGCTGGTCCTCCATGTCTCCAAGTCCTCCTCCAATCATCTCCTGGTCCTCTCCATGGTTCCTAATTACAATATAATCATTAGGTAGCAAATAATTCTCAAAAGTGACATATGATGAAGAACGTAGGAACGAGCTCATCTCTAAATTAGTCGTCGTGCACGAGCTCTAGTCATTGGACCTTGCAAGTCCAGAATTGGAGGAGTGTTGCAAGTATCTTTAGGAGTGATGTCCTCATCAAGGGGTAGAGCAGTTGTAGGCCTCTTGTGTACCACCATCATAAATTTTTGTTGTGGTGGGAAAATTTTGTGTGAGGGAGGAGTATGTGAATTTTCTAAAGTACAACTCCTTGGCATGGTGGGTGAATTCCTTTTTAACTCTAAATTTGAAGCCTCACGAATTCTATGTACCAAACTTTGTATCACCCTTCATGCTTCATGGATTGATCCTGTTCAAAGTTTTCCTTCTGTAGATCATCCTTTGGTTGCTTCGGTACCTCTTTTCTATTAGTAGATGATAGCCTTGTGGTGCCTTCATTAGGTAGAACATGGATCCTTGAAGGATTTGGGAGGATTGGCGCGGGATGGCAAGGCCTATGTTGTTCAATGATTAGTTTAGTATTGGCCGATGAAGCAAAGTATGGCTCATGGTCTTTTCTCTCAACTTTGGCCACATGGTTCAAAAGTGGCTTTTTAGTAGCAATTGAAGGTGTTTTGCGATGTGTGAGTCGGGTAATATGGTTGATAACAGTCCACGTGTCTTCCATGCTTTTTCTATGGAAGGGACCTTGAGAGCATTCATTCAATAGCTTGGCACTCCTTTTGTGTAGACCATGAACAAAATACAGCAATAGCCTTTCTATTGGAGTGTCAAGGCTGGGACCACTAAAGACAAGGGAAATAAACTAACATGAACAAGGGTTCCCGATCTTCCAAAAGGTTCTGGATAAGTTGATTTGTTCAGAGGTGACACACAATTCGATCTAGCTTAAGAACAACATGTTCCAAACCCCGCAATCACAGCACGACGTCTGCTCTGGTTATCAACCATTAAACAACAATTGACCTCACCAAGAAGGCTAATCCCTGCCTGCAAATCAAGAAGACAAGCAAGAACAACAAAGAATGCAACACAATTGCAGATGTATTATAAAACTCACAAACCGTTCTGACGGCAAAACTGTTATGAAAAAAATAATCTAAGCAAAATCCAAACCCTAATGGTGCAGCGGCAGAAGTATATGAAGACTCTAGGGTTGTGCAATACCCTCTAGACACGCCCTTAATAGGGCTCAACTGGATACAAAACCTAAAGGCCAAAAACGGGCGACACATCATCGACACAGATTCTGGACCCTCTCTTGTTTCAACAATTCCCGATGACTCCAGACAAATTTTGACATATGGCCGGTGGAATTAGAAAGGTCTTCTTCTTATCTTTTCGTGCATATGTAGAACGTCCAAATCTGAGTCTGTATACATCCTAGGCGTCCGTTTTAGTGCAAACTGGTCCTGGCCCCCAAAACAGACTCAAAGTCGGTTTTGGTTGGGCCTTCACCTTGGCTTCCACGTCCTTGCTGGTCCTCCACGTCTCCAAGTATTTCTCCCATCATCTCCTGGTCATCTCCATGGTTCCTAATTACAATATAATCATTAGGTAGCAAACCATTCTCAAAAGTGACATATGATGAAGAATGTACGGACCAACTCACCTCTAAATTTAGTCGTCATGCACGAGCTCTAGTCATTGGACCTTGCAAGTCTAGAATTGGAGGAGTGTTGTGTGTATCCATAGGAGTGATATCCTCATCATCCTCCCTCTCTTGATGTGGAGTCGACCTCGACTCAAGGTCATCCTCTTCTCCCAAGTATGGTTTCAAATCTGAAATGTTAAAAGTATGACTAACCCCAAACTTGGAAGGCAACTCAAATTTGTATGCATTATTATTAATCTTCTCAATTATTTTAAATGGACCATCAGCTCTAGGCATTAATTTAGACTTTCTGAATTCTGGAAATCTATCCTTCCTCAAGTGTAACCACACTAAATCTCCTACATCAAGCTTTATTTCCTTTCTACCTTTACTACCAACAATTTTATACTTTTCATTCATCTTTTCAATGCTAAGTCTAGTGGTCTCATGCATTTGCAAAATAAATTCAGCATGCTCCTTAGCATCAACATGAACTCTCTCATTAATAGGTAAAGGAAGTATATCAAATGGAGTACGGGGATCAAAACCATACACTACCTTGAAGGGACTTACCTTGGTAGTAGAATGTGTTGCCCGATTATAAGCAAACTCAACATGAGGCAAACATTCTTCCTATTGCTTCAAAATTTTCTTCAAAATAGCTCTCAACATAGAGGCCAAAGTGTGGTTCACAACATCAGTTTGTCCATCAGTTTGTGGGTGACAAGTTGTAGAAAATAGGAACTTTGTACCCAACTTATTCCAAAGTGTGCACCAAAAATGACTCAAGAATTTTGCATCACAATCTGAAACAACAGTAGAAGGCATACCATGCAAACGTACAATTTCTTTGAAAAATAGGTCAGCAATATAACTAGCATCATCAGTTTTATGATATGGTATAAAGTGTGCCATCTTAGAAAAAGATCCACAACAATAAAAATGCTATCACTCCCCCTCTTAGTCCTAGGCAGTCCTAAAACAAAGTCCATAGAAATCCACCCAAGGAATAGAAGGAACAGGAAGTGGCATGTATAAACCATGTGGATTCAAGCGAGACTTAGCTTTGTGAGATGTAGTGCAGCGAGCAACAAAACGCTCAACATCTTTTCTCATCCTTGGCCAAAAGAAGTGTGTGGCCGAAATATCCTTAGTCTTCTTAGCACCAAAATGACCCATCAATCCACCTCCATGTGCCTCCTGCAACAACAAAAGACGAACAAAACTAACTGGAATGCATAAGCGGTTAGCTCTAAACAAGAAACCATCATTCAACACAAATTTGTTCCAAGGACGACCTTCTTTATAGTGCAACAATACATATTTAAAGTCAACATCAACAAGATATTGTTCTTGAATTGCCTCAAGTCTAAAAATTCTACAATCAAGTTGAGACAACAAAGTATATCACCTAGATAAAGTATCAACAATCACATTATCCTTCCCTTTCTTATGTTTAATAATATAAGGAAAAGACTCAATAAACTCAACCCATTTAGCATGTCTATGGTTCAAATTGCATTGTGAGCGAATATACTTAAGCAATTTCTGATCAAAATGAATAACAAATTCTTTGGGTAGAAAATAATAATGCCACGTTTCTCAGGAACGTACAAGAGCATATAATTCCTTATCGTAACTAGAGTAATTCAAAACAGGCCCAGTAATTTTTTCGCTAAAGTATGCAATAGGTTTACCATCTTGCATCAAAAGTAATGTAGCACAATAATATTCATGTAGCTTGTGGTGTCTTCACCTCCACGGATGAGGTCACCGCTGGTGGCAGTGACACCGTCCTCCTCATCCTCCACATCGGAGGTGCTCATGTAACCGCCATCGTCTGTCACCACATATGCCCGCCTACTTGGGCAATCTTTCTGCACATGACCAAGTCCATGGCAGCGGTGGCACTGAATCCCTGTAGTGCATCCCGTCGAAGCAACAGAGGAGGCACTAATAGATGGCACCTGCACAGAAGATCTACGTGAGCGTGTAGAAAGAGAAGATGTTGATCTTGGTGCCACAAAAACAACTTTGGTTCCCTTGACAGCTGCTGGAGGGGGCGGTCGGAAAGATGGATTGGGCAGCCCCGAAGTCCCTGTTGGCCGCAGTGGGTAGAAGGTACGACTGAGCTTGCTGTACTCCTCAAAAGCCTGGAAAAGTCCCTGCAATTCTTTCTCTACAAGCTTAGCATACTGGAAACACTGGTTAAGGGTATAAATTTCTTTATAATCAAGGATGTCCAGAATTTCTTTTCTCGAACCAGAATAAAAGCGGTGAATCTAATCCTCTACTTTTTCAACTACAACACAACGAATCAAACCCTACTGAAGCTCACTAAAGTACTCCTGAACAGTTTTATCTCATTGATTTAAATGCTGCAATGTGACACCCAGGTGTCTCTTTTTTCTTTCTTAGCACAAATTGCCAAAATTTTGAACTCGAGTATGAGCATGAAGTAATGGGAGCAAGTTAAAGATTTGGATTTCATTAAGTTAAATTAAAACCCTGCAAGCAAATATTTAAAGCAAATAAAACTTTCTATAAAACATGGGCCAAATAATTACATCAGAACTATGGTAATAATAAAATAGAATTTTGGGCCAAAAACCAGAATTTTATTCCAATAAGAAATCAATCAATTAAATGGTTTAAACCTAGAATTGATTTAACTTTAATTAATAATTCTAATTAAATTATTTCTTTCTGGCCAAATAGACTTCACTAATGAATTGCTCATATCCTAATTAACCCACAGTTCAAATTTCAGCTTAATTGGACTTGAGGAAGTATTTTAATCAATTAAAACAGAACTATGGGCTTCTTTGCAAACTATTTGAAAACCTGAGGGCTTCTCTGCAAAAACTCCCGTCGTCTTCCTCCCGTCACGAGCGCCCGCGCGAATCGGCCTCCCGCGCGCGCCTGCACGATTCCCTGCCGCCGCAGCTCCTCGGAACTCACGTCCGTACTTCCTCGCCTCCGCTAGCTGCCACCGACGTGCGTCTCTTTTTCTCCTTCCCAAGACTATCGTGCCTCCTGTTCCTGGCCAAAGCCTCTTCTTGCCGCGCTCGCCCTACCGCTTTGGGACTCGAAGCCGCACTCGCCGTTGAAGCATTACATCACCGCGCTCACCCACTGGTCCCTCCGCCGCTGCACGCTGCAAGACGACACCCGCCCGAGTCGCTTTCACCGCTGCCCGATGCCGCTATGGCCTCTGGCCGCCGTCCCTTGATTCTCGGCTCCCGACCGCTCCTTGTCGCCTAGCAGCACCAGAACCTGCGTGTGATCACCCCGTCACCTCACCCTACTCTCTTCCTCGCCGCATGCTGTACCGGCCAAGATCGTGAGTCGCTTCCCCCCCCCCCCTGCCGTGCTCTGCCTGTGCTGCCACTCCCGCACAGCTCCCTGCACGCTCAACGGCTCCCTGAGACCCGGCGTTGCTCAAGCCATGCGCGCGCACCTGCCTCTGGCTTTCGACCAAGAACTCGAACTCTTGGGCCTATAAATAACCCCCCTATTCACCCTTTTCTCTCCAACCCATCTTTTCGCCATTGCTAGAGCCGAGCCCGAGCTCAACTCCCGGCCCACTCCCTCACTCCGGAGCCACACCGAGAGCACCAAAACACGCGCTTACTTCCCCGCTCCCCTTCCACCCCTTGGCTTGCACAATCTTCTGGTGAGCTCGGTTAATTTGGAGGATCTCCGAATTCTGTTCCCTGACGGCCGCCGATGACGCGCTCCCAAATTTCGGCGACTCTGGTGAATCTCGTCTTCCCTTTCCTCTTCTCAATGATTCTCAAGCTTCTTACGATCATTCCTGACCCCTCGCTTCTTTGATTCCTTGAGCAAGAACGCCAGTCTTGAACTTTTCCCCGGTCGATCCCCTCTGCGCCACCGAGTTCGAGCCGCTTCCACGGTGAGCCCCCTCTTTCGGCCTTCCCGACGGTCGCCAACCTGATGCTGATCCCCGCCGTGCCCCCGTGAAGCTCTGGGCAAAGTCGGAGTCCGAGTCCGTGCCTCGTAGCAGAAGCACGAAGCCGCCGAACCTCTGCCTCCCGCTGCCGCTCGTTGCCGAACCATCTCCGATAAGCTTCTGACTTCGCGAACCCCCCTAGTCTCCTCGCCTCGTCGCTCGCATCATTTTCCACCTTCCGCGGCGAGCTTCTGCCGCCTAGAGTCGCCAGCGGCGAGCGTTCCAGCAAGCCCCGGCCGCATGCCGCCGCGCTCCGGCACAGCCGCCTGGCAGCTGAGCTGGCACCTAGTTGGCACTGATGTGGCTGCCACATGGCGCTGACGTGTCAAATGATAAAATCCGAAATCCCTAGAAATTACAGAAAAGCTGCTAAAACTTCTAAAAACCATAGTAAATTCATTTTAAGTCCAAATGGCCTCAAACGAATTTTGTTAGCTTCATAATAATGTGCTTTATTTTGGTATAATAATAACCAACTGCCTCTGTTATTATATTTTAGTTAATTAAATAACTTGTGTAAACACTAATTAATTCTATACAAGCAATTTAATTCCAATCTTTTGCATGTACTGTTAATTCATACTAATACATCACCCTGATGTTTGGCCAAGTCAAATCTGTAGTATTTAATATTCTATTAATTAAGTGATGCTTTAACTTTAATAAATGCTAGTAAATAAAATAATACTGTCCAGAGGCTATAACTTGGTGAAAATGCACTTCATGTATGTCTCAGTTCATGATAAATCACTCAAGTCCAGAATCATTTTGTTACTATTTCAATTGTTTAATTGTTCTCAAAGCTATATCAACCCTTATTAAATGATCCACACAAATGAAATAATGAAAGTTTAATTTGCTTCCTTGAAGCATATGGCTTCGAGAACTTGTTAATAAGGTTGTTAGCATCAAAACACTAATGCAATATGCATCAATCATTTTGTTGCAATTATCATATCATTGTATGTACGGTGTTTCAACACTATCGTTAAACCCTTGTTCATCAATAGGTAACAACACTCAGGAGCAGGAGCCCGACATCCAGCAGGACCAAGAACCTGAAGAGCAAGAGACTATAGGAGCTAACACTTGCGTGGATCTAGGCAAGCCTCTGTTTGCATTAGCCTCTTTATAAAGTTTTGCTAGTTTATATCACTACTAGTGTCTATGTTTATTTGTTGCATTAGGTCATAGGAGTTGCTTGAAACCCACCTTGCATGTTATCCCAAATGACCTATGCTACTGTTATTAGAACCTTGGTAGGATCGGTACTAAATGCTATGTTTAGTAATTAATAAGTCTCGGTAGTTATCATGATTACTATGGAATAGATTTGATCACTAAAATGGAACTTATAAAAGGAGTTTATTCTTATGTATGGCCGGGCAGGGAATTTGCATGTGTAGGTTTGCAGCAACACATGGCTGTTGGCTGCGGTAGCCCTGTCTTGCCCACCCTAGGACCCATCCATGGTCAGCCCCTTGATCAAGTTTTAAACAGTACCAAATGCATGCTAGTTTCATGGGCACTAGTAAACCGATGTAGCATTAAAGAGCGCTTATATCAAGGACGGTTAAGGTGTGTTGGTCTTAGGACCCCTCGGTTGGAGTGGGCGGTCCATACCACGAAGTACTGCTGGCAGGACGTCATGCCCACTCGACATCACCACACTCGGGCCTGGATGTGGGTAGTTTTTCTTGTGAAAGGTTACCATATACGACCTTAATTGGTGCGTATGTGTCGTGTTATTCGGGTTTTCCCAACTGGTGTAAATCAATTGCAATTGCTGTCCCTCGCTGTAATGAGTACCGCTTGTTCACCGCGCCAATCACGTAGTTGCACATGATATCATGGATATGGATTTGTATTGGTTATTACTGATATATTTTATTGTTCTATTGTTGCACTTATTTTATGTATTGTTTTATTATCTTATTGTTGCAACTAAAGTTATATTTCAGCACAACCCATTTAATCTGAAAATAAAACTTGATAGAACTAATAGGTTGCTTAGTGTGAGTCCTTTTTAAACAAGCCACCTATTAGAGCCATTGCATGTCTAGGTTTTTGACGAGTAAGTCTTGCTGAGTAATTGGTACTCAGGCTTTATGCTTATGTGGTTTTCAGGTACTAAAGAGATAGAATTGCCTGTAGATGTGTTGCCTTGGGACGTGCAAGTCCCTGAGGGTTGGACTGCCCACTGGGAGTCTGACCAGCCGCCACAGTGATTGTTGTGTGCTGCTAGAGTGATGGTTCCTCGGGCATGAATCATCACTATGCTGTATCATCGAGCTCGTAGATCTTACCGTTATTTCACTTCCGCTATTTTCAAAAACTTCATGAACTTGTAATTCCGCTGCACTTTGATGTAATAATTAAACTTAAATTGGATCATTGTTGTATTATCAAGTGTCTGCGTTATCAGCACCTTCGGGACCTCAATCCTTTGGGAAGGGGCGCCTCATGCAATTTATTATGTGATGAGGACATCAACATGCTGGATACGCGCATATCATGGCCTTCCCCAAGTTACAAGTCGTCACCAATTCGGTCGCCGCGTTCCGACACCCCTTCACGGTTTTGATGATATCTCCCACATCCGACGTCCAAACGAGGCGTTCTTTGATGCGTTGGAAGGAGGACGACGACGCCGTCGTTTTGGTTCTGGTCCTAGCTCCAGAAGGTCGTGAGTTATAATATGTGACCATGACAAGGTGTTGTGCCACCTATTTTGGGCCAACTTGGCCATGTATCGTGTCGGGCCTTAAGCCCATGTTGTGGGCGCCCCCCCTGGTCGCCCCCAACCCTAGGACGTCTTTGTTTCCTATATAAACTCAGTAGCCGCCCGTCTTGTAGTTTGGGGTTTTGTTAGTTCAGTTTTCCAGAGAGAAACTTGATCGAATTATTGTAACTATGGCGACAAGTCCTTTTACAGTAATCCAGGGCCCCTGTTCTTGTTCTACACCACTGTGGCGATTAGTCCTTTTGTGTTCAGAGCTTGAACCTTTTCTTGTGATTCGCTTCATCTATATTTGCAATTTCAGATTGCGTGTTTATCCTCTCTTGCTTGTGTTCTCGATTTCTCTTGCAGGAACAATCAAGTTGTGCTTGGTGTAACGGTTGCGGGGTTGGATCTTGTCTGATTCAAGCCGGGTCGTCGACGCCGAGTTCCCCAAATTCGAGTTTATCCCCTTACCTCTCGGAAGATCGGGCCATATTTACATCATTATGAATCTCTCTATAAAAAGGAGGAACAAAACGATAATGCATTGCTACCTTAAGTTCTACCCAATTAGTCAGCAAATCAGTTTCAGCAGCCAGACCACTCCACCAAACAATAGCAAAGTCCTTAAACTCACTAGTGGCTTGTCTAACTCTATGTTGTTCAGCAACAAGGTGGGCATTAAATTTTTATTCTACAGTCATGTCCCAATCAAGATAAGCATCATCATCATAATGACCCAAAAATGAAGGAATTGAAAACTTAATCTTAGCATACAGGTCATCTGGAGCATGGTTACCTAGTTGGCGATGGTTGTGGTTGTGGAAACCACACATACCTTGAGTGTTACGTTGCAAACGACATTGTAATTTTGCGGTCCTTGTAGCTGACCTATCCACGGTGCCACCAGCCTGATACACCGTGTCTTCGTCTAGGTCGTCTTCTTCATTGTTGTTAGTGAGGGTGTTGTTGGTCTTATGAGCGGTCTCCTACTCGATAACCTGATCAGTGAGCTTAGAGACCCGCTTCTCCAACCGCTGATGCTTTCTCTAATGTGAAGCTTGCTGAACATGTCAGTAACGGCTCTGGTGATTGTCTCTGCCAAATCACTTTGAGCAGCCTGCAAAGCCTTCTGTAGCTTCTCTTGGCTCATGCACTCATCAAATTTTGAGGGTGAAGACACCTCTCCTTTGCTTCCTGCCATCAGAAACACCAAAACAGGAAACAAACAGTGAAGGTTATCCCCTACAAAACTACTAAGCAGTGGTGCCTCTCAATACCGCGAAAAGGAAGCTCCTAACAAAGCGCTAACAAAGTTCTGAAAAGCAAAAGAAAAAGATACCAGGGAGGTGTGTTCCATGATTGCAAGGGTCACAAAATAACCTGTGCTGTCCAGAAGAAATATGTAGAGCTAGGAAGGCCAAATGTATATATGTGAGTGGCACACAAATAAAAAACTGAGAGTAAAGCTGAATAAGTGCCCAAGTAACCTGTCCCTAGTTGCTGGTCTAAGTATGTTCTTGAACAGTAGTGATAGCAAAGCACAAACAAGGAGACAAAGGCATACAACCGATAACAATGGGGCTAAGCGTAAAACAGCCAAACCCATAAATTACAGGGGGCTAGATGGAGCACTATTAGAAATCCCAAATTTCTTTATTTTATTTTATTTTTTGATATTTTTCTCCAACTCACTAACAATTGGGGAGAATCCATGGAAAATTTCAGCTCAAGTAGAGGTAGGATATGGCCTACAGAAATTCTTGAAGTTTCAGAAAACGTTGGGTTTCAACTTGAATGAATTTTTTCTTTACCTTCCCGATTTTTTTTGAATTTTTTGATGGGTGCACATAGGGTGTAGCCGAGTGTGGGTCACCTCAACTTTTTGTCAAGAATATGCTGTAAAATTTTTAGCCAAAACAGACAACCGAGCAAAAAGTTATGGATGTTTTACTGAAGGTATGTCGGAAACAGTTTTAAGGAAACCCGAGTCGGGTTAGGGGTCGGGTTTGGAATCGGGTAGGATGTTTTTTGGCGGATTGGATGCAGTGGAAAGTGGAATTTGTGGGGATTGGTCTGAGGTGTTGAGGGTGGGTTTAGGGTGGGATTAGGGTGGGAGTAGATTGGGAGTAGGGTGGGTGTGTCGATCAATCAACCCTAGCACACAAAGCCGACAAAACAGAAGGTGGTGAAGGGGATGGCGGCCAGGGCTGCAAGGGAAACACTACTGGCGACAAAAACACAAACTAAATTAGCGACTAAATAAGAACTAGGGCACAAACTCAACACCATGGACTCTGAAATTGAAATATGCAAAGGCTAAACACGTGGTTATGGGCGGCGGGGATTTTGGGCTTTTCTATGGACGATAGGATGAATACATAACGAAATTAACTAAGGGTAGTGCAAACCTGATGGTGCACCTGAAGCTCTGATTATCACTTAATGTGAAGAAGGGTTCCCGATCTTTCGAAAGGCCCTGGATAAGTTGATTTGTTCAGAGGCGACGCACAATTTGATCCGGCTGAAGAACAACACATTCTAAACCCCGCAATCGCAGCACGACATCTCCTCTAGTTATCAACCATTAAACAATGATTGACCTCACCGAGAAGACTAATCCCTGCCTGCGAATCAATAACACAAGCAAGAACAATGAAGAATGCAACACAATTGCAGATATATTATGAAACTCACGAAGTTGGGGGTCTGACAAACCGTTATGACGGCAAAACTGTTATGAACAGAATAATCTAAGTGAAACCCGAACCCTAATGGTGCGGTGGCGGTTGTATATGAAGACTCTAGCGTCATGCAAGACCCTTTGGACGAGCCCCTAGTTGGGCTCAACTGGATACAAAGCCCAAAGGCCAAAAATGGGTGACACAGCACCGACAAAGATTCTGGATCCTCTCTTATTTGAACTATTCCTGATGACTCCGGATAAATTTTGACATGAGCCCGGAGGGATTAGAAAGGTCTTCTTCTTATATTTCTGTGCATATGTAGAACATTCAAATCTGATGAGGACATCACCATGCTGGATATACACATATCATGGCCTTCCCCAAGTCACAAGTCGTCACCAACTCGGTCGCCGCATTCATCTCGGATTCAGTCGATATCCCTTCATGGTTTTGATGATATCTCCCACATCCGATGTACAAATGAGGCGTTCTTTGATGCGTTGGAAAGGGGACTTTAGAAGGGTCGTGAGTCATGCTATGCGACCATGACAAGGTGCTGCACCACCTATTTTGGGCAACCTTGGCCTTGTATCGAGTCGGGCCTTAAGCCCATGTTGTGGGTGCCCCCCTGGTCGCCCCAACCCTAGGACGCCCGTGGTTCCTTCATAAACTCAGTAGCCGCTGTCATTTAGTCTCGGGTTTTATTTAGTTCAGTTTTCTAGAGAGAAACTTGATCGAATTATTGTAACTATGGTGACAAGTCCTTTTACAGTAATCCAGAGCCCCTGTTCTTGTTCTACATGAGTGTGGTGATTAATCCTTTTGTGTTTAGAGCTTGAACCTTTTCTTGTGATTCACTTCATCCATATTTGCAATTTCAGATTGCGTGTTTATCCTTTCTTGCTTGTGTTCTTGATTCGCTTGCAGGAACAATCAAGTTGTGCTTGGTGTAATGGTTACAGGGTTGGATCGTGTCTGATTCAAGCCGGCTCATCGACGCCGAGTCGCCAAATTCGAGTTTATCCCCTACCTCTTAGAAGATTGGGCCTCATCTACATCAAAACCCGAGTTTGTATGCATCCTGGGCGTCCGTTTTAGTGCAGACTGGTCCTGGTCCCCGAAATAGACTCGAAGTCAGTTTTGGTTGGCCCTCCAGCTTGGCTTCCACATCCTTGCCGGTCCTTCACATCTCCAAGTCTTTCTCCCATAATCTCCTGGTCCTCTCCATGGTTTCTAATTACAATCATTAGGTAGCAAACCATTCTCAAAAGTGACATATGATGAAGAACGTAGGGACGAGGTTACCTATAAATTTAGTCGTCGTGCATGAGATCTAGTCATTGGACCTTGCAAGTCCAGAATTGGAGGAGTGTTGTGTGTATCCATAGGAGCGATGTCCTCATCATAAACCAACCCCAACAAGCTTCTATGGGTTCTTCATCCTCTTGCTTAATGTTTTTGATATTTGTCATTATACGACAAAGCTTTTTATAAGAAAAAAGACTCCCATAGAAACTGTACTTTAGTAGTTCCCATAGACCTTTCAAGGGACGTGGTGTTTCAATGATGTACCACTTCCTATCATTGATGAACCTTAGGTACCAGTTCTTGGCAAGACTATCTAATGAGTAGAAAAGGAGTCTCCACATGAGTTCCTCACGTAAGAACCCAGTATTTAGGAAGGTGGAGCAAGTCTCCTCAAAATTACGAAGATGGGCATAGGGGTATTCATGACTTCTCCCAATGAAGAGAACCGTTCGAACCTTAGCTATGAGGTTTGGGTATGTCGAGACTTGATCTATTCTCGCTTCTAGCGCTGCCTCTGGTTTGAGCTCTCCGAGATCTGTCCTAACTCCATCCTCGCGCTTGTCCTAGGGCCCACACCAATTATGGCGGGCTCGCAGCCTGTTGTGTGCTGGCTGTCAGTGACATATTCCTCCGTCAATGACATATTCCTCCCTGCAGCACCAATGATGACTTCACCTAAATTAATAAGTAAGGAGTAGAGATAATAAAGATAAAGATATTATTATGTGGACCACATGGAATAGAGCAGGTGATCGAACAGGTCAGAGAAAATCCAGTGAACACATTGATGAAATGGACACGAACTGCTGGAGAAACACCAAAACACTTCAGATTCGGGAGGGCAGGTGGACTCACCTCCTTTAGTAAAGAGTAGAGAAGGAGTGGAGAAAATTTAGAATCAGTTTTGTTATGTCTAAGAAAACACCAAAAAATAAACCAACACCAATAACGACCTCACCTAAATTAACAAAGAGTAGAGATTAATTTTCAATTCTTTCACTATATAAAATGATTTTATAATAAATAAGTACGTGGTGCATAATGAGATGTAGGCGTACAACAAGTATACAAAATAAAATTTTGTTTACATTCCTAACCACCATTGTTGGTATGGAAAATAGGAATAATCTTACTTAATAGAATAAAGGTTTAGTTTTTGAAGTAATAAAACAAATAAAGTTGATTATATATTGTTTAAAGCAATCAATGTATATAAAAAGAAGTATATGAATTACAGTAACAACCACCTTTATAGATTTGAAAACATAGAATAATATGTTCATAGAATAAAGGTTTTGTATTGAAGTTTTGCTTATTTCTTTAGATGGTTGCACATACTATTTTATTGGCCATTGGACAACTGAACAACAGTCCATTTTCTTCATCTTCCATCCATGGAGTCCAGTGATTCCTGGCAACTAGCACTATTTTGACAAAAGTAATACATAGGCCAATCTCAGTGGTGATTTCATAGGAGTTTCATTCTCAATAAATGATATGCCACATAGGCAAAACTAATGATGTGGCATGTTTCTCAATCCATGGTTTCATTTTGTTATTTCCAAGAGTGCCATGTCATCTTATAGTTTTGAAATGGATGAATGAAACTAGATTTCTCAATGCAAAGTTTTGTTTCACTATTTCATATGTTAGTAGTAATTAAATGTTTCATCTAAATAACCAATGAGAGTTGTTAAAGAGTAGAGATGAAACTAAAACACTCTCAATGGCACTTCATTTTTGTTTCAAAGTTTTGGTAGTCGTGTACATGGAGTTTCATCCCAATGAAACCCAAATCTCCTCTCTCCTCATATTACATGCCACATCATCAGTTTTGCCTATGTGGTATGTCTTTTATTGAGAATGAAACTCCTATGAAATCACCACTGAGATTGGCCTTAACAACCACCATCAAACATATAGTGATATCCTATGCTCTTTGGTATAACTTATGCAACAGCTTATGAAGTTGTTTTCGACTCAAGCTACACCAAACGATGAAGTTGTAAAACAGTATATACAAAAGCAGTCATAAGCAGTTCTCCATTTTGCTCTACTTGTCCAAGCTGAAAATAGTAGCTTATCACAACTCATGCATGCATGATAGTCATTTCATATATATAATCTGTTTCTGAAAAGTTGTTTTGCCAAATGGTTTGACTATAAGCTGCATAAGCTAGAATAAGTCAAAAAATTGTTTTTAACTGATAATCCAATGCTAAAGCTATTTTTTACGTGAGGTGAAGCTCTACCAAATAGATTGGTCTCAGACTACCACTTGACATGCCTCCGGTCCGATCGCTTGACTTTGCTCAATTCCGGTATCATGGCCCTGCACAGAGTAATGATAGTAGGAGCTGACTGTGAATTGTCATGTCGCACTCGAATCGAGGCAAGCGGCACCGCTCACGTCGAAATTTACTGGCTCCCCTCGCAAAGCCTGCGATGGGGGAAGCGAACACACGTAAAGCCTACGATGGGGGAAGCCAACTTAATTAAAGATTCATGTTTAGGTGTTCTTGGTATTTGGCCTTTTGATTCTAGTAAAATCTATATGAACTTGTGTATATTTCTCTTATAATGGTACTACCCAAATGACAAATGCACAATGTCGATCTCGATTTGGATTCCGGAGCTCTTTCATTATGATCACTTTGGCATCCTTCTTCTCAAAGCACAAAGATATGATGATCTACCCCCTCAGTCCGACTACACAGAAACCAAGGGAAAAAAATTAGAGGGACACATGCCTGTACTATCTCGTTCAACTCACATATGGTCTCCATCCAGTTTTGTGCATTCACATGGTTCCTGAGTCATGCGCATGCGTTCAGTACATAATTGCCGTCGGAGGGAGTAGGGCTACGGGGTATAGTAGTTAGTAGAGCACTCGATAACACTGGTGAAGCTACGTGTAGTACTAGTACTAGTAGACAGCTGTGGGTGCAGATGCACCCATTCCCAAGTGAATATACTACTTTACTGTAAGTACTACTAGTATATTGTGGGGAAAATTGAATCCCTCAAATGCTACTCCTACTAATCCACTAAAATGGGATGGAGGTGAGGTGAGGAGGCACCATGCTAGTGGCTGCACTCTAACCATGATCTCAAAACACCATTACGGTACAACGTTGGTAAAAAAGTAAACATGTTTTTTGATGCACTTTTTAATAACATCTCAAAGGGGCACAATATAGATACGTATAAAAGTGAAACGGTATTAGACATACATTAGTCAAATATACTTTTATTTAGAGACTTTTGACATGCTATTGAGAATTCTAGAAACGTTAAAAGACTTAGAAGACATGAAAACGAAAGAAACAATGTCTAAACTACAATCAAAATTGCTTGCCGGATGAGATGGTCAAATGATTTTACACTAAACAAGCAGGTCATGGGTTCAAATCCTGTTGCTTGCAGAAATAACTCACTCATTTCAGACAACAACTAAAAAATATTTTTTAACAATATTATGCAAAACGTGTCTATATTAATAGATACATAATATAAAATATATCAATGAAAATCATGTTCAGCTTTATTAATACATCATAAAAATATGTCTAGAATAGTTGACATGTCACATAATGTAACTATGAAAAAAAGCGTATGTAGACATGTAAACATGTTTATATCATCTCAATGAAACATCTCATATGTCTAGAATAGTTTGAATCTTGTTCTCTATCGACCAAACTCCTTATATGGTACTATTTGTCACATGTTTATATACCTACGAGGGCTTTTGGAATGCAGAATTCATCAATCCTATCAAAATCCTATGGATTGCATTCCTTCATCTAAGTTTTGGAGGAAAAAAAGCAAGAGGTCCAGCCTCTTGTAAAATTCCTATGAGTCTATCTCTCTCTTTAGATTCCTGTGTTTTTCCTATGTTGTTACCAAACTCTTGCTAGGAAAATTTCTTGTGTTTTCAATTCCCATAGGAATGCAATGCAAAAATCATTTGCTTTTCCTGACTAAGGGGTGTTTGGATCCATCTTGTTAAACTTTAACACCCATGTTTTACCTACTTTTAACAAAAAAAAAACATCCAAACATTCCTATTAAAAGGGAGATGTGAAAGTTTAACACCCTCAAAATCCTTACCTAGTTTTGAGGTGGTAAAACCTGTTTAAAAGGTACCAATCTTGAGAAAAACTTGATAAAACTTGTTAAACATTAACATGGATCCAAACAGATGGATGTTAAATTTTAACACCTTATTTTTTAAGTTGTTAAACTTTAACACCTTGTTAAAATTTAACAAGATGGATCCAAACAGGGCCTAAAAGAAGGAAAAACTTTCTGCCTTCCATTTTTTATGACATACACTGTAGTTCTACTCAGGACTCAAGGATAGGTGGGACCATGTTTCACAGCCCCATGTTTCCGTGTGTTAAGCGTGCTAGTATGAGAGAAGGCGCCTCTTGACCTCATGCCCATATCAGGGGCGCACTCTCGTTTCTGCCCATCACTCCACTCTCCTACTTCTCGTCTTCTTCGCCGCGCTCAAACCACCTCGAACCCTCACTCGTTGCTCGCCAAGCTCAACTACCATGGTGCCCATGGGGGATTCGAGGGAGGCCGCTGGCAATGACAACCTCCGCACCCCTCTCCTCCTGAAGTCCGCGGTATGTTCCTGCCCACGATCCGTGATTTCTGTACCATTTTAGGGTTTTTTCATTTGCTCAATAGCTCTACGATTTTTGATAGTTGTCAACACTTTTAGGACAACATCGGTACTATTTTCTGCTTTGATTTAGTTATTGAGTCGATATATCATGATTTATGGAATGGGGATTTTTTACTGTTCATCGACTCTTTACAGAGCGGTGGTTCCTCTTCTTCCATGGCTGGAGCACGCTGCGACGAGTCACGTTCGCCTTCGCCGAAGCGCGTCCGCAGTGCTCTAGCCCCGGACGTCTTAACGATAGTGAAGGAGGAGGGGGCGGATGTCGTCCCGGTGTCAGCGCCTTCGCCAAAGCATGTCTACGGCGCTCTGGCCCCGGACATCTCAGTGCCAGCGAAGGAGGAGGAGGAGGAGGTCGTCGCGGCTCCAGCGCCTTCGCCGAAGCGCATCCTCGGTGCTCTGGCCTCGGACGTCTTGTTGGCAGTGAAGGAGGAGGATGAGGAGGTCGTCCTGGTGTTAGAGGAGGAGGAGGAGGTCGTCCCGGCGTCAGAGGAGGAGGAGGAGTTCGTCCCGGCTTCAGAGGAGGAGGAGGAGGAGGAGGTCGCCTCGACGGCAGCAAAGGAGGAGGTCACCTTGGCAGCCACGAAGGGGAAGGAGGTGCTCGTCCCAGTGGCAGAGGAGGAGGCGCCGCCGATGGAGGTCATCAAGGCGACCGTCGGTGACGACAACACCACCACCGACCACAGCAGCGACGAAGAGCCCCCCTTCACCGCCGGATTGCGCATTCCTTCCCACTCCACCCCCTCTGGCAAGTATTGGTACCGGTGCCCATTTTGCAACAACGACCAGGAGTACGACTCCAGCATGATGGTCGTCATGCACGTGTCCCGGTTCATCAGCCACCCCCACAACGCGGGGAGGACCGACGCTGTCGAGCTGCACCGCAAAATTGCTCAGGTCGACTGACGAGTCCCTCTTGTCATCGCCGTCGTCACTCATCTCTATGGTTGCTCGTCGTCCCCTCCTCGTTGTGTAGCTAGTTTCAAGTCTCGTTGTCAGCATCACTTTTTTTTCTTTGTAGTTGTATGTTTGTGTATGATTGTGTTTTATTGACCTCGTGGTTGAACTGGATGAATTGTGTTATTTTGTTGTCTGTTTGATAGAGCTTCACCTCACATAAAAAACAGCTTTAGTTTTGGATTATCAGTTAAAAGTAGTTTTTTGGGTTATTCTAGCTTATGCAGCTTATATAGTCAAACCATTTAACAAAACAACTTTTCAGAAATAGATTATATATATGAAATTACTACCATGCATGCATGAGCTGTGATAAGCTACTATTTTTAGCTTGGACAAGTAGTGCAAAATGGAGAACTGCTTATGATTGCTTTTGCATATACTATTTTACAACTTCATCATTTGGTGCAGCTTGAGTCGAAAACAGCTTCATAAGCTGTTGCATAAGCTGTACCAATCTGGTGTGCTGCTAGCTAAGGGCATGTTTGTTTCCTAGGCCCCCAAAACTGAGGGGCCCCGACTCATAGCATATGCATATACATGTACAAGCTAATTTGGCCCATATGTTAAGTTCCAGCGGAGCAGCCATTAGGACTAGGTTCGAGTTCAATTGATTTCTTGCATAATTGGTGTAAAATTTATAATCAAACGAGAAGGTTGTTTGACTAATTATTTTTACATTTTTTATTCAAGTCATGTCAACTAGAAAATATCCATCTGGGCATGAGAAAAGGAGAAAAAAAGAGAGTTCTTGGGATCTCAGAAAGGAGTCGTGGATAAATCATATCAACTAGAAAATATCTCAATATTTCTATTGCATATCGAATCTTATTTACTGTGTTCGTGACTGTTGCATTAGCTGAAAGAAGCTTCCTAAAATTGAAATTGTTGAAGAACTATTTAAGGGTCCACAATGTCTCAAGAAAGATTGAATGGTTTGGCCACTTTATACATTGAGAAGAAATTGTAGGACGAGATTTATAGTAACACTATCATTAGTGACTTTACAATAGAAATAGTCGTAGAAATTTTTAAAATAATATACAATCATTTTTGTATAAATTTGACTTTGTTTTGATTAGTAATAATATTTTCATTCAATTGGCAAAATTTGAAGTGTATATATACACACATATATAAAGGGGCTCAGCTTTTAGCTTCGCCCTGGGCCCTAAAATACACAGGACCGGCCCTGCTAGCAATTGAAACTTATAGCAATGTTCGATTTTTTTTCTTTGATGGAATGTTCCCTCCGAACTTTAGGCACGCGTGGGTGAAAATTTTTCGCGAGCCCGCCTAATTCAACTCAACCACTCCAAATTAATGTGGTTCGGCCCTAGTCACCTACTCATGAACTCACAGCGGCATCTCAAAAGGAGAAAACTCACAACCGCTGCTACCTTTTTGCATAATCTTTTGGAGGCGGACAAGGAGAGATGGCTGGTTGCTGCGCGACGTTGCTCTTAGCACTAACCGCGCAACTTCTGCCACCATGAATATCTCCGACAACCGATCCACCGACTCTGGCGCAACCGCGAGTCGATGGTGAGACGTTGAAGCAGATCACCTTGATCTAGCAAGCGAAAGGTGAGTAACTTGCACTTGCTATAGTATGTAGTACGCTTATACAACTGCTTGGACGTCAAGATGTCCCTAGTACTGACAGTATTTATGTACACATGCGCAGCCCCCCCCCCCCTATTGAGTGGTGAAACATGGACTTTAGCAGTTGAATGCACGGGAAGAAACAGGGAACATCAAACCTACTGGGGTCCTCTGGACGAGGATCGACTGACATTTGAAGGCCTAATGTCAGTGAAATGCAAGCTTGGTTATAATGCACAGGACTACTTCTACTACAAGAAGAGAAGTGGAAATAGCTCAGCAAGTCTCGAGGCATTTTATTTCCTAGATGATTTGGAAAAGTTAATTGATTGCATCGGTGCTGAGAAGAAAGTTTGGATGTTATTGACAACATTTGATGAATCAGCTAATGGAGATGTTAGCATTACACCCCCTGAAACAAGTGAGAGAGTCCGAGTCTGATGAGGAAGATGATGATAGTCTTGGTGACGAGAATGTTGATGCTTACAAAGATTGGCTTCAGAAGCAAGGATCTGATACAGGTATACATGTTCTTTTTATACTTCACAAACCACATGTAAACTATATTTTTTCTCCTATTTGATGTAGTCCTATTGTTGGTATCTTGAAGGTCTTTGCGATGTAGACCGGGATGGTTCAATTGCAGCATACGCGACATGGCTGAAGGAGAAAGGCCTCCTGAGAGACATACATAACTCTTTTCTCATTCTGACTTCTTGTTCTATAAACATGTTTTTTTCTTTAACTAAGATATCAATATTTGCAATGTTTCAGTGTGTTATAACAATTATATTGAGCCTACACAAGTAGATGGTGAGGGACGGGTTGCAGCGGATCAGGTGGAAAAGAATGGCCAATTCATGCTAGGAGAATAAAGAAGAAGGCAAAAGGTTATATATGATGATGATGATGATGATGATGATGATTAGGCCATTCTCAGTGGCCTATTTCATTTCACGTGTGACACATCAGCTTTCTAATCTTATTCTATGAAATGAAAGTGCATCTCTCAGTGTACTATTTCATTTCACAGCTTCATAGACTGAAAAAGACATTAAATGGTTGCATAAGTGTACCAATGAGAATCCATTTTTACTACATATGAAAGGAAAATAGTCTCAATGCACCTTTCATTCTCCTTTCACCAACTTGGAAAAAGTGTCACTACCCTTTCATTCTAATGAAAGGTTTCCCTCATCTTTCATATTAAATACCGTGCCATGTCATCTTTTTTGCTGACGCGTCACCTAATAAATGTCAAATGAAAGATCCACTAAGAATGGCCTTAATGTCGTAGCATTAGCCCTGAAACCTTGTAGTTTGGTACAGTCACAGTACCTCATAGCCATTTGTTTTATGATTATTAGGAAATGGCAAGATTGTCGGTCGTGGTACCGTGAAAGGTCTAGCTGCACTTGCCATGAGATATAAGACTAGTGTAGTGAAAATGCAAATTGAATTTTCGCCAACTTTGGATGGTCCCTATGGAAAAAATAGACGTACATTTGTGGATGAAGTGATTACGTTTACAAGGACAAAGACTCCAATAATTGGAGTTGGATAGTGGAAACATGTAAGCAAAGAAATCAAGAATTACATCACAAAAAGCATTATGGTATGTTAATTTCCTTGTACACCGTACCATTTATCAGTTGTTGACAATATATTAACATGAGTGACATACAATAGGAAGGATGGGACATGGAGCACATTGGTGATGCCAAGGAAAAGATATTGAAGGTTGCGCAAGAGTGCTACAAAGGATGGAGATCCACTTTTAGTGCTACATATAAGGCATACAAGGGTTATGATGCCAGAATGAAGCATAAGCCTGAAGACCTGGACATTGTAGAGTGGCACTATTTAATCAAGTACTTTGGAACTTCAAAGTTCAAGGTAACACAATGTTCATTTCTTGTAGTCCAAATGCTCCAAGGTAACCTATGAGTCTTTTTCTCAATTGTTTGGACAAGTGGGATGCAATCCTCTAATCTAGGTTTTATGGTAAATAGTGGCAATCATAGGAGCAAATTTCCCACATTACACCCAACTATGTTAGCCAGGACCTCCATTATGTCATTGCTGACATTTAGTACAACTATGATTGATTTGTTGTGATCTATTACTCTCTACACTACGAGAAAAAGGCCCTCTAGACACAATTGTGTAGTTACATTTTTATAAACATCTTTACATCAAGACTTAAAGACACTTTTTAACAAGATATAAAAAATGTGTCAATGTGATAAGATGAGATGGTTAGACTAGGTTGTCAAAAACAAAGAGGTGATAAAGAATAATATTTTAAAACATTATATACAACATCTCTATATTAGTAGATACGTAATATAAACGAATCAATCAAGCCATGTCTCAATTTATTAATACGTCAAAAACATATCTAAAATAATAGACATGTAATAGAAAAGCGTATGTAGATATGTAAATGTGTATATATCGTCTCTATCAAACATCTTTTCTATCTTAGACATGCTTTTAAAATTCACCTCTACAAGCTTTTGACACGGCATGTGCAGAGACGCCTCCAACACGCTTTTTGAAAATGTTTCTATATTACTATAAAGATGAAATAAACGAATCTATCTCATAAATAAAGTGTATCAACAGGTTTTTTTCTAGTAGTGCTAAAGCCAGTTAATTTAGCAAATGTGTGTAGTAGGGCTTTCAGAGCTGTCATCTTGGGAGGCTTCCATTACCAGGAGCGTATCATTCTATGTTGCTAATTTCTTGATTCCCAAAGTACCTTGTTTTTTTGGCCTTGTAACCATGCATGTCCCAAGTAGGCAGGGACGAAAGTGTGTTGTATTGTCCATTATTAGGAGCATATCATCTGCATGTTGAACTATTGGAAAGTCCTAACCCTCTATATTTTGCAGTGGTAGTTTAAGTTTCCTAACTGTAATTGTTAACTTTCCACAGAAGATCAGCAGCCAAAACTCTACAAATCGTAAGGAAATGAAAAATATGCATGTGATGGGTTCGAAGCCTTTCTCTGAGTGTAGTTGGCAAATAGTAGACATTGTCATAACTGTTCTCTGCTTGTAACACATTAATCTGACATATTAGTGATGTGTATGCTTGCATTTGTAGAGAGATATAGAAACTGGTGCTGAGTTGGGCCCTATGGAACTGTTTAAGGTTACTCACACGAAGCATGGACAATGGTCAAATGAGACGTCTAAAAGTATTTATGTGAGTGCTATAAACTTTATGAACTAATTTACTTTTTGTCGCAACATTATGTACATTGATCACACACATTTGTTTCTTTTCCTCAGAGCAATGCAGCCAGGATATTGCATATGGCTGAATCACTGAATTGGGTTGTGACGAAGCAAGAAGTAACCCATCTGCATGTGGTAAAGAGGGCCTTATTCTCCACCAATCGTACATGGAAACAACCGCACCAAATCAAGCAGGTTACGTGGCCAAGGTTACATGCGTAATCCAAATAAAAAGCAACTGCTTAAGGAAAGAGTCCAAGAACAAGCTCTTGAGCTTGAGCAACTAAAAGCGCTTCTTGCAAAGCAAGCTGCCAACAAGGAAGAAGAGGAGGAGCAACTCATGGCCAAACTTCGAGAAAAATTGTTGCAAGAGTTTCTAGCAATGTTTCCACAAACCTACAATCCGGAGGTAATTAACACTCTCATGCCCACCCTCAAATCCGAAAGATACATCTTTTTTTTGCATCTATTTTTGGCATTTTTTCCTTTGGCCCAGCTAAACCAGCCCGATAGCATTTGGCCCAACCTAGAGCTTGGGCCTAGCTCCGCCACTACCAAGCTCTGTTGCAAATTAAAGATTCATTATGCTCCTGAAAGTTTCTAAAATTGCTCACATAGATTATAGTCAAAATCTCGACTGCTTTTAAATTTGTCATATTACATAATTTGTTCTCCGTTTTGTAATTTGCAGGCTACTACCAACGAAACCAACATTGCATTAGGGACCACTAAAGGCATAATTGCAGAGGTGACCAATGAAGCGACGAACAATGTAATAAGTTGCAATACAACTGAACGTGAAGCTAGGAACACTGAGGACAACATTGATGCAACACCAGTGCATAACACTATTCGAACACTCGAGCCGGAGCAAGTAATGATTTTGAACAGGTATGGCAATCATGATGATGTGGTGCTTAGATTATAGCTAACAATATTTCAATGTCTTTATACCAGATTGAGACTAGAAGCATCATCACAACACAAAAAAAATGTTCTGGCTCGCAAACCAAAACCTACCAAGCTGTCAAAGAATTTGGTGAAGGAATATCGTGATCATGAGCCATCAAAAAATTTTAGAAATGAGCTGATAGTTCTAAGTAGAACACAAGGAGGCAAAAGGAATCAACATGCATGTAAGAACTGGAAATAGACCTTCATTCATAATTGCCTTAATTTTTATCAATGCATTTCTATATAGCTCCACAAGTTGTAATTCTCATCTTACTAGAAACCCTATATGTCTCTTATTTGGGCATGCAGGAACATTGAGATTTGGTGGGGCGATATACAAGGTTCAGGATTGCCTAGGTGCAAAGCAACCTTAATTCTCCCTTCATTGTTATCATTTCGGCATGCAGAAATTTCTGTGGATACAATTGCAGTTCCTTATTTGAATGGGTCGTATGAGTGAATACTGGATTGATGTAGCTAACAATAATATTGGATTGATGTATGCTATTCATTTTGTTGTGATACACAAAATGTAGATTGCCAAGGCTGATATTCAGTTTGTATGCTATTCATTCCTATTCATTTCGTTGCGATACACTCAACGTATAGCAACACGGAGGAGGTTGTTGCAGTTTGGGTTAGATATTGCGACAAGCATCTACGTGGAAATTGCGGCATTCGCTACACCTCAAGAGCGTTGCAATATTGTGTATTTGCAAGTACACAACATTGATGCAATAGCCATTATAGCAACAATACACGTAGTTGCGAATCCGTCCTACTGCAATGCAGCCGTCGTTTCCATATCACCTATACACAACACCACATGGTGTTGCAACAAGCCACAACTACCGCAATGATACAAAAAATCGATGCAATGTGCTATTGCAGTGTGACTACTTGCGATGCGACATCGTTGCGATAGTTTATTATCGCAATGAAACTACCCATATAGCAACATTTTTCGGGCCTTGCGACAGACCTAAAACCTTGTAGTGTATGTCGAGACTAAGAACTACGATGGTTGCAAAAGACGCCGAGTTATACAGGTTTGGACCCTCTCGATGAGAGTAAAAACCCTACATCTTGTGTTATGTGGATTGTATTGGTTGTAATTTCGTGTCCCTGATGCGGGGTTCCCTGCCGCCTTATATATCTGGTCAGCATGGGGTACATGAAGAGTCCTACTCGTAGTCTACTAGGATTTACATAGAAAATCTATCTCTAATTGCCTTGCGCTCCAAGATGGCTCGGTCGGTTCCCTTCTTGATGAGGTACCCGGTCAACTACCGACTTAGGCATATCTATGGACATCCGGAAGGTAAGTATTCCACATCAGCCCCCGAGTGCTTCCTGATTTTGAGCTGTGACTCACCGAATAGTCTTTAATATTGATACGAATGGGTCATAAATTAGGAAGACCTCATGATTAAAATTCTTAATGGATCTGGTGTGCCGACTAGGTGCACCTGATCAGGTGTAGCCTCTTGTATAATTTGGAGACTAACA
Source organism: Eleusine coracana subsp. coracana (assembly GCA_032690845.1). Classification (NCBI taxonomy): domain Eukaryota; kingdom Viridiplantae; phylum Streptophyta; class Magnoliopsida; order Poales; family Poaceae; genus Eleusine; species Eleusine coracana. Next base: position 38,015,963 of record CM064428.1, on the reverse strand, counting down.
AATAATGTAAGAGTCTAATAATATTAGCTCTTAACATTTTGTTACATAAATTCAACTCAAACCATCAAGCTCAAGCTGGTGATCCTCGGGTCATCGCACCAATTTAAAGTTATGCCAAGTGGTTTACACTCTTATCCAAATAATTCACAGACTCAAAATTCCATGACATCAATCATGTTGTAGTCTATATGCAAACTTATATGACATCAATCACATACTTAGTAAGCCAAACAACTTCAATCGTGCTATAGCCTTTCTTTAAGAAATTGTTACTCGGATTAAAACAAGCCCGATGTTGGTAATTATTTACTGACTTCAATCATTAAGGTACCGGTGAACTTGAACCCATATGACCATTAAGTCCTCTTTCCATATGATCTTCAAATCATATAGATATGTGATGTATATATTTTTTTATATGGATATTTCATCGCTTCTCATCAAAGAAGCCCCCGAGATTAAATTCTCAGGGTTCATTGCAATAGTTCATTTTAAAGAACAATGCCTCATTATTTTTTTTATGAGCCGAAAAATCCTGGCACTATACAGCCCACCAAAGCCCATGGGGACCTCAAAGACTTGGTCAAAAAGGTAAAGGTATAAAAAGGGCAAAGGGTTGTTGACTCCATGTCCATGCTGCCATTTCGCATGCAGTGCTTCATCTTTTTTACACCTCCCCTAGTCTCGCGACTCCTCTGCTTCCAAGCTAGGGTTAGCCTTTTCCCCACCGCCACTAACCTTCTTCCACAGCAAGCTCTTAGCCTCTATTAAGGTTAGCTCCTTTCCTCCAGATCCAGCGCGCCACTTCTTCATCAACCATGCCTCCCAAGTCGTCCAAGAAAGCCGCCACCACCGAGTCGTCTTCCTCGGAATTGGAGATCCCGGAGCAGCTGCGGGAGTTCTCTAAGAGCAGCCTCACCACCGCCGATCTGACACAATGGTGATGGACGGCATTCTACCGGAGCAGGCGCGTATAGATTGGAAGGTACCAAAGGAAACTCGCCCCCTCCCAATCCATAAACAGATCACAGTTTTTTGCTCTTTTTTCGAGCACAGATTCGAAGTTTCCTGCTATAGTTTCTTGCGCGGGCTCCTTTTCTTCTATGGGATTGAGCTCATCAATCTCAATCCCAACTCTATTCTTCACATTGCCATCTTCGTGCATCTGTGTGAAGCTTTTCTAGGCGTTCTGCCCCACTTTGCTTTGTTCCGCCATCTCTATGTTATCCAACCGCTGCCAACTAAGGAAAACCAAGTCACCATTGGTGGAGTTGGCTTCTAGTTGCGCAAGAAGGAGGATTATATCAATGTGCCGCTGAACACCGGGAATAAGAACTAAAGGGATGAGTGGTTCTACTGTGACAATCCTCCCCCTTCTCTTGCTGATTTCTCTGGTACGAAGGCCAATCATCAAGTGCGATGGTCGGAGACACCGGATCCGATAGATCCCCAGGTGGTCACTCTACTGGAAAAGATTGCAGAGCTAAAGAATGATGGGGTTGACAACATTACTATAGTGAAGAGCTTCATAGTTTGCCGAGTGCAACCCTTGAAGCAGCAGAGCCACCCCGCCTAGATGTATGCCTCTGATGATGAAATGAGGGAAGTGCCTGATCCTCCGAACTCCACTCTACGTCGGTTATGACTGTCGAAAATGTTCAAAGGAGAAATTATTCAGAATCACTTCTTGATAGCAAAGGCATACAATGTGGGCACTCTATGAGCCCGAGTAAGCTTCGGTCATTCTGAGTATTTCTGATGTCCTTTTTGCCAGACTGATCATAACATATGATTTCTTCATGTTTCTGCAGGTTTTGGACACTTTTATGTCACACCCTCCGCTCTCTACGACTGATTCTGAGGGACCTGACTATGTTGAGAAGCCGCCATAGACCAGTGCTGGAGGTTCAAGCTCATCAGTGAGTGCACGACCATCCATAGGGGCCGTCGCAGGCATCACTACCCTGTTTCCCGTCAACTTGCCCTCCCCAAGCCGACGAGTGAAGCAAAACCACCCATCGTCGTCAGCAATATGGGGGAGACATTGATGATGAGGAGGAGGAGCTCCCCCAAGACGCCAGTCTGCCAACCCATGCACACTCTAACCGACCATCAAGCCAGTCAGAGCCCCCGAGAAAAATAACGAGTGATGCAGGAGACTGACTCGTAGACCACTTCTTCAAAGAAGAGGGTCTACCAAATCAAAATCAAACATGCCTCTAGTTAAACTTCTTTGTATTGTCGATTCTTCATCTTTATGGTTACTAACCACATTTTAGTCTTTAATGTTATACTCTTCGGTGATCATAGCGGTTGGTCGAGTGACGCTAAGAGCGCCCAAGGGTCTGAAGACACCTGGTCAGCTCCTAAGCCTCGTCCGACCGATTTGCCTCGGCCAGTCTACACACCATCAAGTGCACCGACCGAGCCGAGGAAGTCTCCCAAAGCTTCAACTCCTATGCTGATGCCAGCGCCGACATCATAGACCATCAATCCTTCCCCGACCGGTGTTTCTTCCCCTCTCGACAAGGGTAAGGTCGTGTTGGTCGAGGATTTAGTGGGTTGGCCTGAAGTTGAAGATATGGAGATAATCCATCAACACCGAGAGGCTAACAAGGTACAACAATACCAAGTTTTTCTTTTCTTGGACCTACTCCTTCGACTAACCATGCCCTCCTTCACGTTCAGAAAATGTATTCTCTTGTGGAGAGGAAGCAGGCCAGGATTGAGTATCTTGAGACTGAGACTTTTCGTATGCCTCAGATTCTTTTTCCATATTAAATCTCTTCCTCAAGATATTGACTTGTTGTTGGTTCTTGCTAGTTACCGGCGAGCAGCTCTCCCTGGTGAAAGGACCGAGTGACCGAGAGGGGGGGGGGTGAATCAGGAACTCACACTATGTACCAAATTCGCCAAATCCTAAAACCGATCACTCAAAACAACTCCTACACAATCCTAGTGGTGATCATACTAGCAAGATAATGATCTTATGGAAGGAACAACAAGCTAAGCATACTACTGGATCACACAAAGGCAATACAACTCCTATGCAATTCTAGTGGTGATAACACTAGCAAGATAATAGTCCTATGGAAGGAACAACAAGCTAAGCATACTAGTGGATCACATAAAGGCAATACAACTCCTATGCAATTCTAGTGGTGATCACACTAGCAAGATAATAGTCCTATGGAAGGAACAACAAGCTAAGCATACTAGTGGATCACACAATGGCAATACAACTCCTATGCAAGTTAGTTACCAAAGATGCGCGGAAGCAAACAACTAGCTAGCAAGGAGTTCTACTCAAGCAAAACTACTAGATCAACAAGCATATAGAAAGCATACAAGCATGAGTAGCACAATACATACTAGGGTGATCAATCAAGCCAAAGCAACTCCTATACATGCTAGTGATCAAGTATGAAGGCTAAGCACTACTAGCAAATAAAGGAGCCTATTCATGCAAGTCTACAAGGTAGTCAACTAGAGCAAGGTAAGAACACAAGCATGAATAGCACGGTATGTAAATGCGGAAAGTAAAGAATCATAGTAAGGAGTAGAGTAAGAGATGGCTCAATGTCCAGACCGGACATTCTGGTCTCCATTGGACGGCTCCTCCAGAGTTGTTGCTCTCTGTCTGCTGTTTCCTCCATACTGATCGGACAGTCCGGTCTACAGACCAGACCGTCCTGCCTTCATAAATCTGGGTCCCAACAGAAACTTCTTATTTGTGTTCTGTCGCCTCCCCTGATGACCGTACAGTCCGGTCTTCACACCGGACTGTCTGGTCTCTTCTCTCCTTTCTCCAAACAGAGACGTTGTCGATGCTTCCTCTTCTGTCCAAACCATCTCTATACAAACCGGACCGTCCGGTCTGCACACTGGACTATCCGGTCTCTATGGTTCTTCCACCAACAGAATTCCTCGCATCCAACATCTTCTTTGTAGAGAATTTTCCTCTGATCACAGACCGTCCGGTCTCCAAGACCTCTTTGTCTGGTCTTTACCTACAGAAGCTGAAACTCCTTGTCTCCTCTTGACTTTATTTCCCGGCTTCTTCCAACAGCTCCTTGGCTTCTCCACTATCATCTAGTGCATGTGATTTCACCGAGCATCCATGCACATCACCGACTAGACATGACCTAAGAGAAATGACCTAGACCCCCTTGATAATCCGGTTTTTCCTATGGACTCAAAGCCCTAACAACTAGACAAGTGTTCCCAACACTTGCTCCATAGCTTGTCCTCAGCTTGTAAGGACCGAAGGCGTACCGACAGGGGGGGGTGAATTGGTAAGCCGCTCGTGAATCCAATTACTTCAAGTTCCACTACTTGAGTCTAACAAGATAACAATGGTGCCTTCCCCTACTCCTTGTTGGACCACTCCCGCCGGAGTCCCGGTCCCTCCAACCACCAAGTGGAGTTCTCACCCACGAGCCCGCAATCACTCCTCGAGTGAAGACACGGTGTCCATCACCGCTGCACAAAGTACAAGCTCGCCTCCCTCGAGAACTTGTCGGACTCCCCGAGCCGACACGGGCGCTCACTATTGATGCCCCTTTCATCGACGGGCTCAAACCGTGTACAACCGTGTCACGGCCTTCACAACCAATCACGATAGGCTCGATCACCGACACCTAACCGGCCTTGGTCTCACCATAGACCAAGAGTAACAACCTAGATCACACCCTCAAGGACACCCTAGCCTTAGATGTGCATCAATGCTCATGTTACTCTCACTAGCACTCTCAAGATATCCAATATCCTCTCCTAGTGCTCCTCTCTTCGCCTTTTGGCTCCCAATAGATGCTCCCAGCAATCCCAATGGCCAAAGGCAGTCTCAAAACCCCAGCAACGAGTTTATAGCTTCCAACCTCAAACTAGCCATTGCTCCATGAAATGGCCTTCTGGATGTACTGACCGAACAGTCTGGTCATTGTCCAGACCAGACAGTCCGGTCTCCACCGGATGGCTCCTCTAGAGCCATTGCTCTCTGTCCGCTGTTTCCTCCATACTGACCGGACAGTCCGGTCAACAAATCGGACCGTCTTGTCTTCATAAATCTAGGTCCCAACAGAAACTTCTTCTCTGTGTTATGTCGCCTCCCCTGATGACTGTACAGTCCAGTCTTCACACCGGACTGTCCGGTCTCTTCTCTCCTTTCTCCAGTCAGAGACGTGTCGATGCTTCCTCTTCTGTCCAAACCGTCTCTATACAGACCGGACCGTCCGGTCTACACACCAAACTGTCCGGTCTCTATGGTTCTTCCACCAACAGAATTCCTCGCGTCCAACATCTTCTCTGTAGAGAATTTTCCTCTGATCACCGGACCGTCCGGTCTCCAAGACCTCTCTGTCCGGTCTTTACCTGTAGAAGCTGAAACTCCTCGTCTCCTCTTGACTTTATTTCCCGGCTTCTTCCAACAGCTCCTTGGCTTCTCCACTGTCACCTAGTGCCTGTGATTTCACCAAGCATCCATGCACATCATCGACTAGACATGACCTAGGAGAAATGACCTAGACCCCCTTGATAGTCCGGTTTTTTCCTATGGACTCAAAGCCATAACAACTAGAAAAGTGTTCCCAACACTTGCTCCATAGCTTGTCCTCAGCTTTGATCCATCTCTATCAACCCTTGGACTCCATCAAGCTCACAAGCCTCCATGCTTACGGCCATTGTCATCAATCGCCAAGGCAACCATCAATGATCATCATAAGATAGATAAGGTTTTCTACATGCACAACACTCGTGTAGACATTAGTCACATTTCATGTTTGTTATTCATCACCAAAACAATCATACCTTGGGGTGACCTTAATGGTCATGAACCTTACAATCTCCCCCTTTTTGGTGATGGATGACAACCACTACTTATGATGATCCAAAATGAACGAGTCTCGAAAGAATAAGAAGGAAGGGACAAAAAACTCGTACAAAAATAAGGAACCAAGAGAAAAGATAGGTTTGTATGGATTATCTTTATCCTTACCTTAGAAGTAGTCTCCCCTTGGAATGTGCTTGGTGTGGAGGGAGAACTACCCAAATATGTAGCGCACTAGATATTGAGATTGAGTTGAATTTTGCGCCCGTCATGGTGTCGTGGAAGTCGATCTTGTTGATGTAGACACACACCATGGACATAGATGTTCTTGTTGGTGTAGATATTCATTGTTGTTGTAGACATGCACCATTGTTGTTCTTCTCCATGTTGGTGTAGATGTTCATCTTGTCATGATCTTCATATGTACTCCAAGTGAACATGCACCATTTTCTTGATCATCTTCATGTTCTCCATATTCATCTTCTTTTGTTCATCTACTTTTGATCTTCATGTTCTTCCTTCCTGTTCTCCATATTCATCTTCTTTTGTTCATCTTCTTTTGATCTTCATGTTCTTCTCGACTTGGCTTTCGGATCTTCATGTTCTTCTCACCCTTTGTGTTATCAATCTAGACTTTACTTTTGGATCTTCATGTTCCTTCTTCCCCTTTGTCACCTATCACCAAAAACCACAAGCCAAAGACAAAACACAAGAGAACCAAGGAACAAATAATAAATGGCAAGAGTTAGGAAACTCCCTCTTTCATGGTGCTCCTCCTTGGTCACGATTGTGTTTCACCATAGCTCCCCCATGACTCAACAAAATATTTCTTCAAGAAGCAATGGTTAGTTATTAGTGTGATGGAAATGTATGAGTCACTTGTCTTTGAGCCACGCGAGTAGATTTAACCTTGGAGCTTGTTTGAGCATGACTCAATGGGCATGAAGCACAATACTTTCCTTTGGTCACACTTATGGAGATGTAATCTCATATAGAGCATGAGACACAAATATCTCCAAATGTGACAAGCCTCCTTTGTGTTTCCTATATGATGCATGCAACAAGCATTTTACATATGCAACAAAAGTAAACATGCCATGTGGATGCAAGCAATATTAAACAAGACACAAAGGAAACCTAACAATGTCAAGTTTGAACCCCTCCCAAGCTTACTCACTATAAGCCATACCCTTGCCTTGAGAGAAGCCAAACCACCATCTCAAGCACTCCCCCTTTCTTATAGCTATCTTGGATGGGTTAGACATGGACTAATTTTTTTATGTGTTTTTTTTTTACACATGCATGGATGCAAAACATTCTAGTCACAAAGGAGTCTTAATTACCATGCAATTCAAGAAAAGAAAGAACACACTACAACTACCAAGAATAAACACGAATACCTCCCTCATGAGTAGATATGTCGTTGAGGTCCATGTCACTTGTGGTGGACTTCACTTGATTTTCAAGTAAACTCCCGGTCCACCACCAATACCATCATCTAGGTCTTGTTCTTGGGCACCCACTCGTACTTCGTTGACCTCTCAAGATCAACAATGCACTTAGGCACCCATATACTCTTAACCTTTCTCTTCTTGTTTGGTGGTCCCAAAGCCTTTGCTTTCACCTTGCCATCCTTGTCCCTAAAAATCTTGAAATGGGTGTTCTCATGGAACAAGTTAGCATTAGGTAAAATAATGGAACTTCTTACCATAGGGTAATCCTTGATGGTGTGGCCATCCTTGCAACACCTCTCGCAATAATAGTCGTCGGCAAGTAGGGGTTTGATCCATTCGTGGATGGAATCACTCATCCCGATGATGTCAATGGTGGCGGGATATGAGCCAAGTCCCCGGTGGGAGACATTGTTCACAAGGTTTCTCCCAAGAGTCTCCTTGTGGATGGCTCTACCACGTATGAGCCTCTCAAAGCCATCCATCACCATCTTCCTCTCTTCCTTGAGCTTATGATATTCCTTCAAAACAAATGACTCAAAGTAAGAAACCTCGACCGAGGTGGTTAGTTCATCACACATAGTAGAAGCATCACTCTTAGATGAACTAGAGGAGGGAGAGACAAGGTTCTCAACATTGATGACCTCGTAAGTAATCTCAAGGGCCTTGTACTTCTCATGAAGCCCTACATGATCACCCTTGAGTTTGTCATAACTCTTGTTTAGGGCTTTATGAGATGTGACAAGGTCCTTGAGCTCACTCTCAAGATCACCAACCCGGTCCATAGCCAACTTACATTCTTTTCTTACCACTTTTAATATTTTGAATTTCTTGACGGCGATGTCATGAGCTTGCTCAAGCATACTCCAAAGCTCGGCGTAGGTGAGCTACTCATCATCGCTACCATAGCTGCTCTCATCCTCACTCTCCCCATGTTGGCTCGTGGCCATGAGGCATATGGGAGGTGGAGGAAGAGCTCGTGGAAGTGTGGTCTTTATCATGGCTAGGCCGACCACTTCATCATCATCACTTGAAGAGGAGGATGCTTCACTTGAGTTATCGCTTATCCACTCCCCAACAAGAGCCTTGCGTGAGAACTTCTTCTTGAGATCCTTTCCTTTGCCCTTGTCTTTTTGAAGTACCTCCATTTCTTGTACTTGGCTTTGGGTCTAGGATGATATTCTTCTTGAGTGGGAGGAGTTCTAGGTGAAGTATCTTATGCATCATGCATTGCTCGCTCTCTTGAGATATGAGTGTCTTGAATTTGCAATGAGGTGGGGGAATCACTCATATGGTTTCTTGTCTTGGAGCTAGAGCTTGGAGTGGATGTGGGGGTGTTATGTGAAAAGCTTTGAGAAGTAGCTTGAGGTGAAGTATGTGGAGAGGGTTGTGGCTCACTTCTCTCTTCATTTTCCTCATGGCTAGGTGGATGCACTCTCATAGAATCTTGGAAGGATGTGGAAGGTGTATCATTAGCATCTTGGGTTGGTTCTTGTACCTCGACGGATGGGGTTGGTTGAGGTAGTGGAGTATAGGGCTCATCAATATCATCATCATGGAGTAAGACCTCACCCACGGGCATGTTCCTCAAAGGTTTGCTCGTTGGTTCATCTCCAATGTTCACTTCATGAAATACTAGCCAATTCTTCTCATTCTCAAACATTGCACCATCCTTATCAAATGTGCACTTGAGTCCCATGTTACAAAGTTGACCATTGGTGAACATGGTTGGCTTCCTAGTCATATGTTGGGTGCACCCACCATCAAGAGTCCAATGAGTACCTCCACTCTTGTAGTCGACCCTGGTGGTAGCCACAAGACAAGCACTAGAGGAAGAAGGGTTAGTATCCAAAGCATTGCTCAATTGACTTGCACTAACCTCATCATGATGAACCATGAAACCATCCTCGTAATTAGGGATCTTTGCACTCTCTTCCTGAAGTCTTCTCCTCATAGGATGGTGGGGAGCACGATACCTCCATTGTCCATGACCATCCCCCATGTGCACATTGTCAAGGTAGATGAAGTAATGGGGAGGATCATAGAGGTTAGTGACATGCTCAAGCATGTGTCCCACTTGTGAGTGGAGTATAAGTATCATCTTCATTGTTCTCTCAATTGAGAACTCATGCCTTCTATTGATTACCTCCTCAACCAAGAAATCCTTCTCATGAGTTGTGATTTGCATGAGGCACTTGTCAATCACTTCATGTAGTGCAATCCTCCATAGCCCCCTGAAAGAGTTTATCCTACACACAAGATCATAAATGCATAAGAGAGTCTCACAAAGGTCATCTTTTGGATTTCTCACAAATTTATCAAATTGAAGGAAGTAATCATGTTGGTGAGCTCGACGAAGATGCCAATGTCGATCTTGTGGTGGAGGAGGTGGAGACGTCGGAGCTGTAGTGGTAAGATTGATCATCTCAAATGATTGTGTGAGCATTGTGGTCGGTGCTCCCCCAACACCAATGCATGGTCCACCCAAAGTGCTTGGAGTAGAACTTGGAATGACACTTGAGGTAGAGATTGATGAAGAGCTTGGTGTAGGTCTTGATCCGAAGGGGTTGTAGAAGTTGTTGCAAGACAATCTTGTGGAGGTATCAAAGTAGTTTGAGCTCAAAGCTACTTCTTTCCCTTTGCTTGAAGATGCTTCATTGTTTGTCTTGAACGTCTTCTTTCCCGCCATGCTTGAAGATGCATCATTGTAAGTCCTTATTGTAATTAGCATGAAAAGTATAGAACTCCTCAACAAGAGAATTACTAGCATGATCAATAGAAGGTTCACAAACATCATCAATACTAGTCATGCTAGTAGAGCAAGCAAGATCAAGAGACATATCATTATCAATCATCATATTAGGCACACTAGTAGACCAACCTATCAAGTCATTGCTAGAAGAATCTAGGCATATCTACGCAATCATTACAATCATCATACACATGATCATCGGTAAAGGTATTAGCAAAGTCCACAAGAGTATCCATGAACTCATCCGGAATCATGGCATTTAGGTAGCTTTTAAAGCGATCCTTCCATGAGCCATGACCTGGCCCCGAATGGGATGATATCCCAACACAATGCAGTCACTACTCAAGGCGGTTAAGCCTTATGATGAGCACTTGGCTCTGATACCACTTGAAAGGACCAAGTGACCGAGAGGGGGAGTGAAAAGGGAATTCGCACTATGTACCAAATTCACCAAATCCTAAAACCGATCACTCAAAACAACTCCTACACAATCCTAGTGGTGATCACACTAGCAAGATAATGATCCTATAGAAGGAACAACAAGCTAAGCATACTAGTGGATCGCACAAAGGTAATACAACTCCTATGCAATTCTAGTGGTGATCACACTAGCAAGATAATAGTCCTATGGAAGGAACAACAAGCTAAGCATACTAGTGGATCACACAAAGGCAATACAACTCCTATGCAATTCTAGTGGTGATCACACTAGCAAGATAATAGTCCTATGGAAGGAACAACAAGCTAAGCATACTAGTGGATCACACAAAGGCAATACAACTCATATGCATGTTAGTTACCAAAGATACGCGGAAGCAAACAACTAGCTAGCAAGGAGTTCTACTCAAGCAAAGCTACTAGATCAACAAGCATATAGAAAGCATACAAGCATGAGTAGCATAATACATACTAGGATGATCAATCAAGCCAAAGCAACTCCTATACATGCTAGTGATCAAGTATGAAGGCTAAGCACTACTAGCAAGTAAAGGAGCCTATTCATGCAAGTCTACAAGGTAGTCAACTAGAGCAAGGTAAGCACACAAGCATGAATAGCATGGTATGTAAATGCGGAAAGTAAAGCACCATAGTAAGGAGTAGAGTAAGAGATGGTTCATGATTTTTTTCCTGAGGTCTCGGAAGGATGGCGCCTTCCCCTACTCCTCGTTGGACCACTCCTGCCGGAGTCCCGGTCCCTCCCGCCACCAAGTGGAGTTCTCGCCCACGAGCCTGCAATCACTCCTCGAGTGAAGACACGGTGTGCGTCACCGCTGCACAAAGCACATGCTCGCCTCCCTCGAGAACTTGTCGAACTCCCTGAGCCGACACGGGCGCTCACTATTGATGCCCCTTTCATCGGCGGGCTCAAATCGTTTGAAAATTCATGACGGCCTTCACAACCAATCACGATAGGCTCGATCACCGACACCTAACTGGTCTAGGTCTCACCATAGACCAAGAGTAACAACATATATCACACCCTCCAGGACACCCTAGCCTTAGATGTGCATTAATGCTCATGTTACTCTCACTAGCACTCTCAAGATATCCAATATCCTCTCCTAGTGTTCCTCTCTTGGCCCTTTGGCTCCCAATAGATGCTCCCAGCAATCTCAATGGCCAAAGGCAGTCTCCAAGACCCGGGCAACAAGTTTATATAGGCTTCCAACCTCAAACTAGTTGTTGCTCCACGAAATTGCCTTTCTGGACACACTGACCGAACTGTCCGGTCTCTGCCTGACCGGACCGTCCGGTCACGCTGTAACGGCTCTCCACAGCTGTTGGCCTCCTCTGTCCAGGCAATCTTCTAAACTGATTGGACTATCCGGTCACTGGACCAGACTGTCCGGTCCACTTTCTCTCTCCAGTCCAGGAGCCTCCGCGAAATGCACCTCCTCTGCTGTTCCTGCACTCCTACTGACTAGACCGTCTAGTCAGCAAACCGGACCGTCCGGTCTGCATAGAGTCACCTACTGATAGAGTCCTGCTTCTCTCTCTAAGTCATGGATAACTCCCCATAGTGATAGTACAGTCCGGTCTCTACAGACCCCTCTGTCTGGTCTCTATGTCCAAAAGCTAAAACTTATCATCCTCGCTTGACTTCATTTCCCGGTTTCTTCCAACAGCTCCTTGGCTTCTCCACTGTCGCCTAGTGCCTGTGATTTCACCGAGCATCCATGCACATCACCGCCTAGACATGACCTAAGTGAAATGACCTAGTAGTCTGGTTTTTCCTATGGACTCAAAGCCCTAACAACTAGACAAGTGTTCCCAACACTTGCTCCATAGCTTGTCCTCAGCATTGATCCATCTCCGTCAACCCTTGGACTCCATCAAGCTCACAAGCCTCCATGCTTGCGGTCATTGTTATCAATCGCCAAGGCAACCATCAATGATCATCATAAGATAGATAAGGCTTCCTACATGCACAACACTCGTGTAGGCATTAGTCATATTTCATGTTTGCCATTCATCACCAAAACAATCATACCTTGGGGTGACCTCAATGGTCATGAACCTTACACCTGGCCAAGAAACAGATTGAAAAGCTGCAGACCGACCACAAGGAAATGACCTAGGCTCTAGAGCAAAGCCGAGCTAATGTCGTCGGTAAGATCGCATACTAACTTTCATATGCTTTTTGCTCACTCTATCGCTAAAGATTTTATATATGTCTTTAGCTCGTGATAAAAAAGTCACCGACCTGGAGAAGTTGATTTTAAACCAGTAGAGATTCTTGGATGCTCTGAATGCTAAGAAGGAGGACCTCTCCAAGTCGGTCAAAGAGCAAAGCACCAAAATCACTCGGCTGAAAAAGAAACTGGAGGAGGCCGAAGAAAAGATAGAGGAGGCAAAGAGCATCTCCAAATCATTAAAATGTAATCTTGCCAGTAAGCTCTCCATCATGTATTCATCATTTCTATTGTCGACTTCTGATTCTGACGCTTTGAACATCTTTTGCAGCATTGTCTTATGGCGCTCGGAAAGCATTGGATTATATCCATGCTAACCAAGTGGAGAATACCAGCCACCCCTTGGAGTATCTGCTGGAGCATGCATCAGAGGCAATTGCTAACAATACCCGAAGGGTGGCGACCGAGGCCGAGAGCCAAGTGCTGGCTATGTGCCAGTCTTGGTCTCCTACTTTGTCATTGGATAAGATCAAGGAGAGCTTCAACCCAGACTTGATAGTAGACCAATGCCAATTGCTTATGGACACTATGCTAGAGACCTCCCATGCCTTAGTTGATAATGTAGAAGTTGATCCGATCGCGCCAACTCCTCCAGCATCTCCAGAAGTAGAATTGCAGGACGATGCCTCCTCTCCTTCAAAGGAGTTATAATATCTGTAATGTCAGAAAACATTAGTAGTATTTATGTAGGATGCCAATATTATCTCCATGTAAATAATAACTCCTATGCTTGCTTAGTTTGTAAACAAGTTAAAGGATTGACAAAGTAGTCATAAGGCAATATCCTGTTACTTAAAGCAAAACGATTAGTACCTAGCCATGTTACTCGTGCTTTAGCACTTACGTTGTTTTACCACAAGTCCTTTAGAGATTAAAACAGAAGTTGTGTTGGTCTGCCTTAGCATATTAGGTTGTAACTCATAGCCACGTAACAAGCAGAGTCGACCAATCGACATATGACCTCTCGCTCTTTGGCACAGTAACGGAAATCCTCAGATGTAAACTGAGTACCATTGTCGGTGATGATATCATGAGGGACACCAAACCGAGTGAAGACATCTTTGACAAACTCGATTGCTTTCTTCGACATTATCTTACCGACTGGCTTCGCTTAAATCCATTTGGTGAATTTGTCAATAGCAACAAACTAATGAGTGAACCTGCCTAGCGCTCTCTTGAAAGGACCGACTGTTGACAGTCCTTAAATGCTAATTCCAACCATCAATTACCTGCATAAAACATATAGAATAAATAACCAATATAGTTATAGGAGTTTATTCCAAACAATTTTCACATGTGTTGGTGAATATTTGTATGCAGGTGATTTATAATCAAATTCAAGGAAATATTATAGTTTCAAGAGAATAAATAATAGAAGCCCATAAACATGAAGCTCTCACCATATTGAAGCTCTCATCGAGCCGATCGAAACGCATATATAACTTGCCTAAATCGGACTTCGGATGTGAGAGTTATGAAGCACAAAAGATCAGGTGTTTGGGCTGATCCGATACTAATGTCAGCATGACGTTGGCACGAGCGGGAGGGGAATAGAATGACGGTTTAGGTTGATTGGCTGAGTGGGGAAGCCCATTACTTGACCCCTAAAGATGAGGAATAGTCTAGGGAATATTCCCTTATTCTTAGGAAGGCTTCTCCACTCCCCAACTCACCTCCCACTATAAAGAGAGCCCTTCTCCCTCTTATTTTACTCAACACAAGAAGAGAGTTTAGAGCTCCACTTCAAAGGGCTCTAGCACTACCAAAGTGCTTAGAAAATAGGGAGAGAGTGAGGGAGAGTTCGGGGAAGCGCCGGGTTGGTCCGTGATCTTCTCCACGCTTGTACCTCGACGGATGCTTTCTTTTTTAAGTAAGTATTTGTGTTTCCTCTTTGATATTTAAGTTTCATATTTAAGTAAGTTCTTTATTTATTTCTTGCAGGATCATCACTCTTTTTAGTTAGAGTATCTTAGTCTTATATAAGCGTGGATCCGAGACTAGGATAGTAATTCATAGTATAGACGTGGTGTCTAGACTAGAGGTTACCTTTGTTTGCCACGTGCCCCACGGTTTGTAGAGGTAGTCGGTAGGTGGTGATAGTCCTATCCGGCCTTATTAATCCTTCACGTTTGGGTATGTCGTAGAGCTATTGGCCGGAGTCGCCTATGGATGCAGGGTTAAGCCGGTGCCCAAAGTAAGCAGTAGTAGACTGAACCTATCTTATTATAGGATCCTTGACCATTGGAATCCTCTCTACCCTTTGCCTACCATATTCTTGTTGTCCTTGGATGAACTAGCTTAGAAGATTAGTACACACACGTTCCCTGTGATTCAATAACCTGGAATACTCCTAGGTGAAGTGCTACATCGGTATCCATGCACTTGCGGATTTATTTGTGATTGTAAGAAATACCAACAAGCATTTCTGGCACCATTATTGGGGAACGGTTGTTGTATCATCTTGAAACCTTGTTCGTCCTCGTATTTTTTCCTTTTTCTTTTCCTTTTATTTCTTTTCTTTTTCACCATGGAGCAAACATCTATTCTATCCTTTTTTGCTCCGAAGGGCAAGTTCTTTGAGCCACCACTGTGTGCGGACCTAGTTTGCACATCCGGCTATAAACTCCTCCCTAGCTTTATAGCCACGGTTCGGGAACAATCCTTCTTTGGTCTGGATTTTGAAAATCCTTACAATCATTTGCGAGAATTTGAGTATTTGTGTTCATGTTTGTTCATCGACGGCATGACACATTGAGAAACCATGTTGATATGTGCCATGGTTTGCAATATATGTGCTGAGTAATTGACTTGAGCAGATTTGGTGTTGGAGTTGAAATGCGGAAATCTGGGGCTTGCATGAGTTTGTGCATATCATGGTTATGACTAACCGGAGTTGGTGGAGGAATTTGTGATGTTGCAGGAGTTGGGAAATGTGTTTGCTTATCTCATGATGTGTAGGTCACTGGAGTCGACTTGGCGGTCAACGGCGAAAGGATCGGGCACAAGTAGGGGACTTGGAGCCGGACGATCGAG
Source organism: Eleusine coracana subsp. coracana (assembly GCA_032690845.1). NCBI lineage: Eukaryota > Viridiplantae > Streptophyta > Magnoliopsida > Poales > Poaceae > Eleusine > Eleusine coracana. The sequence goes on along the minus strand of CM064428.1, from coordinate 38,000,210 downwards.
ATGCCGGGTAAAATCAAGGGTGATCCACACCATACACATGGAGAGGCAAGAAGCACGGACGGTTTCACGGTTGAGCCTCAAAACCATGGTAGTTATAAAGATGGCATGTTGACCAAGTCAAGGTGAATGGGATGCCGGTACAAGTGACAAGAGGGGGGCGATGGACAGGGACTGGGAGAGACTTGCCTGTGGTCAGGATCGCGGGACAAGGTGACATGTGTTGACATCGAGAAGTTGTGCTTTGAAGAGCGTGCAAGGCAGTTTCCTGATTTGGGCCTCAAAACCGGTGGCGGTGGTTGGTGGTGCACGTGGCACCATCATGGAGCTTGCTTCGAGACGAAGCAAAGACATGAAGCGTCCAATGGCATTCGGGCGATGAGGTGAATGATGGATGGTTATGCCTCCGGTGGTAGGTGGGTGTGTTATGTAGGTCAAGGGTAGAGTGGTCATGTGGACAATAGACCCTAGGCCTATATAAGGAGAGGTATGGCTAGTGGAAGAGGTGTCTCTCTCCTCATTAGCCTTGTGTTAGGACTTCATTCAAGTACCTTGTATCTATGGATCTTGTAAGCATGTTTCCATGACATGAGATTTATTTTCGTGCTCAAGATTTTCCTCTCTCCCTAAATCCCAAATTCTCTTTTTCCCTATTTTTGGAACTGTTTTTGTGGGAATTTTTTATCTCCTTTTTGGATGAATTTTTGGGGCAGATTTCTTGTGGAACTTGTTGCTATGATGAGCTAGAACAATACTTCATAGGTCCTTGATCAAATCCATAGCTCTAGCACTTTGAAGGATTTCTCAAGTTTCCGCTTTTTGGTGTTCTTGGCACAAGATCTGAAATTCGGGATGATCTCTTGAGCCAAATGAGTTGATCTTCTAGGATTAGGGTCGTGATGTGCTAAGGATTCATTGGTCCAATAATCACATCATTTAGAGCTTGTTTGATTAGTTTTTGGAGAAGATTTGCCGAAATCCCAAAAGTTTTTCCTGTTCTGTCAGGGTCGATCGGCACTGCCGACGACCAGGACCGGCACTGCCGGTGGGTTGCGAAACCCCGCACCAGCACTGCCGATGGGGCTAACCGTCACTACCGATGGCCCTGATCGGCACTGCCGGTTGTGGTTCAGTGAGGTCAGGTTTTTGAGTCACTTGGCTACTTTGAGTCATTGCTGTTTATGGTTGTTTCCGCTGTGTTTCTTTGCTAAGGTTGATCACTCCTAGGGCTAGTACATCACGAGTTGGTGTGTGTAGTCTTGGTGATTGGTTTAGAGTTTGGCTTGGGGTGTTTTTGGGATATAGGCCAAGTTCTCTTGGATAATTTTGATTGGCTCCCATTCACCCCTCCCCCTCTGGTCGCCTTCTCGGTCCTTCACACATGAAACTCTAAAGTGTAAATTGTTTCCCTTCTCCCTCATGGGAAAGGTGAGACAATGGTACACTCATACGGTCAGGAGTGTATACTATGACTAGGAGAAGTTGAGGGATAAATTTTGTCTTGCGTTCTTCTCACAATCCCATATTGTCTCCCTTCGTATGGAAATTCTCTGCTTCTGCCAGAATGAGAAGGAATCTATTAGAGTAGCTTGGGCCAGGGTCTCTTTGCTACTACAATCTGGCCCAGACTTGTCGATACCCAATGAAATGTTGCTTCAACATTTTTACTCGAGTCTATACAAGGAGTCTGCCCAATTCCTCAACATTGCCTCTGGAGGATCATTTGCGCACAAGACTACAACAGAAGGAAGAGCAATCCTGGACCATATTTTTGAAAACTCATCCTTCTTAGACAACCTTAGTGAGCCCCTCCAGGAAGAAGCTACGCCGAGCCACATGGACCCCTCAATAGCCAAATCCGAGCTCATGCCTTCCCTATCCCTAGATTTGACTTTTGAGCTATCCCCCGAACCTCGAACACTGGAGGAAGAAGAAATTCAACTTCTAGAGTTCTCATTTGAATTTGAGGAAAGTCTTTTTAAAGACTTTAGGAACGCCTCAAATTATTGTTCTGAAAAGAACCCACCAGTCCCCGTCTATCCTCCTCATTCTCGAGAGGATGGAAGTCCAACCCATGAGGGTCCCTCAATAGCTAATTTCGAACCCATGGCTCTCTCATCTTTGAATTTTGCTGTTGAGACCTCTCAGAAGGAAGAAGAAATTCTACCTTCAAGGTTGCCAGTCCAATTCGAGGAAAGCTTACTTGATGGTTGTAGAAAAACCTTGAATTTTATCTAGCAAAACAAGCCTATGGTATCTGCTTTGCCTCCTGGTCCTTTCCAAGAAGCAATTCCAAAGGAGGCCATGAAGAAGCAGCGGTTGAAGAAAGAAAAGCGCTATTTCAAAGCTATCCAAATCCATTCACCTTCCACAACCATTCCTTGTCATATACGACGAAATACCGTAGAGGCCCTTCATGATCCCACCGTAGGAGTTAATATCATCCCCGAATACATAGCTTTACAGCTTGTTGATGATATACCTCTAGAGCCGACCGATTCTCTCTTCAAGGATTCCTTGGGAGTTTCCTACACATGTCGGGGGATCGCAAAGCCTATACCCATCAAGATAGGAAAAGTTGAGCTTCACATAGACCTCCATGTCTTTCCTATCATTGATTTTGTTCTCCTCCTTGGCTACCCACTAGAAAAACTCCACCTACTAGGTGCATTTCAAGGGAGCCACACTAAAAAGCTTAGGGAGACTGCTTTCGCCACTAGGAACCTTTTCTCAAAATACCCTTTGGTAAGGTCTCATCTCAAGCATCCTCTGCTTGAGAAAGTGATGTTTGTTTCCCAACTTGCATCACCGAAGCCTGTTCCATGTAAGGACATGAAGTTTTTCACCCAGCATGGAGACGATTCGGGAGAAACTCCAAATCCTATTGAAACTGAACCGTCATCTTCCTTGTCTAAGCCTTTTTTCTCTAGCCCACAATACTCTATTCTCAATGGTGATCAAGAATCGACAATGACCCCTATCGATGGATTCCATGAGAAGGAGAAACATTGGGCAATTGGATTTATTGAGCCATTGACTTTAGGAATAGGAGAATATTTAATAGATGAGTGTGAGACCTTTTTTCTTGAAAACACACATAATACAAGCTCATTTAATGAATCTCTAGAGTCAATCAACTTGTGTGCCAAGCGTACCTACAAGAACTACAATTGCATCATGAGCCTCATTAGCAAAATATTTGTTAGGATGATTGTAGATGCTTTTATTTATCATAAATACTGTAAATCTCATAGTTGCACTTTGGCACTAACCTTGCAGCTAGAGCTTGAATGACACATCAAAAATTCATGGTGGACTGGGAACTACATCGCTAATGATAGTTGAAATATGAAGTCTCCATGGTCAAGCTTGTGACCATAAACAAAGCACTATCGGGAGATGGGCCGGATTATCATTTTCCTTTCCTTCAATAAAAGCAAGAAAATGTTTTTAGGGTATGTTTGCCTTTGGGTATTTTTGGTTGCTAACCATTTTAGGTTGAGATTATAAAGAACGATGGTCACTCTAAGCCTGAAAACATGGGAGCTGCATCAACTTGAACACCATGGTACTTTTGGCAATGGAACCCACTACAAGAAGGATACAACACTACACACTTGATTTTAGCATCTCATGATACAAAAATCCAAGTGTGGGGGAGTTCTATAAGTATCTCGTAGCAAGTTCCATTCTTACCAATTTCATCTTGGTTTAGAGGTGTTGCTAGTTCTTGCTTTCATGCCTTGCTGAAAAAATATATTAAAAGGCGCTTTGATTTATTTTCCCTTTTTGTTTCCTTTCAATTCAATCTTATAGTGCGCCTAGAAAAGAATAATAATAATAAATAAATAAATAAAGTTGTGACTCTATTGGGCCCATAAAGCCGGTAGAGTCCCTTTTGCTTTTCACCCCTCTATGTTTTTTGTTTTTGTTCTTCTTCAAATAAAGCAGCCAGGTACAAGATCAAGTGTGGGGAAGGCCTTCAAGATTTTCAACGCATAAACAATACAAGGCCTCCTATAGACACGTTGCACATCGTCGCTTAAGCCAACACGACATAGGGCGAGGCGATCGGGCTCCAAGCGACATCGACCAACCTACAAGGGCATTCGACCCAGCCATGGCTCCTCTTGACCTCTACCTCTTCAAGAGTGACAGTTTGCACACTCTATCCCTTTCCTCCTAGTTTCCAGGTAAAATCAAACTTATCCTAAATTAATCAATAAATTTAACTTGAAAACTACATCAAATCTTGTGAACCCTCATCTTCATGCTTCTCTTTGATTGACTTGCATGCTCTTTATTCCTAGTTCATTTCTAGCTACTTGTGAACTACATCTTTAGGAAAGCATGTCACCCAATTAGTTGACTTATGAGATATGGTATGATGAAAGAAATCTTGCTCTTATGCTTGTAGTGCTTGGAATTTCTCTTTAAACGAAAAAATGGCCCTCTCCTCAATGATGTGAATGTCCTACCAAAGCCTTATAATAGGTATATTGAAAACCTTATGCATATTTTGCTTGTTGTTTCATTGAACTTTGTCAAATTCTTGTGACCCTAGTGAGATACTTGTTTGTTTTGTCGATCAAGAATATGTGCACGTTCCCTTCATATGCTAACCTTGTATATTCAAAGGTTGCATTCCCACCACCATCATCATCAATCCATCCACCAAAGAAAATACTCCATGATTATCCTGTTATGACTCTCTCTCAATTGTTCTGTAGAAGGCATGGCTATAAAAAAAACTTGCTCTCATCTTTGAGCAGGATGAAAAAAAAAGAAAAGAAATAGCCATGTTCAATATCATTTCAAAGAAAGAGAGAGTCTAGACATAAAGGAGTATTCATCCACCTCCATCATCCACCATCATCAAAAGAGAGATAGCATCATTCATATTCATCCATCCACAAAACAAAGTGCTTCATCCTGCTTTGAGAAACCCCCTCTCCAAATATGCTTAGAGAAAGAGACATGGGGTAAAGAAAACAAGAAAAAAAAGAAAGAGATATAGCCCATGTTCTCAAGTTGTAGAGAGCGAGCATTTCAAAAGGAGTACCCATCATTACCTTTTCTATCCATCCAATCCATTTATGTGCACATGCTTGATCACAATTCATGACTTGTTTTCTCCATGGATCCAGTTTTTGACATAGTAATATATGAGACAAAAGTGTGCCTTCTTTATTTCCCTATCCTGAGCTCCACATAAGCCATATTTAGAGGTAGGATGAAAAGAGGCAAAGTCGAATACCTTGGTGAGGAACCACACACATAGTGAGTGCTCTGAGAGAATCATTTGAGGAGAATGGCCATGATTTGTTTTTGAAAATCTTGTAAAAACCCAAGTTACTCAGCAGAAGGAGTAAACATGACTAGAGTCAACACCGTTCCATTCTTCAATCACTCAAGGTGATGTGATAGACGCTTCAAAGTTCATGGGTGCAGGTATGATTTGGAATAATTTGCATGGTAGTCTTGTATCAAAAGAAGTTATGAATCACCTCAGTCTCTATTCATTTACTCGAGGACGAGCAAATGCTAAGTGTGGGGGTGTTGTTGATAGTCCTTAAATGCTAATTCCGACCGTCAATTACCTGCATAAAACATAGGAGTTTATTCCTAACAATTTCCACAAGTGGTGGTGAATATTTGTGTGCAGGTGATTTATAATCAAATTCAAGGAAATATCACAGTTTCAAGAGGATAAATAATAGAAGCCCATAAACATGAAGTGAGAAATGTTCAAATAATATACTAGACCTCACCATGTTGAAGCTCTCATCGAGCCGATCGAAAAGCATATATAACTTGCCTAAATCGGACTTCAGATGTGAGAGTTATGAAGTACAGAAGATCAGGTGTTTGGGGTGAACTAAAGCTGACATCAGCATGATGTCAGCACACGCGGGAGAGGAATAGAATAACGGTTCAGGTTGATTGACTGAGTGGGGAAGCCCATTACTTGACCCCTAAGCATGAGAAATAGTCTAGGAAATATTCCCTTATTCTTAGGAAGGCTTCTCCACTCCCCCAAGTCACCTCCCACTATAAATACCCATCTCCCTCTCATTTTACACAACATAAGAAGAGAGTTTAGAGCTCCACTTCAAAAAGCTTTAGCACTGCCAAAGTGCTTAGAAAATAGGGAGAGAGTGAGGGAGAGTTCGGGGAAGCGCCGGTCTTGTCGGCGATCTTCCCCACGCTTTTACCTCGATGGATGCTTTCTTTTTTAAGTAAGTATTTCTGTTTCCTCTTTGGTATTTAAGTTTCCTATTTAAGTAAGTTTTTTATTTATTGCTTACGATATTATCGCTCTTTTTAGTTAGAGTATCTTAGTCTTTTATAAGCGTGGATCCGAGGCTAGGATAGTAATTGATAGTGTAGACGTGGTGTCTAGACTACAGGTTACCTTTGTTTGCCGCGTGCCCCACGGTTTGTAGAGGTAGTCGGTAGGTGGTGATAGCCCTATCCGGTCTTAGTAATCCTCCCCGTTTGGGTATGTCGTAGAGCTGTTGGCCGGAGTCGCCTGTGGATGTTGGGGTAAGCCGGTGCCCAAAGTAAGCAGTAGTAGACCAAACCTATCTTATTATAGGATCATTGACCATTGGAATCCTCTCTACTCTTTACCTACCATATTCTTGTTGTCCTTGGATGAACTAGCTTAGAAGATTAGTACCCACACGTTCCTTCTGATTCGATAACCTGGAATACTCCTAGGTGAAGTGCTACATCGGTATCTATGCGCTTGCAGATTTATCTGTGATTGTAAGAAATTCCAACACCGACAATATCAAGCCCCCAGATTGCAAAGAGCCAAGTCATAGGTATCATCTGAAGTTGCTGCAAAGGCACATGTGTCTGCTAAGCAAAGAATTGATAGTCTTCACTTTTCCGAATGAGCTAATATGCATCTTCAAGCGCTGTAGGCCAATAGAACCCTTGCCGGAAAGCCTTGCCGACCAAAGTCTTGGAAGCTGCATGATTTCCACATACTCGTGAATAGATTTCTTCCATCAACATCTTGCCTTCTGGTATCGAGATGCACCACATCAAGATGTTCGATCCTCCTCTTCTATAAAGCAGATCGTCCACCATCAAGTATCTTCGACATTTTGCCCTCAACCTTTGTTGCTCATTAGGACCATCCACCATCAAGTACCCTTGCTCAAAAATTGGACAATCATGTCACGCCAGTTAGTCTCTATATTGTCATCGCTTACAGGCTCAGCAACGTCGATCGCCTAGACATCAGATCGAGGAGAAATAGTGGGGGAATCCATGGTGTGTAAAAAAACACCGGGTGGGGCAATCGATCGAGACGATCCCATCTTGGCTAATTCATTAGCCACTTGATTGTTATCCCGAAGAACATGCGTGAACTTAAGTCCATCAAATTTGTCTTTGAGCTTCCTTACTTCTTGGTAGTAAGCACCCATATTATCGTCTACATAGTTTCAATTCTTAGTGATCTGGTTAATGACCAAAGCCGAGTCACCAAATATGTTAAGACGCCGAATGTCGAGCAAGACAGCAATGCGCAGACCATGCAGAAGAGTTTCATATTCCGCAACATTATTAGATGCGCCAAACATGATCTGGAGGACATATCATAATTCTCTCCTATGGCTGAGATGAACACAATTCCTGCACCAGCTCCAGGTAACTGTTGGCGGGCAATAAAACCCAATATCAGCCACCAACCGGTTGGGAAATGTAAGGTAAAGATCTAAGATTAATAAATATTTATTTAAACTAATAAGATTCCATGAGTTTTGGCGAAATATATGTTTGCAGGTGTAAAAGAGCCAAAATATGCGAAAACATGAAGAAACACCCCGACGGCCAATCACGAATTTGAAATAGCCGTTTTCACCGGCCGACAGGGTCGTTTTTAGGCTGAAATGAGGAACCGACCGATAGGGTCATTTACAGCTAAAATCAGCCACCCGGCTTATCAACTGGAGTCATTTTTCAGGTTGATCATTCGACCCGGCCGATTTTGCAAAACACTTCACCGTGATGCCGTTTTCTTCTCCCAGACCAAAGGTGATGAAATATGGCTAAGGAAAGAAGGCCAACAAGTAGCCTAACCGGGAGAAGTCACGGGGCGACCCAGAGGGGGTCGGCACCCGGCCAAAGCCGCCGCCCGGCCTAGCATGCCGCCTGGCCTGGGTTGGCCACCCGGGGTTGCCAACTCATGAGGCCTCCCGACTCCAAAATGAAGAGTCGGTGAGAACCAACCCAAGGCCGCCCGACGCACTAGGCCTACCGGCCCAAATCCATGGAAAACGGCACAAACCAACTGAGGCACTGACTCCACAAGATCATTTGAAGCGTCCAAGACAAGTCGGTGCCGAACCAACAAAATCATGTGGCCACCCGGCGGGCTAGGCCGTCCGGTAGATCGACTTTGGCCCACCAACTCCACTTGACCTACAAATACCTCCCTGCCCATTGCCACCTATAAATAGTGGAGAATTCGAGAGGGAATGAACAAGCAACACATCAAGGATTCCATTTCCCACTACTTGTGCCACAATGTAGAAAAGATTAGTTAGTCGGGAGTTAGAGTCTAGTCGAGAGCATCGCTCGGGATTCCGGAATCATCTCGGAGTCTTGGTATGAGCTCTCTTGTATCTTTTATCCTTTGCAAGACTTATCCTTTATTAATATAATCTTCCCCTTTATATCTTGTCAAGTATTTATATTAACTTAGTAATTTCCTTAAGTTACAATTATCGAGAATAAACTTTGTTGCATAGTTCATAGGTTTCCTGACTAGGATTTAATTAAGTTTAGTTCTTTCTAGGACATAGACTTGGTTATTTCCTGGCTATTCTTCTGCTCAATCAACGTAAGAATATCTAGTGAAGGCATAGGCGCGGTGCCTAAGTTAATGCTAGCTGGATTTGCATTCATCCCCACAGGCTATGTGGTAGGCGGCAGGTGGTGACAGCTTTGTCTGTCCGTTTAGTAATCCACCATGTTCGGGAAGTCTCAAGCAGGGTTGTCTAGTGATACCGTGCCCACTAGTACAAAGGTTAGTTACCGACCAATATTAGTGGAACATTTTCGTGCCCCGAAGTGAGCTAATGTCACACCCGGTTCCAACAACTGAAACTGAATGCATCTGTATGCGTGCCCAGGATCAAGTTTTCACGCACACATGACAATTATTGTGACAAAAGAACAACATCTTTACTAAAACGGTAATATTATTACAACAGTGACCTATAGGTCAAAAAGAAAAGATTACATTGCAGCGGAATAAACTAAGTGTTGGCGTCCTTCAGCTCCCACGGGAAGTTGACCGGAAGACCACATGCCTAGACTCCTCCATCATCTTCATAGTTGTATCATCCTTCTCCTGTAGCTGAGCAGCAATGTGGGATATAGCAAGGGAGAGCACATGTCGTACTCAGCAAGTGGGAGAAAAGATGACATGGGGCTAAAGACAAGGAAGGCTTAATGGGGTTTATTGCATGAGCTTTTAATTCCTAAGCATCCTAATTACTAGGTGAGGTCATCCCAACCCTCAATCCACTGGGTACTATCCAAGCCCAGGAGCCCCCAATTGAGCCATTCGGATACAAGGACAGTCCTCTCGACTTCCATTCCCCGCTCCATCAAAATGCTGGACTTACACTAGGAGAACTCCTAATTAATCAGCCAAGCTATTCCATAGCAGCCTTGTGATGGCACTGTTGTCCTGGGTTACCGCTCCAAGAATCGATTCCTAGGATCTACAACAAGCCTACCACCACCAACCATGTGCCCACGACACCACATCCATTCCATCCGGCTTGCATAGATCCCTAAGCCATGTTGCTAACATGAATTATCATTCCACCAAGGAAGTGACATAGTTCATTAATCAAGATTTATATCAACCCAACCTCCGACAAGCAACCTAAGCATTATCTACCCACAACCACCCAACTAGTTTAAGGCGACAAGGAAAAAGATAAAGCAATACTAGAGAAACCCTAACAATAGGTACCCATTCATTGGACTCAAGCATGCAATTCTACAATAAATGTTATAATAGGTACAAAATGTATCAAGAACACTTGTCGTAAATGATGTTGTTGTTCTATGACTACCGATTGTCTGACTTTATCTTCACGATTCCTTCTCCCATTTTCAAGCGCACACCTATTCACATACATCAATAACAAACATACATGCTAAGGATAATATGCAAATACAGGTGCTAATCATGAGATATGAAGCGGGGCACAAGGAGCTCACCAAGATTTATGCAATGGCGGAAAGCCTCGCTACCACGGGTGATGGTGCAAGGTGGATAACAACAGGGCATCAAGTGATGATGTCGGCATTGATAGTGTCTCAATGATATAGTAGTGGCATCCTGTAGAACACAGAATGGCGAGTTTTGGTGGAGCGGTTTGTCATAGACTAAGTCAAACGAAAGCAATGGCAAAACAATTACAATTGTTGCAGAAATTTCTGGCATGGCAGAACAGACATCCATGCAAGGGCAAGCGCGTTCCCGGAGATTTGCTGCAGGAATCAAGGAAGGAGTTTAACAATCATATGGAAATATATCAGGAACATCATCTGGACATGATGAATGTGATGGAATGCAAACTGGAAATCAGATCAAGGGGCCGAATCAAGATGAATCTGCACAGCGGCAGTTGACACGCCATTCACGTTCCTGGAAGAATAGGATATGATCTTGATGAATCCTCTGATGGACATGTAAAGGACTTGTGGGAACATGCTCTGGTATGATGCCTTCTTCCAATAGATCAAAAGTTGGTTTAGAATCATTGGGGGAATTCCAGTCGTGTGCCTAAACACAACCAGAACACAAATCATCATCCCTGTGCAGACATCATGACAAACACATGCGTGTTCCCAACTATAGGGTATTGGTCTAAAGAAAGTAATTGAGCATTAACATTTGCAGGTGTCGGGAACATGTCTAGGACAAGGTTATTGTATGAGGAATTCACCTGAATGAGAGATCGAGTGGCTAGATTGTGATGAGGTCGTGCGGTGGCAGGTCAAGTGCCAAAGGCATTCCTGGAGGCATCAGAACAGATCTTAGCATATGCTTTGGTCAAGATGGTCATGACTTCCTGCAACACATTGCGGATATGATTATGTATCAAGGACGCATCAGAATTGGGAGAAATGGAAGGGGAATTACTGATGCACGGGCTGGATGCGCCCAGAACAGAGAGTAGTGTCGATTGCAAATGCCATCCTGCTCGCATCACTGCTCCAATTGGGTTGAATTTTGGATATGTTGTAGAGGACATAGTGGACCACTCTATAGAAATTTGGGTGCATTTCGTTGGGTAGATCATCAGGAACGTGGATGGAAATCAGAGGCGTCATGGCTGGACAGGAAGATAGCAAGAGATGAACTCGACCCTAATGGTTGGGAATGAAGGTGAAGGGGGCAAGCGAGCTCGTGAGCCAGGACAAGGGGCATCCAAGGGTAACTTTAGAGGCCTAGGATGGGGAGAGGAAAGGGTAGGGAAGGGAGGGGAGGGGCCAAGAGGCACACAAAACTGCCAGCCATGAATGGTGGTCATCATGTTGATCGTTTCATCTCCTTTTTGGTGGGGTTGACATATGAGTTATTGGGCAACGAAAATACCTTATTAAGTGGCATGTAGGTGATTATTGAACACTAGCATGATCCTAGTTTGCTTCATGGCCCATAGGACGAAATGGAAGCATCGAGAGGAAGTGAAGAAACATGATGTTGTCGAGTTGGACATTCTGTGTAGTTGGAATACTAGCATAGTCTAGATTTTGTTGGACCTGGTATGAGCAAGACCAGGAAGAAGAGAACACTCGTAGGCTCACAAGGATGGATGAATGAACTAGTTTTCATGGTGTGCAGTTATAGTGGGACAAAGTGTTAGACAAGGTTTTGATTTGGCTATTGACCGCATTAGATAAGTTTATGCTTGATGGGAAGAGATATTAAACAAAGCTAGGAAAAGCAAGGATGTGAGAAAAAATAATAATGACACTCCATGTTTTGATAATCACAAGGTTAAGGGAAAAAAAGGGATGTGTGGAAGGATTCAAGTGAGAATATTATGAGAATTATGCCTTCTGAGTGTCGGAAAGGCTCACAACCCGAATTTGGAAAATGCAGGGTGTAACAATCTATCCCCCTTAAAAAGAATCTCGTCCCGAGATTCATAGAAGCTAGGACTTAAGAGTTGAACATAGAAGGCAATAATTTGGGATGATCGAAAGGAGATGATGGAAGGGACAGTGAATGATGAATGATTGAATTATGAACTTGAATTAGGTCCACACTATATGCATCAAAGATAATAGATAGATTTCAAGGATGAAATGTTGATCAAGGAAAGATAGGCTCAAACAATCTAAAACAATCATAACACACAATCACTCATTACTCTACAAACAATAATCTACGGTGACATCCATTGCTTCGTGTCTTGTTGTGGCTGAAGTACTTCACTTCTCTTATTGAAAGTCTTTAGAGCCTTGTCTTCTTGATCTTGTTGTCGTGATGATGACCTTCGTAGTGGTGATTTGATCAAACCAAAACAAGTTTTGGAGTCAACATACAAAATATTAATAACCTAAATTATTTTATTTTATTTAGAAAATATCCCTTTTGCCTAAAATAAATTATAATTCTCTAATTAATTTATAATAAAATATTAAACTATTATAAAAATGTTGAAATTTAGTGGAATTGGGTCACAAACCAAAATTTGAAATTTTGGGGTGTGACAATACTACCCCTCTTAACAGGAATCTCGCTCCGAGATTCTACATGGTTAGCAAGAAAAGGTTAGAGTTAGGTTCAATTTTCATTCTCCATATTGAACACAATTCACTTAATTGACTCCTTGTGTTTACTCTTGCAACTTCTCCATAGGAAACTAGACATCCTTCTTTTTGTATGTCTCTTGATCTTACTCTTCCATTGTTGTCACAAGGGAAGTTGTTTGCGTGAAGCTAGTAGTCGTGTGTCGCCTCTTCCGTTGGAAGATCCAAATCTTGGGATTTCTATTTGGAGCTGATGGAGATAAGGATGAACTATCCTGGGTATTGACATCATCTTATTGGGGCTACCTCCATAGATCAATGGTTGAGTTCAACAACTCCTTGAACAGGTTGGGTTATAATTGACTAGAATAGAATAGAGTGAAGATAAGATAGCAAAGAATAGAGGGCATGTTACCCCAACTAAACTAAACTAGGTCTAACTAATGATGTGATAACAAAGCTAAACTCTTTGCAAGCACACCAACACTCAATCAAAGATCCAACTCAAACATAGCACACCACAAGCAACACAAGCATATAATTAGCAACATCGCTCTATCTAGCGATTATTCTCCTATGATGGGAAGGATCCTACACCATGATTCATCAGGAAGTCTTTCTTCCTATGTAGTGATGACCAATGTCCTTAGCGTTGTGAAGAGTCTTCAAGTTGACTATCCATTCTTCATCTTCATATTGAGTAGAACCAGCTTGTAGAATCTTCAATGTCATTCATCTTGTTCGTGATAGTTTAAGTCGACCAACTAATATCTTGAAAGGGGAAAGGAATAGTAGAAATAACATTTTGTCAAACATTTCGGAATAGACAAGTAATGAGAAAATAAGAAGAGAGGATATAAGATAAAAGAGTTTTGTAGAGATAAAAGTTTTTTTTTTCAAATACTAGTTTTGAAAATAGAACCTATGGCACGGTCATTCTATCTAGGCTTGCGTCCGGCGGTTGATATAGCTCTGATACCACTTGTCACACCCGGTTCCAACGACCGAAACCGAATGCATCTGTATGCATGCCCAGGATAAAGTTTTCATGCACACATGACAATTATTGTGATAAAAGAAAAATATCTTATAAAATGATAATATTATTACAACAGTGACCTGTAGGTCAAAAAGAAAAGATTACATTGCAGCGGAATAAACTAAGTGTTGGCGTCCTTCAGCTCCCACGGGAAGTCGACCCGAAGACCGCATGCCTAGACTCCTCCATCGTCTTCATAGTTGTATCATCCTTCTCCTGTAGCTGAGCAGCAATGTAGGATATAGCAAGGGTGAGCACATGTCGTACTCAGCAAGTGGGGGAAAAGATGACATGGGGCTAAAGACAAGGAAGGCTTAATGGGGTTTATTGCATGAGCTTTTAATTCCTAAGCATCCTAATTACTAGGTGAGGTCATCCCAACCCTCAATCCACCGGGTACTATCCAAGCCCAGGAGTCCCCAATTGAGCCATTCGGATACAAGGACAGTCCTCTTGACTTCCATTCCCCGCTCCATCAAAATGCTGCACTTACACTAGGAGAACTCCTAATTAATCAGCCAAGCTGTTCCATAGCAGCCTTGTGATGGCACTGTTGTCCTGGGTTACCGCTCCAAGAATCGATTCCTAGGATCTACAACAAGCCTACCACCACCAACCATGTGCCCACGACACCACATCCATTCCATCCGGCTTGCATAGATCCCTAAGCCATGTTGCTAACATGAATTATCATTCGACCCAGGAAGTGACATAGTTCATTAATCAAGATTTATATCAACCCAACCTCCCACAAGCAACCTAAGCATTATCTACCCACAACCACCCAACTAGTTTAAGGCGACAAGGAAAAGGATAAAGCAATACTAGAGAAACCCTAACAATAGGTACCCATTCATTTGACTCAAGCATGCAATTCTACAATAAATGTTATAATAGGTACAAAATGTATCAAGAACACTTACCGTAAATGATGTTGTTGTTCTATGACTACCGATTGTCTGACTTTATCTTCACGATTCCTTCTCCCGTTTTCAAGTGCACACCTATTCACATACATCAATAACAAACATACATGCTAAGGATAATATGCAAATACAGGTGCTAATCACGAGATATGAAGCGGGGCACAAGGAGCTCACCAAGATTTATGCAATGGCGGAAAGCCTCGCTACCACGGGTGATGGTGCAAGGTGGATAACAACATGGCATCAAGTGATGATGTCGGCATTGATAGTGTCTCAATGATATAGTAGTGGCATCCTGCAGAACATAGAATGGCGAATTTTGGTGGAGCGGTTTTTCATAGACTAAGTCAAACGAAAGCAATGGCAAAACAATTACAATTGTTGCAGAAATTTCTGGCATGGCAGAACAGACATCCATGCAAGGGCAAGCGCGTTCCCGGAGATTTGCTGTAGGAATCAAGGAAGGAGTTTAACAATCATATGGAAATATATCAGGAACATGATCTGGACATGATGAATGTGATGGAATGCAAACTGGAAATCAGATCAAGG
Source organism: Eleusine coracana subsp. coracana (assembly GCA_032690845.1). Taxonomy (NCBI): domain Eukaryota; kingdom Viridiplantae; phylum Streptophyta; class Magnoliopsida; order Poales; family Poaceae; genus Eleusine; species Eleusine coracana. The sequence goes on along the minus strand of CM064428.1, from coordinate 37,984,892 downwards.
GGCCGAATCAAGATGAACCTGCACAGCGGTAGTTGACACGCCATTCACGTTCCTGGAAGAATATGATATGATCTTGATGAATCCTCTGATGGACATGTAAAGGACTTGTGGGAACACGCTCTGGTATGATGCCTTCTTGCAAAAGATCAAAAGTTGGTTTAGAATCATTGGGGGAATTCCAGTCGTGCGCCTAAGCACGACCAGATCACAAATCAGCGTCCCTGTGCAGACATCATGACAAACACATGCGCGTTCCCAACTATAGGGTACTGGTCTAAAGAAAATAATTGATCATTAACATTTTTAGGTGTCGGGAACATGGCTGGGACAAGGTTATTGCATAAGGAATTCACCTAAATGAGAGATCGAGTGGCTAGATTGTGATGAGGTCGTGCGGCGGCTGGTCAAGTACCAAAGGCGTTCCTGGAGACATCAGGACATATCTTAGCATATGCTTTGGTCAAGACGGTCATGACTTCCTAGAACACATTGCGGATATGATTATGTATCAAGGATGCATCAGAATTGGGAGAAATGGAAGGGGAGTTACTGATGCACGTGCTGGATGCGCCCAGAACAGAGAGTAGTGTCGATTGCAAACACCATCCTGCTCGCATCACTCCTCCAATTGGGTTGAATTTTGGATACATTGTAGAGGACATAGTGGACCACTCTCTATAGAAATTTGGGTGCATTTAGTTTGGTAGATTATCGGGAACGTGGATGGAAATCAGAGGCGTCATGGCTGGACAGGAAGATACCAAGAGATGAACTCGACCCTAATGGTTGGGAATGAAAATGAAGGGGGCAAGGGAGCTCGTGAGCGAGGCCAAGGGGCATCCAGGGGTAACTTTAGAGGCCTAGGATGGGGAGAGGAAAGGGTAGGGAAGGGAGGGGAGGGGCCAAGAGGTACACACAACTGCCAGCCATGAATGGTGGTCATCATGTTGATCGTTTCATCTCCTTTTTGGTGGGGTTGACATATGAGTTATTGGGCAACAAAAATACCTTATTAAGTGGCATTTAGGTGATTATTGAACACTAAAATGATCCTAGTTTGCTGCATGGCCCATAGGACGAAATGGAAGCATCGAGAGGAAGTGAAGAAACATGATGTTGTCGAGTTGGACATTCTGTGTAGTTGGAATACTAGCATAGTCTAGATTTTATTGGACCTGGTATGAGCAAGACCAGGAAGAAGAGAACACTCGTAGGCTCACAAGGATGGATGAATGAACTAGTTTTCATGGTGTGCAGTTATAGTGGGACAAAGTGTTAGACAAGGTTTTGATTTGGCTATTGACCGCATTAGATAAGTTTATGCTTGATGGGAAGAGATATTAAACAAAGCTAGGAAAAGCAAGGATGTGAGAAAAAATAATAATGACACTCCATGTTTTGATAATCACAAGGTTAAGGGAAAAAAAGGGATGTGTGGAAGGATTCAAGTGAGAATATTATGAGAATTATGCCTTCTGAGTGTCGGAAAGGCTCACAACCCGAATTTGGAAAATGCAGGGTGTAACAATCTATCCCCCTTAAAAAGAATCTCGTCCCGAGATTCATAGAAGCTAGGACTTAAGAGTTGAACATAGAAGGCAATAATTTGGGAGGATCGAAAGGAGATGATGGAAGGAACAGTGAATGATGAATGATTGAATTATGAACTTGAATTAGGTCCACACTATATGCATCAAAGATAATAGATAGATTTCAAGGATGAAATGTCGATCAAGGAAAGATAGGCTCAAACAATCTAAAACAATCATAACACACAATCACTCATTACTCTACAAACAATTGTCTACGGTGACATCCATTGCTTCGTGTCTTGTTGTGGCTGAAGTACTTCACTTCTCTTATTGAAAGTCTTTAGAGCCTTGTCTTATTGCTCTTGTTGTCGTGATGATGACCTTCGTGGTGGTGATTTGATCAAACTAAAACAAGTTTTGGAGTCAACATACAAAATATTAATAACCTAAATTAATTTATTTAATTTAGAAAATAGCCCTTTTGCCTAAAATAAATTATAATTCTCTAATTATTTTATAATAAAATTTTAATCTATTATAAAAAATGTTGAAATTTAGTGGAATTGGGTCACAAACCAAAATTTGAAATTTTAGGGTGTGACAGCTAACAGGTGAAAGACTCAAGGTTGTACTAAGAAATTTGTGTAAGCGCTCAACCCAAGTAACTAGGATTTGATGCTTGACTTAGATATATTTGGAAGATATATTTTAGAATCTTAGACTTAGACTCGTTGTCCTCCCAGCTAGCTTAACCGATCTTTGTATTTATCTTAGTATGGATTTCTCCTATGTTACTACCCACTCTATCATTGATTATCCTTAATCCCGTCTTTTGATAGTTGGAATTATTCTTTAGTCATATCTTTGTTAATCTGAGATAATCATACGTCTAGCTTCCCTGTAGAAATAAGTACGATACCTTGGAATACTGTCGGGTGAAATGCTACAATGATGTTCCATGCGCTTGTGGAATTAATTCATTTTATCTTTAGAGCATAGCAAACACCAACAAGCATTTCTGGCGCCGTTGCCAAGGAAGCAATGGCTAAGATTTCAAGACTAACATAGATTGTCTATTGAGCTAATTCACCACTAGCCTTAGCGGGATCGCCCCTGTTTTGTTTGAGTATGGAACAAATAGGACACAGTCTCCTTGACCTTGGAGCAAGTTTTCACAGAAGAAGAGCCCGTGGTGTTGTGATACTTCTCAACGCATCCTCATATACCACTATAGCTCAATTTTCAAGGAGGTAAGCCCCAAAATCTTGCCCCTAACCATCTATTTGGACAGTATGGGTATTGATGGAATGGATTCGTCACCAACTAATGTTATGTTCTTATCTTATTTTATATTGGGTTATGCGTTTCTTGTTTGGTTGCGTGCCCTATGTATGTGTATGATCTAGAATATAAAAGTGGTAATCTCTATCATGATATGATGTAAAATGAGGAAATTGCATGTGTTTACCTCCCATAATTGATCAAATTAGACATGGTGTCTAGGTTGATTGATGGAATTGATAGAGATATGCCTATTGTAGACGAATAGATTTGCGCTAACAATTGTAGGAAATCAATGGACCAAGTGATCCCAAAAGAGAATGAAAAAAGGAAACTCTAAAAGATCACCACCATAGAGCCCAAAAAGAAGATTCAGGTATGGCAAAAGGAGGTCGTCCTGTTCTGGACGTAAAATCCGAACCCTTGTCGGAAGGTAACTGATATTTATCCCTTTTTTTTTCTTCTTTCTCTTGTACGTACCACTAAATTACGTTGCTTATATTTTCTTCTTTAACAATGAAATTAAAAAAAATGGATGATGTCTCAGCCAATTTCCCGGCCGGGAGGTCAATTTTCGTCAAAAATGACTATCCGGGTGATGATCTGGGACTCTAATCTAGCCGGTCCAATTTCAGCATCCGGGAGGTCAATTTTCATGAAAAACGATCACCTGGCTTTGTAATTTTTGGTGCTGCCCGGCCAGAATAACCCAGTCAGATTTTAGCACCCGGGAGGTCATTTGTGGGATACTTGCCTTATAGGTATCCGTAGACATGCCTATGTCGGTAACCAACCGGGTACTTCATCAATAAGGAAACCAACCGAGTCGGCTTGCAGCACAAGGCAATTAGAGATAGATTTTCTATGTAAATTTATTGCCGAAATCAAGTCTCGATAGTTGGCACGCCAGAAAGGGGACAAGGCTCACCAGGATTCTCCATTGACTATGATGGCCGAAATTCCCATCATCTAGTACTCGCCGGAGATCAAGATCTCCTTCGGATCACTCGATTTCGCAGTCGGCGACAACGGAGACTTAGGTTTGGAAAACCACCGGTCCGACTCGGCCGCAACCATCTCTATGGCATGATCACTGAGCTCATCGGATTTGATCCCAGTATTGGTGCCACTCGGATTCAACAAAGTAGATTCATCCTCAGGGAACAACTCAAAGTCGGTCCGATCCATTGATGAGGACTTGGTTGGATCAGCTTACTAATACCCTCTTACTGTGAACATGGTTGATATAGAGGAAAATCCATCAGGGGACGATGATGAGGAGGGTGACCCAGAAGACGGTCATGAAGAAGACAACAGCCATGCAGAAGACCCTACAGAAGAAGGCCAGAAGGAGGATAATCCTCACCGCTGTCGACCGAGAGAGTCTTGCGGATTACGCCTCACATGCTGACTGGATCTTGGACCAGACATTGAAGTGGATGGCATCAAGGTCTACGACACCCCCCAGATCAACATAACCGGGGCTAAGACGTTGCTCGACACCTTGATGGCTGATGCAACATATCAGACCCCACGATGCAGAAAGCAGTGTCTATGCTCAAGGTAGTTGCAGCTCAGGATGCGGCTAGGGACAAATCACAGTCTACAATGAGCTCTAGTCATGCGACTTCATGTGGTCATCAAAGGTGTGAAGATCTGAGAAACTCCCTTAGCATCCGTAATGGACGGGATACTATCAACTCTCACTATGAGGAACATGCTCGGGACAACCGATGCTACGAGGAGGAGCATCGCGATCGGAGAACTGATGACCAGTAGGACGACCGACTGGTTGGCCGATGGGACGATCGACGAGAAGACTGACATGACCCCCCCTCCAAGAAACAACCGCAATGACCGACGTCGACGAAACGATCAGGAATGGCACGACCATCATGATGATGACAATCAGCGTTGTCATCATGATGATGATGTTGATCCACGACACAACCATTGCCCGACTCCATCTCTAGACCGATATAGACGATCACCAACTCCCAACGATGAAGAGATTGATGGCATCAAGGCTTATATACCAAAGCTTCGCATAGCCCAATGGCTGAAAGGGTTCAGGCCTATCCCCATCGAAAAGGATGACCGATAGACCAATCCCCGAGCGTAGCTTCAGCTTTACAATACAACGATTTGGTTGGCTAGAGGCGATACCTATGTGATGACTAATTACCTGCCGGTCTGCCCTGATCCAGCTATTCAAATATGGTTGACATCTCTTCTAGAGAAATTAGTCACCTCTTGGGGAGACCTCAACAAGAAGCTTATTGAAAGTTTCCAAGCTACCTGCAACTGACCAGGAAATCACTTTGACCTCACTCGGATCAAGTAGAAGTCCAATAAGCCCCTTCGTGACTACATCAAGCGATTCTGTGCTAAGAAGACCGAGATTCCCAATATCCCAGACCAACAGATCATTGCTGCCTTTCTAGGAGGCATCCGCAGTGATGACTTGGTTTGGGAAATCAGTCGGAGGAATCATGACCTCAAGTTGACCGCTCGGGAGTGCTTCGAGATCACAGATAAGTTTGTATCGGGCGAGTCGGCGTTAGATGACATTCGGGGAAAAGGCAAGGAGAAGCGGTCAGACAAGCCAGAGTCGTCCAAGAAGGACAAGAAGAGGAAGTCAAACAACATGGTTGCTACGGTGGACCGATCACAAAAGAATCCTTGGATCAACTAACCAACCATGGACGACTTGTTGAGTGGCCCGTGCCTGTGGCACCACAAGGGGAACCACAAAGCAAAAGATTGTTACCGACTGAAAGGCTTCGCGACTGCTACGCTCAAGGTGGCCAAGCATCCACCGAGGCGCAATGGCAAAGACAAAGCTAAGGACCATGGCAACAAGGAAGAAGAGGGAGAGTTCCAGGAGCCTTAGAAGGAAGTCAACTTCATCTTCGAAGGCCCGAACGCTTATGTTTCCCAGCACAAGAAAAAGCTGGAACTATGTGAGAACAATTCGGTAGAACCGGCTATGCCCTAATTCATGAGGTGGTCTAAAATATGGATTACATTTGATCGGTCGGATCACCCTAAGCACCTGCCAAAGCCAGGTCGCTACCCGCTGGTGCTTGCTGCTACTGTGAAGGAAGTTAAGTTCAACAAAGTACTCATCGATGGAGGAAGCAGCCTGGACTTGATTTTCACCAAGACTCTCTTGGAGCTTAGCTTAACAGTCCATGACCTCTAGCCGAGTTCATCACCCTTCCACAGGATTGTGCCTGGCAAGACTTCGGTTCCCATTGGACAGATCATTCTGCCTGTCACTTTTGGGGCCCGTGAGAATTTCAGGAACGAGTGCACTCTCTTCCAGGTGGCCGACTTTGAATCAGCTTATCATGCAATTATCGGTCGACCAGCGATGGTAAAATTCATGGTCATTCCGCACTATCCATATCTCACCCTCAAGATGCCAGGTCCCAACGGAATAATCTCCCCCCACTCTGATCATCAGAACTCTTTTGATTGCGATGTGCAGAATTGTGAGATGGTCAATAAACAGTTGATGTTGTCCGATCGGTAGGAGATCTAGAAGGCAGTCGGCACAGAGGAGCAGACTGATGCGGCGGTCCCCGTGAAGAAGCTCACCAAAGACAAGATTCAGATGGACAACGTCCATACCAAGGAGATTGTGCTCGACCCATAAGACCCTGATAAGGTCACTTATGCAGGGGCCAACCTTGACGAGAAATAGGAACTCGCGCTCACTCTTTTCCTCCAGAAAAATAGGGACATCTTTGCATGGAAATCATATGACATGTCGGGAGTTCCGAGGGAAAAGATTGAGCATGAATTAAGGGTGCCTCCTGGGGATACCCCTGTCCGACAGAGGCATAGAAGATTTGCGCAAGATCGCAAGGACGCCATGAAGAAGGAGATAGCTAGGTTATTAGATGCTAAGTTTATAAAGGAAGTGTATCATCCCGACTGGCTGGCAAATCCAATCCTTGTACCTGTGGATTATAGCGACCTAAACAAGGTCTGTCCAAAAGACCCTTTCACTTTGCCACGTATCGATCAGATTGTAGACTCAACAGCAGGGTGTGAGCTTTTAAGCTTTCTGGATGCCTATTTAGGCTATCACCAAATCCCACTGAAAGTCGAAGATCAGATCAAAACTTCTTTTATAACACCCTTCGGTGCCTACTATTACATTACTATGCCCTTCGGTCTGAAAAACGCTGGCGCAAGTTACCAACATGGTATACAATGCTGCCTCGCTGCTCAGATCGGTCAGAACGTAGAAGCCTATGTTGATGACATTGTTGTAAAAACTCGGAATGTAGAAGAACTTCTTTCTGACCTGGCAGAAACTTTTGACAATCTGAGACATTACTCGATGAAGGTGAATCCTAAAAAGTGTGTTTTTAGGGTTCCTTCGGGAAAGCTACTCGGTTACATCGTTCCAAAACGAGGTATAGAGGCTGACCCGAATAAAATAAAGGCAATCCTTGATATGGGGCCACCTAATTCTCAAAGGGACGTTCAGAAGCTGACCGGATGTATGTCATCCCTGAGTCGCTTTATTTCCTGACTGGGGGTTAGGGGGTTACTGCTTTTTAGACTGCTTAAGAAGCAGGATGACTTCGTGTCGAAAGAAGAGGCACAGTCAGCATTGGATGAATTGAAGATTCACCTCAGCAGTATTCCAGTATTGGTGCCTTCGGAGCTAGCAAAAAAGCTTCAACTCTACATATCGGCCACAACTCAAGTTGTAAGTACCGTTTTAACGGTCAACCTAGAGGAAGAGGATCATATACAAAAAGTACAACACCTGGTCTATTTTGTTAGTGAGGTTCTCAATGCCTCTAAAACAAGATATCATTAGATCTTGAAGTTGCTATACACCCTTTTGATCACCTCAAGGAAGTTGAAGCATTATTTTCAAGCTCATCCCATCGAAGTCCAAACATCCTTTGCACTCGACACAGTGCTTCACAACCGAGAAGCTGAAGGAAAAATTGCTAAGTGGGAGGTCAAACTTGGTCAGTATACCATTATGTTCGCAGCTCGGTCGGCAATTAAAGGACAAGCGTTGGTCGACTTCGTTTCCAAGTGGACAGAGATTCGAATGCCTCCCGCATTGCAAGATGTGGAGTACTGGAAAATGTATTTTGATGGATCCCTCCAATTACTTGGAGCCGGTGCGGGAGTTGTGTTCATCTCACCCACAAGAGAGAAGATATGATATGCCCTTCAGATCATGTTTCGTGCGTCTAATAATGCTGCGGAATATGAAGCCCTCCTACACGGTCTGTGCATTGCCGTTTCACTTGGCATTAAGCGTCTCGACATCTTTGGTGACTCGGCCTTGGTCATTAATCAGGTCACTAAGGATTGGAATTGTGTAGATGATAATATGGGTGCATATTGCCAAGAAGCAAGGAAGCTCGAAGACAAGTTCGATGGATTGAAGTTTACGCACGTTCTTCAAGATAACAACCAAGCGGCTGATGAATTAGCTTGTCACACCCCTATACCGAAACATAGAGTGTGCCATACAGGATCGCCTTGGGAGATGATTACCGAAGTAACCAATGCAGCATTCACACATGAACATCCATCATTTACAAAGATACATTATTAAGTGCATAATATTACAAGTTCGAGAGTCATAGCGGAAGCAAATTTAGTTACATTACAATACATAAGTTCTTGGTTCAATTACATAAATATGCGGGAGCAGAAATATGATAAACACGACGTAGATAGCCTAAGTAAACCATGCCAGCCCTATGGCAATGGCTCATTCATCTTGGGTAGGAGAGCTGGGGACCCATTCAATGGTCCAATTTTGGGGCTCCTCACCTTCCCACACAACCTTGTTACACCAATCACAATAGGTAGCTTGAGGGATACCTGAAAGTAATAGAAATCACAAAGCCTGACTATCTAACATACTTCGAAAGACCTACCTGTCAAAAGGATTACTAAAACCGACTCCTAATATACAGGGGGCTGACCGGGCTTACTTGACATTTGCATAAAAGGCACCTGTTAGTCCTATGCTGCAAATTGATTCCTCAACCCAAATTTTAGTAGTTGCAGTAGTAAGTAACTTTAGTGGAACCCATCTAGCTGCTAAAGATTGTACAAAATATAAAGAACAATACAAGATAGCAATATGTAGCCATAGAGTAAATAAATTTCAGAACCATAACCAATCTTCTCTACTTAAAGTATCATTGCCACTGCTCAAAACAAGAGGTACTCCTAACCGCGAGGGATGGCAATTCGAATTGATTTACATCCTGCAGGAGAAAACCCAAGTACACGATATACGCATCATTTAAGAACACGTATGGCCACCGTTCACGAGGTTGGTATAAAGTCGATCCGGGGCCATCGATCCCGAGTACACGTCCTCCCCGTGATACAGTACTTCGTATCCAAGGCTTTACCCGTGCACTCTCCAGCGGTCCTCAAACCAGTGCATCCCTTGTGTCATTCACATCACCTCTAGATCAATGAGTATAGCCGTCCAACAATACGGCACCCAAGTTACTAGGTTTACCAATTCCCATATAAAGGTATGCACTTGGTACTATTGACTAGTTGCTCGCGGAGTTGCAACAATAGGTTTTCAATTTTTTTCCAAGTTCATCCTTCATGTGAATCATAATTGAATCAAGTAATCCCATAGCCTATCGTTGACTCCACTAGTTTAAGCATAGCATTTGCGAACGAAAAGTATTACTAACATAGACTAACATAGGTCATTGTTCATTGATGCAAGTGGGTTTCACCCAAGCCCTATACCTAATGCACAATACAAGACCTCTATTTTTGTGAATAAACAAAAAGGACTCTCAATAAGTAGGTGTGCGCCGTGGCTTGCCTTGGGAGTGATCGTAGTTAGGGTCTTCGATGAAGTTCAAGTCAGCATCGGGCTGCTCCGAGGTGGTCTCCTCGAGCTCGTGCCCTATATGACATGGAAATGCGTAATATGCGATGAATGCTCAAGGGCTCATGTAATTTCTTGAATAAACATGACATGCATGGTGATGAGTAATGATGATGAACATATGAACCCATTGTTATTCCTGATCTAATTATGCTGGATGAACAGTATCAGGGAGCAAATACTAGTAAATAAATTAACTATGCATATAAGTCAATACTTGTATAATAAATTCCTAGGCCACTTATTGAATAAGCAATTCGACTGCAAAAATCATACTTCTGTTGCTCCAGATTGAACATGGGATTTTGCAAGAATGTATTAAGGTACAAATAACAACTATGCAAAGTTTGATAATTAAATTCTTAATAGATAATTTATAGAAATTCATTTACTAAATATAATGATTATGCAATAAAATGGAGATGTGATTTTGCAGAAAGTTTAACGGTGCAATGGGATTCTTACTGACCAAATTTCATGATTTTACCATTTATATATTTTTACTTATGGATTTATTACTCTTAGAAAGGTTTTAAATTTGGGGAATTAATTTAACTAATACACTTCAAAACTTTGGTTCTCCACTTGTTTTTCGGATAGAGGAGGATTTTCTGAGTTTAACAAAATTGGTTTCATAATTTTCCCTCTTTTAGTTTTCAATTATTGATTGTTGAATATTAACCAAAGTTCACCATTAATTACGGAATTGCCACTCGGAACTGCCGACGGCGAGCGCATGGCCAGGCTCACCGGAGCGCAGTCGGGGCTCGTCGGCGCACACGCTACTGGTTGCTGCAGTGCGGGAGAGGACTTGGGACCGGCACCAACCGGCCATGCGCACGACGGCGAGCAACCCATGGGGGTCGCTGACCAACAGCGGTGCCCGGAGCGGTGTCGGCGGTGGCAGAGGAGGGGTTCGGAGGCATCGCGTGTTGTGCACATAGGACGAGAAGGGGCAGGGGTTGGTTGAGGAGCTTCACCTCGGTACGGGGGTCGTCAGCATAGAGGAGGACATTGGCGGAGATGGCCGGAACCGTGCTCTCATCGTGGGGGGGGGGGGGGGCGGAATTCTAGCGGCGGCGGGGCCCTTTCCTTCTAATTCTGGTGGCGGCTCTACGAGGTAGAGGGAGAGGGTTAGGGGGATGCTAGAGGAGGTAGCTGCACATCGCTTTGGTGATGAAATAGAAGAGGGGGCGTTGCCTAGTTGGGGCTCGATGCAGCGGCGGCCATGGCGGAGGGAAATAGAGGGTTGCGCTCGATTTTGCTTCTGCATTCACCGGCGACAGAAAGGGGTGGTGCTGGGGAGTTTGGTGCGTCGAGAGAGAGCAGAGGGAGGTGTGGAAGAGTGCAAGTGCCGAGAGAATGAGGGAGAGAGAGTCTTGCCGCTGCTGCACTTGTAGCGGTGAGAGAGGGATTGGGGAAGGTGATAGGGCCGGAGGGGGACGGTGGTGCGGCGGCTTCAATGCAGTGCCGGTGGCACAGAAGCAAGTAGGTGGAGCAGTGGATGGAGTGGGGAAGGAGTAGGTGAGCTGATCACTGGCCGGCGGGAGAGAACGGCAGTGTCGATCGGGCGTTGGTCCAAGGGAAAAGGAATTGTTGACTCTCCATGACTAAAACAGTGTCACTGTATTTCGCCAAATTTCCCAAGTTGCTTTGCTCAAAACCTTATGCCAATTTTTGTTCACGGACAGAAAAATATCTTCTCCAAGTTTTCTTTTGGTGTCATGTTGAAATTCTTGCTGAAACAATTATGAGAAATCCTGGAACAGAGGGACCTTTCTCTGGACTTAGGGAATTTTTAAGGGTATTAAACCTTTACCAGAAATTCTGATAAATTCCCCAAACTTCATTCTTGACATGACCCATTGGAATGTGTAAAAACATTGGCACACTTTCATTGAGTTTTGTTATGTTTGTGAAATGCTATCCTTTGGCCAATTTTGAATTTAATTAATTAAATTCCCTTTTCTTTGGCAACTTTATTACTTATATTTTTAATTAGCTAGCAATATAGCATTAGGGTTAGATTAATTGACTTTTTGTGACATGGGATGTCACAGCACTCCCCCCTTAAAAGAAATCTCGTCCCGAGATTTGCAAAAAAAAAAATGATTAACGAAGGAGGGGGGCGGTGCGGGCGGTTACCGGATTTGCGAGGTCAAGAACTCGGGGAAGTTGATTTTTAGAAACTCCTCTTGCTCCCAAGTTGCTTCATCTTTGGTATGATTACTCCATTGCACTTTATAGAAGGTGATGGTGCGATTGCACGTTACCCGGTCTTTTTGATCAATGATTCGGATGGGGTATTCGGGGTAGGAGAGGTCTTCTTCCAATTGCTCAGTGTCGGAAATGACCATGTCGACCGGAGGCTTTAAACACTTCTTGAGTTGGGAGACATGGAAGACATTGTGCACCTGAGCAAGATTCTTCGGTAATTGTAACCGATAAGCAACCGCACTACATTTCTCCGTGATCAGAAAGGGTCCGATGTAGCGGGGTGCTAATTTACCCTTGATTCCAAAGCGAGATATGCCCTTGTTGGGAGAAACCCGAAGATAGACATGATCTCCCTTTTCAAATTCCAATGGACGTCTTCTTTTGATGGAATAGCTTATTTGACGGGATTGTGCAGCTTTCATGTTAGCTTGGATTTGTCGCACTTTCTCTTCGGCTTGATTAACGAGGTCTAGAGCAAAATTAATCCTTTCTCCTGATTTCGACCAATTCAGCGGTGTTTGGCATGAGTGGCCATACAAGGCCTCAAACGGTGACATTCCCGAACTCTCTTGGTAGCTATTGTTGTATGAGAATTCGGCAAACGGAAGACAGTCTTCCCAATTTCCATGATTGTCCAGAACACAGGCTCTGAACATGTCCTCCAAGTATTGATTCAGTCTCTCGATTTGACCATCTGTTTGTCGATGATAAGCAGAACTTCGAATAAGAGTGGTACCAAGACAAGAATGCAGTTTCTCCCAGAAATGAGCAATAAACTGAGGACCGCGATCAGAGATAATAGTCTTGGGTACACCGTGCAAACATAGGACTCTTGAGATGTAGAGCTCGGCATACTTCTTGGTACAGTAGGTTGTATGGACGGGAATAAAATGAGCAGACTTGGTCAACCTATCCACAATGACCCATGTGGAATCATGCTTCTTGGGTGTGAGGGGTAACCCAACAATGAAATCAATAGCAATATCCTCCTATTTCCAAGTGGGGATTTTTAAGGGATGTAAAAGACCGGCTTTCCTCAAATGATCGGCCTTCACATGTTGGCAAGTATCACACTCGGCAACATAACGAGCGATTTCTCATTTCATGCGCGTCCACCAAAACTTTTCCTTTAACCCATGGTACATCTTGTTGCTACCGGGGTGTATGGAATATTTGGACAAATTAGCCTCATCTACTATTTTCTTTCTTAATTCCTCATTCTTTGGAACAACGAGACGAAGGTTGAACCATAGCACTCCATCTTTGTCTTGTCGGAAACATGCAGCTTCTTTCTTTCCTATCTTTTGGCGGATATATTCCATTCCTTTGTCTTTCTTTTGAGCTTCAACAATATCTTCACGAAGGGTAGGAATAAGAGCTAGGTAATACAAGGATCCATATGGAATGATACAAAGACTTGGTTTACTAGGATCTGAAATTGGAGCATCTTCTACAGAGCAAACAATTGCGTGATTGCATTGATCCCTCCGACTTAAGGCGTCGGCAACCACATTAGCCTTTCCGGGATGATAATGAATTTCCAATTCATAATCCTTGATCAGTTCTAGCCATTTACGCTGCCTCATGTTCAGTTCTTGCTGTGTAAATATATACTTGAGACTTTTATGATCGGTGTAGAGATTGATAAGGATACCAAGGAGGTAATGGCGCTAGGTTTTTAAGGCTAGGACAATGGATGCCAATTCCAAATTATGAGTGGGATAATTTTGCTCATGCTTTTGGAGCTGTTGTGAAGCATAGGCAATGACACGACCTTCTTGCATAAGCACACAACCCAATCCGGTGCTGCATTACAGTAAACATCAAACGGTTTGGTAATATCGGGCTGAGCCAAAACCGGGGCAGTTGTCAAATGCTTCCTGAGCGACTGGAAGCCTTCCTCACATGCGCTACTCCATTTGAACTTAGCATCTTTTTCCAATAACTTTGTCATAGGCTTGGCAATTCTGGAGAAGTTGGGAATAAATTTCCGATAATAGCCGGCAAGACCAAGGAAACTACGAATTTTCTTGACCGATTAGCATCTTTTTCCAATAACTTTGTCATAGGCTTGGCAATCCTAGAGAAGTTGGGAATAAATTTCTGATAATAGCCGGCAAGACCAAGGAAACTACGAATTTGCTTGACCGATTTCAGAGCTTTCCATTTCACCACATCCTCAACTTTGCTAGGATCAATAGCTACTCCTTCCGCTGAAATGATATGACCCAAGAATGGAACTTGCTTTAGCCAAAATTCACACTTAATAATTTGGTATAAAGTTGATGATCTTGGAGCCATTGCAGAACAATGCGAAGATGTTTGGCGTGCTCTTCCTCGGATTTGCAGTACATAAGGATATCATCAATGAATACAACCACAAATTTATCCGACTCTAGCGTGAACACGGAATTCATCAAATACATGAAGTGGTCTGGAGCATTGGCGAGACCAAAGGACATGACAAGATATTCGAAAGGACCATATCATGTGGACAAAGAAGTTTTCGAAATGTCTTCGGCTCGGATCTTTATTTGGTGGTAACCGGATTGGAGGTCAATATTGGAGAAAACATTGGCACCAACAAGTTCATCAAAGAGAATATCAATTCGAGGTAGTGGGTACTTGTTATTTGATGGTTACAGCATTCAAAGGCCTATAATCAACACATAGACGTAGGGTCTTGTCTTTCTTCTTCACAAAGAGGGCGGGACATCCCCAAGGAGATGAACTTGGTCGAATGTAACCCTTGTCCATAAGCTCTTGCAAATTCTCTTTTAACTCTGCTAATTCATTAGGAGCCATTTTGTATGGCCTACGAGAGATAGGCGCTGTACCGGGTAGGAGTTCAATCTTAAACTCGACGTCCCTATCCAGAGGCATTCCCGGTAGATCACCGGGGAATACATTGGGAAAGTCACATACTGCTAGAATATCCTCAATCTTTTTCCCTTCAACATGACGCACTTGAGAAGTGGACATTTTGGGATACGGCAATCGGAGAACAGACGGGCCATGTAGGGGTGAGTTCAAGTGGACTTCCCGGAATTCAATGTGTAAGACAACTTTATGTTTAGTCATCCACCTCATACCAAGGATTATGTCAATGCCTTGACCATCTAAGATGATTAGCGAAGTGACAGGTTGCCTGCTAACTTATGTGGCACTTTTCTCAACTCAAGATGAGTCCTTATTTTTCGACTGGGGGACATGATGATGTATGGTGTTCCCGTAGTGGTGGGGGTGATTTTCAAATGATTCACACATGCTTGATTAATAAAATCATGCATTGCTCTAGAATCAAAAAGAACCATAGCGGAGTGTTGGTTGATCGAGAACATACCTACAAGAACGGGTTCTCCAACTTGAATCTCTTCGACAATGGTATAGTTGACTCAGCCATTCTTATGAGTAGGAGCAAAAGATTGGGGACGATTGCCATTGTTGCCATTGTTATTGTTGCTGTTGTGGTTGTTGTTGTTGTTGTTGTTGTTGTTGTTGTTGTTGTTGTTGTTGTTATTGTTGTTGTTGTTAATCTCTTCGACACTGGTATAGTTGACGCAGCCATTCTTATGAGTAGGAGCAGAAGATTGGGGACGATTGCCATTGTTGCCATTGTTATTGTTGCTGTTGTGGTTGTTGTTGTTGTGGTTGTTGTTGTTTCCGGAAGTATTAGAGTTGTTGTTGTTGCCCTGAGTGCGCTTCGGAAAATGGCACTCTTATGCAAAGTGACCGGTACAGCCACAGTTGTAGCACGGCTGTGGGGAGTTGGACCTCACAACTTGATTAGTCTGCTGTGGAGGGCGGGAACCAGAGGATGGCTGCTGGTTGCTTCCATGGAAGCGAGAGTGCTACTGCGAATAGGATGGACGAAATCCTCCTCCCGACGATACCGCAGCTCGGAACTTTTGTCTGGTCGGGGAGGTGATTGCCAACTTGTACTTGGGTGGTGCATAACCGGACATGCTTCCTATAGAACGCTTCCTCTTTTTGTCATCTTGATTAGCACGGATAGCATCTTCCTGCACAATGGCGGCACTCATCAAATCATTGAACATGGTGGCGGTAACTTGTGCCAAGGTCCTGCAGCTTCGGGGTAAGGCCCGAACGGAAACAATCCTTCTTCTTTTCATCCGTATCAGCATGATACGAAGCATACTGCGCCAAGTAGTTAAACTTCCATGCATACTCTTTCACGGTTCCAGAGCCTTGCTTTAGGTTGAGAAATTCTTGTAGCTTGCGCTTCATAAGACTGGCTGGAATGTGATGCGCATGGAATGCAATGCAGAATTCTGTCCAAAAACCTGGTGGTCAGCGGCAAGAGCGGCGGTGTAGCTCGCCCACCAAGCACTTGCGGAACCATGGAGTTGCAGCGCTACGAAGAGGGGCTTCTGATGGACGGTGCAGTTGAGAAGAGCAAACTTCGATTCTAGGGTGCGAATGAAATTATCTGCTTCTAGCAGATCACCGGCTTCTTCAAAAGTGGGCAATTTAGTTGCCCAAAAGTTGCTATAGGAGGATTCACGGGGCTGCTGCGGTGGTGGTCCTGGAGCTCCTTGGCGGTTCATGTTTTCCATGAACATGCGGAACATCTCGTTTTGGTTGTGGACGAGCTGCTCCATGGGAGTCATCGGCGGGGCATTGGGTTGCGGCTAGTTTCCACCAATGTTTGAGCCACCAGGAGCTTCACCGAGATTTTCACCACTACGGCAAGTTTGCACCATCTGCCATAGGAACAAAGGCATGTTAGCCCGATCATCACATGAGACAATATGATAATAAGGCCATGACATAGAGACGAAATAAAATTTTATATTGCTCTTAAATTGAAATGTTGACAAGAAAACAGGGTAGGACATAAGAGATAAACTTGAATTCCATCAGTTCCAACACCATAGCCAACATAATTATGATAAAAACCATGGATACATGTGATGCAACTTTCTTGATACATGACAAGTCTTAGGTTACATCCCTAGGAACATGACAACAACACGATCTCGGAGAGCTTAGGTTACAACTTCACTTAGCATTACTAACACTATCAACATACAAGCATGATGTCTCACGAGATTTACACCCTACATAACGTACTACTCCTCAGTCACACGGCGTGGCTGCCACCATCGGACTCCCAATCCATGTCACCCAATCCAGAGGGTGCATCGTATTGAACACTGGAGTCTCCGTCATCACTCAAGTAAGCGTCATCCGGAGGAATCACCGCAAGTGGCTCAGGGGGTTGGTTATCAAGAATAGCATGGAGCTAGGCATTGGTGGCTTGGAGCTACGCGATGAGGTGGTCTCGCTGTGCGATAGCGGCGTTGGCGTCGTTGAGGTTTCCTTCCATAACTTCCCGCTCATCTTTGGCTTCCGAACATTGAGCTTGGAGTTCACTTTGCTCTTCCAAGAGAGCGTCAATCTGTCCATGAAAAGAGTTATTCTCCTCCTAGGCAGCAGTGAGCTGTGCTTTGCATTGGCTCAGCTGCTCTTGCAACTGATCACTAGAATCGCCCTTGATGATGAGTTGAGCATCATTGAGTTGCTCGAAAAGATCAGCCCACTCCAACTCGCTAGCGTGCAGTTTGTCCTCAAGGACCGCGACCTTCACGTCACGAGCAGCGAGCTGGGCATCACGGGTGGCGAATGCGGACTGCAGTGCCTCACGCTCTCGTTCCAACTCGAGAACGCGTGCGGAAAGGTGCTCGGGGTCCTTGACGAGCTTGCCAACAACCATCTGTCGGAACAAAGTTTTGCAAGGGTGAGTCAAAACTTAATATCCCACTAAGTATACACGCTCAAAATAGCATAAAGGTTGATTTGTAAAAAGAAAAGACACACAGTGCCCAATCCGCTCGACGAAAACAAGGTCCAGTTCTGTTTCTGACAGAGTAACCAACAGAGATATGCAAAAACACTTAGCTTCTGGGTAGAATTAAAATTTTGGCAGTTCACAAAAGTTGTAAAGGACTTCATTATGTTTGCAACACATACCCAAACATCTCCATCCGATAAGATCTCTGGGAGTTATGATCATCCAAAGACAGAGGATAGATATGAAGCAACTTCTGTAATTCCAAAAAGCTTACTGTTTTTGCCATTTTCGACCAAATTGCAGAATTTTATAAGACAAACCCACTATAACAAACTTGTACGGAAAATCATTAGCTTTCCAACGAGTACTCATTCACCTTCATTGGATTAAAATTGTGGGAGTTATGCTCATTTTAGTAGAACTGACTTTTCTGGCAGAATTGGTTTCTTCCCGATTGAGTTCAAACTTTCGGTTTATGTGTCATAGGGATTCAACATTGCCTAGGGCTTGATTATTTCACATGTTTGTAATATTTGTGACCTTTTTACATGATTAGCAAAAATAAATGCATGGGGTATGCATGAATGCCAAATGCTCAACATGACAATTTCCTACATCCTCACAAAAAGAAAATTTGACCGACGATATAGATCAATCCATTCGGTGGCACACACACCTCTCACACATTTCTAAGAGAACTACACGTGGTTAGTGTACCTGCAAAAAGATCCATCTCCAAAACAATACATCAAATTTAAAAGAAACAGCCAAAACAACAATGATAGTTTATGGCCAGGTATTCGCCCACCCGGAAGGCAGCCGACATTTAAGCACAATCGGTCCGTGCATCAAACAAAGCACAGGTCTTTGCCCACCTAGAAGGCATTCGGTGTTTATAGCGCAACCAATCCTGGCACAAGCACATACCTTCGTTGAAGAATCCATAGATGTAAGTAATTTAAACAAACATAACGACGGGTTAGCTTTGCCACCTACTAATAAAAATCCTCATATGGGCACCACTAGTTCGTACCTCACCGTAAGACGTAAAAACGGGTTATTTACATTTTTTGAGGATCATTTGTGTGTTGCTTATCCCGAATAGGCTCTGATACCACCTGTCACACCCCTATACCAAAATATAGAGTGTGTCATACAGGATCGCCTCGGGAGATGATTACTGAAGTAACCATACATAGCATTCACACATGAACATCCATCATTTACAAAGATACATTATTAAGTGCATAATATTACAAGTTCGAGAGTCATAGCGGAAGCAAATTTAGTTACATTACAATACATATGTTCTTGGTTCAATTACATAAATATGCGGGAGCAGAAATATGATAAACACGACGTAGATAGCCTAAGTAAACCATGCCAGCCCTACGGCAATGGCTCATTCATCTTGGGTAGGAGAGCTGGGGACCCATTCAATGGTCCAATTTTGGGGCTCCTCACCTTCCCACACAACCTTGTTACACCAATCACAATAGGTAGCTTGAGGGATACCTGAAAGTAATAGAAATCACAAAGCCTGACTATCTAACATACTTCGAAAGACCTACCTGTCAAAAGGATTACTAAAACCGACTCCTAATATACAAGGGGCTGACCGGGCTTACTTGACATTTGCATAAAAGGCACCTGTTAGTCCTATGCTGCAAATTGATTCCTCAACCCAAATTTTAGTAGTTGCTACAGTAAGTAACTTTAGTAGAACCCAGCTAGCTGCTAAGATTGTACAAATATAAAGAACAATACAAGATAGCAATATGTAGCCATAGAGTAAATAAATTTCAGAATAATAACCAATCTTCTCTACTTAAAGTATCATTGCCACTGCTCTAAGCAAGAGGTACTCATAACCGCGAGGGATGACAATTCGAATTGATTTACACCCTGCAGGAGAAAACCCAAGTACACGACAAACGCATCATTCAAGAACACGTATGGCCACCTTTCATGAGCTTTCTATAAAGTTGATCCGGGGCCATCGATCCCGAGTACACATCCTCTCCGTGATACAGTACTTCATATCCGAGGCTTAACCCGTGCACTCTCCAGCGGTCCTCAAACCCGTGCATCCATCGTGCCATTCACATCACCTCTGGATCGATGAGTATAGTCGTCCAACAATACGGCGCCCAAGTTACTAGGTTTACCAATTCCCATATAAAGGTATGCACTTGGTACTATTGACTAGTTGCTCGCGGAGTTGCAACAATAGGTTTTCAATTTTTTTCCAAGTTCATCCTTCATGTGAATCATAATTGAATCAAGTAATCCCATAGCCTATCGTTGACTCCACTAGTTTAAGCATAGCATTTGCGAACGAAAAGTATTACTAACATAGACTAACATAGGTCATTGTTCATTGATGCAAGTGGGTTTCACCCAAGCCCTATACCTAATGCACAATACAAGACCTCTATTTTTGTGAATAAACAAAAAGGACTCTCAATAAGTAGGTGTGCGCCGTGGCTTGCCTTGGGAGTGATCGTAGTTAGGGTCTTCGATGAAGTTCAAGTCAGCACCGGGCTGCTCCGAGGTGGTCTCCTCGAGCTTGTGCCCTATATGACATGGAAATGCGTAATATGCGATGAATGCTCAAGGGCTCATGTAATTTCTTGAATAAACATGACATGCATGGTGATGAGTAATGATGATGAACATATGAACCCATTGTTATTCCTGATCTAATTATGCTGGATGAACAGTATCAGGGAGCAAATACTAGTAAATAAATTAACTATGCATATAAGTCAATACTTGTATAATAAATTCCTAGGCCACTTATTGAATAAGCAATTCGACAGCAAAAATCATACATCTGTTGCTCCAGATTGAACATGGGATTTTACATGAATGTATTAAGGTACAAATAACAACTATGCAAAGTTTGATAATAAAATTCTTAATAGATAATTTATAGAAATTCATTTACTAAATATAATGATTATGCAATAACTCTAAATATATGCATAAAATGGAGATGTGCTTTTTCAGAAAGTTTAACGATGCAATGGCATGATTACTGACCAAATTTCATGATTTTACCATTTATATATTTTTACTTATGGATTTATTACTCTTAGAAAGGTTCTAAATTTGGGGAATTAATTTAATTAATACGCTGCACAACTTTGGTTCTCAACTTGTTTTTCTGATAGAGGAGAATTTTCTGAGTTTAACAAAATTGGTTTCATAGTTTTTGAATATTAACCAAAGTTCACCATTAATTACGGAATTGCTACTCGGCAGTTTTTCAAACTGCCGAGGGCATGAGCGTGGCCGGGCTCACCGGAGCGCGGCCGGGGCTCATTGGCACGCTCGCCGCTGGTCTCTACGGTGGGGGAGAGGACTCAGGACCGTCACCAACCGGCCGTGCGCACGACGGTGAGCAACCCCGGGGGTCGCCGACCAACGGTGGTGCCCGGATTGATGTCGGCAATGGCGGCGGCAGTAGAGGAGGGGTTCGACGGCATCGTGTGTCGTGCACAGAGGACGAGAAGGGGTAGGGGTTGGTTGAGGAGCTTCACCTCGGTAGGGGGATCATCGGCGTGGAGGAGAACATCGGCGGAGATGGCCGGAACCTTGCTCTCGTCAGGGGGGGGGGATTCCAGTGGTGGGGGGGGCCTTTTTTCTCAAATTCCGGCGGTGGGGATGGAGTTTGAAGACTAAGGCAACCATAGTGGTGTAAAGAAGCTATGAGAAACCAGGCTCATGTTGGCAGTCGATGATGACCCAAGGTTGATCTTCGGTGGATGGGACTGATGCTGGTGTATTTGGGTTGGAGGAGTTGATGGCATTAACTGGGTAGGGATCCATGAGTATCTGGGGATGTGGGAGATGGTATTCACAGGAAGGCTGTTGGCGATAGGGTTGATGGATAGGGATGGTGTTTGCAGTCTTTATTTGTAGGCGAGGAGGATAGGTAACTTGAGGCTTGTGAGGGAATCCTGGGTTCTGTGGGTTAGGGCTCACTTTTATAGTATAGATGGGGCAGGTGTTGTGCATTGGATACCAGTCTGTGACTTGGGATAGTGCTGTCGATGCACATAGTATGATGCCATTATCTCGGTTGCTTTATTTTTATGGTCAAGGTATGGCTGGCCATGAAATATGGTGGTACTGGGTCAAGGTGGGTTGGAAAAGAGGCATGTAACTTTTGGTGGCATAAAGGGATTTGGGTTGTGGTACAACATGTTGGGGGATTTGGCGACATGTTATCAGATGAGTGGCTGAAAAAGGGGAGTGTGACTTGGGTGCTTCTGGTAAAAGGAGGGTATCCAAGGCTGGCCAGAAGACGGGGAAAAATACGAGATACAAGACTAAAAGTAGGTCTGTAGATCTATTTTTTTATGTTATTTACTTATTTAGAATTCACAACTATTTGTGACTTCCGAGTGTGTTTGTGTTCTTTGTTGGTCTAAGCATACAACATCAATCAATCAAAAAATCCAAATGAGCAAACAAGGGTTCACACAATCATCATTGAATTACACACTTAGGAGTACTAGGCGGAGTACTATTGGTGATACGCGTAGCGCATACTGGTCTACACTAGACAGGTTGGATACTAATGGTTTGGCATGACTAGGGGTACACGGTTCACAGTGCTAGTACTACTAAGATTCACACCAAGACGGTTTCGTTCCCATGGCGGTGCTGTCAATTCCTATCGAGCTTTACTCGATGGTGTCTTCAAGCTTCTCGGTTGGTGAATGGTACGGAGTGGAAATTTCTTCTTCCTTGGGGACTGGCTGAGTCAGGAGAATCAACTCGAAAGGTTCTTCGTTGAGAGGGCCTTGGAAAGGTTCCTCTCTTTTGGCTTCAATCGACAAGGGGCTGACTGGGAATCTTTGCTTCACGGTGAGGATGGAACTGACGGGGATTCCTTCTAGGATTGTGTCTTTCGCTTCTCCGGTGAAGTGCAGAGTTCTATAGGCTGCACGGCTAGTGAGGTAGGCCAGGTTGAGGGCATGGGTGTGGAAATTCTCTATGCTTCTCAGGGTCGCTTCGGCTGTGGTAGCGCGACGGTGAGCTTCTGCTACTTGAGCTTCTGCTTTGGCGAGGTCGACTTGTTGTCTTCCATACTGCTCTTCGGCTTCTTCGGCTCATGTGATGCTGGCTTGCAGTTGTTATGCTTGCTGGTCAAATAGCTCATCAAGGGTGAGGAGGTACTGTGTCGTGTCGATAACAATAGAGTCTTCATCCTGACTTTCCAAGCTATCGACGCGGGCTTTCCAAGTGGGGCAGTCTCTGTCCAAAGGCGGAAAGTATTGCATGTTGGTGCGGCCAATAGGCTTCTCGAGCAACTGACATAGGTATCATAGAGCCTTACGGGCGACTAACTGGTAGGTATTCGAAAAGCAAAAACCAATAGTTGTTACTCTCCATGGCTTTATACTGGGAGCTTCTGGGCTGGCAGTGATCTGGTCTTTGACGATGCAACGCTCGGTGCCGAATTCTTTATACTCTCTTCTGACATACTCGGGGCAGTCTAGGATGTCTAGCTTGGTTGTAGTGGCGAGTAGGATTTTGGGAAAACCAGGCTCTTCTAGGCAGTAGCTAGTGGTCCAGGAGATGTCTTCCATGGAAAGGTGCGCATAAGTTTAGTCTAGCCAATGGAATGGGGTTGCAACTTTGCTGGTATGGGATGATTGAGAGGGATGAGGAATGGTTGGGTGTGGCTAGGGTCCTTTTATAGGCTATAATTGGATTGTTCTAAGCTTGTAGAGAGGGCTTGCGATAGGGCGTACTACGCAAGTTAGCTTCTTGGGTAAGCTTTTTGGGTACACTGGCTCGCCATAACCATGCTCCGACGGGGTACTCTGGTCCAATTTGATTGGTCGGAGGTGCAGCAACACGCACATGTATTGGCGGCAAATGGAGGACGGTGCCATTATGGTGTCGATAGCTTTTGTGTGCTTCGATCGGTCAACGGGACAACGGTATGCGTGCAAGAGTCAACACATGAAAGGCAGTGTGTGCGCTAGGGGAGACACACGGGGCAACACGATCATGACACCAAAAATCGTTTGAATGAGTCAAAAGGTTCCGGGTCATGATGATGTCCGGTTTCCAGGACTGCTTGCATGCTTCGAGGCTCACGCTTCATGAAAAGGTTCTCGAGATGCTGGGGGCATGATTTAATGCATGGCTAACAAGGCTAGAGGGCTTCTAGGCAAGGCAGGTAAGGTTTTGGGTTGTAGTTGGGGTTCAGTTTTGAGCGGTAAAGGAAATACGGAGCAAGGGTCTCTATATATGGTCTACGTAAGGCTCTGGGTTTCGTCCTACGGTCAAGTATGGCTTTGATACCGTCTATGACACCTGGCTCACCGAGGCATCCTGTGCATCCTGTACCAATCCCTAGATCAGTAGTTGGCAGACACAATTGTAAGGACCAAAGGTGTACCGAGGGGGGGGGGGTGAATTGGTAAGCCGCTCATGAATCCAATTACTTCAAGTTCCACTACTTGAGTCTAACAAGATAAGGAAACCTAAGCAATTCTAGTAGGCCAATACCCTACACATGCTAGTGTACATGATAAGATAAAGTGCGGAAGCCAATCACACTAGCCTATGCAAGCCACAAGTCACCCTACTCACTAGAGCACACAAATGTGGAATAGTAAAGAGAGGGTCAAGGAATGCTCATGATTTTTTCTTGAGGTCTTGGAAGGATGGCACATTCCCCTAATTCTCGTTGGACCACTCCTGCCAGAGTCCAAGTGGAGTTCTCACCCACGAGCATACAATCACTCCTAGAGTGAAGACACGGTGTGCGTCACCGCTGCACAAAGCACAAGCTCACCTCCCTCGAGAACTTGCCGGACTCCTTGAGCCGACATGGGCGCTCACTAGCGATGCCCCTTTCACTGGCGGGCTCAAACCATATACAAACGTGTGATGGCCTTCACAACCGATCATGATAGGCTCAATCACCGACACCTAACCGGTCTAGGTTTCACCAAAGATCAAGAGTAACAATCTAGATCACACCCTCAAGGACACCCTAGCCTTAGATGTGCAAGATGCTCAAGCTACTCTTCTCTAGGACTCTCAAGATATGCAATATCTCCTCCTGGTGCTCTCCTCTTTTCCTCTTGGACCTTACCAAATGCTCTCAGGTATTCCACTGGCCAAGAGAGGTCTCCAATTCCCCAGCAACCAAGTTATATAGGCTCCCAACCTCAAACTAGTTGTTGCTCCATGAATTGCCTTCCTGGACCTCTAGACCGGACTGTCCGGTCACAACCTGACCGAACCATCCGGTCACTCTGGTAACGGTTCCCAGAACCATTGGCTTCTCTGTCCAGGCAATTTCCTGTACTGACCGGACTGTCCGGTCACTGGACCGAACCATCCAGTCCACTTTCTCTCTCTATTCCAGGAGCCTCTATGAAATGCACCTTCTCTGTCATTCCTGCACTCCTACTGACCGGACCATCCGGGCAGCACACCGGACCGTCCGGTCTGTACAGAGTCTCCTGCTGACAGAACTCCCTCTCCTCGTGCTAAGTCCTGGACAACTCCACATAGTGACTGTACAGTCCGATCTCCACGGACCCCTCTATCCGGTCTCTATGTCCAGAAGCTGAAACTTGTCATCCTCGCTTGACTTCGTTTCCCGGCTTCTCCGAATAGCTCCTTGGCTTCTCCACTATCACCTAGTGCCTGTGATTTCACCGAGCAACCTTGCACATCACCGACTAGACATGATCTAAGAGAATGACCTAGACCCCCTTGATAGTCCAGTTTTTCCTATGGGCTCAAAGCCCTAACAACTACTCAAGTGTTCCACACACTTGCACCATAGCTTGTTCTCCACTTTGATCCATCTCCATCAACCCTTGGACTCCATCAAGTTCACAAGCCTCCATGCTTGCGGTCATTGTCATCAATTGCCAAGGACACCATCATCAATATGATTTATAATAGAGTTAAGAGATGATTCCTACATAGACAACACTCGTGTAGATATTAGCCCACAATTTCATAGTTGTCATCTATCATCAAAACATCCTTACCTCGGGGATCCAATCATCAATGGTCATGAAGGTTACAATCTCCCCCTTTTTGGTGATTGATGACAACCACTACTTAATTGAAAACTTTAATGAATAAACAACCGGGCTAAACAAGCTACACAAAGATTGAGAGGAACCATAACAACATATGAGAGAAACACATAAGGTCCTACTCAATCAAGCATCATCTAGAGATACAAGGAAAAGAGTGAAGAGCATACTCTAGAAGAAAAATGCATGCATGTCATGGCAATATATTGAATGAAAGCATAAGGACATGCAATGCAAGACATGAATGATGAGATGCAACAAGTTAGCATGACAGAGCATAGGAATTAAGAACAAGCGCTCAACATCATAATATCATACACAGAACAAGATAATAAATAAATACGAGCACTGCATATGAATAGGAAATAAACCAAATGAGATCAAAATGAGTCAAACACAAGCAAATGAAATCCATGACTCATCACAATCCATGAATATCGAATAACTCCTCAAAAAGAAGAACCAAATGATCTATCTCCCAAAACCTCGTAGCTCCCCCTAGATACAAGTTACTCTCGATCACAACAAGATTACACTCCCACTCCCCCTAGACCTAGTATCTTCTCCCCCTTTGGCAACAAGCACCAAAAAGTGAAAAAGATGAACATCTAAGCGCTCATGGTCGAAAGAAGTGGTGCAGCGACATCCTCTATAGGCTCTGCTCCGGGCTGCTCCTAAGGTGGATCCTACTGTGCTCCCTGAGCCTGTGCCACCTGAGCATCCAGCTGCTCAAAGAATCCAAGGTCTACAGGCAACTCAAACCCACTATCCTGTGCTGCTGGAGTGACTGTGGCAATCTCCTGAGCTGAAGTCTGGAGTAGTAAGAGGTCTGCCATGTCCTGCTGAGAGAAGCCTCCACGGACAAGATCCTCTGCTGCCTGAGGGGTAAGAGTGGTAACAGTGGTAGTAAGAGGTGGAGCTGAAGCTGTAGCTCTCTTGGGGGCGGTCTGGGAGTCTGCACGAGTAGTGTGCACAATATCTAAGAACAGACTCCTGACTGGTACGTGCTGTGAGCTGGAGGGTCCTGCCATCTGCGAGGTCAAAGAGTGTGACAGTGAGACGAACAACACAGACATAGAGAAGGCTGACACGGGAGAGAGATGTGCTGAAGAGAAAGTCTGTCCTGTTCCCCCTGTCGGTAAGACCCCTGAAAGTGACAACCCGCTGGACTGTGCTATCATCAAAGTTGTGAAGGCTCCTGGCTGAGTCTGCAGCTGCTGGAACTGAGGGAACACAGAAGGTCCTGGCTGTTAACTGGCCTGCCTCTGAGTCGACTCCGTCATCTGAGTCATTAGGGCTATAAGAAGTGCAGTCTGCTGCCTCTGAATCTCTACCTGGCTCCTGATGATGTCCATCATCTGACGCTTGTCCTCTGACACACTCTGTATAAACTCACCCAACCATCCTGCTAGTGCTGCCACTGTGACAGTGTCCTCAGGCCGCAAACCTATCGGCTGGGGAGGTGCTCCTGTATTGGCTGACTCGGGAATCATCGTCTCTGGCTAAGCTGCCTGCTCGTGTAGTACCGGTGACTCCTGCTCCTTCTCTCCTGTGTGCTGGCTAGAGGTAGACTGTGATCCCCTGGGGACTCTAGGTGAGTAGCTAGTGGTCACCTCAGGGAAAACCTCATATTGTTCCTCCGTCACTAGGCCCATCCTCCTCAAGAGATAGCAGATATATGGACCATAGACCAAGTGACGTCCTCCAACCCTCTCAGAAATGACCTCCTCCATCTCTCCAATAAGAAGGTCTGCCAAGTCAAAAGTCTACCTCCTCAAGATGGCTGCTACAACCCACTGGTGTAAGAGCGTGAACTCCTCTCTGTAGCCAAACCTGGGTATGATAGTCCTGGTGACTATCGCTCTCACCACCTTGGCCTCTGCAGTGAGTCTCACAGGACCTCTCTCAAAACCTGGAGTGTGGGGAGGTGGGAAAGCAATCGACATGAGGTCGTCTGAAGGTAGCTTCCCTCTCTCAGATCTGCAGGGTGGCTCCAGTGTACCGTAGGCACTCCTGTAAAGCTGGAAGTCTGAATCTAGGAGTCCTAGGTGGGAGATTAGGTCCTTCCAGGTGACACGGTGTGGCTACCCTCTGAACAGTAACCAGATCTCTGAGCGGTCTCTAGCAACCCACAGTGTCGCGTAGAAGTCGAGGACCACGTCCTCTCTGAACATGAGTGGAGTAGTGACTAGCTCTGCTAGTCCTGGCAGGTACGCGAATTACTGCTCCATGTCTGTGCCTACGGCCCTCCTTATGGCCTGGTAGGTGGTGTACTGTTGTGGTACAAGCACCTTGTCTCTCATCCTCAAGGCCACACAACGTCTCAGGCCCTCTCCTATCCTCCTCTGAAGAACTGTCCAGTACCTCTCTCCAGCAGCGGGGTCTCTAGGGACTAGAACCCACTGCTCAAAAGGCACGAACCAAAGCACCTTAAGGTCTTTTGTAGGAATCTTGAGGATATCCGGGTCTCCATCTGCCTGAACAAGTCTCTGCAGCCTCCTAGTGCACACCGCACAGGTGCACCTCCGGTCTCCTGTCTAGTGAGCTGTCCTCTGGGGAACAGACTGCTCAGACTCCTGGTCGGTCTCCTCAGCCTCCTCCTCAACAAGCTCCTCAGACTCAAACTCTGAGGTCTCCTCCTCTGACTCCTCCTGCTCAGACTCCTCCGGCTGCCTGGAGGATCCCTGATCCACAGTTCTCGGTGATCTCCCCTGACGGGAATCCGGAGTATGTTGTGGTCACGGTGGTGGCACAACTCCGACTGCTAGAGGTGCAATCCTCTGCCTGGTGCTCCTCCTCAAGCCCTGGTCCTCAGCTGGCTGGCTGATCCTCAGACGTGAGCCATCTGTCCTGCGTGGCTGCTCCATGGCCTCGAGGTGCCTGGCAACCCTCTGGGCCCTCTCTGACTCTGGGCCCAGTCTCGGTCTCTTCTTGGTCTTTGGCTTCTCAGGCATCTTCCCCTTTCCCTTGTCCTGTCCTGTCCTGACCCTGCCATCTGATTGCTCTGCTGTCACTGCACACACATAGGTGTAGATGGGATAAGCATAGAATCCTAATACATCTACAAGTAAAGCACCGCTAGGAAAGAATGCGCAATAGAAATCCTAGCACTGAATAAAGGACATGATCACTAGACAATTATGCAAAGTAACAATAGTGATCATTGACTATATGTGGCTGGTGCGAGTCATCTAGTGTGCAGTCAAATAATAGGCAATAATCTAACTGCAGCCTAAACAGGAGACAAACCCTAGAATTGCAATTAACAGATAATCAATGGAATTAATTGCATCTAGGTTGAGCTAACTAATTAATTAATGCAACTAATGATGACAATTAGTACTAATTACATCAATTAACTAATTACTCGGATATTAGGGCATAATTGATGAAGGGAGTGAATGGCACGATACCCTAAGGAAGTGTCGATACACCGAGACCAATGAACACCGCGGGACTCGCTCGGATCACCGAAAAGATCAAAACTTGAGCTTTTCGGCTATGGAGAACAAGGATGAAGAGGCAATCGGTGGAGCTGGGGGTCGAGCTCTAGGTGTGCGTGCATGCGAGAGGGGGCGACGGCGCACGACGACAGCGAAGGCGGTGCTGGGCGCGCAGCAATGGGAGTGTGCGTCGAGCTGCACGGCGGCGCGGGTGGCAATGTCAGCGACAGAGGGAGAGAGAACGGCAGCAGCGAGAGCGTGTTCCCGGCTTGGTCGAGAAGAACAAGGAAGCGACCAAAAATTGGTCTAACAATACTTGACCTAGGTCAAATCTTCCACGGACGGCCGAGATCAAACCAAGGCAAGGTCAACGGTCATAGATCGGGAACTCATCGCACGATCAACTCGAATGACCGGACGGTACGGTACGGTCCAAAAATTGGACTGTACGGTCACTACCAGAAATTTGTTGAAACAAGGAATTTCTCCATTTTCCAAGTGTCCTCGCCAAACACACAAACAAACACCACACTTGGAATATAGAGGGAACTCTCAAACACTCATTTTCAAATAGTGGCACTCTATGGCCTCATAGTTTTCGCAAATGCCAAATGAAAGACTGAGTAAATAAGAGCCAAGACAAATAAAGAACCAAAAGGGTATGTATGAGCCTTAGTCCATGAACTACGCGAGTAGATTTAACCTTGGAGTTCATAAGAGCTTGCTCAATGGGCATGAAGCACAATCCTTTCCTTTGGTCACACTTTTAGAGATGTAATCTCATATAGAGCATGAGGCACAAGTATCTCCAAGTATGACAAGCCTCCTTTGTGTTTCTTATACGATACATACAACAAGCAATTTACATATGCAATGTAAGTAAACATGCCATGTGAATGCAAGCAATGTTAAAGAACAAGACACAAAGAAAACCTAACAATGTCAAGTTTGAACCCCTCCCAAGCTTACTCACTATAAGCCATGCCCTTGCCATGAGAGAAATCAAACCACCATCTCAAGCACTCCCCCTTGCTTATAGCTATCTTGGATGGGTTAGACATTGACTAATTTTTATGTGTTTTTCTTTTAGTTATTTACACATGCATGGATGTGAAGCATACTAGTCACAAAGGAGTCCTAATTACCATGCAATTCAAGGGAAAGAAAAACACACTACAACTACAAAGAACAAACATGGTTACCTCCCTCATGAGTAGATAGGTTGTTGAGGTCCATGTCACTTGTGGTGGACTTTGCATGATCTTCATGAAAGCACTAGGTCCACCACCACCACCACCATCTATGTCTTGTTCTTGGGCACCCACTAGTACGTAGCCAATCTCTCAAGATCAATAATGCACTTAGGCACCCATATGCTCTTGACCTTCCTCTTCTTGTTTGGTGGTCCCAAGGCCTTAGTTTTCACCTTGCCATCCTTATTCCTAAAAAAAGCTTGAAATGTGTGTTCTCATGGAACAAGTTAGCGTTAGGTATAATAATGGAACTTCTCACCATGGGACAATCCTTGGTGGCATGGCCATCCTTGCAACACCTCTCGCAATAGTACTTGTCGGCGAGAAGGGGTTTGATCCATGCAGGGATGGAATCACTTGTCCCTATGATGTCGATGGCGGCGAGATATGAGCTGACTCCCCGGTGGGAGACATTGTTCACAAGGTTCCTCCCAAGAATCTCCTTGTGGATGGCTCTACCACGTGTGAGTCTCTCAAAGCCATCCATCACCATCTTCCTCTCTTCCTTGAGCTTGTGGTATTCTTCCAAGATGAATGGCTCAAGAGAGGAAGTCTTGGAGACTTCATTTACTTGGTTCTTCCCAAGTATTTCCCGATGGGTGGCTCTAAGTCTCTCAAGGCCTTCCATCAACATCTCCCTTTCTTCCTTGAGCTTGTGGAGTTCCTTCAAAACAAATGGCTCAAGAGAAGAAACCTCGACCGAGGCGGTTAGTTCATCACTCATAGTAGAAGCATCACACTTTGATGAATTAGAGGAGGGAGAGGCAAGGTTCTCAACATTGATGGCCTCATAAGTGATCTCGAGGGCCTTGTACTTCTCATGAATCTCTACATGATCACCCTTGAGTTTGTCATAACTCTTGTTTAGGGCCTCATGAGATGTGACAAGGTCCTTGAGCTCACTCTCAAGCTCACCAACACGGTCCTTAGCCAACTTACACTCTTTTCTTACCATATCCAATATTTTGGATTTCTTGACGGTGATGTCGCGGGCTTGCTCAAGCATACTCCAAAGCTCGGCACATGAGAGCTCCTCATCATCGCTATCATGGTTGCTCTCATCCTCACTCTCCCCAAGTTGGCTCGTGGCCATAAGGCACGTGGGAGGTGGAGGAAGAGCTCGTGTAGGTGTGGTCTTGATCATGGCTAGGCCGACCACTTCTTCATCACTTGAGGAAGAGGACTCATCACTTGAGTTGTCGCTTGTCCACTCTCCAACAAAGGCCTTGCGAGAGAACTTCTTCTTGTAGTCTTGAGCTTTGCCTTTGCCTTTGTTCTTGTACTTGTTGAAGAACCTCTTCTTCTTGTGCTTGGCCTTGGAGTCTTCTTCTTCTTCTTCACTTGAATCTTGTGACTTGAATGCTTCTTTCTTGGGCTTTGGGCAATTCTTTGAGCCACAATTGAAGCACTTGCCTCTTGACTTGGAAGCAAACTTGTTATTGAAGTTCTTCATCTTCTTCATTAGAAGAGCCAAGTCTTTGGCCAAGTCACCCTCATCATCATCATCCTCAATGATCACCTTCTTTTTGTTCTTCTAACTTGCCAAGTACAGCCATGAGAGATTGCCATGAGAGAGCTAGATTCTTGCTTGATAGCCGGTAGAGCAAGATTGGATGGTTGAGGATCATCCAACCCAAGTTGGTAACTCTCGAAGTCAGTGATCTTGCCAAGTACATCCTTCATGGTCTTAATCTTGAGGTCACCTTGCAAGATGAAAGTGATGATGGACTCATATTTGGGGTCCTTGAATAGCCTCAAGAATCTTCTTATCACCTCAACGGGCTTCATCTTAAAATCATCCCCAAGTGCATTTATCTCCTCCACTAGTACATGAAAACGAGAATGAACGGTGTTAGCTCTCTCATGTGGCAATCTAGTGAAGTTATCATACTTGTTCTTTAGCACATAGTATCTTTCCTCTTTGACATCACTAGTGCCCTCATAGAGCCCCTGAATCTCAGTCCAGATACATGTGCTGAGGAACTAGCATCTAGCTGAGCGAAAACATCCTTAGAGATGCAAGCAAACAAAGCATTCTTG
Organism: Eleusine coracana subsp. coracana; assembly: GCA_032690845.1. Taxonomy (NCBI): domain Eukaryota; kingdom Viridiplantae; phylum Streptophyta; class Magnoliopsida; order Poales; family Poaceae; genus Eleusine; species Eleusine coracana. The sequence continues at coordinate 37,952,302 of CM064428.1, read as the reverse complement.
GCCTTAGCAGTACACTTAATGTAGTCAGGCTCAAGTAGGTTCACATCCACATCGGACTCGTGAGTGACCATCCCTATCTCTGGATCAAGGGACTAAAGGTAGGCTTGCATGCGAGCCTTCTAATAAGCATAGTCCTCACCATTGAATATGGGAACACTCCCCGCCGGTCCCGGCATCCTTACTCAAGGCGGTGAAGCCTCAAAGATGAGCACTTGGCTCTGATACCACTTGTAAGAACCGAAGGCGTACCAAGAGGGGGGGGGGTGAATCGGTAAGCCGCTCACGAATCCAATTACTTCAAGTTCTACTACTTGAGTCTAATAAGATAAGGAAACCAAAACAATTCTAATAAGCCAAGACCCTACACATGCTAGTGTTCATGATAAGATAAAGTGAGGAAGCCAATCACACTAGCCTATGTAAGCCACAAGTCACCCTACTCACTAGAGCACACAAATGCAAAATAGTAAAGAGAGGGTCAAGGAATGCTCATGATGTTTTCCAGAGGTCTCGGAAGGATGGCGCCTTCCCCTAATCCGCGTTGGACCACTCCTGCCGGAGTCCGAGTCCCTTCCGCCACCAAGTGGAGTTCTCGCCCACGAGCTCGCAATCACTCCTAGAGTGAAGACACGGTGTGCGTCACCGCTGCACAAATCACAAGCTTGCCTTCCTTGAGAACTTGCCAAATTCCCCGAGCCGACATGGGCGCTCACTAGCGATGCCCCTTTCACTGGCGGGCACAAACCATATACAAACGTGTGATGGCCTTCACAACCGATCATGATAGGCTCAATCACCGACACCTAACCGGTCTAGGTTTCACCAAAGATCAAGAGTAACAATCTAGATCACACCCTCAAGGACACCCTAGCCTTAGATGTGCAAGATGCTCAAGCTACTCTTCTCTAGCACTCTCAAGATATGCAATATCTCCTCCTAGTGCTCTCCTCTTTTCCTCTTGGACCTTACCAAATGCTCTCAGGTATTCCACTGGCTAAGAGAGGTCTCCAATTCCCCAGCAACCAAGTTATATAGGCTCCCAACCTCAAACTAGTCGTTGCTCCACGAAATTGCCTTTCTGGACCTCCAGACCAGAGTATCCGGTCACAGCCTGACTGGACCGTCCGGTCACTCTGGTAACGGTTCCCAGAACCATTGGCTTCTCTCTCCAAGCGATTTCCTGTACTGACCGGACTGCTCGGTCATTGGATCGGAACGTCTGGTCCACTTTCTCTCTCCATTCTAGGAGCCTCCGTGAAATGCACCTTCTCTGTCATTCCTGCACTCCTACTGACCGGACCGTCCAGTTTGTACGGAGTCTCCTACTGACAGATGTCCTGCTCCTCGTGCTAAGTCTTGGGCAACTCCACATAATGATCGTACAGTCCGGTCTCCCCTAGCCCCTCTATCTAGTCTCTATGTCCAAAAGCTGAAACTTGTCGTCCTCGCTTGACTTTGTTTCTCGGCTTCTCCAAACAGCTCCTTGGCTTCTCCACTGTCACCTAGTGCTTGTGATTTCACCGAGCAACCTTGCACATCACCGACTACACATGACCTAAGAGAATGACCTAGACCCCCTTGATAGTCCAGTTTTTCCTATGGACTCAAAGCCCTAACAACTACTCAAGTGTTCCACACACTTGCACCATCAACCCTTTGACTCCATCAAGTTCACAAGCCTCCATGCTTGCGGTCATTGTCATCAATTGCCAAGGACACCATCATCCATATGACTTGTAATAGTGTTAAGAGATGATTCCTACATAGACAATACTCGTGTAGATATTAGCCCACAATTTCATAGTTGTCATCTATCACCAAAACATCCATACCTTGGGGATCCAATCATCAATGGTCATGAAGCTTACAATAATCAGATTATCTCAAATCCATACATTACTAAAATACGAGAGAATACGAATGACTTACCAAATATGGCTATTGAAAGGATCGTAGTGACCGAGAGGGGGGGGGGTGAATCGGGAACTACCACTATGTACCAATTTTGCCGAATACGACTTATTGATAGCACTCAATCAACTCCTACATAATTCTAGTGGAGATCACACTAGCAATATAGTCCTATGAAAGATAAGAGCATCCTATGCATGCTAGTGGATCACACAAGTCATTACAACACCTATGCAATACTAGTGATCAATCACATCAATGCAACTCCTACTCATGCTAGTCTATAAATGCCGAAGCTTAAACACTACTATCAAGTAAGGAGCCTAAACATGCAAGTCTACAAGATAGTCAACTAGAAGAACACACTAGCATGAATAGCACGGTATGTAAATGCGGAAAGTAAAGCATCATAGTGAGGAGTAGAGAAGTGGTTGGCTCATGATTTTTTCCTGAGGTCTCGGAAGGATGGCGCCTTCCCCTAATCCTCGTTGGACCACTCCCGCCGGAGTCCCGGTCCCTCCCACCACCAAGTGGAGTTCTCGCCCACGAGCCCGCAATAACTCCTCAAGTGAAGACACGATGTGCGTCACCGCTGCACAAAGCACAAGCTCGCCTCCCTCGAGAACTTGCCGTACTCCATGAGTCGGCACGGACGCTCACTATTGATGCCCCTTCCAACAGCGGGCTCAAACCGTGTACAAAATTGTGACGGCCTTCACAACCAATCACGATAGGCTCAATCACCGACACCTAACCGGTCTAGGTCTCACCATAGACCAAGACTAAAAACCTAGATCACACCCTCAAGGACACCCTAGCCTTAGATGTGCAAGGTAGCTCCTTGTTACTCTCACTAGCACTCTCAAGATATCCAATATCCTCTCCTAGTGCTCTCTTCTTTTCCTCTTGGACCTTACCAAATGTTCTCAGGTATTCCACTTACCAAGGATGGTCACAAAGACCCCAGCAACGACGTTATATAGGCTCCCAACCTCAAACTAGCCGTTGCTCCATGAAATAGCCTCTCTGGACGTACTGATCGGACAGTCCGATCACTGTCCAGACCGGACAGACCGGACGGCAGTCCGATCTCCACCGGACGGCTCCTCTAGAGCCGTTGCTCTCTGTCCACTGCTTCCTCCTGTAGTGACCGGACTGTCCGTTCACTGGATCGGACCGTTCGGTCCACTTTCTCTCTCCAGTCCAGGAGCCTCCGCGAAATGCATCTCTTCTGCCGTCCCTGCACCTGTACTGACCGGATCGTCCGGTCAGTAGACCGGACCATCCAGTCTGTACAGACTTACCTATCGATAGACTCCTGCTTCTTCACGGTAAGTCCCGGACAATCTCCACATAGTGACCATACAGTCTGGTCTCCACTGACCCATCTGTCCAGTCTCTATGTCCAGAAGTTGAAACTCGTCATCCTCGCTTGACTTGGTTTCCCGGCTTCTCCGAACAGCTCCTTGGTTTCTCAACTGTCACTTAGTGCCTGTGATTTCATCGAGCAACCTTGCACATCACCGACTAGACATGACCTAAGAGAATGACCTAGACCCCCTTAATAGTCCGATTTTTCCTATGGACTCAAAGCCCTATCAACTACACAAGTGTACCAAACACTTGCACCATAGCTTGTTCTCCACTTTGATCCATCTCCATCAACCCTTGGACTCCATCAAGTTCACAAGCCTCCATGCTTGCGGTCATCATCATCAATCGCCAAGGCAGCCGTGAACAATCATCATAAGGTAGAAAAGATTTCCTACACGGGCAACACTCGTGTAGACATTAGTCATATTTCATGTTTGTCATGCACCACCAAAACATCATACCTAGGGGTGACCTCAATGGTCATGATCCTTACAATCTCCCCCTTTTTGGTGATGGATGACAACCACTACTTATGATGATCCAAAAATGGACGAGCAAGAAAGAACCAAAGGAAAAGAAAAGATTGAAAGGCATACCTTGGTCCTTACCTTGGAAGTAGTCTCCCCCTTGAGATGTGCTAGGTATTGAAGGAGAACTACCCACTTATGTAGCGCACTAGATGTTGGTATTGAGTTGAATTTTGCTCCCATCTTGGTGTCGTGATTGATGTTCTTGTTGAAGTAGACACGCACCAAAGACGTAGACGTTCATGTCGGTGTAGATGTACGTTGTTGTTGTAGACATGCGCCGTCGTTGTTCTTCTTTATTTTGGTGGGGACGTCCAATCTTAACATGATCTTCATGTGTACTCCAAGTGAACATGCACCATTCTCCCCTTTGTCACCTTGTAGCTTGCTTGTATCTTCATGTTCCTTCTCACCTACTTGGTGATTGATCTTCATGTTCTTCTCATGTCCTTTTCCACCTTTGTGTTGTCAACGTATACTTGGCTTTTGGATCTTCATATTCCTTCTCCCCCTTTGTCACATATCACCAAAAACCAAAGGCAAAACACAAGGGAACAAAAGAGCAAATAATAAATGGCAAGAGTTAGGAAAACTCCCCCTTTCTTGGTGCTCCTTCTTGGTAACGATGGTGTTTTACCACAACTCCCCCTACACACATGACTCAACAACAAAATCTCCAAGAATGCAAAGGTTAGTCATTAGAGTGATGGAAATGTATGAGCCACTTGTCTTTGAGCCGCGCGAGTAATTTAACCTCGGAGCTCGGTTGAACATGACTCAATGGGCATGAAGCACAAAGATCACTATGTGATCATCTAGAGGGTCATGTACTTATATTGTAAATAATCAACTCCCCCTAGAAACATGCTTGGAAGCATGTAAAGTATCACGATGCAAGAATGCATGAATGCAAAGAGTGCAAATGCAAATGCAACAAGTATACAAATGCATGATGCGATGCTAAAAGAAAGAGAGAGAATCGCTACAAACCAAAGTGCCAACGACGAGTTGTTCCCTTCTCGAGCTTACTCATAATGGACCATTCTTCAAAGCCTTGGGTGCACCATGAACCACCTTCCCAATCTTAACCCATGTCCATTGCCATCTCAAGGAGGTCCGAAGTTGACCTACAAAGAGAAGAGAAACAAGCACAAAACAAAGACACAAACAACAAAACAAACAAGCAAAACTATACAAATGTACAAGAGACAAGCTTTAGGGTTACTCAAGTGAAGTTGGAGAGGTCAAGAACATTGAGTTCTCCCCTTAGCTTGTTGAAGTTCTTCTCATCAAGTGGCTTGGTGAAGATATCCGCCAATTGTTCATGAGTACGCACATGCACCAAGTCAATGTCCTTCTTCTCAACATGATCACGAACGAAGTGGTGCTTCACTTGAATGTGTTTTGCATGGCCATGATCTCTAGTTTTAAGAGCCATCTTGATTGCAGCTTCACTATCACAATAGAGTGGCATTTGAGTGAAGTTGAGACCATAGTCTGAGAGGGTTTGCCTCATGTAGAGAAGTTGTGCACAACAAGCCCCCACCGCCATATATTCCGCTTCAGCGGTAGATAGAACCACCAAGTTTTGCTTCTTTGAGCTCCGAGATACTAGAAATCTTCCAAGGAATTGGCAACCTCCTGATGTACTCTTTCTATTCACTTTGCAACCCACGAATTCCAAATCCGAATACCCAAGTAACTCAAAGTTTGTTCCTCTAGGATACCATAAGCCCATCGTAGGTGTGTACTTGAGGTATCTAAGAATTCTCTTCACTGCCTTCAAGTGAGATTCCTTTGGATTTGCTTGATAGCGTGCACACAAGCACACACTAAACATGATGTCCGGTCTTGTAGTGGTGAGATAGAGCAAGGAGCCAATCATAGACCTATAGAGCTTAGGGTTCACGGGTTTTCCCTTCTCATCCATGTCCAAGGGTTTGCTAGTTGCCATAGGAGTGTGCAAAGGCTTGCTATTTTCCATGTTGAATCTTTTGAGAAGATCCTTGGTGTACTTTTCTTGGTAGATGAAGTTCTCTTCCCTCAATTGTTTCACTTGAAAGCCAAGGAACACATGAAGTTCTCTAATCATAGACATTTCAAATTCTCTTGCCATCATTTCCCGGAACTCCTCATTGAACTTCTCATTAGTTGACCCATATATGATATCATCCACATAGATTTGGCACACAAAGAGATCCTTCCCAACATGCCTTGTGAACAAGGTGCTATCAATGCTTCCAATGGTGAATCCATTCTTGAGTATGAAGTTTCTCAAGTGTTCATACCATGCCCTTGAAGCTTGCTTGAGGCCATAGAGAGCTTTCTTCAACTTGTACACATGTCTAGGATGCTTGGGGTCCTCAAACCCCAGAGGTTGTTCCATATAGACTTTCTCATTGGTCTCCCCATTCAAGAAGGCACTCTTCACATCCATTTGATAGAGCTTGAAACCATTGTGTGAAGTATAAGCAAGCAAGATCCAAATTGCCTCAAGACGAGCCACAGGAGCAAATGTTTCTTCAAAGTCAATGCCCGCTACTTGAGAATATCCTTTTGCCACTAGGCGAGCCTTGTTCTTGACAATGGCTCCTTTCTCATCTTGTTTGTTCTTGAAGACCCACTTGGTTCCAACCACATTATGATTCTTGGGTCTTTCAACCAACTTCCAAACTTTTCATCTTTGGAAATTGTTCAATTCTTCTTGCATGGCAATAACCCACTTGTGATTATTCATTGCTTCTTCAATTGTTGTAGGCTCAATCATGGAGACAAAAGAGAAGTTCTCAATAGCAACATTCGCCTCCTCATCATCTTCATTCACATAGTTGGGCTTGTATTGATTTCTCCTTGTCCTCACTCCTTGAGATGGACTCCCAATGATCAAGTCGTGTGAATGATCCTCGATTATGGCTTTGGGTCTAGGATGGTGTTCTTGTTGAGTGGGAGGAGATCTAGGTGAGGTATCTTGGGCATCATGGATTGTTTGCTCTCTTGATATATGGGTGTCTTGTATCCTAAGAGAGGTGGAGGAGTCACTCTTATGCTTCCTTGTTTTGAACTTTGGGCTTGAGATGGATGGGAGGTTATCTTGTGAAGATATAGGAGAAGTGGTTTGTGATGAAGTATGTGGGGAGGGTTGTGGCTCACTTCTCACTTGAGATTCCTCATCATTTGGTGGGTGTACTCTCAATGAATCTTGGGAGGAGCTTGTGGGAGTATTTGTGAAATCTTGGGTGGTTTGTTGTGCCTCGAAGGAGGAGGTAGGTTGAGGTGGTGGAGTAGAGGGCTCATCAACATCACCATCATTGGCCTCGTGGGGTAAAACCTTGCCCACGGGCATGTTTCTCAAAGCTTCCCTCATAGGCTCATCTCCAATGTCCACTTCATGAAATTCATCCTCCTTTTGGGACCCATTTGACTCATCAAATTGCACATCATAGGATTCCTCCACACATTCGGTGGTGGAGTTGTAGACCCTATATGCTTTAGAAGTCCTAGAGTACCCAACAAGAATGCCTTCATAAGTTCTGCTCTCAAACTTCCCGGGCTTTCTCCTCTTCTTGAGAATGTAACACTTGCATCCAAAGACTCGGAAATAGGAAACATTTGGTTTCCATCCCACCAATAGCTCATATGGTGTCTTCTTCAATAACCGGTGGAGATAGACATGGTTAGAGGTGTAGCAAGCCGTGTTGATTGCCTTCGCCCAAAACCTCTCATGAGTTCCATACTCATCCAACATGGCACGAGCAAGAGTGATGAGCGTCTTGTTCTTCCTCTCCACTACTCCATTTTGCTCGGGAGTATATGTAGCGGAGAATTCATGTTTGATTCCCTTCTTGTCATAATATTCCTCCACTGTGGTGTTTTTGAATTCCATCTAATTGTCACTCCTTATCTTCACAATCCTAGCATTGAACTCATTCTTTACCCTCTTGGCAAACTTTCTGAAGAAACCACTGGCTTGAGATTTGCCCACAAGAAAGAAGGTCTAAGTATATCTCGTGAAATCATCAACAATCACCAAGCAATATAGATTGCCTCCTAGACTCTTGTAATGTGTTGGCCCAAACAAGTCCATGTGCAAGAGCTCTAGAGGACGAGATGTAGACATGAATGACTTGGTGGGATGTGAGGATGCAACTTGTTTCCCTGCCTGACAAGCGTTGCATAATTTATCCTTCTCAAAAGTCACATCCTTGATTCCTTCAACTAGATTCCTCTTGACAATCTTCTTGAGCTGATTCATTCCAACATGTGCTAGTCTTCTATGCCACAACCATCCCTTGGATGCCTTGGTGAATAGGGAAGTGCTTGGTGGCATATTACTTGACTTGAAGTCTGTGACATACAAGTTCCCATGTCTCACTCCATGAAATACTAGCCCTCTCTTGACATTCTCAATTGTTGTACCATCCTCATCAAACGTGCACTTGAATCCCATGTCATATAACTGACCAATGGATAGAAGGTTGAAGTTGAGGGTTTCCACAAGAAAGACCTTGGAGAGATGGAGGTCTTCTGTAATGGCCACCTTGCCTGAGCCTCTCACTCTCCCCTTTGAGTTATCCCCAAAAGTCACCTTCTCACTATCTTCGTCTTCATCAATATCGATGAACATGGTTGACTTCCCAGTCATGTGTTGAGTGCACCCACTATCAAGAATCCAATGGATACCTCCACTCTTGTAGTTAACCCTAGTGGTAGCCATAAGACAAGCAGTAGAGGAAGAAGGGTTAGTATCCAAAGCATTACATGATTGACTAGTACTAATCTCATAGTATCGAGCAATAAGACCATCCTCATAGATAGGGATTCTTGCAATCCCATCCAATAGTCTCCTTCTAATGGGATAGTGAGGAGCATGTCTCCAATGTCCATGACCATCCCCCATGTGCACATTGTCAAGGTTGATATAGTAATGGGGAGGATCATAGAGTCCAGTGATGTGCTCAAGTACATGTCCCACTTGTGTATGAAGCACAAGTATCATCTCCATTGCTCTCTCAATTAAGAGCTCATGTCTCCTGTTGACTACCTCCTCAAGTAAGAAACCCCTCTCAGGAGTTGTGATTTGTTGGAGGAGCTTGTCAATCACTTCATGTGGTGCAATCCTCTGAAGTCCCCTGAAAGAGTTAATCCTACACACAAGATCATATATGCTCAATAGATTCTCACAAAGGTCAACATTTAGATTTCTCACAAATTCACCGAGTTCAAAGAGAAGATACTGTTGGTGAGCTCGACGAAGATGTCAAAGGTGATCTTGTGGTGGAGGAGGTGGAGGCGCCGGAGTCAAAGCCGCAAGATTGATCATCCCAAATGATCGAGCGAGCATTGTTGTTGGTGCTCCCCCTACGCCAATGCTTGGTCCACCCAATGTTCTTGGAGTAGAACTTGGAATGACACTTGATGTAGAGCTTGACGAAGCGCCCGATGAGTGTCTTGGTCCGAAGGGGTTGTATAAGTCGTTGCAAAGCAATCTTATGGAGGGATCAAAGAAGTTTGAGCTCGAAGCTACTTCTTTCCCTTTGCTTGAGGACGCCTCATGGTTTGCCTTGAATGTCCTCTTCCACGCAATGCTCGCGGGAATCTTCTCATCCTTGAAGAGTAGCTCAATCACGTCCTCAACGGAGAGACCTCTCTCCATGAGAAGGTCAAGAGTGATGTAGAAGAGCTTGCTACTCGGAAGCAAGGAGAGGATCTTCTCAACTATCACAATCTTGGGAAGCTCAAAAGAAGTTGCCCCAATCCTGTCCACAATACCTCGCAAGCGAATAAGAGAGTCAAGTAAGTCCTCATTATCATTAGCATGAAAAGCAAAGAACTCCTCAGCAATAGAACTACTAGCATTATCAATAGGAGACTCACAAACATCATCAATGCTAGTAGAGCAAGCAAGATCAAGAGACACATCATTATCAATCATCATGTTAGACATACTAGTAGAGCAACCTATCAAGTCATTACTAGAAGAATATAGGCGCTCACTAGTACAAGGCACATCCACACCAACATCACAATCATCATACACATGATCATCGATAAATGTATTGGCAAAGTCCACAAGAGTGTCCATCAACTCATCCGGAATCATGGCATTCAGGTAGCTTTTAAAGCGATCCTTTCTTGAGCCATGACCCTATCCCGAATGGAATGACATCCCAACTCAATACGGTCACTACTCAAGGAGGTTAAGCCTTATGATGAGCACTTGGCTCTGATACCACTTGAAAGGATCATAGTGACCGAGAGGGGGGGGCGTGAATCGGGAACTACCACTATGTACCAATTTTGCCGAATACGACTTATCGATAGCACTCAATCAACTCCTACACAATTCTAGTGGAGATCACACTAGCAATATAGTCCAATGAAAGATAAGAGCATCCTATGCATGCTAGTGGATCACACAAGTCATTACAACACCTATGCAATTCTAGTGATCAATCACATCAATGCAACTCCTACTCATGCTAGTATATAAATACGGAAGCTTAAACACTACTAGCAAGTAAGGAGCCTAAACATGCAAGTCATCAAGATAGTCAACTAGAAGAACACACTAGCATGAATAGCACGGTATGTAAATATGAAAAGTAAAGCATCATAGTGAGGAGTAGAGAAGGGGTTGGCTCATGATTTTTTCCCGAGGTCTCGGAAGGATGGCGCCTTCCCCTAATCCTCATTGGACCACTCCCGCCGGAGTCCCGGTCCCTCCCGCCACCAAGTGGAGTTCTCGCCCACGAGCCCGCAATCACTCCTCGAGTGAAGACACGGTGTGCGTCACCGCTGCACAAAGCACAAGCTCGCATCCCTCGAGAACTTGCCATACTCCCTGAGCCGGCATGGGCGCTCACTATTGATGCCCCTTCCAACGGCGGGCTCAAACCATGTACAAACTTGTGACGGCCTTGATAACCAATCACGATAGGCTCGATCACTGACACCTAACCGGTCTAAGTCTCACCATAGACCAAGAGTAACAACCTAAATCACACCCTCAAGGACACCCTAGCCTTAGATGTGCAAGGTAGCTCCTTGTTACTCTCACTAACACTCTCAAGATATCCAATATCCTCTCCTAGTGCTCTCTTCTTTTCCTCTTGGACCTTACCAAATGTTCTCATGTATTCCACTGGCCAAGAGTGGTCACAAAGACCCCAGCAACAAAGTTATATAGGCTCCCAACCTCAAACTAGTCATTGCTCCACGAAACAACCTCTTTGGACGTACTGACCGGACAGTTCGGTCATTGTGCAGACCGGACAGTCCGGTCTCCACCGGACGGCTCCTCCAGAGCCGTTGCTCTCTGTCCACTGCTTCCTCCTGTAGTGATCGGACTGTCCGGTCACTGGATCGGACCGTTCGGTCCACTTTCTCTCTCCAGTCCAGGAGCCTCCGCGAAATGCACCTCTTCTACCGTCCCTGCACCTGTACTGACCGGACCATCCGGTCTGTACAGACTTACCTATCGATAGACTCCTGCTTCTTCGCGCTAAGTCCCAGACAATCTCCACATAGTGACCATACAGTCTGGTCTCCACTGACCCATCTGTCTGGTCTCTATGTCCAGAAGTTGAAACTCGTCGTCCTTGCTTGACTTGGTTTCCCGGCTTCTCCGAACAGCTCCTTGGTTTCTCAACTGTCACTTAGTGCTTGTGATTTCACCGAGCAACCTTGCACATCACCGACTAGACAGGACCTAAGAGAATGACCTAGACCCCCTTGATAATCCGGTTTTTCTTATGGACTCAAAGCCCTAACAACTACTCAAGTGTACCAAACACTTGCACCATAACTTGTTCTCTCCTTTTATCCATCTCCATCAACCCTTGGTCTCCATCAAGTTCACAAGCTTCCATGCTTGTGGTCATCGTCATCAATAGCCAAGACAGTCGTGAACAATCATCATAAGGTAGAAGATATTTCCTACACGAGCAACACTCGTGTAGACATTAGTCACATTTCACGTTTGTCATGCACCACCAAAACATCATACCTAGGGGTGACCTCAATGGTCATGATCCTTACAGCTATGTTATAATCGGACGATGCAACAGAAATTTTGGGCACGGAAGACTGGATCACCTTAATTCATCACATCACTTTTATCCACAGGCAGATTTGAGCATACGACAAAACCCTACTACAGTTACTCTTCTGGAGTTCATTCACTAAAACCACAAATAGCAAACCGTGAGTACATAAGGTACTCAGCAAGCACTAACACTACTCAAGGGTAAAATCATGCAATGAGGTTGTAGCATTGATATAGGCAAAGGGTTTAATATTTGCGCTAGCAGCTAAGCAGGCGGGGTTTGTTAAGAATAGATATCAAGGAAAGAGGGGACCTGTCAACATTATAGTAGGTTGGCCCTAGAGGGAGTATACATCATTCCCACCAGTTATGGCATATTTTAAAAAGGAATGGATCTCCATATTCAATCCTTGCACTTCCAAAAACACGGGTATCACTACACCCACTCACTCATCAAGGAGTAATTTCTAAGGGCCCAAGGATTGGTGTGCCATGACCTGTGACAACGGACATCCGAATGATTTAGGGTTAACTCTACAGAGCTTAGTACATTGTACCCACGGGCTATGCACCCTTTGCAAGTAGGTGCATAATGCTCTCACTTCACTCAGGCACGCTCACAAGTCCACCACGAAGCTCAGGGGTTCCACCATCATGACACATAGTCATATCACAACAAGGCAAACAACCAACAATTTTGCCAAGTACTGGACTTATCATCACATCACCGCTCCAATCCCTGAGTCCATTTCTACTTCGTCGGGTGATACTTCCTTGCTGTGTTACCCAGGATCTGCGTTAGTCCTGCCCTTACAGGTTCTGTAGTCGTATTGAAAAACCAACAAGTTGATGTCTTAGCTAGTCGTTTTTTAGTTGGCCGTGCAAGCACTCGTCCACGATAGGTGGACCTACGCCGGAGACACCATCACTAAGTACTCTGCACCAGTGTTAAGAGTCTCAATCGCAACCACACTATCCCATCCACTTCACCCTAACACGTTCATTTATCACCCACCTGTTCTTACACACACACACTACCAAGCATGTTTTCACCCATTTTTAAAATACAAGCATGCAATATGGTTTTACGATGAACCTCATCGTGGGGTTCCTAAGCGCTTCTAAGCATAGCAGCATTCCGTACATTAGGCGTCTAATGTTGGTGTCTGTGGAGCTTACGGGGTGGTAGGGTAAGGCATACAAGGAGGGGTTGTGGTAACAACAATGGAATTACCGATACTCAAGTAGGTAGTAATCATGCAAGCAAGTAACACAATAGCACTCAAGAGAGCATGCAATATAGAGTAGGCTCTAAGTAGGTTTTCTAGATTACTGTGATAGGATTAATATGATCAAGGGGATGCAATATAGAGTAGCCTGGTATTGCTATATCCCTAACGTCATGGTTTACGTCGCTTTGCGTAACTGTGTCAAAGTCCGTCTGGAGACTTGGACCTTCGAGATTCGTCTCCAGTCATCGGGCTCCTCAGGTTCTTCGCATGCTATGGTACGTGACGTTAGCGTGAAGAAAAATAAAATAAATAAGGAACAATCAATACTCCAACTAAAACTCTAGATAGGTTATTTGGGAGGTTCGGTGCATACCGGTGAAATTATAGGTAGGTTGGGTCTTAGAAGGCTGATGGTGGAAGAATCGGTAAAATCGGGGGGTCGGGCGGTGGAGATATGGTATTTAGGGGGACAAGGGAAAAATATCATGATGAGAGTGGAACTTTGGCGGGTGGAAAAAGATTTCTCGTGTCGGGATGATCGCGTGAGCGTAAGAATCGCCTCAAACAGAGCTACGGTTGAAAAGATATAATTTTTGGTAGGATTTATAATTTTCATAAGGTCATGGGGACCTATTTGTAATTACAAAAACTAGGGGCTTGGCTATAAAAGGGGCAGGGGCTAAAATATAATTTATAGAAAGTCTAGGGGTCTTTCTGTAAAATGGTATGTGCTAAAACAGAATAATGATGAAGGATAGGGGCTTTTCTGCAAAAGGACAAGAACCTGGGATTTTCTGGAATTATTTTTGTGAAGGAAAATCCGTGGACCAAGTCCACTATTCAGTGAACCGGGTTTATGGGTCGGCTCATGAGGTTTATGGTGGACCAGGGGCTAAGATGTAAATGAGCAGAACTAGAATAGGAGGTGGGTTTATTTGGGAAGAGATCGGGCGTTACTTTGCAAATTGCCAAAAACTCACGTGAGACAGGGAAGGTCGGTTTCGTTTTCTTCTTTCTCTGTTCGCACCCATGGCCACGCATTGGAGCTTAGGGCCGCAGAGGAAAAGAGGGGAACACGGCTGGCCGGTTGGGGGAAAGGCGACGCGAGACTCCCGCGCGCCCGTCTGAGGCGGAAGTTTAGCGGGGGAGAGTCGGATTGGGGCAGATTTCCCGTGGCGAGCAGCCATGGCCGGGAGCTCGAGAAGAAGGGGAAAAGCTTCGAATTTGAGGCTGTGGTGGAGGAGAGGGATGGTGGTCGGCACCGGTGTGGAGAGGAGCTCATCTCGCGCTCATTTTATAGGCCAAGGGGCGGAGGGAGGTGGTTGGGCAGCTCGCCCATGTGTGCAGCTCGCCACTCATGGCGGTGCTGTGCGCTGCTCGTGGAACGCGTGCGCGCGTCGGGTAGCGTCGGTGGCGCTCGTGCACAGCGGCGTGGTGGAGCGTCGCGCGTTATGGTGGCAGTGTCCTGGAGCTGTAGGCGGAGGCGACGACTCGGAGCTGTGATAATGGTGGCGAGGTCCCCGGTCCTGTGCTATGTCGTGGTGCGGGGAAGGAGCTGTATGGAACGCTCGGTCGGCAGAGACAACGCGACGCTGTGCCGCGGAGCAGTGAGCGTTGTGATGGTTCTGGCGAGGTCGTGCGGGTAGGTGGCTTCAATGGCTGGTTAGCTCGCCATCAATGCCGACCATTGTGTTCGACGGAACGAAGCGAGCAGCGTGAGGTTGCGTCGGAGGGGGCCAGGGTGGCGGCGCGATGTGGTTAATGAGCATGCCGACAATGGTGCTGGGGTCGAGCGCGGGGCCAGGCGAGGCCAGCAGGCGCTGGGGCCGAGCGGTGGCGTTTCCCGGTGTCGGTTCTGAGGAGGAAGACGACTGGGAAGGGGGGAGACAGCGTCCTGGCGGGCTGGAAGTGGCGTGCGACCCAGAGAGCAAGGGGGGCACTGCTGGGCCGTCGGCGGCGTTGCGGCCCAGGTGGAAGGGGGAGATGGTGCGCGCGGCCCAAGAGGGAAGGTGGCCTGGCAGGTGGGCTGCGGTGCTGCTGAGTCAGCTCGGCTGGTTGGGCGCTGGGCCAGGGAGGAGGGAAGGGGAAGCGGGGGCCAGCCGGCCCGGCTGCGGGGTGGGCTGGCCAGAGGGGGGAGAAGGGGAGAGGCTGGGCCAAGGAAATAGAAAATGACTTAATCTTTTTTTTAAATTTTTTTAGTTATTAGAATTTGAGTAAGTTTCAATCTTTCTGGAGTTTAAACTTGGAGCATGATCACCTAAAAAGAAAAGAAAAAGAAAAAAACAGAAAAAAAGTAAATAGAAGCAACAGATAAACAAACAATCACGCTGGTAAGGTTAATTTTATTTGTTCCAAAAATTTTCATTTCCTCATTCCTCTAGTTTTAAGTATTTGGAGAGATTTTTTTTTGAAAAATCATGCAATCATTTTAACTTGAAAATTAAATTTCATAATGATTTTCTTTAAGTAATTTAGTATTTAACATTCGGGGTGTTACATCCACCTTCAAAGAATGCTGAAAAGACACCTCGCTAGATAATATTGCAAAGGAGTACTCCACAGACGCAGACGCAGCACTACAAACAGGATGCCACAGAGCCGAATGTGTCGTACAGTACTGCACGTAATGTTGAGCCGAGTATGTTTGGAATGCCATCATCATCTGCACTACCAGGAGAATTAGGAGGCCAACATATAATTGTTAATTTCGGCTCACAGATGTCAGCATCTGGTCCCACATCGACTATCCCAAATGTCAATGTATTGATTGATGATTGGGATTAGAAGATTGCTGAGGTGATGAGGGAACAGTTTGGACTGAAGCCAAAGCAGCAAACGTACATGTATCAACCTCCGTATCCTCCAAGCTATGATTTGATTCCTATACCGAGTCGATACAGGCCATCAGAGTTCACTAAGTTTACTGGTCAAGCTAATACAACAACAGTTGAGCATATTAGCCGATTTTCAGTGCAATGTGAAGAATCTGGTAATATTGAAGCATTGAAGATCAGGTTGTTTCCATTGTCCTTATCTGGATTGGCATTTTCTTGGTTCGTATTGTTGCCCCCAAATTCAATTATTACTTGGGGTGATCTCGAACAGAAATTCCACAAATACTTCTTCACTGAAACAAGAGAGTTAAGATTGTTCGATTTGATTGCTGTGAGGCAGAAGGCTAGGGAATCTGTACATGATTATGTGCAGAGATTCAAAGATGTGCGCAACAAATGTTTTAGCTTGCAATTTACTAATACTCAGATGGCGGAGATAGCATTCAATGGATTAGATGCACCTCTAAGGGAAAAGTTCCCCTCGACGGAGTTTGAAAGCCTGTCCCAGTTAGTGCAGAAGGTGTCTATTCAGGAGAACTGACTCGGGGGGGGGGGGGGGGGGGCACGTTCAAGGCCGATTCAAGTCAACAATAATGATTATGAGTCTGAGTCTGACGAGGATGCTGAAGAAGTTAATATGGCTGAGTGGACTAGAAACAAGAATGTGTTGTCGTGCCCATGGGTGAAACAGAATGAACCAGAGGAAAAGTATGATTTTGATATTACTAAGGCCGATAAGATATTCGATATGCTGTTGCAGGAGAAGCACATTCAATTGTTGTCCAATCGTATGATACGTCCTGCTAAACAATTAAAGAAGATGAGGTACTACAAGTGGCACAATTTGCCTTCTCACAGTACTAATGATTGCAAGGTATTCAGGAGACAGATTCAGATGGCAATTGAGCAAGGAAAAGTAAAATTTAGTAAAGTAATTATGAAGATTGATGGGCATCCTTTCCCTACAAATGTCAACATGGCTGGTATCGACAATGTGGAGGCATTTATAAAAAGGTTCCAGAAAAAGAGGGACAGGGAAGTCAAAGAGTCATAGTTTGATTCACATTGGGAATGCCCGTTCTTTCAGTACTACTGAAATCATGATGTGGAATTGCCGTCAATCAACAATTGTTCTGGATGCAGTAAGCGCACAGATCAGATGTATAGAGAAGCTAAAGCAAGTCATCGACACTTGCATCGTGCAAATGACTCCAAAGAGTCGATGGTGGGATCAGCTGATCGACATTGGAGGGTTTCTGCGTTTGATCGACTTGGAGCAAGGAAGGCGAGTGAAGAGTCTAAGCTTGATAAGGAAGTCAATGAGGAAATGTAGGAAGGACAAGAGCAAGCTGATCAATGGTGTCCATCTGGTATTTTCTCTAGAAGTCAGAAGCACAGGATACAAAGGATGTGTTGTAGGCAGATGAGGGCTGGTAAATATTATTATGATGAAGATGATGATCAACCACCAAAGAAGGTATAGACGCCAAAAGTGAAGTCGAAAGTACATGCATCAAGTGCTATGGTAAGCATGGTGATGATATTGCCCCAAGAATTTATGGCTTTAGACGAAGAATTGTTTGTTGTTGAAGAAAGTGAACCTCAACTTATATTTGATTCTTAGCAAGCAATATTTGATAAACCAGATGAGTCTAGACATCGGCACTTGAAGGCTCTGTACTTGAAGGGGTTCGTCAATGGGATGCCGATGGGAAAGATGATGGTTGATGGTGGCGCTGCAGTAAATATAATGTCGATCACTACTATCAGGAAATTGGGGAAGACTAAAGAAGATTTGATCAATACAAATATGATTCTCAGGGATTATGGTGGTCGTACTGTAGCAGCCAAGGGAGTTTTAAACGTGGAACTTACAATCGGCAGTAAAACTTTGCCGGTTACTTTCTTCATCATTGATGGAAAGGGAACCTATAACCTTCTATTGGGTCGTGATTGGATACATGCGAATTGATGTGTTCCATCGACAATGCACCAGTCTCTGGCCCAATGGATTGGTGATCAAGTGGAGGTAATCCCGACCGATGAAACTGTCAATGTTGCATCGACCGATTTAGTCCATGGCATGCGGATGATATGGTGTGTTTGTCTGGCGAGATCTGGGATGGGGACTACGTTAAGATTACTACACAGGGTCTTGAGGTACTAGACCAGTCAAATTCTAAATTGTTTCTCTGACAGGCACCCCAATAGAATTTGGAGAAGATGGGATGTTGGGGAAAGGATTCATGTTGGCCGATGAGCTACAAGAAGTTGATATAAGAGATGGTGACAAACCGAGGCCGACATTTATCAGTAAACAGTTAAATGAAGATTTTAAAGTTCAATTAATAAAGTTATTAAAAGAGTATTAGGGTTCTTTTGCTTGGGATTATTCTAAGATGCTCGGTCTGAGCCGATCCATAGTCGAACATCAGTTGCCCATCAAACTTGGATATCGACCTTATAAGCGACCCCCGAGAAGAATTGATCCAAAAATTTATGATGATATCAAGGCTCAAATTACCAAGTTATATGATGCCAAGTTTATTAGGCCTTGCCCGATATCCAGAGTGGGTTTCAAATATTGTACCTGTTTTCAAGAAGTGCGGCAAGTTGAGAGTTATTATCGACTTTCGCCCGTTGAATAGAGCTACCCCGAAAGACGACTACCCGATGCCGATAGCAGATCTTCTAGTTGATGCAGCAGTAGGGCATAAGATTGTTAGTTTTATGGATGGTAATGCTGGTTATAATCAGATTTTCATGGCAGAAGAAGATATACCGAAAACTGCTTTCTAGTGTCCGGGAGCGATTGGATTGTACAGATGGGTGGTTATGACGTTTGGATCAAAGAATGCTAGAGCAACGTATCAGAGGGCCATGAATTACATATTTCATGATCTGATCGGCAGGTTAGTAGAAATTTATATTGATGATGTGGTGGTTAAATCTAAGAAAATAGAAGATCATATAGCCGATTTGCGGGAAGTACTTGAGAGGACCAGGAAGTATGGCTTGAAGATGAATCCGAAGAAGTGTGCTTTTAGTGTATCGGCTGGTTAGTTTCTGGGTTTTATCGTGCATGAAAGAGGAATTAAAATTGGGCCAAAGAGCATGAAATCTATTAATGATATTGAGCCGCCGGTCAACAAGATAGAGCTTCAATCTTTGATCGGCAAAGTGAATTTCATCAGGAGGTTTATTTCAAACCTGTCTGGGAAGCTCGATGTGTTTACCCTGTTATTAAAATTAAAGGCGAATCAAAGGTTTGTGTGGGAAGCGGAACACTAGAAAGCTTTGGATGATATCAAGAAGTATTTGGTTTTCCCGCCTATATCGGTACCACCAAGAGAAGGATTACCTTTCAAACTTTATCTTGCGGATGATAAGAAGTCAATCGGGTCAACTTTAATTCAAGAACAAGATGGAAAAGAAAGGGTTGTATTTTACTTGAGTTGGTGATTGATTGATGCTGAGACCAGGTACATAGAGATTGAGAAGTTATGTTTATGTTTGTATTTTTCATTTGTAAAGTTGAGGCATTATCTGTTATCGACTGAATGTGTGGTGGTTTGCAAAGCCGATGTCATCAATTATATGCTAACGGCTCCTATTTTAAGAGGAAGAATTGGTAAGTGGATGCTTGCTTTAGCCGAATATGATCTTACTTATGAATCTGCTAAGGCTGTTAAAGGTCAAGTTCTGGCTGATTTGGTTGTTGAGCATTGCGGATCCGAAATATCGATGGTGGAGCCAGTGCCGTGGTTATTGTTCTTTGATGGTTCTATTTGCAAGAATGAATGCGGTATCGGTCTCGTGATCATATTGCCTCGGTGGACAAGATTTGAGTTTGCATTTACTGTCGAGGTGTTGACTAATAATCAAGTCGAATATAGAACTGTGCTTAAGGGATTGCAGATATTGAAGGAAGCTAGAGTCAATTGTGTTGAAGTTGTGGGAGATTCATTGCTGGAGCTCGGGCAGCTAGCAGGAGAATTTGAATGCAAGGATGATATGTTGAGAATATTGTATGCCGAGTGTCAAGACGTGTTGCAATACTTCAAAACAGTGAGATTCAAGCATGTCCCAAGAGAACAAAATATGAAAGCAAATGATCTAGCATAGAAGGCATCATGTTATCAATTGAACTCTACTGGAGTTATTGTCGATATAGCTAATGTCGATGAAGAAGATTGGAGAGTCGAAATTGTACGATATCTCAAGGACCCGAATCAATGGACTGCTCAGAAAGTTCGATATATGGCCTTGAGGTATGTTCTATTAGAAGATAAGCTTTATTATCGGATAATTGATGGTGTATTGCTGAGATGTTTAAGTCAAGAAGAGGCCAAGGTTTTTATGTGTGAAGTACACGAAGGAATATGAGGCACGCATCAATCTGCCCATAAGATGAGATGGTTGCTTAAGAGGACTAGATATTATTGGCTTACTATGTTGGAATACTGTTTTAAATATTATAGAGGGTGTCAGGACTGTCAGTAGTTTGGAGCGATTCAGAGAGCACGGCGTCGGCTATGAATCCAATAATTAAGCTATGGCCTTTTAGAGGTTGGGGTATGGATATGATTGGTCAAATTTATCCAGCATCGAACAAAGGTCATAAATATATTCTGGTAGCTGCAGATTACTTCATAAAGTGGGTCGAAGCAGTGCCTATGAAGAATGTTACTACTGGTGATGTGATCAACTTTGTGAAGGAGCATATTATATACAGATTTGGTGTACCGCAGACTATTACAACTGACTAGGGATCTGTATTCACTTCGGAAGAGTTTCAAATCTTTGCTAATAGTATGGGAATCAAGCTTTTGAATTCATCACCCTATTATGCTCAAGCCAATGGTCAAGCAGAAGCATCTAATAAGTGTTTAATTAAGTTGATTAGGAGGAAGATAGATGAACAACCTAAGAAGTGGCATATGACATTGGCTGAGTCTTTATGGGCGTACAGGATGGCTTGTCATGGGTTAATTAAAGTGCCATCCTATCAGTTAGTTTATGGGCATGAAGCGGTTTTACCATGGGAGACAAATCTAGGGTCTAGAAGGATGGAGATGCAAGATCAGTTAACAGCTGATGATTACAGGCAAGTTATGTTGGATGAATTGGAAGACGTAGTACAACACCGGATGAAGGCCTTGGAAAAGATTCAAGAAAATAAAGCCCTGTGTGTCTAGGTTTTAGAATAAAAAGGTGGTGCCCAAGAGTTTTTCAGAGGGGGTCTTGTCTGGAAGTTAATTATGCCCATCAGCTCTAGAGATAATCGTTTTGGAAAATGGTCACTGACGTGGGAGGGTCCTTCAAAGTAAGCCGATGTGTGCCAGGCAACGTGTACTTTTTTGCAAGGAATAGAAGGAGAAGAATTCAAAAGAGCGATTAATGGTATATACTTGAAGAAATGTCATCCGAGCGGTTGGATTGGCGCATAAGCTCGATTACTGGATCGTGGCTGATGTGGAGAATTTCATCCGTATGGAGAGCCGATGGATGTTCATTGACTTGAGATGGCCGATATTGAGAATATCACCCTTAGCAGAAAAAATGTTAACACCTTTGCCTCCGTCTAAAGGCAACTAGTGAGTTGATTTCTAGGCGGGGGAAGAGAGTGCCACGCCGCTGATGCCATCCTTGACACCTTTGCCTCCGTCTAAAGGCAACTAGTGAGTTGATTTCTAGGCGGGGGTAGCTGTGGACTTTGGATTGAAAGGATCGCTCTGGGAGCAGAAAAGGCGAAGAGTATTCGCCATAATAGACTTAGCAGATTTGGAGATATATGGTATTTTTCTATCAGGGCTCTTAGTAGAAGACCCATGGTCGAAGGTGTCTAGTCTAGATGAGAGGGAGAAGCTGGCGGAAGAAACTACTTATAGGGTTTGGACTTGACCTTTGAAGAATCCAAATGCCGCTTTGCATTGATTGGAAGAATAGGAAGCGATGAGGTTGAGGAGAAAGGATAAGAATGAAGACTGTCAAAAAACTGAAAACCAGCAGTTGAGGCGGCGCAGGAAGACAGTGAGCTACAATTAAGAAGCGTGTGAATGGTTGGGAAGTATACTAAAAGACGATGTGGGACATATGTACCCGGGATACCTAACCACCCGGCTATATGGCCGAGTGGGCCGGGGCTCGGTTATGATGTATTTGGCCCAGGAGATATTTACTTAGATATTTGTTTGAGTAAGCAGCAGGCTAGGTTAGCAGATATGGGTAGGATCTATTGTAACCGACTAGAAGATTACCATGTAAGCCTCTGCCCTTCGGATATATAAGGAGGGCAGGGGGCTTTCGGCAAGGCAGAGACTCGTATTGGAACCCTAATTCCGGTGTGAACCCTAGCAATACAGAAATACAAAACATGACGTAGAGTTGTTATCCTCCAGGAGGTCCGAACCTGTATAAACCTTGTGTCCTGTGTTCATTGATCTTTCATACTCATACGCATACCTAGATCTACTATCGAGAATATCTCTCGACAGTTAGCGCACCAGGAAGGGGCAGCGTTGAGTCCTACTCCGCTGAAATCGATGGCTTTTATCGACATCAAGTTCCGCCAGGGAGATAAGATCCGCTTTGGCACCATCAGCTTCGTGGCCGATCAAAGTAGGGACCTCGTCAAGCAAGATCAGGCGACCCTCCTGGTGGTCATCGTGCCTTCAGATCTAGGCGTCAGCAAAGCTTTGGCGGCCAATCGGACCTACTCGGCCGATCGGTTCCTACTCGGCCTCAACAGCGCGGTGATGATTCTCCAAAGGGAAACCCTCCCGGGCGCTTGCTCAACGTTGCTCACAACAAACCGATCGGTGACCTTGGCCGACTCAGACCTCACTGCGGTCGATCTCTCGGATTTTCATATGGATCAGTCGGATGAAGATCCCAATTTTTTCTATGAATCAAGATTAGTAGCAACAGTCGGCCTTGAAAATGAGTCAGTTTTGGACTTGATTGAAGGGGCAAGTGATTTGGAAAGTTGCTCGTCGGATTATCACGAGGTGTTCATGGTGGCACCTGCCGCCCAAGGAGGCACTAATGGAGAAACATCGGCGGCAGCTGTCGAGCGAGCAAATGCACAGCCCCGTGATGGATAGGAATCTGATCCTGAGGACGATGACCCGAACGCTGCCACTCCCCCGCTCTGATGGTCGGATGCTCAGCAGGGCTCCCGGGTTGTGCAGAATCTAGACATGGGCGACATCACCTTAAAATTCGATGGCGAAGATGTCTTCAAAACTCCATAGCATAACATCACGGCTGCGGCGGCCCTCTTGAGCTCCATAGAGCCCTTGCTGCAAGTCACCCCAGAGATAACACCTCAGGTCAACCAGTTAAAAGCGCACATCAGGGTCGCGTACTGGAGATGCATGCGGCGCAATCAACACCGAGTAAGACAATATCTGGGGCTGCCAGTTCGGTACCCAGCCAAGAAAGAAGGGACTGACAGCGCACCAACCGGCAGGCAACCCCGCCGACCGCATCAAGGCGAAGGCCCATTGTAGACTACCATGATCGGCATCCGGACGCCGACCTACGCAATGGTATACCGCCACGTGATGTTCGATTAGACAGCAGATACCAAGAGAGGGACGATGCGGCCTGCTGAGAATATGAAGATGAACGATGCCATCACGATTTCGTTGGCGATCGATACTACGAGCACAACAACAAGAGAGAGCCACCCAGAGATGATCGATACCATGATCGATGGGACGAGGGTTGCCGCGAGGGCAGATCCCGCCAAGAAGCTGGTCGCGAGCAGGAACAGACCCCCATCCTCGAAGACTATGACGATGAGGCTGGCATTTGAGCCTTTACTCGGCAGCTTCGGACCGTCAGTTGGATGGCCGGTTTTAAACCAGTCAGCATTGAGAAGTATGATGGCAAGACGGACCCGCGCGACTTGCTTCACGTCTATTCAACCACCATACAAGCACTCGGCGGTGACAGTTTTGTGATGGCCAATTATTTGCATGTATGTCTGGCCCCAGCGGCCAGAACTTAGCTCACCAATCTACCTGACAATTCCATCAGTTCTTGGGTAGAGCTTTGCCAACAGTTCACCGCCCACTTTCAAGCCACCTTCGATAGGCCGGGGAATCACTGGGAACTCGCCCGGATCAAGCAACGGGACCGGGAAACACTGCGAGAGTATATCCAGCGCTTCTGTCGAGTGAAAAATACCATCCCCAACATCTCGGATGCTCAAGTCGTTGCCGCCTTCCAGGGTGGACTCCGTGACGATGACTTGATCAAGAAGATCGGGAGATTAGACGCCGCTGGAGGATTGTCAGCCAAAGAACTCTTCACTATGGCTGACAAATACGCTGCTGGTAACTCGGCCCTCTTCCAAGTTCGCCAGTACAAGGAAGAGGCACCTCGGAACCATAATCAGTCGGGCCCGTCCAACTACAGCAAAGACGGTGACAGGAAGCACAAACCGGACCGGACAATGGCCACCACGGAGCACCCCAATTGAAAGAAACAGGTCACTCAGGATGACTTTGACAAAATTCTTGACGGCCCTTGCTTGTTGCATGACGGCACACACAAAGTCAGGGAGTGCTTCAAGCTAAAAAATTTTGTGCATCATGCTCTGAAAGTCTGCAAGGACCGCCCCTGGATTCCCAAGGGTGGTAGAAAGGATGCGGATAAGGACAACCAAGATGATGAGAAGGAGGAATTCCAAGATCCCGAGCGCAAAGTCAACTACATCTGCGGTAGGTCTACAATAGATTCGAAGCCCCAGCAGAAGATCCTATATAGAGAGGTCCACTCGGTTTCACCAGCGGTACCTCATTATCTATGTTGGTCTGAGGTCCCGATTACCTTTAATCGCTCGGACCACCCGATCACATCCCTAGGCCCGGAAAATACCCTTTGGTACTGATGCCGACTGTTAACCGGGTCCGGTTAAATAGCGTACTGGTGGACGGAGGCAACAGTCTGGACATCCTCTTTGTAAATACCTTCAAAGAGCTTGGCATACCTTTGACCGACCTCAAGCCAAGCCGCTCGCCATTTCACAGCGTGATCCCTGGTATGTAGACAGTTCCCATGGGGCAAATCACTCTGCCAGTGATGTTCGGGACTTGGGAGAACTACAGGACGGAGAAAATTACCTTCAAGGTTGCAGACTTGGATTTTACATACCATGCCATCATAGGGCGGCCAGCCATTGCCAAGTTTATGGCCATACCTCATTATCCGTATATGATGATGAAGCTACCAGGACCGAATGGAGTTATTTCACTTCACTCGGACATTCGTACATCGTACGACTGCGACAACAATAGTTGTGAATTGACAGAGAAGAAGGTGGTGGCATTAGAGCTGGCCGAGTTGAAGGCAGCAATCGCAACGACGGAGGAGGCCATGCTCAACTGACCACCCAAGAAGACGGTGAAGGCCACGGTACAGGCGGACGCTGTGGACTCTAAGAAGATTTACCTAGATGATAGTGATGTATCCAAGACCACCAATATTGGGGTCAATTTAGGCGATAAATAGGAAAGCGCGCTCATCCTTTTTCTTCGAAATAATAAAGACATATTTGCATGGAAACCCTCTGATATGTCGGGTGTTCCAAGGGAAAAGGCTGAGCACAAACTTCACGTTTGAGAAAACGCTAGGCCTGTAAGGCAGCGACTTAGTCAATTTTCGCAGGACCAAAAGGATGCGATTAGAAAAGAAATCGGCCGACTATTGGCAGCTGGTTTTATCAAAGAAGTCTTCCACCCCGACTGGTTAGCCAACCCAGTCTTGATGCGAAAGAAGAATAAGGAGTGGCAGATGTGTGTGGATTACACCGGCCTTAACCAGGCCTGCCCCAAAGATCCATTCACCCTCCCACGCATTGATCAGGTGGTTAATTCAATGGCTGGATGCGCCTCGTTGTGCTTCTTAGATGCCTACTCAGGGTACCATCAGATTCCCCTAAATCAATCCGACCAGCTCAAAACTTCATTCATCATGCCATTCGAGGCTTTCTGCTACACAACGATGCTCTTTGGTCTGAAAAACGCTAGCGCCACCTACCAGTGAACCATGCAATGATGCCTGGATAGCCAAATATGAAGAAATGTTGAAGCTTACGTGGATGACGTGGTAGTCAAAAGTCGGCTCTCTTCTGACTTGATATCAGATTTGGACGAAACATTCGGTAACCTTCGCAAATACAATATGAAGCTTAATCCAAAAAAATGTGTCTTTGGTGTCCCATCGGGAAAATTACTCGGCTTTCTAGTATCATATCGAGGGATCGAAGCAAATCAAGAAAAGGTGAATGCCATATTGCGAATGGGCCCCCCCACATTCACAAAAGGACATTCAGAAGCTAACTGGCTGTATGGCAGCGCTCAGTTGGTTCGTATCATGACTCGGTGTCCGAAGATTACCCTTTTTCCGGCTACTCAAGAAACAAGAATCATTCGTTTGGAATGATGACGCACAGAAAGCTTTGGATGACTTTAAGGCTTACAATAGTGGTCCTCTGGTGCTAACCTCCCCAGAGCCAAAGGAACCTTTGCAGCTGTACATCTCCGCAACCATACATGTTGTTAGCACGGTGCTGGCAGTGGAGTGGGCGGAAGATGGCAAGGCTCAAAAGGTGCAACGACCGGTTTATTTCGTCAGTGAGGTCTTATCGGAATCCAAGGTACGGTATTTTTAGCTTCAGAAGTTAGTTTATGCATTATCGATGACATGTAGGAAGTTGAAGCATTACTTTGAGGATCATCCAATTGAGGTCCATACATCATTTGGGTTGGGCGAATTGGTCCACAACCGAGAAGCAACCGGAAAAATAGCCAAGTGGGCCATCGAGCTTGGATCATATGATATCACCTTCAAACCTCGCGACGCGATCAAAGGTCAGGCTTTGTCCGACTTCGTCGCTGAGTGGACAGAATGCGAATTACCGCCCACACCACAAGAACTAAGCTATTGGACAATGGCGTTTGATGGTTCCTTACAACTGGAAGGCACCGGAGCAGGAGTCGTACTAATATCCCTTGATGGAGCTAAGTTGCGGTATGTTCTCCGAATGCATTTCCACGTGTCTAATAACGCCGCAGAGTATAAAGCATTATTACATGGACTTCGGACAGCTGTGTCACTCGGCGACCAAAGAATAAGTGACTCTGGTGATTCAGCATTAGTGATCAATCAAGTCACAAAGGAGTGGTGTTGTTCTCATGAGAGCATGACAGCCTACTGCACTGAAGTTCGGAAGCTAGAAGACAAGTTTGATGGCATCGAGTACAAACATGTCCTGCACAAGTATAACGAAGAAGCGGACGAACTGTTCAAGCTTGGGTCCAGTAGATCTAGAATACCCGATGGAGTATTCCTCAATAATTTACATAAGCCATATGTACTACCCTAGCAAATTATGGTGCAGTCGGTGCCAAAGGAAGGAGCAACATCTCAAGTAGTTGTCATCGAAGTAGATTGGCGCACTCCATTCATTGAGTATTTGGACCGTGGCATGTTACCGACCGACAAAGAAGAAGCCCTCCGCGTGATTCGTAAGTCCCGATCATATTGCATAGTTGATCATCTCCTGTACTGGCAAAGTCCACATGGGATACTAATGAAATGTTTGTCACAAGACAAGGGCATAGCTATATTAAGGGACATTCACGTCGGCATATGTGGGAATCACTCGGGCCCGTCTACGGTTGCGGCCAAAGCAATGAGGCAAGGATTTTATTGGCCGACTGCTTGTGTTGATGCTAAGGATATTGTCCGAAAGTGCGAGGGCTATCAGTTCTTTCCCACCAGATGCATGTACCTGCCACTGAGCTTCAAAATATTCCTATAACTTGGCCATTTTCCATATGGGGTTTGGACATTGTTGGACCCTTCATGAAGGCTCAAGGTGGTTTCACTCATTCATTCGTGGCGGTAGACAAATTTTCTAAATGGATTGAAGCAAAACCACTCGGTAAGATCTCGGCAAAGAAAGCCATCGAGTTCATGACTGACATAGTCACTCGGTTCGGTGCCCCGAACAAGATCATCACTGACAACGGCAGTCAATTCACGGTAGAAGAGTTTAAAGATTTCGTGGGCCGAGTGAGCTTCAAGATCGGCCATGCTTCAGCCGCCCATCCGCAAAGTAATGGCCAAGTCGAGAGGGCAAATGGCCTTCTGCTTTCTAGAATTAAACCTCACATATTTGATCGATTGGAAAAATATGCTCGACATTGGGTTCGAGAGTTACCGTCGGTATTATGGGGTCTTAGAACCAATGTCAGTCGTGCCGCATGACACTCCCCTTTCTCTTTGGTTTATGATTCAGAAGCAATGTTGCCAACCGAGGTGTTATTCGCCTCCCCACGCGTGGCAGCATATGAAGAACATACAACCAATAGCCATAGATGTGACGACCTACTATTGTTAGAAGAACAACGAGTCACCACTTTGATTCGGTCGGTGAAATATCAACAAAGCCTGAGGCGTTATCACGACAAAAACGTTCTGTCACGAGGCTTTTTGGTTGGCAACTTGGTCTTAAAACAAGTCCAATCTACGGTTGGCAAACACAAGCTGTATTCCCCATGGGAAGGACTTTTTATCATAAAGGAAATCACTCCGCCGGGTGCATATCGATTGATGCGCGAAGATGGGTCGGACCTTCAAAGTTCATAGAACAAATCTTAGCTATGTCATTTCTATGCTTAGTTTTCATAGTTTACTATAATTTCTCCATTCTATATCGTTTCAATACAATACATATCTATATCATAGTCATGATGATTAGTCATATAATTTATGATTTCTGTGAAATGTTTATTGATATTGTTCAAATCATGACTTTAATTCTGAGACTTGGTATCACCGCAACTCGTACATGTTGACCAAGCGGGTTACTTAGTCCCCAGGGTTCATGTCGTTTGTTGAGGACCAAGACAATCCTCCCGATTCGCATATGCTTAACCGAGTGTGTTCTTAGTCTCCATGGTTCATATCGGTTATCAGGAGTATTGTTTAGAGGGCTGACATGAGTTGTGTATTGGTTGTGAGTGTTTAACACGAGTTCATACAATACACTAACGAAGCAACGTGACCCAAGAATTCATTACAATACTGGTAATGAATCTAGACTCTGGTGGTCTATTGAAATCGGTTTTAATACAACATTAGCAGAGAAACACAATACCAAGCAGATTGTTACAGAACTTACACCCTTGGTAAGGGATCTAATTATATCTGGTCGACTAATATACGAGCAGTTTTTTGTGCATCAGCCACAAGTGCTTCACATTGCTCATCGGTAAGGTCTTCATGGAAACCTTCAGCGACCACATCTAAATCTATGTTGGGACTATGAGATTTTGCTATAGCTAGCACTTGAGCACCGGCTAGTTCTGCAACATGTCGAGCATGCTCTTTCACTCGGCTCGGAGCTTCTTGTAATTGCGTGAGTAGATCTCGACACCGTGGTGGTTTTTGCTCGGGCAAGATGTATTGGGCGATCAATTCAGCGTCGTTCTACATAGCTGCAAGCGACCATCAAAGGTTTTCATCACCTTCAATAAATTTTTTCTGCAAAATCTCATAGAATCTTTTTGATCCTACAGAAGCCCAATAATCACGTAGGTCCAAGCACATATGAACTCGGCAATAAAGGCATTATGAGAACACAAATTACCTCTTAGGTGGTTCTCAACTTCTGATTTTTCAGCCTCGAGCGTAGCAACCTTTGCCATATACTCTTACTTGAGTTTTTCAACCTTGAAGGAATTTTGGAACTTATTCAGCTCATCTACGGCCTTTTTGAAAATGTTTTCGGCTTTGGCTAGCTGGGTCTCTAGCTTGGTGTTCCTTTCCCTTTGGGCTTTTATCGTTTCTTCAGCCTCTGTTATTTACAAAAGGATCAGTAGGTAGCAAAGAGTTGTTATGAATACAAGAATATAAGTTTGTACCTTCTGTCCTCCTTTTCCAGTGGGCTTGAGATTACTGCATAGTTTTGAAACCATCCTTTAGCTTTTCAAATTGGTTTTTAACTTCTTCCGAGTCCTGGAGCTGCTTTTTTAAACCTTGATTTTCGCTCTTTAAGGCCTCGACAGCCTAAGAAGATTACTCCAGTTCTTTTATGCGGGCTTGCAATTTTGTAATTTCTGTGGCCAAGTTGGTATCTTCTTTACGTTTCAACATCATCTCTTGTAATACCTATATAAGGGAGAGGTCAAATAATTGGGGCTAGCAAATACAATGTATGGTGCAGAATTTACAGGTTCCATACCTTGTAGCTTAAACTGAAGTTCATCCACCTGGGAGGAACGGGCCTTCAGTTCAGTTGATAGGCGACCGACTTCAAGCTTTCTTTTGCAAGTTGATACTCTAAGTCCACGGCTTTGGCACAATGTCTCTCAACAAGTTGCAAAAGTTTGCTTTTGTTAGTCATATGGGATTTCAGAGCCTACAATATCATAAGGATAATGATGTGTTGATCGGCAAATATATTTAATTTTTTAAAGAAGGAAATATACCTGGAATGAATGGAGTGCATAAGGTCTTCAACTCGGCTTGCTCCGCCGACTCATCAAACCCTGCCACTGCAAATTTACCGATGTGATATACAGACCTGGCAGGTGGAGTCTCTTCCGGAACACCCTCTTTCACCATTCAGTGAATGGGAGTCGGCGTGATGTTTTCTTCCGGACCAATAGGATATTCGTATGCAGGTTTTGGCATCCTTTCAAAAATCAAAGATGGTTCTTCGGGTTCGAGGGAGGCATGAGTACCAGTAGCTGTGGACATTTCAGGAACGTTTAGGTCCGGCACAGTTGAGGCCTTGGAATGGCTGGCCTCTTGCTGAGTAGATTTGGGAGCATTCTTCGGGTCATTTGGTTCCTTTGCCGAGTGATCTGGGACATCATTTCTGGATGTCTAGTCAGTCGGAGCATCCTGGTCGTTTTCAGGAGCTGAGCTTTGTGGTGGGGCTTCCTGAGATGATGATGTCCCTGATGACCTATCAAGCAAATAATATTTACATGAATTGCCACTACAAAACTAGGAATCATGATTATTTTGATTTGGTTACCTTGAGCGGCGTTTGAATTTCAAGCCTGACACCTTGGGACGGGGGCTAGTTGGCCTTGGGTTATCTGTTGCGCCAGTGGTCTCTTCAGCTATGCCTTCCTTGCTTGATTGTTCACTTGCACGACCTTGTTCTTTTATAGGCTCTGCCTTATTGTCTTCTTTCATAGCCCGCCGAGTGGTGGAAGTCTCTTCTGAAGCCTTTTTCTTTGCTTCTTCTTGAAGTCTAGCTATCCTTTCAGCTAGAGATTCTTCTTCGTCCGAATCCTCAATGTGTGCTTTGCGACACTTGGGGATGATGGTTAACTGGGTGGTTTTACTCGAGGCGTCGGAGGCAATGGCGGATTGGATAAATAAACATCAAGCTACTGTAATATGAATGACATATCAATCTCTGTTGAAGACAAAGTATGCAGTATTCATTATAGAAGATAAGAATGAATAACTTACTGGACTCCGGTCAGTTTCGGAATGATGTCTGCATTTAGCGTTCCCTGGAGTCCAACCAAGTAGCGAGGAAAATATGTTCTCCAACCACAAAGTCAATTCTCTTTCTAATAATATTTCTGGCACCTCCATCATGGGATTTGAACCCATTTGAAATTTCCATCTTGGAATATGTCTTTTCTTAATGTGTTGCACGCGGCGATGTACGAAGCTTGCGGCAACGTGGACACCGCTATAACCCTTTGACTTCAGAAATGCAATGTGCTCCAGTATGGCATCAACCTGAGCTTTTTTATTGGAATCTGCTTGCGCTAACCACTTTGGTCGTAGTTTGGGGGCTTCGGCTGTGGTCTCTGACAGAGGCGGAGCATGGTTTCCATGATAAAACCAGTCAGCATGCCAACCTTTGTTTGTTGAGGAAAGTGGCACTTCAATGTATTTTGATTAATTCCTCAGTTGGAATCTAGCCCCTCCTATGACACTATTGCTATTTGATTTCAAAACAAACAACTCTTTGAAAGTATCAAAATAGGATAGATCCCCAAGAATACCTCGCCGAGATGGATAAAAATGGCAATATGCAATAAGGAGTTTGGGTTCAGATTGACGAGGTTTATGCCATAGAAAAAAAGCAGACCTTGAAAGAAGTCGCAACAAGGGATCCCAAATCCACGGTAGAAAAAGGAGGAAAAAATAGTGATCTGATCCATCGGAGGTTGGGGAAATCTCTGACCTATAGCTTCGATCCATCCTCCAGTTTGTTGATCCTGCAGCACTCCATCAATCACCAGCCTGTTGATTTTTTCTGAGTCCATGGCCAAAGCAGGGAACTCCTTGATGGCGGCGGGGATGTCGAAGATTGCTTCTTCCTTGCCCTTTCCGGGAGAAGATTGTTTTTGAGATTGAGCTTTGGTGCTTTGGCGGGTTCATTTTGGGTCCATTGCTCTTGGTTTGTAGGAGTGGAAAGCGGTCGAGCAGAGCTTTTGGGTGGAAATAGAGGCTTGAGATCTAGGGGTTGTATGCGCAAGACGGCGGCGGCTGTGAAATGAAGATGAAGGGATGCCACTGTTTTGGCAGCACTTTTATAAGGGAAGGATCACCTAACGGGTCGTGGGTTCTCATAACCAGTTATTCCAGTATTGTGAATCAGTAAGTGCATTTATTGTGCTATTGAGAATCATTTTCAGCGTTAACCTTGGATGTTGTGGGTCTCGATGTTAGTAATAAATCCCTTGGATTGTTACAGCATTGATTTTGGAATCTGAAAATTTTGTAACTTGTGATAAATCACTCGGATTGTTACGGTTTCAACCTTGGAAGTTGTACCTTTTGAGTTTTCGCGATAAATCACTCGGATTATTACGGTTCAACCTTGGAAGTTGTACCTTTCGAGTTTTCATGATAAATCACTTGGATTATTATGGTTTAAACCATGGAAGTTGTACCTTTCAAGTTTTCGCAATAAATCACTCGGATTGTTATGGTTTCACCCTGGGAGGTTGTACCTTCCGGGATTTCATGATAAATCACTCAGATTATTTCAGCACCAATATTGGGGGCTGTATTTTTTGTTCAAATACTCCAATTGATACATCACCAATCTTAGGGGCTATGGAAATTGAATTTCATGATAAATCACTCGGATGGAGGAAGTATCAATAATAGGATTGTAGTTTGTAAATTGATGATTCATCATTTGGCTTATGATGGCAATTTATATGATGATTGTATAATCAAACTTTGAGGGTGATTACGCAAAGTGGAAGACTCGGATATTATTATGTTTAAGCTCATAAGAGATTTTCTTCAAAATGACCTTTTGAGCTGGGGGCTATGATTGAGTCAGGATATCAGATATTTATTTTTCAAGAACTCACAAGTTGCTTCAGTAAAAACTCAACACCTTCTGAGTTGGGGGCTGTACTCATAGAGTATGCCTTTTTTCAGGCGCCCATGAAGAAAAGTTATAAGCTACAACAAAATAAGCACTTTCCAATTTCAAAAGATGTCGAGATGAATCAAGGCGACATTTCAAGATGGAAAGTTCTTGGGGGCTGCTATGGGACATATGTACACGGGATACCTAACCACTCGGCTATATGGCCGAGTGGGCCGGGCGCTCGATTATGATGTATTTGGCCCAGGAGATATTTACTTAGATATTTGTTTGAGTAAGCAGCAAGCTAGGTTAGCAGATATGGGTAGGATCTGTTGTAACCGACTAGAAGATTACCATGTAAGCCTCTGCCCTTCGGATATATAAGGAGGGCAGAGGGCTTTTGGCAAGGCAAAGACTCGTATTGGAACCCTAATTCTGGTGCAAACCCTAGCAATACAGAAACACCAAACAAGACGTGGGGTTGTTATCCTCCGGGAGGCCCAAATGTATAAACCCTGTGTCCTGTGTCCATTGATCTTTCATACTCATACGCATACCTAGATCTACTATCGAGAATATCTCTCGACAGACGAAACTTGATAGTGGATGGTTCACAAGTAACTGCAAGCACCAATAAAAGCACACGGGAAACAAGGAGATAAATCTGGTGCACAAAATTTCGTACAGAAGACTGGGGGGGGGCATGTGTTGGCACCAGAATTTGACCAAGCCCATTGATCAGCCGCGTGAAGTCGGGATCAACCGAAGTCAATGGAGATCAACGACCGAAGAGAATAACATGGGCCCATTAGGATTTTGTCTTTGTTTATTTCGTTAGTTTGAATTTAGTTTAAAAATAAACCTAGTTGGCTTGTTTAAGAGTTCTGACCGAGTCGGATCAGAATCCCTTGCATGGGGTTATAAACATGTAATAGGATATGTATAAAAAAAATTACACTTTCGTTCAATACAATTCGGCGCATCGCCAACCTTTCCTACTCGATGAAATACTCGTCTCTGTGGGCTGCATTGGCTCTGATCTCGGTGAGTGACTTGGATTAGTCAACCTCGGTAATTCTATCAATCTCAACTAGTACTTTCTCATTAATTTGATATTCTAGTTGTTATTGTTAGGATTGCTAGTTATCCGGTAATTAGATCTTTTTGTACCCATTCTATCGACTCTGATTGTGATACTGCCTTGGTTGAAACCAATCTATTGCAATTTTAGTAGATTCTACAAGTATAATTTAGATTTATTATTTGAGTCACTTTAGTGATTTTATCTATAGATATGTTAAAACTAGCTCTATCTATCATGTTTGAACACTATATCGATTAAGTTTGATCTGTTTGAATCAGTAAGGCTGCATTGATTTCGATCTCTTATTGGGTAGATAGGGTTAGATCTGATCTATTTATATGTAGAGTCGATAGAGTTCTATTTGAACATTTAGCCGATAGGTTATCACGGTTCAATCGACTTTCGGATGCTTAGATTGATTATATCATTCACTTTGATAGTCGTTTGCCCCTTGTTAATATAAGATAGATTTATGAATTTGAAGCATATTTGTAATATCAGATAATTAGATCTATCGACCTAACGCCATCGTCAGAGTGAGTCTATGCGTATGCATAGTAGAACTATCAACTCAACTCTATCGACTCTAGCATCTCACATCGACTTGGCCAGTTGTTTTATGAATATTGTAGTCTTATCGACTCTAGCCTGTCGACTCGATTCTTTATCGACATCTATGATTTAAAATAGTTTATTGAATTAAATTTTGCTGATAAGATGATACAATTAACCGATTAGTTTAATTTCTTTTATTTTATTTAGTCATATAATAGCATCGGCTGATCTCACGAATAGTGACTATCGGCTTTCTTCATCGGCTTGTTCTGGGTCGGTGACCCGCATCTTCTGACCGTTTGTCTCTTTGTTGATTTACTAGAAAAATTGACTGGCACGCCCCGGTTTCTTGTATTGAGCCTGCACTGGAGTTAAGCAGATCTTCCAGGTCACGTGTGGCGATTTTCGTGTCAACAGGATTACAGGTGTATCTAAACCAATAAAGAGGGAGTTCCTGGATACATGTTCTCACCCATAGTATTCTATACCCACCAATCTAGATCGTTGGATCAAAATAGATCCACCCCATCTAACCGCAAGTATTTAAATAAAGAAAAAAGTTATATTATATGACACCTCTTACAGTCTTGTGTCAACTAAACTTTTTTCACCCGGACCGGCCACACCCACACGTATCCTCCCCCGCACGGCCGCATTCCCTCCTATCGCTCGCCTTCCCTAATCACTCACACGCATCCGCCACCACTGCCAGGGAGGAGCCCTAGCCCCCTCCCCCGCCGCCACCACCAGCTCCGTAGTCCCTGGTGAGATCCAAGACCGCCATCAACTGCCTGCTTGGGGCGGAGGCCGAGCTCATGGCCAGCGTACTCAAGGTCACGACGAACTTGCATACTCTACCGAAGCCGCCGATCATCTTCGACCTCGACACAGGTGCGCTGCTCTTCGCAGACCTCATCCATCATGTTGACGCAGTGTTCTCCATCAACTTTAGAAGATGTGGTTCATGTCCATGATCCACGCATCATCGCTCGAACACCATCAAAACGTTGTTTCACAAATCCTCTGCCAGAAGGGGCGAATGAAAGAAGGTGAGGGCGAGTGCACCATGAAGCTGAGGGAAGGTGCAACGTCTCAGAGCTGGACATCATTAACTGCCCCTGATTTGATGCAATCCCCGCCACACTAGATCTCTCCAGCGAGCATTAAGCTGAGGTACTATTTTAATCCCCCCTCTCTCCCCCCGCCCCTTCATTTTGTTCAATGGTGAGGCATGGTGTTGAAGAAAAGCCCATGTTGATGCGCGTATATCCACAACTCGTGATCTGTTCTCCTTTTTTGTAAAATTGCAAATCATAACTTTGGTTTATTTTCAATTGTTTCTCACAAAGATGATTTCGGTATGCCAATTTGATGTACGTAGAAGTGTGGCAAAGCAATTGGCCAGTTCTGATAGATTTGAAGTTTTCCGTGTCTCCAAGGTGTTCAACGAAATGCCAGTTAGGTTAATACCTTTATACTGTATTGAGTAAAACAAGCCATATGGATATTCTCTTGGTGGCAAGAAATATTTGTGATTAAAGTTGGCATCAAGCCATCTCAGTTAGTTAAAGAAAGGAAATACAAGGTTTTCTGGAGTAATGTGTGAAACATTGAAAATTTAACTAGCGAGATGTGAGCCTGTGCATATGTGATATTCCAGTTAGATATTATTATTTGTTGCTGTCAACGAGATGCATCTATGATCATGCGTTCTGCGTTGAGACTCTTAGGGATGGGGGCGCTGTCCTACATCGCGAGCGCTAACAATGAGAAAGACCAGGCTCATGCTGAACTTATGGTCGCTCACCAGCATCCTTGATCGTAGTGTAGAAACTGTTAAAGTATCTATTGTGTACCTTATTGATCTAACTTTTTTTAATCATTTTAATATATATTTCTATGCTTGGGTATCTCCCTATATTGATGTATAAGAAAAATTATGTGTGTTCCTAATTTATTGTTCTTGGTGTGCTACAGGGTCAACAAGTTGTTCAGTTACCTAAAGGGCAGGCAAGTGGATTACACTGAGGCGCTCAAGGCTTGTGGCCACATGAAGTTTGTGTGAGTCTGTCACGCAGGTATAAAATTTGAAGAATTGTTGTGGATGTGTGGTCAATTATCATTTTGTTTTCCTGTGTTCAAAGTTCTTGCAGTTCTAATTTGGTGCAAGCACTTCCCTATGTCGGTTGAGTGAAGACAAGTCCTATTTCTTGGCCATCATCATTCAGGATGTGAGTGTGCTGCATCATAAAATTGCAAACAAAATAAGTGCGGAAGAGTTTTAATTTTGACTGAGAAGCATTTGTTGTTTACTGTTGGGTACATCAGTAGTTTGGTATTGCTTCAGCTTTTATCTTTTTTCATGGCATAACAGCTCATTGGGTCTCATTGGCTCACTGGGTACATTATATACATGCCATGGGATTCGAGCACTGATGAGATTTCAGCCAAGAGTAGAGGGGGATAAATCACTCCAGCATAATGCTCATATGAAGTACGTGCTACTACTAGGTATTACTTTATCACATCTTGCTCTACTTGGTTTTGGTTGTGAACAAAGTCCCAAGTATCAAAATAGTAAAATCTATTTGTGTTCAATAGGCGTTAATGCGTTAATGTATGCATTAGGTCTGTTACAACGCCCTGAAAATATTGCTATATGGCTATTTTCGTTGCGATAATAAACTATCGCAATAATATCGTGTTGTTGGGAGGCATTGCAAGTAGTCACGCTGCGATAGCACATTGCATCGATTTTTTGTATCGTTGCGGTAGCAGTGGCTTGTTGCAACACCATGTGACATTGCATATAGGTGATATGACAACGACGGTTGCGTTACAGTAGGACGGATTCACAACTACGCGCATCGTTGCTATAATAGATATTGCGTCAATGCGCGTAATTGCAAATATGCAATATTGCAACGCGTTTGAGGTGTAGCGAATGCCGCAATTGCCATGCAGGTGCTCGTCATGATATCTGACCCAAACTGCAACAACCTCCTCCGCGTTGCTATACGTTGAGTGTATCACAATGAAATGAATAGCATACAAAATGAATATCAGCTATGGCAATCTGCGTTTAGTGTATCGCAACAAAATGAATAGCATAGATTAATCCAATATTATTGTTAGTTACATCAATCTAGTATTCACTCATACAACCCATTCAAATCAGAAACTGCAATTGTATCCATAGAAATTTCTGCATTCCAAATGATAACAATGAAGGGAGAATTAAGGTTGCTTTCCACCTAGGCAATCCTGAATCTTGTATATCGCGCCAAATCTCAATGTTCCTGCATGCCCAAATAAGAGACATATAGGGTTTCTAGTGAGATGAGAATTACAGCTTGTGGAGCTATATAGAAATGCATTGATAAAAATTAAGGCAATTATAAATGAAGGTCTATTTCCAGTTCTTACATGCATGCTGATTCCTTTTGCCTCTTCGCGTTCTACTTAGAACTATTAGTTCATTTCGAGATATGAAATTTTTTGATGGCTCATGATCACGATAATCCTTCACCAAATTCTTTGACAGCTTGATAGGTTTTAGTTTGCGAGCCGGAACATTTTCTTTTTATGTTGTGATAATGCTTCTTGTCTCAATCTGGTATAAAGACTTTGGAATATTGCTAGCTATAATCCAAGCACCACATCATCATGATTACCATACTTGTTCAAAACCATTACCTGCTCTGGTTCGAGTGTTCGAATAGTGTTATGCACTGGTGTTGCATCAATATTATCCTCAGTGTTCCTAGCTTCACGTTCTGTTGTATTGTAGCTTATTACATTGTTCGTCGCTTCATTGGTGTCCTTTACAATTATGCCTTCAGTGGTCCCTAATGCAATATTGGTTTCATAGGTAGTAGCCTGCAAATTACAAAAAAGAGAACAAATTATGTAGTATGACAAATTTAAAAGCAGTCGAGATTACGACTATAATCTATGTGAGCAATTTCAGAAACTTTTACGACCATTATGAATCTTTAATTGGCAATATAGCTTGGCAGTGGCGGAGCTAGGCCCAAGTTGTAGGTTGGGCCAAATGCTATCGTGCTGGTTTGGCTGGGCCAAAAGAAAAAATGCCAAAAACAAATGCAAAAAAAAAAACAGGAGTTTAACTGTCCAAAATACTGGCAAGTAGTTTTGAAAAACTACTGGTCAGTAGTTTGAGGATAATTTCATAAATGCACTATTAATTAATAAATTAATGTTTATTTTTATGATAGAATATTAAGTCTACCAAATTATTAAAACAATAGTTTATCTTAAAAATAAACAAATAGTTATTAATCAGATTGTTAATATAACTTTATTTATAACAATAAAAATTAATTGCTATAAATCTACAACTCTTATTTTTTCTGATATTGCCCTCAAATTGAGAAACTACTGGCCAGTAGTTATGATTTTAGATTATGAAATCTATATTGTTAGATCAAACTACTGACCCAGACCCTCAGTGTTCGAACAGTGTTATACACTGGTGTTACATCAATGTTGTCCTCAGTATTCCTAGCTTCACGTTTAGTTGTATTGCAGCTTATTACATTGTTTGTCGCTTCATTGGTCTCCTTTGCAATTATGCCTTCACTAGTCCCTAATGTAATGTTGGTTTCATTGGTAGCAGCCTACAAATTACAAAACAGAGAACAAATTATGTAATATGACAAATTTAAAAGCAGATTTCGACTATAATCTATGTGAGCAATTTCAGAAACTTTCACGAGCATTACAAATCTTTAATTGACAACAAAGCTTGACAGTGGCGGAGCTAAGCCCAAGCTCTAGGTTGGGCCAAATGCTATCGGGTTGGTGTGGCTAGGCCAAAGGAAAAAATGCTAAAAATAAATGAAAAAAAATAGATGTATCTTTCAGATCTAAGGGTGGGCATGAGAGTGTTAATTACCTTCGGATTGTAGTTTTGTGGAAACATTGCTGAAAACTCTTGCAATATTTTTTCTCGAAGTTTGGCCATGAGTTGCTCCTCCTATTCTTCTAGGTCGACAGCTTGCTTTGCAAGAAGCGCTTTTAGTTGCTCAAGCTCAAGAGCTTGTTCTTGGACTCTTTCCTTAAGCAGTTGCTTTTTATTTGGATTACGCGTGTAACCTTGGCCATGTAACCTGCTTGATTTGGCACCGGTTGTTTCCATATACGATTGCTGGAGAATAAGGCCCTCTTTACCACATGCAGATGGGTTACTTCTTGCTTCGTCACAACCCAATTCAGATGATTCAGCCATATGCAATCTCCTGGCTGCATTGCTCTGAGGAAAAGAAAGAAATATATGTGATCAATGTACATAATGTTGCGACAAAAAGTAAATTAGTTCACAAAGTTTATAGCACTCACATAAATACTTTCAGACGTCTCATTTTACCATTGTCCATGCTTCGTATGAGTAACCTTAAAGAATTCCATAGGGTCCGGCTTAGCACCAGTTTCTATATCTCTCTACAAATGCAAGCGTACACATCACTAATATGTCAGATTAATGTGTTACAAGCAGAGAACAATTATGACAATGTTTACTATTTCCCAGCTACACTGAGAGAAAGGCTTCGAACCAATTGCATGCATATTTTTCATTTCCTTACGATTCATAGAGTTCTGGCTGCTGATCTTCTGCTGAAAGTTAACAATTACAATTAGGAAACTTAAACTACCACTACAAAGCATAGAAGGTCAGGACTTTTCAATAGTTCAATATGTAGATGATACGCTCCTAATAATGGACAATACAACATACTTTTATCCCTGCCTGCTTGGGACATGCATGGTTACAAGGCCAAAAAACAAGGTAGTTTGGGAATCAAGAAATTAGCAACACAGAATGATACGCTCCTGGTAATGGAAGCCTCCCAAGACGACAGCTCTGAAAGCCCTACTACACACATTTGCTGAATTAACTGGCTTTAGCACTACTAGAAAAAAAACCCTATTAATACGCTTTATTTATGAGATAGATACATTTATTTCATCTTTATAGTAATATAGAAATGTTTTCAAAAAGCATGTTGGAGGCGTCTTCACACGTGCCGTGTCAAAAGCTTGTAGAGGTGAATTTTAAAAGCGTTTCTAAGATATAAAAGATGTTTGATAGAGACGATATATATACATGTACATATCTACATACACTTTTCTATTATAATAGACATGTTTTTGACGTGTTAATAAATTGAGACATAGCTTGATTGATTCGTTTATATTACGTATCTACTAATATAGAGACATTGTATATAATGTTTTAAAATATTATTCTTTATCACCTCTTTGTTTTTGACAACCTAGTCTAACCATCTCATCTTATCACATTGACATATTTTTAAAATCGAGTTAAAAAGTGTCTTGAAGTCTTGATGTAAAGATGTTTATAAAAACATAACTACACAATCGTGTCTAGAGGGCCTTTTTCTTGTAGTGTAGAGTAATAGATCATAACAAATCAATCATAGTTATACTAAATATCAGCAATGATAGAATGGAGGTCCTGGCTAATACAGTTAGGTGTAATGTGGGAAATTTGCCATTCATATACCTATGATTGTCATTATTTACCAC
This sequence comes from Eleusine coracana subsp. coracana, assembly GCA_032690845.1. NCBI lineage: Eukaryota > Viridiplantae > Streptophyta > Magnoliopsida > Poales > Poaceae > Eleusine > Eleusine coracana. Next base: position 37,910,785 of record CM064428.1, on the reverse strand, counting down.
AAAACCAAGATTAGAGGATTTCATCACACTTGTCCAAACAATTGAGAAAAAGACTCACAAGTTACCTTGGAGCATTTGGACTAAAAGAAATGAACACTGTTACCTTGAACTTTGAAGTTCCAAAGTTCTTGATTAAATAGTGTCACTCTATAATGTCCAGGTTTTCAGGGTTATGCTTCATTCTAGCATCATAACTCTTGTATGTCTTATATGTAGCACTAAAAGTGGATCTCCATACTTTGTAGTGCTCTTGCACAACATTCAATATCTTTTCCTTGGCATCACCAATGTGCTCCATATCCCATCCTTCCTATTGTAAGCCACTCATGTTAATATATTGTCAACAACTGATAAATGGTACGGTGTACAAGGAACTTAACATACCATAATGCTTTCTATGATGTAATTCTTGATTTCTTCGCTTACATGTTTCCACTATCCAACTCCAATTATTGGAGTCTTTGTCCTTGTAAGCGTAATCACTTCATCCACAAATGTACGTCTATTTTTTCCACAGGGACCACCCAAAGTTGGCGAAAATTCAATTTGCATTTTCACTACGCTAGTCTTATATTTCCTAGCAAGTGCAGCTAGACCTACTTTCATGGTACCACGACCAACAATCTTGCCATTTCCTAATATTCATAAAACAAATGGCTATGAGATAATGCGTCTATACTAAACTACAAGGTTTCAGGGCTAATGCTACGACATTAATAATCATATATATATATATATATATATATATATATATATATATATATATATATATATATATATATATATATATATATATATATATATATATATATATATATATATATATATATATATATATAACCTTTCACCTTCTTTATTCTCCTAGCATGAATTGGCCATTCTTTTCCTCCTGATCCACTGCAACTAGTGCCCTCACCATCTACTTGTGTAGGCTCACTATAATTGTTATAACACACTGAAACATTGCACATACTGATGTCTTAGTTAAAGAAAAAAAATATGTTTACAGAACAAGAAATCAGAATGAGAAAAGAGTTACTTATGTCTCTCAGGAGGTCTTTCTCCTTCAGCCATGTAGTGTATGCTGCAATTGAACCATCCTGGTCTACATCGCAAAGACCTTCAAGATACCAATAATAGGACTATTGCAAATAGGAGAAAAAATATAGTTTACATATGGTTTGTGAAGTACAAAAAGAACATGTATACCAGTATCAGATCCTTGCTTCTGAAGACAATATTTGTAAGCATCAATATTCTCGTCACCAAGACTATCATCATCCTCATCCTCATCAGACTCGGACTCCCTCACTCATTTCAGGGGTGTAATGCTAACGTCTCCATTAGCTGATTGATCAAATGTTGTCAATAACATCCTAACTTTCTTCTCGGCACCAATGCAATCAATTAACTTTTCCAAACAATCTGGGAAATCAAATGCTCCGAGACTTGCTGAGCTATTTCCACTTCTCTTCTCGTAGTCGAAGTAGTCCCGCGTAGTATATCCAAGCTTGCATTTCACTGACATAAGGCCTTCAAATGTCAGTCAACCCTTGTCCAGAGGACCCCGGTAGGTTTGATGTTCCCTGTTTCTTCTCGTACATTCGACTGCTAAAGTCCATGTTTCACCACTCAATGGGGGGGGGGGGGGGCTGCGTATGTGTACATAAATACTGTCAATACTAGGGACATCTTGAGATCTAAGCAGTTGTATAAGAGTACTACATACTATAGCAAGTGCAAGTTACTCACCTTTCGCTTGCTGGACCAAGGTGATCTGCTTCAATGTCTTGCCGTTGTCTCATGGCTACGCCAGAGTCAGTGGATCAGTTGTTGGAGATATTCATGGTGGCAGAAGTTGCGCGGTTAGTGCTCAGAGCAACGCCGTGCAGCAACCAGTCGTCTCTCCTTGTCCGCCTCTAAAAGATTATGCAAAAAGATAGCAGCGGCTGTGAGTTTTCTTCTTTTGAGATGTCGTTGTGAGTTCATGAGTAGGTGGCTGGGGCCGAACCACATTAATTTGGAGTGGCTGAGTTGAATTAGGTGGGCTCATGAAAATTTTTCACCCATGCACGCCTAAAGTTTGGAGGGAACATTCAATCAAATAAAAAAAAATCGAACATTTGCTATAAGTTTTAATCGCTGGTAGAGCCGGTCATATGTATTTTAGAGCCCAGGGCGAAGCTAAAAGCTGAGCCCCTTTATATATATGTGTATATATACACTTAAAATTTTGCCAATTGAATGAAAATATAATTACTAATCAAACAAAGTCAAATTTAGACAAAAATGATTGTATATTATTTTAAAAATTTCTACAACTATTTCTAGCGGTAAAGTCACTAATGATAGTGTTACTATAAATCTCGTCCAACAATTTCTTCTCAATGTATAAAGTGGCCAAACCATTCAATCTTTCTTGAGATATTGTGGACCTTTAAATAGTTGTTCAACAATTTCTATTTTAAGAAGCTTCTTTTAGCTAATGCCATAGTCACGGACACAGTAAATAAGATTTGATATGCAATAGAAATATTGAGATATCTTCTAGTTGATATGATTTATCCACGGCTTCTGAGATCCCAAGAACTCTCCTTTTTTCTTTCTTCTTTCTCATTTTCTCATGCCCAGATGGATATATTCTAGTTGACATGACTTGATTAAAAAATGTAAAAATAATTAGTCAAACAACCTTCTCGTTTGATTATAAATTTTACACCAATTATTCAAGAAATCAATTGAACTCAAACCTAGTCCTGATGGCTGCTCTGCTGGAACTCAACATATGGGCCAAATTTGCTTGTACATGTATATGCATATGCTATGGGTCAGGGCCCCTTAGTTTTGGGGGCCCAGGAAACAAACATGCCCTTAGCTAGCAGCACACGAGATTGGTACAGCTTATGCAATAGCTTATGAAGCTGTTTTGACTCAAGCTACACCAAACGATGAAGTTGTAAAATAGTATATGCAAAAGCAGTCATAAGCAATTCTCCATTTTGCTATACTTGTCCAAGCTGAAAATTGTAGCTTATCACAGCTCATGCATGCATGGTAGTCATTTCATATATATAATCCGTTTGTGAAAAGCTGTTTTACCAAACGGTTTGACTATATAAGCTGCATAAGTTAGAATAAGCCAAAAAACTGCTTTTAACTGATAATCCAAAGCTAAAGCTGTTTTTATGTGATATGAAGCTCTACCAAACAAACAACAAAATAACACAGTTCATCCAGTTCAACCACGATATCAATAAAACACAATCAGAAGTGTTCAACACAAACATACAACTACAAAGAAAAAAAGTGACAACGATAATGAGACTTGAAACTAACTATGCGATGAGGAGGGGATGACGAGCATCCATAGAGACGAGCAACGATGGTGACGACGAGGGGACTCATTAGTTGACCCGAGCAATCTTGCAATGTAGCTCGACGGCGTCAGGCCTCCCCGCGTTATGGGGGTGGCTGATTTACCGGGACGCGTGCATGACGACTGCCATGCTAGAGTCGTTTGGTCGTCGTTGCAGAACGGGAACCAGTACCAATACTTGCCTGATTGGGTGGACCAGGAAGGAATGCACAATCCGGCAGTGAAGGGGGGCTCTTCATCGCTGCTGTGGTCGGTGGTGGTGTCATCATCGCCGATGGTCACCTTGACGACCTCCGTCGGTGGCGCCTCCTCCTCTGCCGCCGGGGTAACCACCTCCTTCCCCTTCATGGCCACCAAGGCAACATCCTCCTCCTTCGCTACCGCCGAGGCGACCTCCTCCTCCTCCTCCTCCTCCTCTGAAGCCGGGATGAACTCCTCCTCCTCCACCTCTGACATCGGGACGACCTCCTCCTCGTCCTCCTTCACTGCTGCCAAGATGTTCGGGGCCAGAGCGCCACGGACGCGCTTTGGCGAAGGCGCTGGCATCGGGACGACCTCCTCCTCCTCCTCCTTTGCTGTTTCTGAGATGTCCGGGGCCAGAGCACCGTGGACGCGCTTCAGCGAATGTGCTGATGCCGGGACGACCTCCTCCTCCTCCTCCTTCGCTGCCACCAAGACGTCCGGGGCTAGAGCGCCACGGGCGCTCCTCGGCGAAGGCGAGCGCGACTCGCTGCAGCGTGCTCCAGTGACGGAAGAAGACGAACCACCGCTCTGTAAAGAGTCAATGAACAGTAAAATATCCCCATTCCATAAATCGTGATATATCGACTCGATAACTAAATCAATGCACAAAATAGTACCGATGTTAGCCTAAAAGTGTCGAGAACTATCGAGAATTGCAGAGATATTGAGCAAATGAAAAACCCCTAAAATTGTACGGAAATCATGGAACGTGGGTAGGAACATACCATGGACTCCAGGAGGAGAGGGGTGTGGAGGTTGCCGTTGCTAGCGGCCTCCCTTGAGTCCCCCATGGGCGCCATGGCAGTTGAGCTTGGCGAGCGGCGACCGAGGGTTTGAGGTGGTTTGAGCGCGACGAAGAAGACGAGAAGCAGGAGAGTGGAGTGATGGCGGAAATGGGAGTGCGCCCCTGATATGGGCATGAGGTCGAGAGGTGCCTTCTCTCATACTAGCACGCTTAACACACAGAAACATGGGGCCGCGAAACATGGTCCCACATGTCCTTGAATCCTGAACTTCAGTGTATGTCGTAAAAAAAATGGAAGGCAGAAAGTTTTTCCTTCTTTTAGGCCCTGTTTGGATCCATCTTGTTAATTTTTAACAAGGTGTTAAAGTTTAACAACTTAAAAAATAAGGTGTTAAAATTTAACATCCATCTATTTGGATCCATGTTAAAGTTTAACAAGTTTTATCAAGTTTTTCTCAAGATAGGTACATTTTAAGAAGTTTTACCACCTCAAAACCAGGTAAAGATTTTGAGGGTGTTAAACTTTAACATCTCCCTTTTAATAGGAGTGTTTGGATGTTTTTTTTTACTCCTAGAAAAAGAGAGCATTCACCCTGCAAACCTCTCAACTCTGTCCATCCACCGTCTTCTCTTCTCTCATAAAATGTGACGCCATCCACTATACCGCACGCTGACTGGTGGCTCCGTAGTTGCCTATTGGTTGGTGGTTCCCAACAAAATTCTCCCCATAGCTGGATCACCATAGGCCGGTTACGATCTGACCGTGCAAGAAACATCGTGGCCTCGCGGTCGCATCTAGAGTAGACTGGACGAGCATAAGGGGGACCCTTGAACCATTTAGGAGATTCAGTAATGATGGGCTTCATGGACAGGTCCCAAAACTTCATGGAACCATATTGACTGATTACCACCATGTACCACTCTTCCCAGTAAGCAGCATCCACAAATCTTTGTGCAAGTCGGTCTATATTTGGTAATGTTGTCCACATGCCATTAGTCTTCTCATGGTACATGATGTTTCCTGAAGAGAACAGAAGGATCACAAAAGGACCACCATCTTGCCTGGGTGTCTTATAGAGGACTGCGTGCTCGATGAACAGAGGTCCACAACCACCAGTGTCATCATTCTTCATGAAATCAGACAACAACTCCTCATTTCTATTGCTGTTTGACGACAATGGTGGCAGTGGGATACTCTTGCCAGTGATTGGATTGACCAGGCTCAAGGAGAACTCCTTATCAATAGTGACAAGCCAGTCATCCTTCGCAGCCAACCAACTACGTCCCTTCAGCACCTCAAGAACTGACTGTGATGATGAGGTCATCGTCATCCCTTGCCCGATAATATGCAGCACAAAAGATTCCAAAAAAACATCAGGCTCTTCTATCTGGTCTTCTGGAGTGGATGCCATCGACGTCAGTAGCATAGGGACACCAGGTATCAAGCCATGCTGCTTCATCACCTGCTTGCATTCTTCCTTTCCAATAGTTATCAACCTGATGGCTGCAATCCCGTCCACCAATCCGATAATACTATCCGATAGAGCAAGAGGCAACGAACCCCATTGGCTAACCCTCGAAATTAAAATGGTACATATCATCATTGAAGCCAAGCCGGTAACATTGTAACACAAAAACTAAAGCAGGTTAAAAGTAATGCTAGGCCCTGTTTGGGTGTTGTAGTTTTCCAAAACCAAATTAAGTATTAAGAAACCATAGTTTTAGAAGTAGCTAGCGACAAGCAAAACCATGGTTTAGAAAAAAGAGGTGGGGAGTAGAGTTTTTTAAACTTGAAAATACCTGCACTTTTAGCAATACCATGGTTTCTAAAACTGCAAAACTTGTCACATGCAAAGACCTCCCTACCTCCCAAAACCAACATATTTTGCTAAACTATAGTATTCTTGCAAAACTCCATAAAATACTTTATATCCAAACAGGGCCTAAAGTATATTCCTATCGATCTATATTAAGCCTCAACATAAAATAGGCAGCCCGCAAATTAACCAGCCAAAGCCCATGCTTGCACACAAAGCAGCCCATGAAACAAATAAAATGATGCGCCACCCTATCGATCATCTTCCTCGTAAATAACAAGAATATGCATGTATTCCTGAAAGGCTGAAACTATGGATGATAGAAATGCGAAATTAAAAGGACAAAAAGAATTTTAATTATATTAATATACTACAACTGAGGGCCTATAATTTTGCTTTTAGCATAGGGCCTCTGAAATCTACGGTACGGGCCCTGGCATGAATTCCACCCTGGTTGGGAGAGCAGAAATCGAACGAGATTGCATGCGCGCGCTAGAACCGAATGCATGCATGGAGAAAGGGGTGGAAAATGTAACATACGATTGCTCCGGGTTATGACCAGAGCCTTCCGCTTCAGACTCCTCTACACCGAGGCCGCTGGAAGCCAATCTGCAGCATTTTGCCACGGGAGGATGTCCGTGCTCGACCATGACGATGAGAAGTTTTTTTTTGAAACTATGATGATGAGAAGTTGGGGGAGGCGAAAGGTGAGAGAAGTTGGGGGAGGCAAAAGGAGAGAGAAGTTGGGAGAGTGAACTACTAAATGACCATTGGGCCCGTAAAATTAGACCCACTGTTCAGTGAAAGTGTAAGTGAGGCGAGGGTACGCGGAAGAGGCGGAGTCTGATGGATATGCGCGTAGAGGTGAAGCATGGTGGTGGGCCCGTATGTCCCATCACCTTCTAGCCGTGGTGAATGGTCAATTCACGGGTGTCGTACCATTCCCAGACATTTTACTACTAGTTTGCACGTCCAACACGTTTTCCCCAGAGCAGCGGAGGAAGGCCACGACCACACATGACGTGGTTAAACACCGCTATAGTGCTCCACATCTCATCACGCACACTAGCTCTCTCATCGCGCACTAATTCCCCAAACCACTCGTACAAGCACATCATGGCTAGCTCTAGCGCTCCATCCAGCCACCGCTCTCCTTCAACCGGTGTTGGCGCAAGAGGCGTATCCGGTGGCAGCCATAAGCATCTCCGTTCACCGTCTCCTGACCCCCCGGCTAGAGGACCCAACCAGTCGTTGAGGACGGCCACTTGCAATAAAGCGGTGGCGGACTATCTCGGGATTGTCCCTGGTGCAGCCTCTGATTGTCTACTACGGATGAGCATACTAGTTTGGATTGAGAAGATGTATTTAGTGATATATAGTGGCGTTGACTATTTCTTGTGTTTTTCACTGGCTTCCGCTTCTGCAGGTGAAAGTGATCAGCCAGGAGGAGCCCAAACCCAATAAATGGTTAGTCGTGGTTGCGGCCTGCCACTCTCTCTTAGGGCCTGACTGCGGTATCAAGGTCACCTTGGATGCAGACGATGACGGGTGCTTCGTTTGGTGTAGGGAGGCCTCACACGTTGCTCGGTTGGAATATGAGAAGTTGATTCATGTCAATGATGATTGCTACTCTGTTAGATTCCTTCAGAAGGAAGTTCTTCAATTGTACAGGGAGGATGCTGATCAAGTTTGTGGATTTGACATTCGTGGCGGCTTGAGGGGTCATGGGAAAAGAGACCTCGTAGGCCAAAAGAGAGCTCGTACTCTTAAGCCAGAATAAGCTTGATCTGGGTGATGTAGTGTTTTCTTTAGTTTCCTTCTTTTTGAACTTTGTTTGTTGAAAACATAATTTGTAATATCATCGCTAAGTTAGTGAAATTCTCGATTGTACAATCTAAGTGCATACATCATTATGAGTGTTCTAGTGATCCAACAAATTTAAAGTAAACACCAAAAAGACTAACAAAAAAATCACCAGGATAAACATAGTTCACCATAATTAAATGACCATATATATATAGTTCGACACACACATAGTTCAACACAAGAATAGTTCAACACAAACATAGTTCACCAAGATAAAAAGGCTAACACATTAATAGTTCAACACACACATAGTTCAACACAATCATATAGGACATAAAATAAGAACAACAACATAATTAGTAACTAACACTACCATGCCATGCATGGAGAGAACGAGCGACGACACACCAGGAGCACGCACTTCACATCCAGCCTTCATTCTTGGTGAGATAACGGTGGCGGCTGACCTTCTTCTCATCGTGCTTCGGTGAGTTGGAACTCATGATGCCCAGAATGTGAGACTGCATGCCGGCATAGTCCGTCTTCCGCTGCTTCTTGCCAATGCAGATGGGGCACTAGAAGATGTCCCTGCCATCTGCCGCGGTGTAGTTGAACTTTAGGCGTAGTCGGTGCCCTTTGGGATCTTGCCGACGAGGGGATCGTTGGAGTCGGTGGAGATGGAGCCGTAAGACCGTTCTGATGACGTGGAGCGGGAGTGAGAACTACGCGTCAGAGATGGCGGACGGCGAGCGCGGGGAGGCGGCGATGCAAGAGGAGGCGAACGGGCACGGGTGGGAGGGAACACCAGAGCCGGAGAAGGGGAACATGCATGGACCAGGGACGCCGCCAGAACCAGAGGAGGGGAGGAATGGGAGCGGACGGGTGACACCACCGGAGATGGTGAACTGGTCCAGGAGGGCGGCCCAGAGATGGCGAGTGCGACGTGCCCGCGGCCAGGGCGGCCAGCCTCTCAGCCGGGAGCATCACCACCCCGGGGCCCGATGGGAACAACATTAGGGCCATTCCCATTCTCCAGTGGTGGACCGCCGGTGGAGGCGGAGGCGACGAGGAGCAGGACAACAGCGGCGAACGACTACGGCGGTGACCACCGCCGCCCTACATATACATCAAATCCAACATTAGGAAAAAACTCATCAACCATAGTCGGATACGTACCATTTAACTCAAAACAAATAAAAGATTGCCTAATCCAACAAGAGGCGATGATTATGACTCACCAAGGATGACGAGCCCGGAGGAGATCGCCCTGAGGCCATGGATACTATGACGGCGAGGAAGGCGACGACGACGAAGGGGAGGAAGCGCGATGGTAGTAGAGAGGCAACGAAGCCGAGATGGGAGTAGTTTATTGTCACACCCGTCGGTGCACGGGGTAGTCTTACATTTATTGACAAAGAAGGCAATGCGAGTGGGTCCTTCTTGGTGTCAATAAACTATGGCTGTTCCATTTTGATGTTTCCAAGAGTACCATGTCATCTTTATTCTCAATGGGTCTTTCATTTGCAATTAGTTACATGCCATATCAGCAAATATGATGACATGGCATGGTATTTATTATGAAGGAGAGGAGATGCGTTTCATCCCCATGAAAGGATGTTGACACTATTTCCAAAACCAGAAAGCCAAATGAAATTGGATTGAGGGTGTTTCCTTTGATCCCCAACACACTCAACCAAACAAAACACCAACTAGCAATAACTTAGTTATTCTATGAAATTGTGCTATGAAAGTGAACACTGAGAGATGTACTTTCATTTCATAAAATAAAACTTTAAAAATGACGTGTTACTCTTTGAAGGACCTAGAAGGCGACCAGAGGGGGGGGGGGTGAATGGGAGCCAATAAAAATTCTCCCTGAGAACTTGGCCTATATCCCAAATACAACCCAAGCCAACATCAAAACAAATCACCAAGGTCACACACACCAACTTGTGATGTGCTAACTTTAGGAATGACTCACTACAACGGAAGACTAAAATGGAAGCACAAGAGGTGAAGGAGAACAGCCAAGGCACACAACTATGGGAGAGTCACACTGAAATCAAAACATTTCTGAACTTGCATCGGCAGTGGCGATCATGTCATCGGCAGTGCTGATCGGCAAATTTGACAGAGCGTCGGTAGTGCTGATCAGATCATCGGTAGTGCCGATCAAGTACAGCCAAGACACAAAGCTACGGGAAAAACACACAAAAAACAATTAATGAGAGTGGAGAACAAAGGCACAAAACAATGGAGGAAACACACTTAAAACTGAGCTGTTCTGACAGAAAATCAGTAGTGCCGATCAGGTTATCGATAGTGCCGATCGGCAGTGCTGGTCCAGGCGATCGGCAGTGCTGATCCGGTCATTGGCGGTGACCATCGGCACTGCTGGTCCTGCTGGTCCATCGGCAGTTGGTGCCACCGGCAGTAGCCATCGGCACTGCCCGTCAGGCCCGATAGGTTCAGAACAGCAATCGAGGATCGCAAAGAAAAACTGCAAAACCCTATCAAACGAACTAGAGATACATCATGGTAGGACGTTCCATCTCCAAGTGGAATCACACAAAAAAGCTCAAGAATTCATCGCGAATTTGAGGATTTACCGAAAGCTCTAGGGTTTGAATGTTCTTGAGAAAATCTATGAAATCGAAGGTGCTCTTGCCTAGGATTCAATAAAGGATCCATAGAGGAATGCTTAGGCATGTCCTAACACCAAGATCCCTCAAGAAATTTATGCCAAAACCCACTCAAAAACGAGATCGAAAATCTATATGAAAATAGCTCCAAAAATAGGGAAAAAGAGAAATTTGGGATTTTGGGAGAGAGGAAGATCTTGAGCACAAAAATAAATCTCATATCATGGAAACGTGCTTACAAGATCCATAGGTACAAGGCTAGGAAGCCACCCTCTTCCTCCCACTATTTGGAAGAGCAAGAGATGTCTCTCACACACCCACTACTCTCCTCTAAAACATGAAGACCTCTCCTAGCACTTGAATGAAGTCCTAACACAAGGCTAATGGAAGGACAAGCACGTCTTCCACCAGCCCTACCTCTCCTTGTATAGGCCTGATGAGGACATCACTCCTATGGATACACACAACACTCCTTCAAATCTGGACTTGCAAGGTCCAATGACTAGAGCTCGTGCACGACAACTAAATTTAGAGGTGAGCTCGTTCCTACGTTCTTCGCTATATGTTACTTTTGAGAATGGTTTGCTACCTAATGATTATTTTATGATTAGAAACCATGGAGAGGACCAGGAGATGATGGGAGAAGGATTTGAAAACGTGGAGGGCCAGCAAGGGCTTGGAAGTCAAAGTGGAGGCCCAATCAAAACCGACTTCGAGTCTGTTTCGGGGCCCAGGACCAGTCTGTACTAAAACGGTCGCCCAGGACGCATACGGACTCAGATTTGGACGTTCTATATATGCACGGAAAGATAAGGAGAAGACCTTTCCAATGCCGCCGGCCTCATGTCAAAATTCATCCGGAGTCATCAGGAATCGTCAAAACAAGAGAGAGTCCAGAATCTGTGTCGGTGCTGCGTCGCTTATTTTTTGTCTTTGGGCCTTGTATCTAGTTGAGCCCAATTCGGGGCGCGTCCAGAGGGTCTTGCACGACCCTAGGGTCTTTATATACAGCCGCCGCCGCACTATTAGGGTTCGGATTTTGCTTAGATCAATTCTGTTCATAAACAGTTTTGCCGTTCATCGGTTTGTGAGACCCCAACTTAGAGAGTTTAATCATACATCTGCAATTGTGTTGCATTCTTCGTTGTTCTTGCTTGTGTTCTTGATTCGCAGGCAGGGATTAGCCTTCTCGGCGAGGTCAATCGTCTTTTGGACGGTTGATAACCAGAGGAGACGTCGTGCTGCGATTGCGGGGTTTAGAACGTGCTGTTCTGAAGCCGGATCGATTTGTGTGTCGCCTCCGACCAAATCAACTTACCAAGAACCTTTCGGAAGATCGGGAATCCTTGTCCACATCAAGTGGTAATCAGAGCTTCAGGTGCACCGTCAGGTTCATACTACCCTTTAGTTTTGTTTTCGTGTTCTTCCTATCGTCCACTGAAAATACCAAAAAAAAAATTTTCCCCGCCCATAACCACGTGTTTAGCCTTTGCATATTTCAATTTCAGAGTCCGTAGTGTTGAGTTTGTGCCCTAGTTCTTGTTTAGTCGCTGGTTTAGTTTGTGTTTTTGTCGTCAGTAGTGTTTCCCTTGCAACCCTAGCCGCCATCCCCCTCACCATCCTCGGTTTTGTCGGCTTTGTGTGCTAGGGTTGATTGATCAACACGCCCACCCTAGTCCCACCCTAAACCTACCCTCACCACCTCGGACCAATTTTCATAAATCCCACTTTCCGCTGCATCCACCTCGCCACTCCCTACCCGACCCCAAGCCCGACTCGGATTTCACTAAAACCACCGGGTTCTTCAAAACCGATTCCGACACCCCTTCGGTAAAACAGCCATAACTTTTCGCTCGGTTGTCCATTTTGGCTGAAATTTTTACAGGAGATTCTAGACGAAAAGTTGAGCATACCCACACTAGGCTATGCCCTGTGTGCCCTCGTCAAAAAATTCAAAAAAAATCAGGAAGATAAAGAACAAATTCATTCAAGTTGAAACCCGACGTTTTCTGAAACTTCAAGATTTTCTGTAGGCCACGTCCTAGCTCGATTTGAGCTGAAATTTTTTGTGGTTTCTCCCTGTTTGCTAGTGAGTTGGAAAAAAATATCAAAAAAATAAAATCAAAAAAAAAGAAATTTGGGATTCCTACTAGTGCTCCATCTAGCCCCCTGAAATTTCTGAGTTTGGCTGTTTTACACTAAGCCCCCTGTTATCGGCTGTGTCCCTTTGTCTCCTTGTTTCTTCTTTGCTATCACTACTGTTCTAGGACATAGTTAGACCAGCAACTAGGGACAAGTTACTTGGGCACTTATTCAGCTTTACTATCTGTTTTTGATTTGTGTGCCACTCATATATACATATTTGGCCTTCCTAGCTCTACATACTTCTTCTGGACAGCACATAGGTTATTTGGTAACCCTTGCAATCGTGGAACACTTCTCCCTGGTATCCTTCGCTTTGTTGTTTTCAGAACTTTGTAAGAGCTTTGCAAGAAGCTTACTTTTGCTGTGTTGAGAGGCACCACTGCTTAGTAGTTTTGTAGGGATAACCTTCACTTTTTTGTTTCCTGTTTTGGTGTTTCTGATGTCAGGAAGCGACGGGGAGGGTGCTTCACCCTCCAAATTGGATGAGTGCGTGAGCCAAAATCAGTTACAGAAGGCTTTGCAGGCGGTTCAGAGTGATTTGGCAGAAACGATCACGAGGGCCGTCACCGACGCCGTCACCAAGCTTCACCTGGGAGAAAGCATTGAGCGGTTGGATAAGAGAGTCTCTAAGTTAACCGATCAGGTTGTCGAATTGGAGACCGCTCACAAGACCAACAACAACAACAACAACAACAACAACAACAACACCAACACCAACAACAACACCAACAACGACGTTGAAGGCGATCATGATGAAGCAACGGTGTATAAGGCTGATGGCACCGTCGATAGGCCAGCTACAAGGACCGCAAGGTTACGACGCCGTTTGCAATGTAACCCTCAAGGTATGGGTGGTTTCCACAACCACACCCGTCGCACACAAGGTAACTATGCTCCAGATGATCCGTATGCTAAAATTAAGTTTTCAATTTCTTCGTTTTCGGGTCAATACAATGGTGATGCTTACCTTGATTGGGAAATGACGGTAGAACAAAAATTTAATGCCCACCTTGTTCCTGAACAACATAGAGTTAGACAAGCCACTAGTGAGTTTAAGGACTTTGCTATTGTTTGGTGGAGTGGTCTAGCTGCTGAAACCGATTTGCCTACTACTTGCCACGTCCTAGCTCGGTTTGAGCTGAAATTTTTTGTGGTTTCTCCCTGTTTGCTAGTGAGTTGGAAAAAAATATCAAAAAAATAAAATCAAAAAAAAAGAAATTTGGGATTCCTACTAGTGCTCCATCTAGCCCCCTGAAATTTCTGAGTTTGGCTGTTTTACACTAAGCCCCCTGTTATCGGCTGTGTCCCTTTGTCTCCTTGTTTCTTCTTTGCTATCACTACTGTTCTAGGACATAGTTAGACCAGCAACTAGGGACAAAACGTGACCTACATAACACACCCACCTACCACCGGGGGCATAATCGTCCATCTTTTGCCTTATCGCCCGAATGCCATCTAGTCCTTCACGACTTTGATTTGCCTCAAAGCAAGCTCTGTGATGGTCCCATGTGCACCACCAACCACCGCCACCGGTTTTGAGGCCCAAACCAGGAAATCGCCTCGCATGCTTCTCAAAACGTGACTTCTCGATGTCGATGCGTAGTCACATTGTCCCGCGATCTTGACCACCAGCAAGTCTCTCCCAGTCCCTGTCCATCGGGCCCCCTTGTCACTTGCACCGACATCCTGTTCATCTTGACTTGGTCAACACGCCGTCTTCATCACCACCCACGGTTTTGAGTCTCAACCGCAAAACCGTCCGTGCTTCTTGCCTCTCCATGTGTACGGTGTGGATCACCCTTGACTTCACCCGGCATCCTGATCATCTGGCCCCAAGTCCCCTACTTGTGCCTAATCCTCTCGCCGTTGACCGCCAAGTCGACTCCAGTGACATACACATCATGAGACAAGCAAACATATTTCCCAACTCCTGCAATACCACCAATACCACCACCAACTCCAGTTAGTCAAAACCATGACATGCATAAACTAATGCAATCCCAAGATTTCCGTATTTCAACTCAAACACCAAATCTGTTGAAGTCAATTACTCATCACATATATTGCAAACCATGGCACATATCCACATGGTTTCTCAATCCCCCCCTTGATGAGTACATTGACAGCCTCAAATGCACAAAGATTAGAGAGTGAAATACGAAACCAAATAAAATCATCCAAAAGGCCAAACCCAAAGAAAAGGTGAATACAAGTCATCTAGCAAAGTAGGGATCATAAAACCAAGAGTTGGCAAAGAAAGCGACTTGAGACGCAAAGAATGTGAAAAGCGCAAGAAAACACTCAAGATCATGATATGCTTCCCCTCAACTTGTGGTAGGTCTTATGTAGTGCAAAATGGATTATTTTAATTTTCTTAGCATAATTTGTACATGACCCAATATTTTCTCCCCCTTTGGCAATGAACTCAACAAAGAGGCTAAAGAACAAGCAAACATGAGATGCATGAAAATGCAAACCTAAGGAGCTTCAATAATTATGCAAACTAGCATTTAACTTTGCTAATCATAAACATTGAGCCATGAAGTGTAAAAACAATAGCGCACAACCATACAAAGATCAAAAATAGATAGCAAGACATAAACACCAAGAGCTATACAAGCTAAGCAGAAAGATTGACTAGCTTAGATAGAATCAAATTTGCTTATCATGAGAAAAGCTGCCACCACATGTGTAAGTACTCTGATCCAAGGCAAAACAAGCATCAAGTGAATCATAAGAATCTAGCCAGTTTCAATCTCAACTAGGGCAACAAGCATTCACAGAAAATGAGCTTTACAAACACTCACATATGCAATAGAGACGCATTTGATCAAGTGTTTATTGTTTATCCTCATATGTCCTCTTATACATACGGAGGATCGCACGATTGGGTACGGCAAACACCCCGAGGTCTCAAATCATAGTGTTTGGATTTAGTATTTTTAGAATTATTCTTGATCAAAAGCACTTAGCAGATTATCAAGGTTTATTCACAAGACAAAAGAGCATGCCTTTGCGGCAAAAGGAACACACCTTCCCGCAATGTCCTGTCATGAGCTAAACATTTGCAAAGCCTTCCATTTTGCAAACACAAGGTGCCAAAGCCAAGATATCCAATGAGCTAAACATGAGCTAAACATGAGCTAATCATCGTGACAAGAAATGCAAGAAAGCATAAGAACTAAAGCTCATCTACCAATGCATATATTACATATGAGATGCAATGCATAAAAGATAAGATACATATATACAAGAGTACACCAACTCCCCCTCAAATGATGCCATAAGGATGATAAACACCAAGTCCCCCCCCCCCCCCCCCCCCCCCCGAAGAAAAGCATGTCTAGAAACATCGAGGGGTTTGGTGAGGATATCAGCTAGTTGGTTTCTCGTGTCGATGTATTTGAGCTCAACATGCCCCTTTTCAACATTGTCTCTCAAGAAGTGGAATCACACATTGATGTGCTTGACCTTACCATGTTGGATTGGGTTTTTGGCTAAGCATATGGCACTGGAGTTATCACACATGAGTGGAACACTCTTAAAGGTCAACCCATAGTCTCTCATGGTAGATACAACCCATAGAATTTGTGAGCAGCAGCTAGCGGCAACAACATTGATGAGGACATCACTCCTATGGACACAACACTCCTCCAATTCTAGATTTCCAAGGTCCAACGTCTAGAGCTCATGCACGACAACTAAATTTAGAGGTGAGCACGTTCCTATATTCTTCATTATATGTCATTTTTGAGAATGGTTTGCTACCTAATAATTATATTGTAATTAGGAACCATGGAGAGGACTAGGAGATGATGGGAGAAAGACTTGGAGATGTAGAGTACTAGTTGGGACGTGCAAGCAAAGGTGGAGGCCCAAGCAAAACCGACTTTTAGTCTGTTTTGGGGCCTAGGACCAGTCTGCACTAAAACGGACGCCCAGGACGCATTTGGACTCGGATTTGGACGTTCTACATATGCACGGAAAGATAAGAAGAAGAAATTTCCAATGCCGCTGGCCTCATGTCAAAATTCGTTGGAGTCATCGGGAATCGTCGAAACAAGAGAGGGTCCAGAATCTGTGTTGATGCTGCGTCACCCATTTTTAGCCATTGGGCTCTAATACCACTTGATATGAACAAGGGTTCCCGATCTTCTGAAAGGTTCTAGATAAGTTGATTCGGTCAAAGGCGACACACAAATCAATCCGGCTTCAGAACAACACGTTCTAAACCCTGCAATCACAGCACGACGTCTCCTCTGGTTATCAACCGTCCTAAAATTATTGACCTCGCCGAGAAGGCTAATCCCTGCCTACGAATCAAGAACACAAGCAAGAACAAAGAAGTATGCAACACAATTGTAGATGTATTATGAATCTTACAAAGTTGGGGTCTCACAAACCGTAATGACAGCAAAACTGTTATGAACAGAATAATCTAAGCAAAAACCCAAACCCTAGTGGTGCGGCGTCGGCTATATATAAAGACTCTACGGTCGTGCAAGACCCTCTGGACGCGCCCCTAATTGGGCCTTGATGTGAACAAGAGTTCCCAATCTTCCGAAAGATTCTGGATATGTTGATTTGGTCGGAGGCGACACACAAATCAATCCGGCTTCAAAACAACACGTTCTAAACCCTGCAATCGCAGCACGACGTCTCCTCTAGTTATCAACCGTCCTAAAATGATTGACCTAACCGCGAAGGCTAATCTCTGCCTGCGAATCAAGAACACAAGCAAGGACAAAAAAGAATGCAACACAATTGCCGATGTATTATGAATCTCACAAAGTTGGGGTATCACAAACTGTTATGACGGTGAAACTGTTATGAGCAGAATAATCTAAGCAAAACCCGAACCCTAATGGTGCGGCGGCGGCTGTATATAAAGACTCTAGGGTAGTGCAAGACCCTCTGGATGCGCCCCTAATTGGCCCTTGATGTGAACAAGGGTTCCCGATCTTCTGAAAGGTTCTTGATATGTTGATTGGGTCAGAGGCGACACACAAATCGATCCGGCTTCAGAACAGCATGTTCTAAACCCCGCAATCACAGCATGACGTCTCCTCTGGTTAACAACCGTCCTAAGATGATTGACCTCACCAAGAAGGCTAATCCCTACCTGTGAATCAAGAACACAAGCAAGAAGAAAAAAGAATGCAACACAATTGCCGATGTATTATGAATCTCAGGAAGTTGGGGTCTCACAAACCGTTATGACGACAAAACTGTTATGAACAGAATAATCTAAGCAAAACCTGAACCCTATTGGTGCGGTGGCGGCTGTATATAAAGACTCTAGGGTCATGCAAGACCCTCTAGACGTGCCTCTAATTAGGCTCAACTAGATACAAAGCCCAAAGGCCAAAAACGAGCGATGCAGCATCAACACAGATTCTGGATCCTCACTTGTTTCAACGATTCCTGATGACTCCAGACGAATTTTGACATGAGGCTGGCGGCATTGGAAAGGTCTTCTTCTTATCATTGCGTGCATATGTAGAACTTCCAATTCCAAGTCCGTATTAGTCCTACGCGTCTATTTTAGTGCGGACTGGTCCTGGGGCCCGAAACAGACTCAAAGTCGGTTTTGATTGGGCCTCCACCTTTGCTTCCACGTCCTAGCTGGTCCTCCACGTCTCCAAGTCTTTCTCCCATCATCTCCTGGTCCTCTCCATGGTTCCTAATTATAATATAATCATTAGGTAGCAAACCATTCTCAAAAGTGACATATAATGAAGAATGTAGGAACGAGCTCACCTCTAAATTTAGTCGTCGTGCACGAGCTCTAGTCATTGAACCTTGAAAGTCCAGAATTGGATGAGTGTTGTGTGTATCCATAGGAATGATGTCCTCATCATCCTCCCCCTCTTGAAGTGGAGTCGTCCTCGACTCAAGCTCATCCTCTTCTCCCATGTATGGTTTCAAATCTGAAATGTTAAAAGTAGGACTAACCCCGAACTCGGGAGGCAACTCAAGTTTGTATGCATTATTATTAATCTTCTCAATTATTTTGAATGGACCATCAGCTCTAGAAATTAATTTAGACTTTCTCAATTTTAGAAATCTATCCTTCCTCACGGGTAACCACACTAAATCTCCTACATCAAGCTTTACTTCCTTTCTACCTTTACTACAAGCAATTTTATATTTTTCATTCATCTTTTCAATGCTAAGTCTATTGGTTTCATGCATATGCAAAATAAATTCAGCACACTCCTTAGCATCATCATGAACTCTCTCATTAATAGGTAGAGGAAGTATATCAAGTGGAGTACGGGGATCAAAACCATACACTACCTTGAAGGGACTTACCTTTGTAGTAGAATGTGTTGCCCGATTATAAACAAACTCAACATGAGGCAAACATTTTTTCCATTGCTTTAAATTTTTCTTCAAAATAGCTCTCAACATAGTGCCCAAAGTGCGGTTTACAACCTCAGTTTGTCCATCAGTTTGTGGGTGACAAGTTGTAGAAAATAGCAACTTTGTACCCAACTTATTCCAAAGTGTGCACCAAAAGTGACTTAAGAATTTTGCATCACGATCTGAAACAATAGTAGAAGACATACCATGCAAACGTACAATTTCTTTGAAATAGAGGTCAGCAATATAACTAGCATCATCAGTTTTATGACATGGTATAAAGTGTGCCATAGAAAATCTATCCACAACAACAAAAATACTATCGCTCCCCCTCTTAGTCCTAGGCAGTCCTAAAATAAAGTCCATAGAAATATCCGTACAAGGAATAGAAGGAACATAAAGTGGCATGTATAAACCATTTGGATTCAAGCGAGACTTAGCTTTTTGACATGTAGTGCAGTGAGCAACAAAGCGCTCAACATCTTTCCTCATCCTTGGCCAAAAGAAGTGTGTGGCCAAAATATCCTCCGTCTTCTTGGCACCAAAATGACCCATCAATCCACCTCCATGCGCCTCCTGTGACAACAAAAGACGAACGGAACCAACTGGAATGCATAGGCAGTTAGCTCTAAGCAAGAATCCATCATTTAACACAAATTTGTTCCATGCACGACCTTCTTTACAATGCATCAATACATCCCTAAAATCAACATCAACAGCATTTTGTTCTTTAATTGCCTCAAGTCTAAAAATTCTACAATCAAGTTGAGACAACAAAATATAGCACCTAGATAAAGCATCAGTGATCACATTATCCTTCCCTTTCTTATGTTTAATAATGTAAGGAAAAGACTCAATAAACTCAACCCATTTAACATGTCTACGGTTCAAATTACATTGAGAACAAATATACTTAAGTGATTCATGATCAGAATGAATAACAAATTCTTTGGGCAACAAATAATGACGCCACGTCTCTAAAAAACGTACAAGTGCATACAATTCCTTATCATACGTGGAGTAACTCAAAATAGGCCCAGTAATTTTCTCACTAAAGTATGATAAGGAATTGTATACTTTAGTGAGAAAATTACTGGGCCTAATTTGAGTTACTCCACGTATGATAAGGAATTGTATGCACTTGTACGTTTTTTAGAGACGTGGCGTCATTATTTGTTGCCCAAAGAATTTGTTATTCATTCTGATCATGAATCACTTAAGTATATTTGTTCTCAATGTAATTTGAACCGTAGACATGTTAAATGGGTTGAGTTTATTGAGTCTTTTCCTTACATTATTAAACATAAGAAAGGGAAGGATAATGTGATCACTGATGCTTTATCTAGGTGCTATATTTTGTTGTCTCAACTTGATTGTAGAATTTTTAGACTTGAGGCAATTAAAGAATAATATGCTGCTGATGTTGATTTTAGGGATGTATTGATGCATTGTAAAGAAGGTCGTGCATGGAACAAATTTGTATGATGGATTCTTGCTTAGAGCTAACCGCCTATGCATTCCAGTTGGTTCCGTTCGTCTTTTGTTGTTACGGAAGGTGCATGGAGATGGATTGATGGGTCATTTTGGTGCCAAGAAGACGGAGGATACTTTGGCCACACACTTCTTTTGGCCAAGGATGAGGAAAGATGTTGAGCGCTTTTTTGCTCGCTGCACTACATGTCAAAAAGCTAAGTCTCGCTTGAATCCACATGGTTTATACATGCCACTTCCTATTTGTTCTATTCCTTGGGTGGATATTTCTATGAACTTTGTTTTAGTACTACCTAGGACTAAGATGGGGAGTGATAGTATTTTTGTTGTTGTGGATAGATTTTCTAAGATGGCACACTTTATACCATGTCCTCTTTTTCAAAGAAATTGTACATTTGCATGGTATGCCTTCTACTATTGTTTTAGATCGTGATGCAAAATTCTTGAGTCACTTTTGGCGCACACTTTGGAATAAGTTGGGTACAAAGTTGCTATTTTCTACAACTTGTCACCCATAAACCAATGAACAAACTGAGGTTGTGAACCGCACTTTGGGCACTATGTTGAGAGCTATCTTGAAGAAAATTTTGAAGCAATCGGAATAATGTTTGCCTCATGTTGAGTTTGCTTATAATCGGGCAACACATTCTACTACCAAGGTAAGTCCTTTCAAGGTAGTGTATGGTTTTCATCCCCGTACTCCACTTGATATACTTCCTATACCTATTAATGAGAGAGTTCAGATGCTAAGGAGCGTGCTGAATTT
The DNA here is from genome assembly GCA_032690845.1 of Eleusine coracana subsp. coracana. Lineage (NCBI taxonomy): Eukaryota > Viridiplantae > Streptophyta > Magnoliopsida > Poales > Poaceae > Eleusine > Eleusine coracana. The sequence continues at coordinate 37,889,388 of CM064428.1, read as the reverse complement.
ATTTTGCAAATTGCATGAGACCACTAGACTTAGCATTGAAAAGATGAATGAAATGTATAAAATTGCTGGTAGTAAAGGTAGAAAGGAAGTAAAGCTTGATGTAGGAGATTTAGTGTGGTTACACTTGAGGAAGGATAGATTTCCAGAATTGAGAAAGTCTCCATTAATGCCTAGAGCTGATGGTCCATTCAAAATAATTGAGAAGATTAATGATAATGCATACAAACTTGAGTTGCCTCCCGAGTTCGGGGTTAGTCCTACTTTTAACATTTCAGATTTGAAACCATACATAGGAGAAGAGGATGAGCTTGAGTCGATGACGACTCCACTTCAAGAGGGGGAGGATGATGAGGACATCACTCCTGTGGATACACACAATACTCCTCCAATTCTGGACTTCCAAATTCCAATGACTAGAGCTCATGCACGACGACTAAATTTAGAGGTGAGCTCGTTCCTACATTCTTCATTATATGTCACTTTTGTAATTAGGAACCATGGAGAGGACCAGGAGATGATGGGAGAAAGACTTGGAGACGTAGAGGACCAGCTAGGACGTGGAAGCAAAGGTGGAGGCCCAAGCAAAACCGACTTTGAGTTTGTTTCGGGGCCCAGGACGCATACGGACGCCTAGGACGCATACGGAATTCGAATTTGGACGTTCTACATATGCAAGGAAAGATAAGAAGAAGACCTTTCCAATCCTGCCGGCCTCATGTAAAAATTCGTCCGGAGTCATCGGGAATTGTCAAAACAAGAGAGGGTCCAGAATCTGTGTTGGTGCTGCATCGCCCGTTTTTGGCCTTTGGGCTTTGTATCTAGTTGAGCCCAAATAGGGGCGCGTCCAGAGGGTCTTGCACGACCCTAGAGTCTTTATATACAGCCTTCACCGCACCATTAGGGTTCAGGATTTTGCTTAGATTATTCTATTCATAACAGTTTCACCGTCATCATGGTTTGTGAGACCCCAACTTCGTAAGATTCAATACATCTGCAGTTGTGTTGCATTCTTCTTTGTTCTTGCTTGTGTTCTTGATTTGTAGGCAGGGATTAGCCTTCTCGGCGAGGTCAATCATTTTAGGACAGTCGATAACCAGGGGAGACGTCGTGCTATGATTGCGGGGTTTAGAACATGCTGTTCTGAAGCCAGATCGATTTGTGTGTCGCCTTCGACCAAAGAAATGCCAAGTACCATAAGTGCTCTTCCTATCAATTCTACACCCAGCAAAGTCCGCATCCGAATACCCAATTAGATCAAGAGATGAAGATGCAGAGTACCAAAGACCAAACTCAAGGGTGTATTTGAGATACCTGAAGATGCACTTGACAACCTTGCGATGAGTCACCCTTGGGGAAGCTTGAAAGCGAGCACAAAGACACACCGTAAAGTGTATGCCGGGTGTTGTCGCCGTCTGGTATAAGAGGGAGCCAATCATGCTCCTGTACTCCCTTTGGTCCAGTGCTTCATAGTCTTCATCAGGGTCAAGTGGCGTTGTAGTGGACATTGGTGTAGACAACGGCTTCACATTAACGATGTCGAACTTCTTCAGGACATCCTTCGTGTACTTGGCCAGATGTATGAAGGTGCCTTGCTTACACTGCTTGATTTGAAGTCCCAGAAAGAAGGTGAGCTCACCCATCATCGACATCTAAAATTCACTTTCCATAGCTTCCTGACATCTGGACACAAGAGCATGAGAGGAACCACCAAAGATTATATCATCCACGTAAATCTGAACCATCATAAAGTCATTGCCATGCTTTAGAGTGAACAAGTTTTTGTAAACACACCCCATGACATACCCACGCTCTAGCAAGAAGGTCTTAAGCCTAGCATACCATGCCCTAGGTGCTTGCTTCAACCCATACAATGCCTTCTAAAGCTTGTACACATGGTTTGGGTATTTGTGGTGCTCAAAGCCAGGTGGTTGGTTGTTTTATATAAACCTCTTCCTCTATGAAACCATTTAGAAAAGCACTCTTGACATCCATTTGATAAAGTCTAATGACCTTAGAGGCAGCAAATGCAAGCAAGATCCTAATGGCTTTTATGCGTGCAACAGGAGGAAAGGTTTCCCCATAGTCTAAGCCCTCCACTTGATTGAAACCCTGAGCAATAAGCCTAGCCTTGTTTCTAACAACCTCACCATCTTCCCCTTGCTTGTTTTTAAACACCCATTTGGTTCCTATGACATTGACACCAACAGAAGGCTCTACTAGGGTCCATACTTTGTTTCTCTCAAAGTTTTCCAACTCCTCATGCATGGCATTAACCCAATGTTCATCAGATAGTGCGTGTCCAACATCCCGGGGTTCAAAGGTTGCAACAAAGAGAGAATTGGTAAAGAAGGCGAGATGTGCAGACCTTGACCTTGTTGTCCGATCATAGAGATTATCGATCATCTGTTGAGGTGGGTGTTGATGCTGGATGTGATGAGGGGTCTCTCTCTCAGAGCGTACCTCCCCCTCAACCACAGCTGGAGCTCGCTCAACAGCTGCTGAAGTAGATGTAGAAGCTTCTGGACCCTCTACTGGAGTAGTGGTAGCAGCAAGAACAAGCTCGAATGTGGGATGGAATGACTCATCATCGTTATCATCCAAGCTCTATAGGTCATCTTCTACAAAGATGCTTTCTTCCATCTCCTTGGTACCTGTAGTCTCAATCATATTACTTGCACAAGAGTTTGATTCATCAAAGGTTACATCGCAAGACTCGATGATGGTGTTACTTTCAAAATTCAAAACTCTGTAGGAATGGCCATGAGGGGTGTACCCAAGAAAGATGCCATCAGAAGATCTCGACTCAAACTTATCAAGATTGCCACGCTTGAGAATAAATCACTTGCAGCCAAAAGCACAGAAATGAGAAACATATGGCTTCCTCCCAAAACGTAGCGCATAAGAAGTCACATTAAGAATTATGTGCAAGAAAACCCGATTGGAAATATAGCAAGCAGTGCTAATGGCCTCAGCCCAGAACCGCCTCGGAGTCCTATGCTCATCGAGCATCATCCGGGCCATCTCCACCAAGGTCCTGTTCTTTCTTTCAACCACACTATTCTGCTAGGGAACACGAGGTGCTAAAAATTGATGCTCAATACCATGCTCAAGACAGAAAGCATCAAAGGAGGAGTTCTTGACCTCGGTGCCATTATCGCTACGGATTGCTCGTAATGCACCAGGGAGTTCCTTGAACAACCTCAAAGCTAAGCTCCAAAAGTGATGAAAAACTTCATCCTTTCTCTCAAGAAAGTAAACCCAAGAGTAGCGAGAGTAGTTTTCAACAATCACAAGAACATACCACTTCCCACCCACCGAGCGAACCCGAGAAGGACCAATAGTGTCCATATGAAGCAGCACTCCAGGGCGTTCAGTCATCACCAAATTGATTGGTGGAGGAGAAGCGGCAATCATTTCCCCATGACAACAAGGAGGACAAACCAAATCCTTATCAAATTTGAGCTTAGGCAATCCTCGGATCAAGCCTAGGCCACTCAAGCGACATAACAAGTCAAAGCTCATGTGACCTAGTCTCCAATGCCATTTCCAGAGCTCAGAAGAAGATTGGGCAAATAGACACTTGTGAGAACCAGGAGAACCAACAAAATCAGCGTGAAAAACTTTCCCAATGCTAGAAGTCCCACAAACCAAAGACCATTTGAATCAAGAACACATGAGGCATTTTTCTTAAAGCACACTTCCAAACCAACATCAAGCAGCTAAGAAACAGAGAGGAGATTGTACTTGAGATGCTCCACCAAACCGACATTCTTGAGAGTGAATTTTTCATTTACCTTTACCCCGCCTCTTGCATTCACTCTCCCTCTCTTGTCATCTCCAAAGGTCACATACTCCCGCCGCTTCAAGGGAGAGAGGCTGGAGAACCACTTTGCATCTCCGGTCATGTGGCGCGAACATCCGGAGTCCATCAACCATTTGTTCTCTAGGCCTCCACCTGCTGCCTACAAAGAACCAGAAGGAAAAGTGATGGCTCAGTGCTAGGGTTAGTCAAAAAGCATTTCGGGAATCCAACACTTAACCATACGATCAGTAGTAGTCATCACAGTTCTTTGCACATTATCATTTGAACGCATGGGATGAGAACAACGATGGGGAAAACATGGCCTGTCAAAGCGTCTTGATTCAAACCTTGAGTTGTGAGAATAGAAATCATCTGTGTGAAAACCAAATCCATGAGCTGCTCACCACGATGGGGAAAATGTGGGGTGCTAAAGCGCTGCTACACAAAGCCTCTGTTTCATGAATGAAAGCCATATAAGGGATGACCTTGTCCGTGATAGGCACGAGAAAAAGTGTGAGGCTGAAAACCATCAAAATCATCATGATGCACATTCCTAGTTAACTCAGCTTGCATCCTCTCAATCCTCTTACGCCTATAACAGTACTCATCCAAGTGACCCTTACGACCACAAAACATGCAAATGTAGACACTCTCATGTTTAGGCTTTGTTTGCACAGGAGGTTTGGGTTTTGGCTTCTCTGTTTGTTTTGGGTTGAAGGAAGGTTTGGGGTTTGGTGGATAGTATGTTGCAGTGGGTTTGATGAATTGTTCCTCATCCTTGTAGCTAGAGTTAGGCACAAACTTATCCACATTTTCACTCTCTTTTTTCAACCCTCTCAAATCCCAAGCCCAAGTTGTAGGTTCACCTATTAGCACTCTCTTTGACTCTTGCTAGGTCACTCTCAATTTTATCTTCACTCACTAAGGTTCTTTGGAGCCTAGAAACAATATAGTCATTTTCTTGGACTAGGACTTTGCTTTCCTCCCTAGTGATTACAAGCTTGTCCTTAAGAGAGACACACACCTCACAGGGTGGTGGAAGGACTTTAGAGCGAGTCTCAATGAGTAGCTTGGATTCAAGCTCTTTGACTTTGAGGGTTTGAGATTCAAAATCACTTGTGAGCTTGGGGCACTTCTGACATGCACCCAAAAGAGTTGGCCTAGCTTTGAATTCATCAAGCTCCTTGAGGCACTCTCAAGCTGACTGGCAACTTGAGCATGCGCACTCTCCCTCTGACTCAGGTCATTCATCACAACTTGACAGGACTCACACTCTACAGCAGTGACATCACAAGCAAGCTTACACCTAAGTGAAGCAATTTTAAAATCAGCACTATCCAACTTAGACTTAGCTCTCTATTCTCATGAATAGCACTGTGAAGCTTATCATCTTGCAAGAGAAGAACTTTGCGCAAATGATCAAGTTCAGAAGAGAGCTCATCAAGAGTGGGAGGTACCTCGCTTGTGTCTGAGTCGGATCAAGAGTCGGTGTCGTGGTCATTCTTTGCCATGAAGCAAAGCCCAGTGAAGTCATCCTTCCTCTTGACTCATGGCTTTTCAACCTCCTCTAAGCTTGTAAGGCCTTCGCTTGATGTGAGGTCGACATCGCTCAAGGCGGCAATGCACACGTGTGCAATGGCCTTGGCGAACTTCTTGGAGTTGTTGCCCTTCTTGTCGAAGCGGTTCTTCTTCTGCTTGAAGTCTTCAGTGTTGTTGTCGTGGTACCCGGCCTTCTTCTTCTTCTTGGGACAATCAACAATGAAGGGTCCCGGGTCACCGCACTCAAAGCAGGTTCTTGAACCACCACCTGTTCTCTCCTTCTGGTTGTTGTAGAACTTTCTGAACTTCCTTGTGAGCAAGGACAGCTCCTCGTCAGGAATGCACTCCATCTGTTCATCGGAAGCTGCAATAAGAGAAGATAGAGCAAACTCCAAAGAAGACTTGTCAAGTGAGGGGTTAGTTCCATAAGAAGCATCATCGTGACTACCCTTCTGAGAACTAGAAAGCAAAGCCATGCTAGAAGCAGGATTAACATGATTAGGATGAGATTTCCTAGACAGTTCATGAGATTTTAGCTTGCTATACAATTGCTCACAGTTCAAGGTATTAAACTCAGCAGCTTCTTCTAGAGCAGCAATTTTAACCCCCCAATCATTTTCATCAAGTGAGTACAGCAGTTGCTTAGCTCTATCATTATCATTGTACACAAGGTTACCACAAGCCCGCAAATTGCACACAATTGCCTCAAACCTACGAAAGGTGTCATCTAGTGACTCCCAGGTTTCTATGCAAAGGTTTGGTACTGTCTACTGTAAGAATCCTTACGCATAGACTTGACTTGATTGGTACCCTCATGGTACATGCAAAGGTTAACCCAAATAGCGTGAGCAGTGTCAAGATGAGCAATGTGATCATGTTCACTCCTATCAAGTGCAGAGAGCGGAATGTTGACAGCTTTGGAGTTGAGTTCATACCTGTTCAACTCACCTATAGGAGCGGTGTTGAGGTCAGTAGATATGTTGTATTCTTGCTCGACGATGTCCCACATAGCACGTCCTTGACTCAGGACATAAGCCTCGGTCCGCGACTTCCAGTAGGGGAAGTCCTCTCCATCGAACATCTAGAGCTTGACCACACGCTTCTCCATATCGCCTTTGGATCACAAAGCCGGTGAAGGTCAACTAGTGATCAAACCTGGCTCTGATACCAATTAAAGGACCGAGAAGGCAACCAGAGGGGGGGTGAATGGGAGCCAAGAAAAATTCTCCAAGAGAACGTGGCCTATATCCCAAATACAACCCAAGTCAACCTCAAAACAAATCACCAAGGTCACACACACCAACTTGTGATGTGCTATCCCTAGGAATGACTCACTACAGTAGAAGACTAAAACAGAAGCACATGAGGTGAAGGAGAATAGCCAAGGCACATAGCTATGGGAGAGTCACACTCAAATCAAAACAGTTCTAAACTTGCATCGGCAGTGCCAATCATGTCATCGGTAGTGCCGATCGGCAAATTTGATAGAGCATCGGCAGTGCTGATCAGATCATTGGTAGTGCTGGTCGAGTATAGCCAAGACACAAAGCTACGGGAAAAACACACAGAAAACAACTAATGAGGGTGCAGAACAATGGCACAAAACTATGGAGGAAACACACTCAAAACTGAGTTGTTCTGACAAAGAATCGGCAGTGCGATCAGGTTATCAATAGTGCCAATCGGCAGTGCTGGTCCAGGCAATCGGCAGTGCTGATCCGGTCATCGGCGGTGACCATCGGCACTGCTGGTCCTGCTGGTCCATCGGCAGTTAGTGCCACCGGCAGTAGCCATCAGCATTGCCGGTCGGGCCCGATAGGTTCAGAATAGCAACCGCGGATCGCAAAGAAAAATTGCAAAACCCTATCAAACAAACTCCAGAAATCACGAAATTGGGACTAGAGATACATCATGGTAGGATGTTCCATCTCCAAGTGGAATCACACAAAAAGCTTAAGAATTCATAGCGAATTTGAGGATTTACCAAAAGCTCTAGGGTTTGAATGTTCTTGAGAAAATCCACAAAATTCATGGTGTTCTTACCTAGGATTCAATCAAGGATTCATAGAGGAATGTTTAGGCATGTCCTAGCACCAAGATCCCTCAAGAAATTCGTACCAAAACCCACACAAAAACAAGATCGAAAATCTCCATGAAAATAGCTCCGAAAATAGGGAAAAAGAGAAATTCGGGATTTAGGGAGAGAGGAAGATCATGAGCACAAAAATAAATCTCATATCATGGAAAAAATGCTTACAAGATCCATAGGTACAAGGCTAGGAAGCCACCCTCTTCCTCCCACTATTTGGAAGAGCAGGAGATGTCTCTCGCACACCCACTACTCTCCTCTAAAACATGAAGACCTCTCCTAGCACTTGAAAGAAGTCCTAACACAAGGCTAATAGAAAGAGAGGCATGTCTTCTACCAGCCCTTCCTCTCCTTATATAGGCCCAAGGTCTATTGTCCACATGACAACACTACCCTTGACCTACATAACACACCTACCTACCACTGGGGGCATAATCGTCCATCTTTCACCTCATCACCCGAATGCCATCGGGCCCTTCACGACTTTGCTTCACCTCGAAGCAAGCTCCATGATGGTGCCATGTCCACCACCAACCACCACCACCGATTTTGAGGCCCAAACCGAGAAACCGCCTCGCATGCTTCTCAAAGCGTGACTTCTCGATGTCGACGCGTTGTCACTTTGTCCCGCGATCCTGACCACCGGCAAGTCAATCCTAGTCCCTATCCATCGGGCCCCCTTGTCACTTGCACCGGCATCCCGCTCGCCTTGACTTGGTCAATACGTCGTCTTCATCACCACCCACGGTTTTGAGGCTCAACCGTGAAATCATCCGTGCTTCTTGCCTCTCCACGTGTACGGTGTGAATCATCCTTGACTTCACCCGGCATCTCGATCGTTCGGCCCCAAGTCCCCAACTTGTGCCCGATCCTCTCGCTGTTGACTGCCAAGTCGACTCCAGTGACCTATACATCATGGGACAAGCAAACACATTTTCCAACTCTTGCAATACCACCAATACTTCCAACAACTCCGGTTAGTCAAAATCATGACATGCACAAAACTTATGCAATCCCAAGATTTCCGCATTTCAACTCAAACACCAAATCTGCTCAAGTCAATTACTCATCACATATATTGCAAACCTTGGCACATATCCACATGGTTTCTTACTCTAGGAAACCGTGAAATGAAAGAGTGCACTGAGATTATCTTAGGAGTAGTTTGAAATCATGAATGAAACTAGCATTGGTCGGTGCACAGGAAACGAGGAGGAGAGAAATATAATGTGGAATAGAGGGAGTACTTCTATATGGTTTTATTGGTTGTCTAAATAATAAAATGAAATTACTCCTCTCCAATGCTAGTTTCATGGTGTTTCAATTTTAGGAAATCGTGTAGACCCAGTTTCATCTAGATGAAACTCTTCTTATCTCTCTCTTCAGAAATTTTTTGCCATATCACCAAATTTGCTTTTGTGGCATCTCATTTATTGAAAATGAAACTCCCATTAGGAATAGCCAAACCATGTTCAACTTACCAGACAGATACTGTGATGGATTCAATGCACGTTGTAGTCGCCACTCGATTGTCGTCACACGTTCAACTTCCCAGACGGGGGCTTTTTGTGTAACCGCGTCGGTGGGGGCTCCTCGGCTTCTGGGAACGACCAACCGCACTCCTCATCCTGTTCAATGCTCATAACACAACTCCCATATCCCGTTCACGGCACCCACCCGCACAGAGCAACTTCAAATGCCTACCCGGCCCTCCCCCGTTCATTTCCCGGTACTGCCGCACTTCTCACCCCGCTCATGGCGCCCACCAGCCCATCCAGCGACGACGCCGCCTCGTGCTTCAAACGCTCCTCCTGCATGCCGACCAGCGGTGGCGCCTCCTCGTGCTTTACGCTCCTCCCGCACGCCGACCAGCGGCGATGCCATCTCGCGCTCCCGCTCGACGCCTCGCGCTCTAGCAGGCTGCGCTCCGGTGCACCATGATAGCACCACCTGGCGCTCCAGCTCGCCGTGTCTCGATCTAGTAGGTTGGGCAGAGTCGCCTGCTCCGCTGCACCCAGAGAGCGCCACCGCCTCACGCTCCCAAGCCCTGCCGAGCTGCCACCTGCCATCAACACAGATGTGCATCGTCGACGTCAAGTTCTATCATCACAACATCAACACAACCGTGAAAGGATCATAGTAACCGAGAGGGGGGGGGGGGGGTTGAATCAGGAACTACCACTATGAACCAATTTTACCAATCACAAACTACCAAGAGCACTCAAAGCAACTCCTACACAATTCTAGTGTGATCACAGTAACAATATGCTCCTATGAAAGAAAGGCACCCTATGCATACTAGTGGATCACACAACTCAATACAACTCCTATGCACTTCTAGGGATCAAGCACACCAATGCAAGTCCTACTCATGCTAGTCATCATATGCGGAAGCTTAAACACTACTAGCAAGTAAGGAGTCTAAACATGCAAGTCTACAAGATAGTCAAAGAGAACTAATAGAACACACAAGCATGAATAGCACGGTATGTAATTGGAGAAAGTAAAGAATCATAGTGAGGAGTAGAGTAAGGGGTGGCTCATGATTTTGTTTCCGAGGTCTCGGAAGGATGGCGCCTTCCCCTAATCCTCGTCGGATCACTCCCACCAGAGTCCCGGTCCCTCCCGCCACCATGATGGCGTGAGCATCGTTCAGGTTACCCTCCATGACATCCCGCGCATCTTGAGCTTCTTCGCGCTGAGCCTGTAGCTCACTTCGCTCCTCCAAAAGAGCGGTAACCTGTCCATGAAGAGAGTGAATCTCCTCTTGGGCAGCGGTGAGTTGGGCATTACGCTGGTTTAGTTGCTCCTGCAACTGATCGCTTGCATCGCCCTCGATGATGAGCTGAGCATCATGGAGCTGCTCAAAAAGGTCGGCCCACTCCAACTCGCTAGTGTGCAGCTTGACCTCAAGAACTGTAACCTTAGCATCATGCTCCGTGAGTTGGACATCACGGGCAACAAGTGTGGACTGCAGCGCCTCGCGCTCTCGTTCCACCTCGAGAATGCGGGTGACAAGGTACTCGGGGTCCTTCATGAGCTTGCCAACATCCATCTGCCGGAATAAAGTTTTGCAAGGGTGAGTCAAAACTTAATATCCCGCTAAGCACACATGCTCAAAATAGCATCAGGATTGGTTGATAAAAGAAAAGACACGTGGTTCCCGATCCGTTTAACGACTGACAACAACAAATTCTGCGGTTGACGGAGTAACCCGCAGAAATGAGCAAAAACACTTAGCTTCTGGACAAAACTAAAATTTTTGCTTTTTACAAAAGTTGTGAAGGATTTCTTTATCTTTCCAACTCATACTCACACATATCCATCTGATAATATCTCTGGGAGTTATGATCATCCAAAGACAGGGGACAGAAATGAAGCAAATTTCTGAACTTCCAGAAAAGCTTACTGTTTTTGCCAAATTCGATCCAGTTCCAGATTTTTCTAGGACAAACTCCCTAAACCAAACTTGTAGAGCACAACAGCAGATTTCCAACTAGTACTCATCCACCTTCATTGACATAACATTGAGGAAGTTATGCTTATTTTAGTGAAACTGACTTTTCTGGCATAGTTTGGGTTTCTTCCTAATTAAGTTCAAACTTTCGGTTTAGGTGCCATAGGGATTCAAAACTGCCTAGGGTTTGATTATTTCACATGTTTGTAATATTTGTGACCTTTTTATATGATTAACAAGAATGAATGCATGTGGTGTGCATGAATGTCAATGCTCAATATGACGATTTCCTACATCCTCACAAAAGGAAACTTGACTGAATATATAGATCGATCCTTTTGGTGGCGCACACACCTGTCACACGTTGCTAAGCAAACTACACATGGTCAGTGTACCTGCAAGAGATCCATTTCAGAAATAATACAACAAATTCAAAAGAAACAAGCCAAAATAACAATGACAGTTTATGCCCAGGTATTTGCCCACCCGGAAGGCAGCCGACATTTAAACGCATTCGGTCCACGCATCAAACAAAGCCCAGGTCTTTGCCCACCCGGAAGGTGTTCGGTATTTACAGCGCAACCGATCTGCGCACAATGACATACCTTTGTTGAAGAAGCCGTAGATGCAAGTAATTTAAACGAACATAACCCAGGGTTAGCTTTGCCACCTACTAATAAAATTCTCATATGGGCACTACTAGTTCGTACCTCACCGTAAGGTGTAAAAATGGATTGTTTAAGTTTTAAAATGTTCATTTGTGTGTTGCTTATCATGAATCAGCTCTGATACCAGCTGTGACAACCCTATACCGAAATATAGAGTGTGTTGTACAGGATCACCTCGGGAGATGGTTAACGAAGTAACCATACATAGCATTCACACAGGAACATCCATCGTTTGCAAAGATACATCATTAAAAAGCACCTATAGTACAAATTTAGTTACATTACAATACATATGTTCTTGGTTCAGATTACATAAATATGCGGAAGTGGAAATACTACAAAACACGACGTCGATAGCCTAAGTAAACCATGCCGGCCCTATGGCAATGGCTCACTCATCTTGGTTAGGAGAGTTGGGGTCCCATTCAATGGTCCAGTTCTGGGCCTCCTCACCTTCCCACACAACTTTGTTATAACAATCACAATAGGTATCTTGAGGAAAACCTGAAAACAACATAATCGCAAAGCCTAATTATCTAACATACCCCGCAAGACTTACCCATCAAACGGTTTACTAAAACCGACTCCGAATATGCAAGGGGCTGACCGGGCTTACATGATATTTGCATAAAAAGCTCCTATTAATTCTATGCTGCACTTATTCTCTAACCAAGATTTTAGTTGCTCGATGTAGGAAAATTAACTGCAGTGAACCTAGATAGCTGCTAAGACTTGAATATAAGTAAAGAACAATACATCATAGCAATATGTAGCCATAGCATAAGTAAATTTCAGAATCATAACCACAACTTGTCTACTTAAGTATCATTGCCCCTGCTCGAACAAGAGGTACTCATAACAGCGAGGGACGGCAATTCGAATTGATTTACATCCTACAGGGATTAACCCAAGTACACGACATATGCATCATTTAAGAACGTGTATGGCCACCGTTCACGAGATTGCTATAAAGTCGATCTGGGGCCATCAATCCCGAGTACACGTCCTCTCCGCGATACAGTACTTCGTATCCGAGGCTTAACCCGTGCACTCTCCAGCGGTCCTCAAACCCGTTTATCCACCGTGCCATTCACATCATCTCTGGATCGATGAGTAGGGCCGTCCAACAATACGGCACCCAAGTTACTAGGTTTACCAATTCCCATATAAAGGTATGTACTTGGTACTGTTCAATACTTGTCCGTGGAGTTGCAACGATAGGTGCTCCATTTTTATCAAGTTCATCATTCATGTGAACCATAGTTGAATCAAGTGATTTCATAACCTACCATTCACTCCACTAGTTTAAGCATAGCATTTGCTAATGGAGAGGCTTACTAACATAAACTAATTATAGGTCATTTGCTGGAGTATGCAAGTGGCTTCCAACCAAGTCCTATACTTAATGAACAATACAATATTCCTAGCTTGTGACAAAGTAAAAAGGGCTCGTAAAATAATCAGGTAAGAACTAGGGCTTGCCTTGGGAGTGATCATAGTTAGTGTCTTCGCAGAAGTTCACTTCAGATCCCGGTTGCTCCGGTGTGATCTCCTCGATGTCGGGCCCTATATGAAATGAACATGCATAAATAAAAGAGGAATACACAAGGGTTCATGGAGTTCCCTTATCAAATATGAAATGTATGACATGATGATTCATGGCACTTCCTCAACAAAGAAATTTAAGGTCATGCATGAATGGTGATGCCCTCATATGCATGGGATGACAAACACTTAGTTTGAAGAGGACAAACTTCTAATTAGAAGGAATGTGGGTTTTATTCATCGAAAACCTAGTTTATGTCTACCCTAAATAGGGGCATGGCATCATTGAGGACTACACTGCCTTACATGATGAAGATGATAGCAAAATGTAGCACTAGGGCCTAAACATCAGAAAAAAATCATTTTTAGTAAAAAGCTAAAGTGACAATTATGCATTTATTTATAGCAATATATGAGGTTAACAAGGCTGAATTAAATAAATCAGCTCTGGATGGAATTTAATTACATGAATTTTTCTAGCAACACATAAGAGCATAAGGGACATGCATGCAATTTTTTAGGATTAATTTCCATGACATTCATTAATACAATTTCCTACACTAAAAATGCAAGAAATGCACTTAACCATGAAATTAAGACTAAATTAAATATGGCCACTTTTCAGTGGGTCACATATGCTATGAGGACAATCCATGACAATTTTGGTGATTTAATCATTTTTACAGAATAAATTATGAATTTATTGGCTTTGCAAAGGTGTGTTTGTTTTGATTTAATTTCACCCAAATTTATCCAAAAACCATGAACTTCATGTTAACCATTGCAAAGTACAAGTTGCAAGGATTCCATAACATATTTATTTGCAATTGTTGGCCTTATGAATTGGGAGATATGGATTTTTCAATTTAATCAAAAGTTCAGCAGTATTTACAAAATTGCCACTAGCAATTTGAATTCAGAGAACAGCACGCGCGCGCTCGCGCGATGGCGCGCGGTGGTCGACGCCAGCGAGCCCGAGCCAGTGGCCGATCGGCAGGGCGGCCGGGTCCAACCCGTACCCCAAAACGATCAGCACACCGCGAGGGTCCCGTGCCTTCGATTAGAGAGGAGAGGTGCTCACCAGAGACAGCCGGCGACGAGAGGCGGCGGCAGAGTGAACCCCGGCAGCGTCGCGCAACGTGAGCTGAGGGAGAGGGAGGCCGGGGGCTGGTCGGTGAGCTTCGCCGTGGTATGGGGTTCGATGGCATGGAGGAAGGATCCGAGGAGGGAGGTCAGAGGGGGGGTTCTCACCGACGGTGTGGAAGAAAACCGACGACGGCGGCTCCTTTCTTCACAAATTCCGGTGAGGCTACTACGGTTCAGAGGAAGCTGGTCAGGGGCATGCTGGAGGGGGGGGGGGGGTGCTTGCGCGTTGATTTGAGAAGAAACTAGTGGAGGAGGGGCTACCTAGATGGAGCTCGACGCGGCGGCGCCCATGGCGGCTGGAGCAGGGGGACTTCACTTTAGAGTTCGTCGGGGAGGGGAAGGAGGCCGCACCTGGTCCCGTGGGTGCTGTGGGAGTTGAGTGAAGCACTTGCAAGCAGAGAGAGAGGAGAGGCGCGCGGTTGTGAGCTGCTGTCTTATGGTGCCGATCGGTAGGAGTGAGAGCAGACAGGGGGAGGCGGTGAGCTGGCGGCAGGAGAGTGGAGGGAGGACGGTGGCTTCAATTCCGGTTGGTGTCACAGGGGAGTTTGGTGGTTCAGTGGGTAGGATGGGGAGCTGCAGTGGCTGGCGGTGGCGGTACAGTGGCCAGCGGGACATCGGTGTCGTTCAGGGGCTGGCCAGAGGAAAAAGGAGAAGTTGAACCCCTTTGACTAAAAATAGTGATCGGTTCTCAATTCAGTTCACCAAGTTCTAGTGCTCCAAACTTCATGCAGAGTTTTGTGCCTGTCCAAGGAATTGTATGCTCCAACTTTGCTTTTGGGGGCAAGTTGAGATTCTTGCTGGAGAATTACTAAAAAAATCCTAGAACTAGGGTGCTTTTCTCTTCTTTAGGGAATTTTTAAGTGTATTAAATGATTACCAAAAATTCTGATAAAACCCTCAAAATTCTCTTTTAATATGGCCAACATGAATGTGCAAAAACATTGGTGCACTTTCATGGGATTTGGTGATGTTTGTGAATTGTTCTCATTTGGCTAATTTTGGGGATTTAATGAATTAAATTTTTTTCCCTCTTTCTTTGGCATTTTAATTACTTGAGGTTTTTAACTAGTCAGCAAATTATCATTAGGGTTAGCTTAATTAGCCTTTTGTGACATGGGATGTAACAGATTGGATGGAGAAGATGATGTGAACAAGGGTTCCCGATCTTCCGAAAGGTTCTGGATAAGTTATTTGTTCGGAGGCGACACACAAATCGATCCGACTTATGAACAGCATGTTCTAAACCCCGCAATCACAGCATGATGTCTTCTCTAGTTATCAACCATTAAACAATGACTGACCTCGCTGAGAAGGCTAATCCCTGCCTGTGAATCAAGAACACAAGTAAGAACAATGAAGAATGCAACACAATTGCAGATGTATTATGAAACTCACGAAGTTGGGGTGTCACAAACCGTTATGACGGCAAAACTGTTGTGAACAGAATAATCTAAGCAAAATCTAAACCCTAATGGTGCGGCGATGGATGTATATGAAGACTCTAGGGTCATGCAAGACCTTCTGGACGCGCCCCTAATTGGGCTCCACTGGATACAAAGCCCAAAGGCCAAAATGGGCGATGCAGCACCGACATAGATTCTGGACCCTCTCTTGTTTTGATGATTCCCGATGACTCCGGATGAAATTAAAGATGAGGCCAGCGGCATTTAAAAGGTCTTTTTCTTATCTTTGCATGCATGTGTAGAACGTCCAAATCCGAGTCTGTATGCGTTCTGGGCGTCCGTTTCAGTGCAGGCTGATCCTGGGCCCCGAAACAGACTAAAAGTCAGTTTTGGTTGGGCCTCCACCTTGGCTTCCACATCCTTGCTGGTCCTCCACGTCTCTAAATCTTTCTCCCATCATCTCCTGATTCTCTCCATGGTTCCTAATTACATTATAATCATTAGGTAGCAACCCATTCTCAAAAGTGACATGTGATGAAGAACGTAGGAACGAGCTCACCTCTAAATTTAGTCGTCGCACACGAGCTCTTGTTATTGGGCCTTGGAAGACCAGAGCTGGAGGAGTGTTGTGTGTATCCATAGGACTGATGTCCTCACCAGAAGAAGCTGGTGGCGGTGAAGAAGGAAGAAGAGGACAAGGTGGATGAGCTGAAATCTGAAAAGAGGACCTTGAGGCAGAAGTCAGTAAGCTATAGGTGGTGAAGATTAGGTTGAAGGCGTTATGTGTGTTCTTTGTTGCCATTGTGTTGTTCATGTAGACTGGCAATCAGTAGATGCATGTATATCCAGTTAGTGTTGTGTTGGAGTTAAGCAGCTTCAGCTACATGTATGGTGGTTATGTTTCCGAACTAAGTTCATGTGTTAGATGAATGCTGGTTATCTAGTTGGCTATGAAGTTATGTGCAATATTGATGTGTAGATGCAAGGTGATGATACATAACAGAATACAGTAACAAAGTTGGAGGAGCCAGAGTGCAACTCAAATCTACACAAAAAAATCATCATCGTCATTTTCAATGGAATCTACTGTAGCTAAGACTCCATCAGTAGTGTACGTATCATCAGAATCATCGTAGTCATCTCGGAAATCCTCATCATCCGGTTTTGGCATGGAGGCAGCATGCGCCTCTTCGAGTACAGCGGCATCGACACTTAACCCTTCCACGTCAGTCTTGCTCCAATTCCTCAATTCCTCAGGTCGCTCTTCAATGTTCATATGTTCCACTCCTACTATGACCGAGTCAGCATCAATATCAGCAAAATTATTTTCATTCTCCTCTCCTTCTTCAGGCATGGCAAACAGGTTCCTAGGTTTCATTCTATGTACACTGCCCTAATTCATTCTCCTGGCACTTTTTATATAACACACCTACTCTGCTTGGATCACCAGGATGTATGACTCCTCTAAATATCGAGTCCGACTGGTATCAATGTCGATAATGCCATATTTATCCTTACTGCACCCTCTAGATTTGTTTTTGTTTGGTGCTGGAACATTAAACCAATCATACTCGAACAAAACGACTTCCTTCTTCATACGATAGTCTAGCATGATAATTCTTCTAATCACTCCGTGCCATTCCATGCCACCCCCCTGGACGACAACACCGCTGTTTTGTGTGGTTAAGTTTTTCTCTGCTTCTTTTATCCGAAAGAGAAATCCATTGACGGAGCACCTATTGGCCACACGAATACGAGGATCTGGACCACGAGCTAGAGCATATATCATGTCATCCACCTCTCCCTTTGCCTATAGTTTCCTTATCCGCCTCAAAATAATTTGGAGATATGTTAGGAACACGTTGTAAATTTAAATATCATGTATTTAAAAATTAGAGGACTATGTCTCACTTTTCGCTCAAACCATCCTATAAATTGTTCCTTGTGCCTTCTGTCAACAATCCATGAGTCGGATTTCCTCAATTCCTCCTCATGCTCACTGCAATAGTAGGCAAATGATCAGGCACCTATAGTAGAAGACAACGCGTATTTCAAAAAATCAATCATATATGTGACATGCAATGACTTACTTTATCCATTCATTGCACTCATCATAGTTGGATAATATGTAGTGCCTCATCTTCTGAAATTCTTGAGGCTCAGGTTTGTCGAGCTGAGAAGGGGTCTTTTTACTGTAGTCCCTGCTGCCAAATATGCTCATACCATCAGAAGGTGGTTTAGTAACAGCGTTCTTTTCTTGACGCTCTGACCGATTGAGCTTTGTACTAACATCTTCAAAGAAGCGAGAGCAAAATGTAAGGCACTCCTCCGAGAGATATCCCTCTGCTATTGAACCTTTAGGACACGCTTTGTTCCTCATGTTGCCCTTGAGGGTACGCAGGTACCTCTCAACTGGATACATCCATCTATAGTAAACTGGGCCACCATACTTAGCCTCCCAAGCAAGATGAACTGGTAAGTGCACCATAATATCAAAAAACGCAAGCGGAAAAATCATCTCAAGGCGAGAAAGGGTCTCTCCAATAGATTTGTCAAGTTTTTGAAGTTCAACACCCTCAAGGTCCTTCGAACATATTGCGTTAAAAAACCTGCTGAGTTCAATGATCCCAACCACTACATCCTCAGGCAATATGTCGCGTACCACCAAGGGTAGAAGTTTTTATAATAATACATGGTAGTCATCTTTTAAGTCCAGTTACCTTGCAGGCACTGACATGAACACACCTCCTGATATGGAGGCATACCCATCTGGCATTTGAATATGTTGTAGGAAATTGCAAAAAATTTGCTTCTCATCTTTTCCTAACGTGTACAACGCTGGTGGCAAAGTGTATTTACCTTTCTCTTGCAATGGATGCTGATCCTTCCTTATAGCCAGTTCTTGCAGATCAAGTCAAGCCTTGTCACCATCCTTACATTTACCAGCTAAACCAAGCAAAGTCGCTATCAAGCTCTCGCAAATATTCTTCTCAATGTGCATGCCATCTAGATTATGGTGTATCAGCAATCTTTTTCTAGTAAGGAAGCTGAAAAAAACATTCTTCTTCCTCCAGTTGTGACACCTAATATCTTCATCTCGCTTCTTAATCTTCCTTGCGGTAGTCTTTCCAAAACATACTTGCTCAAAACTCTCATAATGCTGCAAAACTTGTTCACCAGTTAGCGGCACTAGAGGCTCCCTCTCTTCAACCTTGTCATTGAAGCTCACCTCATTCATTCGCCACCTGTGGCCTGAAGACAAAAAATGGCTATGACCCATATAGCAATGCATTTTACCATGTTGTAACCACAAGTAATCAGTATCCTTGTGACAATGAGGACAAGTCAACTTTCCTTTTGTGCTCCAACCAGATAACATCGCATATGCAGGAAAATCATTTATTGTCCAAAGTAAAAGTGCATGTAGATTAAAGTTCTTCTTTGCTTTTGCCTCCCAAGTCACAACTCCATTAATCCAGCAATCTTTTAGCTCATTGATCAGAGGCTGCAAATATACATCAATGTTAATTCCTGGAGATATAGGCCCTGGAATGAGCATCGGCATCATCTAATAAGACTATTTCAAGCACAACCATTGAGGCAGGTTATAAGGAACTAGGAGCACCAGCCATGTAGTGTAATTCACATTCAACATCCCAAATGGATTGAAGCCATCTGATGCAAGTCCCAGCCTAATATTACATGGTTCTGATGCAAAGTCCTTAGACTCGCCATCTACGTGCTTCCATGCCAATGAGTTGGCCGGGTGCCAAACTTTCCCATCTTTAACCACCAATTATTCAGCATGCCAATGCATTTGCTTCGATGTGGTCATGTTCATATATAATCTTTGAAGGCGAGGAATAAGTGGAAAGTACCTCAGTATTTTTTGAGGAAAGAGCTTCTTCTTCTTTATTCCACCATCATGAGTGGCACCACCCTCTACATGCCTCTCTGGATCAGCATTTTTCACCTACTTTCTCTGCATGTTGCACACTCTTGCAGATCCTGGTATTCTCCACGAAATAACACACAGTCATTAACACAAGCATGAATCTTCACATAGTCCAGGCCATGTTCTCGAACTACCTTTCAAACTTTTTCAATGTATCTGGGACACAATGTCCTTTAGGGAGCAAAAGACATATTAATCGAAGGATCTGCTCTAAGGCATTGTTGCTAATGCCGAACATGCACTTAATCAAAAATAGCCTCACAATGAAAGAAACTTTTGTAGCCTCCATACAACCTGGGTACAATCTTTCTCTGCTTCTTGCATTAATTTGAAAAAAAAGTCTTTGCTGAATCATTTGGCTCCTCGGTATTATTGTTGCTTCCGCTAAGCTTTCCATGTATAGAACCACTGATTAGTGAGTCCATCAGATTTTTAACAGCGGGGCCATCAAGAGCAGGTTCGCCTTCATCAGTAAAATCCCAATTATCATCTAGAACCATAGGCTCAGCAGCTAGATCACGAAAACGACGTTCATGTGTTATGAATTCCTTATGAAACCCTATGTGAACCAGCTGTTTTGCAAGCTCAGTCTTTGTTCTATATGCCATGCAACCACACCTACTACATGGACATTTCACAGTCTCTCCTGGAAAAGTGCCCTCAAAGGTGTCCTCAATGAATTTTTCAACTCCATCCTACCAAGCCTTATCTCCATGTGGCAACAGCATCCAACTCCGGTCATTCTCGGACGCCATCAGTGAAATTAAAGGAACTAATTAACAAATTACTGAAACAACAGAAAAGGTTGCTGATGGTCGACTAATAAACAAATGATGATCGAAACTACTATCCTAAACAAACAAAACTACTCAGATTTACTAATATGCCAATCAGCCCCAATCATAAAAAGTATTAGAAGATCTTGACCTTAATTATCGTGGATGGCTCATGTTCCAGGAGGTGGGGTGCGGGACAAGTCCAGCGTCCACAATCCGGCAACCACAATTCTAGCCGCGCGCATCTTCCCGCCGCCGAATGCCTTGGCCGTGTCACCAGTGACTGTTCTAGGGTGGAGGCGATGTTGGAGCTGAGGATGGAGACACCAACAACAGCTAGTGGATGGACAACATTGGAGCCGACACGGACTGGGGGCCCCACACTGGTATTATTTTTTTTTGCAAGGGAGAAAATCCTATTTACCTCCTGCGTGGTATGAGTCATATAGTCCCTCTGATTCTGTGCGTAATGCAACTCGTTTTAGATAACATTTAGCATACAAATCTTATCTTATATATATTTACTAATTAGAGTCTCCTTTTGAAGCCTCCGCTTTAATCAGAGAAAAAATGAAGAAATTCTCACAAAAAAGGAGTCTACACTCAAACCAAGTAAATGGAAAGCTAAAACTGAATGACGTATATGCATGCACTTATATGTATCTACTTTGACTAGATTTTTCCATCCCTACCATTAAAAAGAATTTCTGGTCCATTGTTATCAACATTTGTTTTACTGGCTATCTACTCAGCTCTCTAGCAGCTGTTACCCACGTCACATTGAGTAAATACTAGTAGCAGCTGACTGTGAATGGTCACGTCGCTTGACTCGAATCGAGGCGAGCGGCGCTGCCCAGGCATGTTCGTTCCTAGGGGTTCTTGAGTCATGCACATGCGTTTAGTATCACTGAGGCATGCATTGGGACTGGGTAGGCTGTCTGACGAGAGTCATGTGCATGCGCTCAATTGCCGTCGGAGGGAGCAGGTCTTTGGATGCTTCATAGAACGAAAAAAGGAATTTTGTAGATCGATGTTCATTAGTAGTAGTACTAGCAACAGGGGGCAAGGAGAGAGAGAGAGAGAGAGAGAGAGAGAGAGAGAGAGAGAGAGAGACGATATGCCTTGAAACTGTCATACTCCTACATCTAGGAGACAGAGAGAGATAGGACAATGGTGCATTGAAGGCTACTAGGACCCTGGGGAAAACTGCCTAGTGCATGCAGGCAGCTTCATCAGCCTGGGGTTAGATTTTCTCAGCTTGGGTTTGGATTTGATTGTCTAGGCCAGGCAGCAACTCCCAGCAAAAAAACCACACAGGCTACTACTCATATGTCAATTGGCGTGGATATACCATCTAGAGCTGCCATGGCATTTTAGGTGGAAGCATGTCTGCCTCTTGCCACAACACGTGGTGCATTCTCTGGCACTCATGTGCGGATGTGCCATGATATTTTAGTTACATATTCTCTATAAAAAATACTCCCTCCATCCACAAATGTTAGATAGGCTTAGAACGTCCAACCTCCTTTACAACATACTCTAGTATCATGATTGCCTCACTATATATGTTTACCTTACCGGATGAATGTTGTATAAAATATTGTGAGCAAAGGAACAATTCAACTAAAAATCTTACAAAAATAGCAAATTAATGAATGCCAATGTTAAATATAATTTCATGCCCTCCTAAGAAATTTTGTAGAACAATGCGCGGGTAGATGTTATAGAAACAGTACAGTGTATTGTTCTCTTGCTTGAGCACGTCCTAGCCAAACAGTGTGTGTGGCTGGCTAAAAGTTTTGACTTGTCATTATACACGGGCTAGTTTACATATAATTTTGTTTGCAAGTTATTTGAAACTAAGTTTAGAAATCATAGTTTGATGAAAGTTGATGGGCCATCCCAAACAGTAAGTCTTCTTCATTCATTGAGGGCGAGGAACGATCGACAGGTGTATGATTTGACAACTAAGTGACGAGACCCTAACTCCTATCTCCCTCCTTTGATTGGTCCAATTCACCTCTCCATGCTCACGTGGCTCCATTCAAATGAACTAGAGGCATCGTGTGCGGCACTGAACTCTATTCTCGCTTCTAGCGCTGCCTCTGGTTCGAGCTCACCGAGATCTGTCCTGACTCCATCCTCGCGCTTGTCCTAGGGCCCACACCAACAATGGCGGGCTCACAGCCTGTTGTGTGCTGGCTGTGTGCGACATATTCCTCCGTCGATGACATATTCCTCCCTGCAGCACCAATGACGACCTCACCTAAATTAATACTCCCTTTGTCCCTCAAATATAAGAATTCGTTGACTTTGAGATATCACGTTAATTTGACTGTTCATCTTATTCAAAAAATTTAAAAATATAAAAACAAATAAATCATATTTAAAATATATCTAATAATAAACTACTTTATAATAAAATAAATAATATTTTTACTAATGTTTTGAATAAGACGAATAATCAAACGTGATATTTGAAAGTCAACAAATGCTTACATTTGTGGGATGGAGGGAGTAAGGAGTAGAGATAATAAAGATAAAGATAAAGATATTATTATCTGGACCACATGGAATAGAGCAGGTGATCGAACGGGTCAGAGAAAATCCAGCAGACACATTGACGAATTGGACACGAACTGCAGGAGAAACACCAAAGCACTTCAGATACAGGAGGGCAGGCGGACTCACCTCCTTTAACAAAGAGTAGAGAAGGAGTAGTCAAAATTTAGAATCAGTTTTGTTACATCTAAGCCAACACCAAAAAATAATAACACCAATAACGACCTCACCTAAATTAATAAGGAGTAGAGATTAATTTTCAATTCTTTCATTATATAAAATGATTTTATAATAAATAAGTACGTGGTGCATAATGAGATGTAGGCATACAACAAGTATACAAAATAAAATTTTGTTCACATTGCTAACCACCATTGTTGGTATGGAAAATAGGAATAATCTTTCTTAATAGAATAAAGCTTTAGTTTTTGAAGTGTATCACAAAAAGAAATAAAACAAATAAAGTTGATTATATATTGTTTAAAGGAACCAATGTATACAAAAAGAAGTTTATGATTTACAATAACAACCACCATTATAGATTTGAAAACATAGGAATAATATGTTCATAGAATAATGGTTTTGTATTGAAGTTTTGCTTATTTCTTCAGACGGTTGCACATACTATTTTATTGCCCATTGGACAACTGAACAACAGTCCCTTTTCTTCATCTTCCATCCATGGAGTCCAGTGATTGCCAACAACTAGCACTATTTTGGCAAAAGTAATACATAGGCCAATCTTAGTGGTGATTTCATAGGAGTTTCATTCTCAATAAATGACATGCCACATAGGCAAAACAAATGATGTGGCATGTTTCTCAATCCATGGTTTCATTTTGTTATTTCCAAGAGTGTCATGTCATCTTATAGTTTTGAAATGGATGAATGAAACTAGATTTCTCAGTGCAAAGTTTTGTTTCACTATTTCATATGTTAGTGTAGTAATTAAGTGGTTCATCTAAATAACCAATGAGAGTTGTTAAATGAGTAGAGATAAAACAAAAAACACTCTCATTGGCATTTCATTTTAGTTTCAAAGTTTTGGTAGTCGTGTACATGGATTTTCATCCCAATGAAACTCAAATCTCCTCTCTCCTCATAAATTACATGCCACATCATCAGTTTTGCCTATGTGGCATGTCATTTATTGAGAATGGAATTCCTATGAAATCACCACTGATATTGGCCTTAACAACCACCATCAAACATATAGTGATATCCTATGCTCTTTGGTACAGCTTATGCAACAGCTTATGAAGTTGTTTTCGACTCAAGCTGCACCAAACGATGAAGTTGTAAAACAGTATATGCAAAAGCAGTCATAAGCAGTTCTCCATTTTGCTCTACATGTCCAAGGTGAAAATAGTAGCTTCTCACAGCTCATGCATGCATGGTATTAATTTCATATATATAATCCATTTCTGAAAAGCTGTTTTGCCAAATGGTTTGACTGTATAAGCTGCATAAGCTAGAATAAGCCAAAAAACTGCTTTTAACTGATAATCCAAAGCTCAAACTATTTTTTACGTGAGGTGAAGCTCTACCAAACAGATTGGTCTCAGACAACCACTTGACACGCCTCTGGTCTGGTCGCTTGACTTTGCTCAATTCCGATATCATGGCTCTACGCAGAGTAGTGATAGTAGGAGCTAACTGTGAATGGTCACGTCACTTGACTCGAATCGAGGCGAGCGGTGCCGCCCGCGTCAAAATTTGCTAGCCCCCGCTCGCAAAGCCTGCAATGGGGGAAGCCAACTTAATTAGAGATTCATGTTTAGGTGTTCTTGGTATTTGGCCTTTTGATTCTAGTGAAACCTATAGTATGAACTTGTGTATAAGTCTCTTATTATGGTACTACCCAAATGACGAATGCACAATCTCGATCTCGGTCTGGATCTCAGAGCTCTTTCATTATGAGCACTTTGGCATCCTTCTTCTCAAAGCACAAGGATACGACGATCTAACCCCTCCATCCTACTACATAGAAACCAGGGGGAAAAATTAGAGGGACATAGGCCTGTACTGCCTCGTTCAACTCACATATGGTCTCCATCCAGTTTTGTGCATTCACATGGTTCGTGAGTCATGCGCATGCGCTCAGTACGTAATTGCCGTCAGAGGGAGCAGGGCTACGGAGTACAGTAGTTAGTATAACACTTGATAACATTGGCGAAGCTACGTGTAGTACTAGTACTAGTAGACAGTTGTGGGTGCAGATGCACCCATTCCCAAGTGAATATACTACTTTACTGTAAGTACTACTAGCATATTGTGGGAAAAAATTGAATCCGTCAAATGCTACTCCTACTACCCCACTAAATGGGATGGAGGTGAGGTGAGGTGGCACTATGCTAGTGGCTGCACTCTGACCATGAGCTCAAAACACCATTACGGTACAATGTTAGTAAAAAAGTAAACATGTTTTTTGATGCGTTTTTTATAACATCTCAGAGTGGCATGATATAGATACGTATAAAAATGAGGCAATATTAGACATACCTTAGTCATATATACTTTTATTTAAAGACATTTTTGAAATGCTATTGAGAACTCTAGAAACATTAAAAGACTTAGAAAACATGGAAACAAAAGAAACAATGTCTTAACTACAATCAAAATTACTTGCCGGATGAGATGGTTAAATGAGTTTACACTAAACAAACAGGTCATGGGTTCAAATCTTGTTGCTTGCAGAAATAACTCACTCATTTCAGACAACAACTAAAAAATATTTTTTAAAAATATTATACAAAACGTGTCTATATTAATAGATACGTAATATAAAATATATCAATGAAAATCATGTTCAGCTTTATTAACATGTCATAAAAATATGTCTAGAATAGTTGACATGTCACAGAACGTAACTATGAAAAAAAGCGTATGTAGACATGTAAACATGTTTATATCGTCTCAATGAAACATCTCATATGTCTAGAATAGTTTGAATCTTGTTCTCTATCGACCAAACTCCTTATATGGTACTATTTGTCACATGTTTATATACCTACGAGGGCTTTTGGAATGCATAATTCATCAATCCTATCAAAGTCCTATGGATTGCATTCCTTCATGTAAGTTTTGGAGGGAAAAAAGCAAGAGGTCCAGCCTCTTGTAAAATTACTATGAGTCTATCTCTCTCTTTAGATTCCTGTGTTTTTCCTATGTTGCTACCAAACTCTTGCTAGGAAAATTTCCTGTGTTTTCAATTCCCATAGGAATGCAATGCAAAAATCATTTGCTTTTCTTGACTAAGGGGGTGTTTGGATCCATCTTGTTAAACTTTAACACCCATGTTTTACCTACTTTTAACAAAAAAAAACATCCAAACACTCCTGTTAAAAGGGAGATGTGAAAGTTTAACACCCTCAAAATCCTTACCTAGATTTGAGGTGGTAAAACTTGTTAAAAGGTACCTATCTTGAGAAAAATTTGATAAAACTTGTTAAACTGTAACATGGATCCAAACAGATGGATGTTAAATTTTAACACCTTATTTTTAAGTTGTTAAACTTTAACACCTTGTTAAAATTTAACAAGATGGATCCAAACAGGGCCCAAAAGAAGGAAAAACTTTTTGCCTTCCATTTTTTTATGACATACACTGAAGTTCTACTCAGGACTCAAGGACAGGTGGGACCATGTTAATATTTGCATGCAGTGGTCACAAGTTGTGCTTTTTCATGGTTTCGACACTTGAGCTGGCGACTGAAATGCCAGCACCATTCTCTCTCTTACTCCCTCTCCTCGACGTCGGTTGTTTGGATGACGAGGCTGGCATTTCGCTAACCATTATACTTGCTCTAAGAGGTGGACATACATCTGTGCCATTATTAATTGAGGCAGACATGCACCTCCACAAAACAAACAAAAAATTACAATAGCATACATATGTCATGTTGCCGGAAAAATGCTATAGATCATTTACCAATTGGAAGGCAAATCAGATTCTAAGATCAGTTATTATATTTCACCTTGAATTTGGCTATCCATCATTCAACATTATACATTGATGGAGGCATTATTCATTCCATCATACTGACTAGTAGGGCCACGTTGTAGAAACTGCTGACCTTGTTCACTATCCCCTTTGAATGTACTAGGATACGAAAAACATAGGAATAATGAAAAATATAGGAATTGAGATGGTATGCTTTTGATTGGAAGCTTTCAATCAGCTGAAAGGTAGGAAACATGATTAATTAAATATTCCCTCAAATCGCTTGCTCCATTATACTATTTTTTTTTACTGCTGGCTAAAGATGACATGGAGACTCTATTTTGCCGGCTATTGGCGTTTCTATTAAACTTACTCTTGAATCCAAAGGGAAGTTATATCAATTCCACCGTTCTGCCTTCCTGACTAAACAAAGGGACTTGCTAATTTTTAGCTAGTTTGGAGTAACTTTGAGTCACCTCTTTAAGCCATTAGATATAGATTCAATGGTTTATAATTATTATAATAATAATCCTACAAAAGAAAAATTAAAACTCAAAGGATTTTTTCCTTGATTCCACGGTATGTTCCTGCCCATGTTCCGTAATTTTCGTACAATTTTAGGGATTTTTACTGTTCATCAACTCTTTACGGACCGGTGGTTCGTCTTTTTCCGTGGCTGGAGCATGCCGCGGCAAGTCGTGCTCACCTTCGCTGAAGCGTGTCCATGATGCTTTGGCCCCGAACGTCTCGACGGCACGGAAGGAGGAGGAGGAGGTCGTCCCGACGGTGGCAGAGGAGGAGGAGGTGGCGCCGCCGGAGGTTGTCAAGGCGACCTTCGGTAGCGACGACACCACCACCAATGACGACAGAGACGAAGAGTACAATGACCACAACGACTCCGTCGACTACTACCGCTCCCCCGATGGAGGCACGCGCGTCGTGTACCGGGTGGATTATTCCTCCGGCAAGACCTTTTACTCGTGCCCGGTTTGCCAAGATAGGGAGTTCGAGTACAAGGAGGAGTTTCAGGTGCACGTATTGCGGTTATTCCACGATAATGTTGGGGTGCCCAATGATATTGAGAGGCACCGTTAGATTTCTCAGGATACGGTACAAGTCTGCCTTCAAGAAGAGATCGACTTCCTCCTTGATCATTGTCACCACCACGCATTGGTCATCCCTGTAAGGATCATGACCATTGAGGTCACCCCGAGGTATGGAGTTTTGGTGATGCATGACAAACATGAAATGTGACTAATGTCTACACGAGTGTTGTTCATGTAGGAAATCCTTTCTATCTTACGATGATTGTCTACGGTGTCCTTGGGAATGGATGACAATGACCGCAAGCATGGAGGCTTGTGAACTTGATAGAGTCCAAGGGTTGATGGAGATGGATCAAAGCGGAGAACAAGCTATGGTGCAAGTGTTTGGAACACTTGACTAGTTGTTAGGGCTTTGAGTCCATAGGAAAAAACGGACTATCAAGGGGGTCTAGGTCATTCTCTTAGGTCATTTCTAGTCGGTGATGTGCAAGGTTGCTCGGTGAAATCACAGGCACTAAGTGACAGTTGAGAAGCCAAGGAGCTGTTCGAAGAAGCCAGGAAACCAAGTCAAGCGATGATGACGAGTTTCAGCTTTTGGACATAGAGACTGGATAGATAGGTTAGTGGAGACCAGACTGTACGGTCACTATGTGGAGATTGTCCGGGACTTAGCGCGAAGAAGCAGGAGTCTATCGACAGGTAAGTCTGTACAGACCGGACGGTCCGGTCTACTGACCGGACGGTCTGATTAGTATAGGTGCAGGGACGGCAGAAGAGGTGCATTTCACGGAGGCTCCTGGACTGGAGAGAGAAAGTGGACCGGATGGTCCGGTCCAGTGACCGGACAGTCCGGTCACTATAGGAGGAAGCAGCGGACAGAGAGCAACGGCTTTGGAGGAGCCGTCCAGTGGAGACCGGACTGTCCGGTCTGGACAGTGACCGGACTGTCTGGTCAGTACGTCCAGAGAGGCTGTTTCATGGAGCAACAGCTAGTTTGAGGTTGGTAGCCTATATAACTTTGTTGCTGGGGTCTTTATGACCACTCTTGGCTAGTGGAATACCTGAGAACATTTGGTAAGGTCCGAGAGGAAAAGAAGAGAGAACTAGGAGAGGATATTTGATATCTTGAGAGTGCTAGTGAGAGTAATAAGGAGCTACCTTGCACATCTAAGGCTAGGGTGTCCTTGAGGGTGTGATCTAGGTTGTTAGTCTTGGTCAATGGTGAGACCGAGACCGGTTAGGTGTCGGTGATCGAGCCTATTGTGATTGGTTGTGAAGGACGTCACAAGTTTGTACACGGTTTGAGCCCGCCGTTCGAAGGGGCATCAATAGTGAGCGCCCGTGCCGGCTCAGGAGTACGGTAAGTTCTCAAGGGAGGCGAGCTTGTGCTGTGTGCAGCGGTGACGCACACCGTGTCTTCACTCGAGGAGTGATTGCGGGCTCATGGGCGAGAACTCCACTTGGTGGCGGGAGGGACCGAGACTCCGGCGGGAGTGGTGAAACGAGGATTAGGGGAAGGCGCCATCCTTCCGAGACCTCGGGAAAAAATCATGAGCCAGCCCCTTCTCTACTCCTCCTATGATGCTTTACTTTCTGCATTTACATACCGTGCTACTCATGCTAGTGTGTTCTTCTAGTTGACTATCTTGTAGACTTGCATGTTTAGGCTCCTTACTTGCTAGTTAAGCTTCCGCATTTATAGACTAGCATGAGTAGGAGTTGCATTGATGTGATTGATCACTAGAATTGCATAGGTGTTGTACGGTCACAATGGGGAGGTTTCCAGGACTTAGTGCGAGGAGCAAGGACTCTGTCTACAGGAAACTCCATACAGACCGGACGGTCCGGTCTGCTGACCGGATGGTCCGGTCAGTAGGAGTGCAGGAACGGCAGAGAGGATGCAGTTTGCAAACCTTCCTGGAATGGAGAGAGAAAGAGGACCGGACGGTCCGGTCCAGTGACCGGACAGTCCGATCAGTACATGATCTTGCCTGGACAAAGGAGCCATTGGCTGGAAGAACCGTTACCAGAGTGATCGGATGGTCCGATCAGGTAGTGATCGGATAGTCCGGTCAGTGTGTCCAGAAAGGCAATTTCGTGGAGCAATGGCTAGTTTGAGGTTGGGAGCCTATATAACTTCGTTGCTGGTGTCTTGGAGACCTCTCTTGGTCAGTGGAATACCTGAGAGCATTTGGTAAGGTCCAAGAGGAAAAGAGGAGAGCACTAGTAGGAGATGTTGCATATCTTGAGAGTGCTAGAGAAGAGTAGCTTGAGCATCTTGCACATCTAAGGCTAGGGTGTCCTTGAGGGTGTGATCTAGATTGTTACTCTTGATCTATGGTGAGACCTAGACCGGTTAGGTGTCGGTGATCGAGCCTATCATGATTGGTTGTGAAGGCCGTCACACATTTGTACACGGTTTGAGCCCGCCATTAGAAGGGGCGTCGCTAGTGAGCGCCCGTGCCGGCTCGGGGAGTCCGGCAAGTTCTCGAGGGAGGCGAGCTTGTGCTTTGTGCAGCAGTGACGCACACTGTGTCTTCACTCGGGGAGTGATTGTGGGCTCGTGGGTGAGAACTCCACTTGGTGGCGGGAGGGACTGGGACTCCGGCGGGAGTGGTCCAACGAGGATAAGGGGAAGGCGCCATCCTTCCGAGACCTCGAGAAAAACTCATGAGCCAACCCTTACTCTACTCCTTACTATGATGCTTTACTTTCCGCATTTACATACCGTGCTTTTCATGCTTGTGTGCTTACCTTGCTCTAGTTGACTACCTTGTAGACTTGCATGGATAGTCTTCTTTACTTGCTAGTAGTGCTTAGCCTTCATACTTGATCACTAGCACATATAGGAGTTACTTTGGCTTGATTGATCACCCTAGTATGTATTGTGCTACTCATGCTTGTATGCTTTCTATATGCTAGTTGATCTAGTAGCTTTGATTGAGTAGAACTCCTTGCTAGCTAATTGTTTGCTTCCGCATATATTTGGTAACTAGCTTGCATAGGAGTCGTATTACGTTTGTGTGATCCACTAGTATGCTTAGGTTGTTGTTCCTTTCATACGTTCATTATCTTGCTAGTGTGATCACCACTAGGATTGTGTAGGAGCTATTTTGAGTGGTCGGTTGTAGGAATTGGTAAATTTGGTACATAGTGCGAGTTCCCGATTCACCCCCCCCCCTCTCGGTCACTTAGTCCTTTCAAGTGGTATCAGAGCCATGTGCTCATTATAAGGCTTAACCGCCTTGAGTAGTGACCGTATTGAGTTGGGATGTCATCCCATTTGGGGCCGAGTCATGGCTCATGGAAGGATCGCTTTAAGAGCTACCTAAATGCCATGATTCTGGATAAGTTGATGGACATTCTTGTGGACTTTGCCAATACTTTTACTGATAATCATGTGTATGATGATTGTGATGATGGTGTGGATGTGCCTTGTACTAATGAGTGCCTAGATTCTTCTAGCAATGACTTGATAGGTTGCTCTACTAGTGTGCCTAGCATGATGATTGACAATGATGTGTCTCTTGATCTTGCTTGCTCTACTAGCATTGATGATGTTTGTGAGTCTCCTATTGATCATGCTAGTAGTTCTCTTGTTGAGGTGTTCTTAGCTTTCCATGCTAATGATAATGAGGACTTACTTGACTCTCTTATTCGCTTGCGAGGTATTGTGGACAAGATTGGGGCAATTTCTTTTGAGCTTCCCAAGATTGTGATAGTTGAGAAAATCCTCTACTTGCTTCCCAGTAGCAAGCTCTTCTACATCACTCTTGACCTTCTCATGGAAAAGGGTCTCTCCTTTGAGGACGTGATTGAGCTACTCTTCGAGGATGAGGAGATCACCGGTAGCATGGTGTGGAAAAAAACATCCAAGACACACCATGAAGCATCCTCAAGCAAAGGAAAAGAAGTAACTTTAAGCTCAAACTTCTTTGATCCCTTCACAAGATTGCCTTGCAACTACTTCTACAATCCCTTCGGAGCAAGACACTCATCGAGCGCTTCGTCAAGCTCTACCTCAAGTGTCATTCCTAGTACTACTCCAAGCACATTGGGTGGACCAAGCATTGGCATAGGGGGAGCACCAACAACAATGCTCGCTCGACCATTTGAGATGATCAATCTTGCGGCTTCGGCTCCGGCGCCTCCACCTCCTCTGCCCCCTCCTCCATAAGATCATCTTTGGCATCGCCGTCGAGCTCACCAACAGGATCTTCTCTTCGAACTTGGTGAATTTGTGAGAAATCCTAATGTTGACCTTTGTGAGAATCTATTAAGCATATATGATCTTGTGTGTAGGATTAACTCTTTTAGGGGATTTTGGAAGATTGCACCACATGAAGTGATTGACAAGCTCCTCAAACAAATCACAACTCCTGAGAGGGGTTTCTTACTTGAGGAGGTAGTCAATAGGTGTCACACCCGGTTCCAACGACCAAAACCGAATGCATCTGTATGCGTGCCCAGGATCAAGTTTTCACGCACACATGATAATTATTGTGATAAAAGAACTATATCTTTATTAAAATGATAATATTATTACAATAGTGACCCGTAGGTCAAAAAGAAAAAGATTATATTGTAGCGGAATAAACTAAGCGTTGGCGTCCTTTAGCTCCCACAGGAAGTCGACTGGAAGACCGCAGGCCTAGACCTCTTCTCCATTGTCTTCATCATTGTACCATCATTCTCTTGTAGCTGAGCAACAATGTGGGATATAGCAAGGGTGAGTACGTGTCGTACTCAACAAGTGGGGGAAAAGATGACATGGGTCTAAAGACAAGGAAGGCTTTAAAGGGGGTTTGTTGCATGAGCTTTTAATTTCCTATGCATCCTAATTACTAAGTGGGGTCATCCCAACCATTAACCCATAGGGTACTATCCAAACCAAGTCCAATCCCATCCACCAACCAACCATTCCCAACCATTCCAAACCACAACCGATAACCAACTAATCTTGTGAGGATTCCAGGCCGCTCTTGACCATGAGCACGGCTATCATGATAGTTTGATACTCTACAGAGTTTGTACCACTTTACCCACAAGTCACGATTTTGCTCCCTGTTGCCAGGTGGACTAGAGTCTCCATGTTGCCATGCCGGCCAAGCACTAGCACACTTCCTTAGGTGTGCAGCCAGGAGATCACTACGAGGCTTTTACAAAGGGTCTCCCAGTACATGCTAGCCACTAAGGTTCCACTCCTATCCATAAGTGATAGCCCATCAACAAGCAGCTCATCACCCCAGGAGGCCCCTCTTGTGCCATTCGGATACAAGGACAGTCCTCTTGACTTCCATTCCCCACTCCACCAAAATGCTGCACCAACACTGGGAGAACTCCTAATTAATCAGCCAAGCTATTCCATAGTAGTCTTGTGATGGCACTGTTGTCCTAGGTCATCGCTCCAAGAAACGGGTTCTAGGATCTACAACAAGCCTACCACCACCAATCATGTGCCCACGGCACCACATCCATTCCATCCGGCTTGCATAGATCCCTAATCCATGTTGCTAAAAGAATTACCAATCATTCCCCATGTGATATTGTTCATTAGTGAACATTAAATTGGACCCAACCACCCAATAAGCAACTAAGCATGTCTACTCATTGATAACCAAGACTCTAGTTCAAGGCGACAAGGACAAGGTAAAACAATGCTAGTAAACCCTAACAATAGGTTCCCAATCAATTGACACAAGCATGCAATTCTACAATAACATTATAATAGGT
This sequence comes from Eleusine coracana subsp. coracana, assembly GCA_032690845.1. NCBI lineage: Eukaryota > Viridiplantae > Streptophyta > Magnoliopsida > Poales > Poaceae > Eleusine > Eleusine coracana. The sequence continues at coordinate 37,855,724 of CM064428.1, read as the reverse complement.
ACAAAATGCATCAAGGACACTTGCCTGAAAATGGATGTTGCTGCTCAGGTCTTCAATTCACACTCTTGCGATTCTAGGATCAACACGTTCTCTAATTAACGTCACGTAGGCACGACATGCACACAATCATATAAACAAACTAAGAAACAGTACACCAAATAATAATGAAATACTTTAAAATCAATCACAAAACATGGTCCGCATTTCTACGATCGCGTGAGCGCAAGAATCATCTAAATCGGAGTTACGAGTAAAACGTTATGAAGGTTTAAAGGTGTATGGTTAAAATAGTAAAAACAAATAGGTTTAGGGACCTAAAAGTAATTTTAGAAAAGTATAGGGACTAAATTGTAAAATAACAGGATGAAAATATAGTTTATAAAAAGTTTAGAGACTAAAATGTAATTTATAATAAGCTCAGGGACCAAAGTGTAAAAAGACAGGATTAAAATATAATTAAAATTAAGTGGAGGGGTGTTTCTACAAAATTATAGGGTTGAAATAATATTTATAAAAATATTAGGGGCTAAAACAGAAATAACTAAAGCTTATGTGAAGAAATCAGGTTTAAAAACTAATTAGGATGAAATAGAGGGGCTTAGGTGCAAAACGGCCATTTTCCTGGATTTATTTGAATTAAAATAAATCTTAAAATAGGTGAATCGAGTTCATGGGTTCATGGACTGGCTCTGGGGTACTGGTTCATAGGTCCATGGCGGACCGGGACTAGGTAGGCAGTGGGCTGCTGCTGTGGACAGAATGGCACGACGAAAGACTTGCGCGTTCTCGCTGATTGGCTATACTAATCGAGCTAAAACTTGAACCTATATGTTCAATAAGTTGTGGGACATAATACTAGTAATCTGGTATCGATGTTAGCTCACCTGATCTGATGATCGCATGGGGGAAGACAGGCAAGGTCACGACGTGATAGATGGTGGGACAAACACGTTCCTGGAGGCATGAGGACAGATCTTAGCATATGCATTGGGCAAGATGATCATGGTTTCCTGGAACACATTGCGGATATGATTATGTATCAAGGACGCATAAGAATTGGGAGAAATAGAAGGGGAATTACCGATGCACGTGCTGGATGCGCCCAGAACAGAGAGTAGTGTCGATTGCAAACGCCACCCTGCTCGCATCACTGCTTCAATTGGGTTGAATGTTGGATATGTTGTAGAGGACATTGTGGATCACTCTCTGTAGAAATTTGGGCGCATTTCGTTGGGTAGATCATCGGGAACGTGGATTTCAATTTGGGGCATCATGGCTGAACAGGGATATGAACAGAGATGAACTTGACACTAATGGTTGGGAATGAAGGGGAAAGGGAAAGGGATTCCGTGAGCAAGCAAAAGGGGCATCCTGGTGTGACTTAGTAGGCCTAGTGAGGGGAGAGGAAAGGGTAGGGAAGGGAGGGAGGGGCCAAGAGGCACACAAAACTGCCAGCCATGAATGGTGGCCATCATGTTGATTGTTTCATCTCCTTTTTGGTGGGGATTGATAGATGAGCTAGTGACCAACGAAAATTCCTCATTAAATGGTATGTGGGTGATGTTTATTTGACCACTAGCATGACCCTAGTTTGGTGTATGACCCATAGGAACAAATGAAAGCGTCAAGAGGAAGTGAATGAACATGAAGTTGTCAAGTTGGACATTGGGTGTAGTTGGAATACTAGCATAGTCTAGATTTTGTTGGACTTGGTATGAGCAAGACCAAGAAGAAGAGAAGACTCATAGACTCACAAGGATGGATGTATTCACGAACAAGTTTTTGTAGTATTTGGGTTCGATTGGGATGACATGTCAAACAAGGTTTTGAGCTGGCTATTGATCGTTAGGTTAGTTTACGCTTGATGGGAAGAGATATTAAGCAAAGCTAGGAAAATCATGGTGTGGGGAAAGAAATGTCACTCAGTGTTTGGATAATCATAAGGTTATGGGAAAAAGTGACGTGTGAAAGGGTTCGGCTGAGAATATTATGAGGGCTATGCCTTTTGAGTGTCAAAAAGACTCACAACTCGAATTCAGAAAATATAGGGAGTAACAATAGGAGACACGAGCTCTCAATTGAGAGGGCAATTGAGTTGATACTTGTGCTTCACTCCCAAGTGGGAGATGTACTTGAGCACATCACTAGAATCTATGATCCTCCTCATTTCTACATCAACCTTGACAATGTGCACATGGGGGATGATCATGGACATTGGAGGTATCATGCTTCTCACTATCCCATTAAAAGGAGACTATTGGATGGGATTGCAAGAATCCCTATCTATGAGGATGGTCTTATTGCTCGATACTATGAGGTTGGTACTAGTCAATCTAGTAATGCTTTGGATACTAACCCTTCTTCCTCTAGTCCTTGTCTTATGGCTACCACCAGGGTCAACTACAAGAGTGGAGGCACTCATTGGATCCTTGATAGTGGGTGCACTCAACATAGGACCGGGAAGCCAACCATGTTCACCACCATTGATGGAGATGAAGATAGTGAAATGGTGACTTTTGGGGATAACTCGAAAGGGAGAGTTAGAGGCTCGGGCAAGGTGGCCATCACTAATGACCTCCATCTCTCCAAGTTCTTTCTTGTGGAAACCCTCAACTTCAACCTTCTATCTATTGGTCAACTTTGTGACATGGGTTTCAAGTGCACGTTTGATGAGGAAGGTGCAGCTATTGAGAATGCCAAGAGAGGGCTAGTATTTCATGGAGTGAGACATGGGAACTTGTATGTCACGGACTTCAAGTCAAGTAATATGCCACCAAGCATTTGCCTATTCACCAAGGCATCCAAGGGAGGGTTGTGGCATAGAAGACTAGCACATGTTGGAATGAATCAGCTCAAGAAGATTGTCAAGAGAAATCTAGTTGAAAGAATCAAGGATGTGGCCTTTGAGAAGGATAGATTGTGCAGTGCTTGTCAGGCGGGGAAGCAAGCTGCATCTTCACATCCCACCAAGTCATTCAAGTCTACATCTCGTCCTCTAGAGCTCTTGCACATGGACTTGTTTGGGCCAACACATTACAAGAGTCTATGAGGCAATCTATATTGCTTGGTGATTGTTGATGATTTCACGAGATACAGTTGGACCTTCTTTCTTGTGGACAAATCTCAAGCCAGTGGTATCTTCAGAAAGTTTGCCAAGAGGGCAAAGAATGAGTTCAATGCTAGCGTTGTGAAGATAAGGAGTGACAATGGGACGGAATTCAGAAACACCATAGTGGAGGAATATTGTGACAAGAAGGGGTTCAAACATGAATTCTCTGCTACATATACTCCCGAGCAAAATGTAGTAGTGGAGAGGAAGAACAAGACGCTCATCACTCTTGCTCATGCCATGTTGGATGAGTATGAAACTCATGAGAGGTTTTGGGCTGAGGCAATCAACACAGCTTGCTACACCTCCAACCATGTCTATCCCCACCGTTTGTTGAAGAAGACACCATATATGCTATTGGTGGGACGGAAACCCAATGTTTCCTATTTCCGAGTCTTTGGATGCAAGTGTTACATTCTCAAGAAGAGGAGAAAGCCCGGAAAGTTTGAGAGCAGAACTTATGAAGGCATTCTTGTTGGGTACTCTAGGAGTTCTAAAGCATATAGGGTCTACAACTCCACCACCGGATGTGTGGAGGAATCCTATGATGTGCAATTCGATGAGTCAAATGGGTTCCAAAAGGAGGATGAATTTCATGAAGGGGACATTGGAGATGAGCCAATGAGGGAAGCATTGAGAAGAATGCCCGTGGGCGAGGTTTTACCCCACGAGGTCAATAATGGTGATCTTGATAAGCCCTCTACTCCACCACCTCCACCATCCCCCTCCTCCGAGATACAACAAACAACCCAAGGTGCCACGAATACTCCCACAAGCTCCCCTCAAGATTCATTGAGAGTACACTTACCAAATGATGAGGAAACCCAAGTGAGAAGTGAGCCACAAATTTCCCCCACATACTGCACCACAAGCCACTTCTCCTAGCTATTCACAAGATGCCCTCCCATCCACCTCAAACTCAAAGTCCAAAATAAGAAAGCATAAGAGTGACTCTTCCACCTTTCTAATGATACAAGACACTCATATATCAAGAGAGCAAACAATCCATGATGCACAAGACATCTCACCTAGAGCTACTCCCACTCAAAGAAAACACCGCCCTAGACCCAAGGCCATCAACAAAGATCATTCACAGGACTTGATCATTGGGAGTCCATCTCGCGGAATAAAGACAAGGAGAAATCAATATAAGCCCAACTATGTGAGTCAAGAGAATGAGGATGAGGCTAATGTTGAAAACTTCTCTTTCGTCTCTATGATTGAACCCACTACCATTAATGAAGCTATGGATGATCACAAATGGGTCATTGCCATGCAAGAAGAATTGAACAACTTCAAAAGGTGCAAAGTATGGAAATTGGTTGAGAGGCCCAAGAATCATAATATGGTTGGCACCAAGTGGGTCTTCAAGAACAAGCAAGATGAGAGAGGAGAAATTGTCAAGAACAAGGCTCGCCTAGTGGCTAAGAGATATTCTCAAGTGGCGGGGATTGACTTTGAAGAGACCTTTGCTCTCGTGGCCCGTCTCGAAGCTATTCGGATCTTACATGCCTATGCATCACATAATGGCTTCAAGCTCTTTCAAATGGATGTCAAGAGTGCTTTCTTGAATGGAGAAATCAATGAGAAAGTCTATGTGGAACAACCTCCGGGGTTTGAAGACCCAAAACATCCAAGAGATGTATACAAATTTAAGAAAGCTCTCTATGGCCTCAAGCAAGCACCAAGGACATGGTATGAACACATGGGGAACTTCCTACTCAAGAATGGATTCACTATTGGAAGTATTGATAGCACCTTGTTCACGAGGCATGTTGGGAAGGATCTCTTTGTGTATCAAATCTATGTGGATGATATCATATATGGTTCAACCAATGAGAAGTTCAATGAAGAGTTTTAGGAGATGATGGCTAGGGAATTCCAAATGTCAATGATTGGAGAGTTGCACATGTTCCTTGGATTCCAAGTCAAGCAATTGAGAGAGGGAAACTTTGTTTATCAATAAAAATATACCAAGGACCTTCTCAAAAGATTCAACATGGAGAATTGCAAGCCCTTGCACACACCTATGGCTACAAGCAAACCCTTGGATGATGATGTGAAAGGGAAACCGGTGAACCCCAAGCTATATAGATCAATCATTGGGTCTTTGCTCTATCTCACCGCTTTGAGACCGAACATTATGTTTAGTGTGTGCTTGTGTGCACGCTATCAAGCAAATCCAAAGGAGTCACACTTGAAGGCCATGAAGAGAATAATGAGGTACCTCATGTACACACCTACCATGGGCTTATGTTATTCTAGAGGAACAAACTTTGAGTTGCTTGGGTATTTGGATACGGACTTTGTGGGTTGCAAAGTGAATAGAAAGAGTACATCGGGTGGTTGTCAATTTCTTGGAAGATCTCTAGTTTCTTGGAGCTCAAAGAAGCAAAACTCGGTGGCTGTATCTACCGCTGAAGCGGAATATATGGCGGCGGGAGCTTGTTGTGCACAACTTCTCTACATGAGGCAAACACTCACGGATTATGGCCTCAAATACACCCAAATACCACTAGATTGTGATAGTGAGGCGGCAATCAAGATGGCTCTCAAGACGAGAGATCATGGTCATGCAAAGCATATTCAAGTGAGACATCACTTCATAAGAGACCATGTTGAGAAGAAGGACATCAAGTTGGTGAGCGTGCGAACTCATGAACAATTGGCGGACATCTTCACCAAGCCACTTGATGAGAAAACCTTCAACAAGCTAAGGGGAGAACTCAATGTTCTCGACCTCTCCAACTTCACATGAGTAACCCTGGAGCTTGTCCTTTGTACACAAGTATAGTGCTTTGTTTGTTCTTGTTTGTGCTTGTTTCTCTTCTTTTGTAGGTTGACTTCAGACCTTCTTGAGATAGCAATGGACATGGGTTAAGCTTGGGAAGGTGGTTCATGGTGTACCCAAGGCTTTGAAGAATGGTCCATTGTGAGCAAGCTTGAGAAGGGAACAACTCGTTGTTGACACTTTGGTTTGTAGTGGTTCTCTCTCTTTTCCTTACCATCACATCATGCATTGTATACTTGTTGCATTTGCACTCTTTGCATTTTTTGCATCCTTGCATTATGATACCATACATGCTCCCAAGCATGTGTCTAGGGGGAGTTGCTCATTTACAATGTGAGTACATGACTCTCTAGATGATCAAATAGTGATATTTGTGCTTCATGCCCATTGAGTCATGTTCGACCAAGCTTCGAGGTTAAATCTACTCGTGCGGCTCAAAGACAAGTGGCTCATACATTCCCACCTCCCTAATGACTAACTCTTGCACATTTAAGAAAATCTTTTGTTGAGTCATAAGTGTAGGGGGAGCTACGATGGAACATCACTACAACCAAGAAGGAGCACCATGAAAGGGGGGAGTTATTCTAACTCTTGCCAATTATCTTATGCCTCTTGGTTTTTGTTATGTTTTTGTGTGGTTTTTTATGATAGGTAACAAAGGGGGAGAGAAAACATGAAGATCCAAAAGCCAAGTCGTCTAGGTCAAAGAGGGAGAAGAAACATGAAGACGACGGTTGATAACACAAAGGGGGGAGAGGAGAACATGAAGATTCAAAAGACATTACTGTGAAGAATGGAACATGAAGATCACATCAAGATTAACCTGAACATGAAGATAACAACGACGGTGTGTGTGTCTACAACAATAATCAACACCTTCACTGACATGAGCATCTACGTCCTTGGTATGTGTCTACATCAACAAGATCGACTACCATGAGACCAAGGCGGGCGCAAATTTGGCTCAAGCTCAATATCTAGTGCACTACATAATTGGGTAGTCCTCCCTCAACACCTAGCACATCTCAAGGGGGAGACTACTTCCAAGGTAAGGACCAAGGTATGCCCTTAAATCTTTTCTTTTCCTTTGGTTCTTTCTTGCTCGTCCATTTTTGGATCATCATAAGTAGTGGTTGTCATCCATCACCAAAAAGGGGGAGATTGTAAGGACTATGACCATTGAGGTCACCCCGAGGTATTGTGTTTTGGTGATGCATGACAAACATGAAATACGACTAATATCTACATGAGTGTTGTTCATGTAGGAAACCCTTTCTATCTTATTATGATTGTCAATGGTGTCCTTGGCAATGGATGACAATGACCGCAAGCATGGAGGCTTGTGAACTTGATGGAGTCCAAGGGTTGATGGAGATGGATCAAAGCGGAGAACAAGCTATGGTGCAAGTGTTTGGAACACTTGAGTAGTTGTTAGGGCTTTGAGTCCATAGGAAAAACCGGACTATCAAGGGGGTCTAGGTCATTCTCTTAGGTCATGTCTAGTCGGTGATGTGCAAGGTTGCTCGGTGAAATCACAGTCACTAGGTGACAATGGAGAAGCCAAGGAGCTGTTTGGGAAACCAAGTCAAGCGAGGATGACAAGTTTCAGCTTCTGTACATAGAGACTAGACAGAGGGGTCAGTGGAGACCGGACTGTACGGTCACTATGGGGAGTTTTCCAGGACTTAGCGCGAGGAGCAAGGACTCTGTCTACAGGAGACTCCATACAGAATGGACGGTCCGGTCAGTAGGAGTGCAGGAACGGCAGAGAGGATATAGTTTACGGACCTTCCTGGAATGGGGAGAGAAAGTGGACCGGATGGTCCTGTCCAGTGACCAAACAGTCCGGTCAGTACAGGATCTTGCCTGGACAGAGGAGCCAACGGCTGGGAGAGCTGTTACCAGTGTGACCGGATGGTTTGGTCAGGCAGTGACTGGATAGTCCGGTTAGTGTGTCCAGAAAGGCAATTTCATGGACCAACTGCTAGTTTGAGGTTGGGAGCCTATATAACATCGTTGCTAGGGTCTTGGAGACCTCTCTTGGCCAGTGGAATACCTGAGAGCATTTGGTAAGGTCCAAGACGAAAAGAGGAGAGCACTAGGAGGAGATATTGCATATCTTGAGAGTGCTAGAGAAGAGTAGCTTGAGCATCTTGCACATCTAAGACTAGGGTGTCCTTGAGGGTGTGATCAAGATTGTTACTCTTGGTCTATGGTGAGACCTAGACCGGTTAGGTGTCGGTGATCGAGCCTAACACGATCGATTGTGAAGGCCATCACATGTATGTACATGGTTTGAGCCCGCCGTTGGAAGGGGCATCGCTAGTGAGCGCCCGTGCCGGCTCGGGGAGTCCGGCAAGTTCTCGAGGGAGGCGAGCTTGTGCTTTGTGCAGCGGTGACGCACACCATGTCTTCACTCGAGGAGTGATTGCAGGCTCGTGGGCGAGAACTCCACTTGGTGGCGGGAGGGACCGGGACTCCGATCGGAGTGGTCCAACGAGGATTAGGGGAAGGCGCCATCCTTCTGAGACCTTGGGAAAAAATCATGAGCCAACCCTTACTCTACTCCTTACTACGATGCTTTACTTTCCGCATTTACATACCGTGCTATTCATGCTTGTGTGCTTACCTTGCTCTAGTTGACTACCTTGTAGACTTGCATGGATAGGCTTGTTTACTTGCTAGTAGTGCTTAGCCTTCATACTTGATCACTAGCATGTATAGGAGTTACTTTGGCTTGATTGATCACCCTAGTATGTATTGTGCTACTCATGCTTGTATGCTTTCTATATGCTAGTTGATCTAGTAGCTTTGATTGAGTAGAACTCCTTGCTAGCTAATTGTTTGCTTCTGCATATATTTGGTAAGTAGCTTGCATAGGAATTGTATTGCGTTTGTGTGATCCACTAGTATGCTTAGGTTGTTGTTCCTTTCTTTAGTTCATTATCTTGCTAGTGTGATCACCACTAGGATTGTGTAGGAGCTGTTTTGAGTGGTCGATTTTAGGAATTGGCGAATTTGGTACATAGTGCGAGTTCCCAATTCACCCCCCCCCCCTCTCGGTCACTCGTTCCTTTCAATCCTGTTCATAGTCGTTCACTACCAGTACTAGTTTGATGCTTTTGTTTTTTGTTTCTTTCTTTCCGTGTGCTGATGATGAATAGTATCAATGCATGTCGATCTTCATCTATCTATATCCAGTGGTGGTGAACTAGCCAATGCTATTTTGTGACGAATGTATATATATTATTAGGTCATATATGTGTCTTGATTGATTTTCATCATCTTTGCCTAAAAAGATGCTAGTTAGTCTAACATACTACAATATCCTTTTTCTTTAGAATATCCATCATAATTTCAAAATAACGAAGTGGCATTCATTAAATAAGTCACCCTGACACTAGGTAAGATCATTCATACATGGCTAAGTTGATTATTTGTTACTGTTGTACACAATGTCCATCACCTTTTTCTTCTGAATAATCCGAAGATCCTCTACCCTAGCCATGATCTGAAGTTTTACAAGGCGCATAGTTAAAAAGTATAATAGCATGTTGAACTATATCAGTGTTTGTAATCAACAGGGAAGGACAATCACTTCCTTGCAAGACAACACCTCATGTGGTCTAACATCATGGCTTTCATTAGTGCACGTAAACTTGATGTGCATTTTTTCCAACCTGAGGTCACATTGGACATCACGTCCTAGTGGCACATCAGCGACAACAACAAAATCAAAGATCACTTCTTTAGATTTCTTCTTCCTTTTGTCTTCAAATCCTTGTGGCGCATCGGGGAAATTGGGCTTGAGGATCTATAATAAAGAGATTGATGAGATGAGATAATCATAATTTTCTGATGGATAGCATGATACAAAATTGATGTATGCATGTAAAATTAACATGGAGCATAAATCAAAGTACCAGTACAAATAAAATTAAAAGTGAAGCAGAGGGTATGTACACATAGATCGATACATATAGCATAAACAAACTAACAGTGCTATTAATAAGCCTAAGCCTCCAACTGCATTGATTAATGAATCTGAAAGTGCATTAATCAATCTATCTAATTACTCTAACAGATTAATCAAGTGAAGCACGTAGGAATAGTACCACGCATAGATGAATTCATGGCGATGGTTGATGCAGAGGTGTTGCTGCTCCCTTCCCTTCCTTCCTCGCGGTCGCGGTGGCTGAGACAGAGGCTTCTACAAGGCCCATCCCTTTGTCCCCGGCGTTCCAGGTGCGCGGTGTCTCAGGCTGAGGCAGAGGCACGCTACGGTGGCCGAAGCTGAGGTCGAACGGGATGGGGGCTGAGGAGTCGTGGGTGGCCGACGGAGAAGCTGCGGTAACTACGCTACGCGAGAAGCGTCCGCATGCGTCACACATCTGCTGACACGACTAGAACCTCCGGCGTTTAGGCCTTGTCAGCGGCTATAGATGCCTCCAAGGTTGAAGAGAATGGCTGCCAGCGTCGTAGGGGAGATTGGGGATACAAAGTTGAATCTCCGATGGGACGTTCCGGTGACGAGATAAACAGTTAGGGTTGAGAGGGTATAGGAGTGTTGGGTTTAGTAGGTAACGACACAATAGTAGTTTGCACCTCCAGTCATATTCTACTAGCAAACTCTTCTCTCCCTTCATGCAACAAAAGTCATATTCTAATGATCAGAGTGTTTCTTAGCCAATTACCACAATTAAAGAGTGTCTTGTAGTAACTACATATTTAAGTGGTAGTGTCTTATAGCAAAGACCACAAAAGAATGATGCCCACTAGCAAATTTGGCCTTTGAAAAGTTATATCTCTCTTAAATGATTATTGGGCAAATTTGCTGGTAGACACTCTTCTTTTGTGGTCTTTGCTAGAGGACACTTTTCAAATGAGTCTTTGCTCATGGACACTATACTACTTAATTGTGGTAAATGATTAAAAGACACTATGATGAATAGAATATGACTTCTCATGCATGAAAGAGAGAGAAGATTTTGTAACTAAAAACCTTACCGGATGCAGTTTTTTGGCTTATTCTAGCTTATGCAGCTTATACAGTCAAACTGTTTGGCAAAACAGCTTTTCAGAAACGGATTATATATATGAAATGACTACCATGCATGCATGAGGTGTGATAAGCTACTATTTTCAGCTTGGACAAGTAGAGCAAAATGGAGAACTTCATAAGCTATTGCATAAGTTGTACCAATCTGGTGTGCTGCTTTTACAACTTCATCGTTTGGTGCAGCTTGAGTCAAAAACAGCTTCATAAGCTATTGCATAAGTTGTACCAATCTGGTGTGCTGCTAGCTAAGGGCATGTTCATTTCTTGGGCCCCCAAAACTGAAGGGCCCCGACCCATAGAATATGCATATACATGTACAAGCAAATTTGGCCCATATGTTGAGTTCCAGCGGAGCAGCCATCAGGACTAGGTTCAAGTTCAATTGATTTCTAGCATAATTGGTGTAAAATTTATAATCAAACGAGAAGGTTGTTTGACTAATTATTTTTATATTTTTTATTCAAGTCATATCAACTAGAAAATATCCATCTGGGCATGAGAAAAGGAGAAATAAGAAAAAAAAGGAGAGTTCTTGGGATCTTAGAAAGGAGCCGTGGATAAATCATACCAACTAGAAAATATCTCAATATTTCTATTGCGTATCGAATCTTATTTACTTTGTCCGTGACTGTGGCATTAGCTGCTAGAAGCTTCTTAAAATTGAAATTGTTGAAGAACTATTTAAAGGTCCACAATGTCTCAAGAAAGATTGAATGGTTTGGCCACTTTATACATTGAGAAGAAATTGTTGAACGAGATTTATAGTAACACTATAATTAGTGACTTTACTGCTAGAAATAGTCATAGAAAATTTTAAAATAATATACAATCATTTTTGTATAAATTTGACTTTGTTTTGATTAGTAATAATATTTTCATTCAATTGGCAAAATTTTAAGTGTATATATACACATATATATAAAGGGGCTCAGCTTTTAGCTTCGCCCTGCCATCGATTGAAACTTATAGCAATGTTCATTTTTTTTATTTGATAGAATGTTCCCTCTAAACTTTAGGCGCGTGTGGGTGAAATTTTTTTGCGAGCCCGCCTAATTCTACTCAGCCACTCCAAATTAATGTGGTTCGGCCCTAGCCACCTACTCATGAACTCACATCGGCATCTAAAAAGGAGAAGACTCACAACCACTGCTACCTTTTTGCATAATCTTTTGGAGGCGGTCAAGGAGAGACGGCTGGTTGCTACGCAGCGTTGCTCTAAGCACTAACCGCGCAACTTCTGCCGCCATGAATATCTCCGACAACTGATCCACCAACTCTGGCGCAGCCGGGAGATGACGGTGAGACGTTGAAGTAGATCACCTTGATCTAGCAAGCGAAAGGTGAGTAACTTACACTTGCTATAGTATGTAATACTCTTATACAACTGCTTAGATGTCAAGATGTCCCTAGTATTGATAGTATTTATGTACGCATGCGCAGTCCCCCCCCCCCCTATTGAGTGGTGAAACATGGACTTTTGCAGTCGAGTGCACGGGAAGAAATAGGGAACATTGAACCTACCGAGGTCCTTTAGACGAGGATCGACTGACATTTCAAGGCCTTATGTCAGTGAAATGCATGCTTGGTTATAGTGCGTGGGACTAGTACTACTACAAGAAGAGAAGTGGAAATAGCTCAGCAAGTCTCGAGGCATTTCATTTCCCAAATGATTTGGAAAAGTTAATTGATCTTATCCGTACCGAGATGAAAGTTAGGATGTTATTGACAACATTTGATGAATCAGCTAATGGAGACGTTAGCATTACACCCCTGAAACGAGTGAAGGAGTCCGAGTCTAATGATGATGATGATGATGATGATGACAGTCTTAGTGACGAGAATGTTGATGCTTACAAAGATAGGCTTCAGAAGCAAGGATCTGATACAGGTATACATGTTCTTTTTATACTTCACAAACGACATGTAAACTATATTTTTCTCCTATTTGACGTAGTCCTATTGTTGGCATCTTGAATGTCTTTGCGATGTAGACTGGGATGGTTCAATTGCAGCATACACTGCATGGCTGAACGAGAAAGGCCTCCTAATACATGTTTTTTCTCATTCTGACTTCTTGTTCTATAAACATGTTTTTTCTTTAACTAAGACATCAGTATCTACAATGTTTCAGTGTGTTATAACAATTGTAGTGAGCCTACACAAGTAGATGGTGAGGGCACTAGTTGCAGCGGATCAGGAGGAAAAGAATGGCCAATTCATGCTAGGAGAATAACGAAGAAGGCGAAAGGTTAAATATATATATATATATATATATATATATATATATATATATATATATATATATATATGACTATTAATGTCATAGCATTAGCCCCGAAACCTTGTAGTTTGGTACAGACACAGTATCTCATAGCCATTTGTTTTATGATTATTAGGAAATGGCAAGATTGTTGCTCGTGGTACCATGAAAGGTCTAGCTGCACTTGCCAGGAGATATAAGACTAGTGTAGTGAAAATGCAAATTGAATTTTCGCCAACTTTGGGTGGTCCCTATGGAAAAAAAATAGACGTACCTTTGTGGATGAAGTGATTACGTTTACAAGGATAAAGACTCTAATAATTGGAGTTGGACAGTGGAAACATGTAAGCGAAGAAATCAAGAATTACATCACAGAAAGCATTATGGTATGTTAATATCCTTGTACATCGTACCATTTATCAGTTGTTGACAATATATTAACATGAGTGGCTCACAATAGGAAGGATGGGACATGGAGCACATTGGTGATGCCAAGGAAAAGATATTGAAGGTTGTGCAAGAGCACAACAAAGGATGGAGATCCAATTTTAGAATTTTAGTGCTACATATAAGGCATAAAAGAGTTATGATGCCAGAATGAAGCATAAGTCTGAAGACCTGGACATTGTAGAGTGGAACTATTTAATCAAGTATTTTGGAACTTCAAAGTTCAAGGTAACACAATGTTCATTTCCTGTAGTCCAAATGCTCCAAGGTAACATGTGAATCTTTTTCTCAATTGTTTGGGCAAGTGGGATAAAATACTCGAATCTTGGTTTTGTGGTAAATAGTGGCAATCATAGGTATGTGAATGGCAAATTTCCCACATTACACCCAACTGTGTTAGCCAGGACCTCCATTCTATCATTGCTAACATTTAGTACAACTATGATTGATTTGTTGTGAGCTATTGCTCTCTACACTACAAGAAAAAGGACCTCTAGACACGATTGTGTAGTTACGTTTTTATAAACATCTTCATCAAGACTTAAAGACACCTTTTAACATGATTTTAAAAATGTGTCAATATGATAAAGTGAGATGGTTATACTATGTTGTCAAAAACAAAGAGGTGATAAAGAATAATATTTTAAAACATTGTATACAATGTCTCTATATTAGTAGATACGTAATATAAATGAATCAATCAAGCTATGTCTCAATTTACTAACACGTAAAAAACATGTCTAAAATAATAGACATGTAATAAAAAAGCATATGTAGATATGTAAATGTGAATATATCGTCACTATCAAACATCTTTTCTATCTTAGACACGCTGTAAGGACCGAAGGCCTACCAAGAGGGGGGGGGGTGAATCGGTAGCCGACCACGAATCCGAAAACTTCAGTTTCACGCTTCTCAAACCTAACGAATCATTGCAACCTAAACAATTCTAGTAGGCCAAGACCCAACACATGCTAGTGTTCATGATGCAAAGCAATGCGCGGAAGCTATTCACACTAGCCTATGCAAGCCACAAGTTATCCTATCACTAGAGCACACAATTGTGGAATAGTAAAGAGAGGGTCAAGGAATGCTCATGATTTTTTCCCGAGGTCTCAGAAGGATGACGCCTTCCCCTACTCCGCGTTGGACCACTCCTGCCGGAGTCCCGGTACCTCCCACCACCAAGTGGAGTTCTCGCACACGAGCCCGCAATCACTCCTCGATTGAAGACACGGTGTGCATCACCGCTGCACAAAAAACAAGCTCGCCTCCCTCAAGATATCCAATATCCTCTTCTAGTGCTCTCCTCTTTTCCTCTTGGACCTTACCAAATGCTCTAAAATATTTCTCTGGCCAAGAGAGGTCACAAAGACCCCAGCAACGAAGTTATATAGGCTCCCAACCTCAAACTAGTTGTTGCTCCACGAAACAGCCTCTCTGGACGTACTGATCAGACAGTCCAGTCACTGTCCAGACCGGACAGTCCGGTCTCCACCGGACGTCTCCTCTAGAGCCATTGCTCTCTGTCCGCTGCATCCTCCTGTAGTGACCGGACTGTCTGGTCATTGGACCGGACTGTTTGGTCATTGGACCGGACTGTCTGGTCCACTTTCTCTCTCCAGTCCAGGAGCCTCCGCGAAATGCATCTCTTTTGCCGTCCCTGCACCTGTATTGACCGGACCATCCGGTCAGTAGACCAGACCGTCCAGTCTGTACAGACGTACCTATTCACAGACTCCTGCTTCTTCACGCTAAGTCCTGGACAATCTCCACATAGTGACCGTACAGTCCGGTCTCCACTGACCCATCTGTCCGGTCTCTATGTCCAGAAGCTGAAACTCGTCATCCTCGCTTGACTTGGTTTCCCGGCTTCTCCGAACAGCTCCTTGGCTTCTCCACTGTCACCTAGTGCCTGTGATTTCATTGAGCAACCTTGCACATCACCGACTAGACATGATCTAAGAGAATGACCTAGACCCATTTGATAGTCCGGTTTTTCCTATAGACTCAAAGCCCTAACAACTACTCAAGTGTACCAAACACTTGCACCATAGCTTGTTCTCCGCTTTGATCCATCTCCGTCAACCCTTGGACTCCATCAAGTTCACAAGCCTCCATGCTTACGGTCATTGTCATCAATCGCCAAGGACACCATCATCCATATGATTTGCAATAGAGTTATGAGATGATTCCTACATAGACAACACTCGTGTAGATGTTAGCCCACAATTTCATAGTTGTCATCTATCACCAAAACATCCATACCACGGGGATCCAATCATCAATGGTCATGAAGCTTACAATCTCCCCCTTTTTGGTGATTGATGACAACCACTACTTAAAATAAACTTTAAGGAATAACCGAGCTAAAACAAGCTACACAAAGATCGAGAGGAACCAAGACAACATAAGAGAGAAACGCATAAGGTCCTGCTCAATCAAGTAACATCTAGAGATATAAGGAAAAGAGAGAAGAGCATACTCTAGATGAAACATGCATGCATGCCATGGCAATATATTGAATGAAAGCATAATGACATGCAATGCAAAGCATAAATGATGAGATGCAACAAGATAGCATGGCAATGCATAAGAACTAAAAACAAGCATTCATAATCATGATATCATACACAGGTAAATAAAATAATCAATAAATACAAGCACTGCATATGAAAGGAAATAAATGAAGTGAGATCAATAAATACAAGCATTTGCTAAGCTTGTCCTGGTCATCGGCAGTGCTGGTCGACACCCGATAGAACAGAAAAACTCTCGAGATCTTCTCAAAGCACGACTTCTTGATGTCGACGCGTGTCACCTTGTCCCGCGATCCTGACCACCGGCAAGTCTCTCCCAGTCCCTGTCCATCGGGCCCTCTTGTCACTTGCACCGGCATCCCGTTCACCTTGACTTGGTCAACACGCCGTCTTCATCACCACCACGGTTTTGAGGCTCAACCGTGAAACCGTCCGTGCTTCTTGCCTCTCCATGTGTACGGTGGGGATCACCCTTAACTTCACCCGGTATCCCGATAGTCTGGCCCCAAGTCCCCTACTTGTGCCCGATCCTCTCGCCGTTGACCGCCAAGTCGACTCCAGTGACCTACACATCATGAGACATGCAAACACATTTCCCATCTCCTGCAACATCACCAATATCTCCACCAACTCCGGTTAGTCATAACCATGATATGCAAACCCATGCAATCCCTGGATTCCTGCATTCCAACTCAAACACCAAATCCGCTCAAGTCAATTACTCATCACAAATATAGCAAACCATGGCACATATCCACATGGTTTCTCAATCTCCCCCTTGATGAGTACATTGACAACACCAAATGCACAAAGATTAGTGATTGAAATGAGAAGCCGAATAAGCACATCCAAATGGCCAAACCCAAAGAAAAGGTGAAAACAAGCCATCTAGCAAGTAGGGATCATAAAACCAAGAGTTGGCAAAGAAAGCAACTTGAGACGCAAAGAATGCGACTTGAGACGCATAGAATGTGAAAAGCGCAAGTAACCGCTCAAGATCATGATATGCTCCCCCTCAAGTTGTGGTAGGTCTCATGTAGTGCAAAACGGATCATATGAGTTTCTTAGCATTATTTGTGCATGACCCAAAATTTTCTCCCCCTTTGGCAATGAACTCATCAAAGAGGCAAAAGAACAAGCAAACATGCAATGCATGAAAATGCAAACCTAAGGAGCTTCAACAATTATGCAAACAAGCATTTAACTTTGCTAACCATAACCATAGTGCCATGAAGTGTAAAGGCAATAGCTCTCAATCATTCAAAGATCAAAAATAGATAGCAAGACATAAACACCATGAGCTATACAGGCTAAGCAGAAAGATTGACTAGCTTAGATAGAATTAAATTTTGCTTATTATGAGAAAATCTGCCACCACATGTGTAAGTACTCTCATCCAAGGCAAAACAAGCACCAATTGAATCATAAGAATCTAGCCAGTTTCAATCTCAACAAGGGCAATAAGCACTCGCAGAAAATGAGCTCTACAAACGCTCACATATGAAACAGAGACTCAGTTGATCAAGTGATTATAGTTTATCCTCATGTGTCCTCTTATCCATGCGGAGGGTCGCACGACTGGGTACGGCAAACACCACGAGGCTTCAAGTCACAATATTTGGATTTAGCATTATTAAGTAGTTCTTGATCAAAGCACTTAGCAGATTTTTTTTCAAGATTATGCACAAGACAAAAGAGCATGCCTTTGCGGCAAAAGGAACACACGTTCCCGTATTGTTTCATCGTGAGCTAAACATTTGCAAAGCCTTCCATTTTGCAAACACAAGGTGTCAAAGCCAAGACATCCTCTAGACTAGCCTCAACGCAAGTTTCAACAAGGATAAAAGCAATTATACACATGGTGAGCAAGTTTTAGCAAGATTAGATCACAAGGTTCACAAGAAGCTCAGTTTACCTTTAAGATTAGCAAGTTGCTCACATGAGTTTATAACAAGCCATCTAAAAAATCTAAGCATGAGAGATTACCATCACATCCACACAACTTAGCTCAAGCTCAATCATAGCAAAGAGAAATGCAAGAAAGCATAAGAATCAAAGCTCATCTACCAATGCATATATTACATATGAGATGCAATGCAAAAATGGTAAGATACATATATACAAGAGAAAACCAACTCCCCCTGAAATGATGCCATAGGGATGACAAACACCAAGTTCCCCCTGAAGAAAAGCATGTCTCGAAGCATCTAGGGGCTTGGTGAGGATATCGGCTAGTTGGTTTTTGGTATCAATGTATTTGAGCTCAACATCCCCCTTCTCAACATTGTCTCTTAGGAAGTGGAATCGCACATTGATGTGTTTGACCTTACCATGTTGGACTGGGTTTTTGGCTAAGCATATGGCACTGGAGTTATCACACATGAGTGGAACACCCTTAAAAGTCAACCCATAGTCTCTCATGGTTGATACAATCCATAGGATTTGTGAGCAGCAGCTAGCAGCAGCTACATACTCAGCCTCTGTGGTGGACTGGGCAACACTCGACTGCTTACGAGAAGACCAACAGATCAAAGAAGTACCCAAGAAATGGCAAGTACTAGAAGTGCTCTTCCTATCAATTCTACACCCAGCAAAGTCCGCATCCGAATACCCAATGAGATCAAGAGATGAAGATGCAGAGTACCAAAGACCGAACTCAAGGGTGTATTTGAGATACCTGAAGATGCGCTTGACAGCCTTGCGATGAGTCACCCTTGGGGAAGCTTGAAAGCGAGCACAAAGACACACCGCAAAGTGTATGTCGGGTCTTGTTGCTGTCAGGTACAAGAGGGAGCCAATCATGCTCCTGTACTCCCTTTGATCCACCGCTTCACAGTCTTCATCAGGGTCAAGAGCCGTTGTTGTGGACATTGGTGTAGACAACGGCTTCACATTGACCATGTCGAACTTCTCCAGGAGATCCTTTGTGTACTTGGCTTGATGTATGAAAGAGCCAGTTTGCACTGCTTGATTTGAAGCCCAAGAAAGAAGGTGAGCTCTCCCATCCTCGACATCTGAAATTCACTTTCCATAGCTTCCTAAAACCTGGACACAAGAGCATGAGAGGAACCACCAAAGATGATATCATCCACGTAAATCTAAACCATTAGAAAGTCATTGCCATGCTTGAGAGTGAACAAGGTTTTATCAACACACCCCATGACATACCCATGCTCTAGCAAGAAGGTCTTAAGCCTAGCATACCATGCCCTAGGTGCTTGCTTTAGCCCGTACAAAGCCTTCTAAAGCTTGTACACACGGTTTCGGTATTTGTGGTGCTCAAAGCCAGGGGGTTGCCTCACATTCACTTCTTCCTCTATGAAACCATTTAGGAAAGCACTCTTGACATCCATTTGATAGAGTCTAATGCCCTTAGAGGCAGCAAATGCAAGCAAGATCCTAATGGCTTATATGCGAGCAACAGGAGCAAAGATTTCACCATAATCTAAGCCCTCCACTTGGCTAAAACCTTGAGCAACTAGCCTAGCCTTGTTTCTCACAACCACACCATCCTCCCCATGTTTGTTTTTGAACACCCACTTGGTTCTTATGACATTGACATTTTTGGGAGGCTCTACAAGGGTCTAGACTTTGCTTCTCTCAAAGTTTTCCATCTCCTCATGTATGGCATTAACCCAATGTTCATTAGATAGTGCGTGTCCAACATCCCGGGGTTCAAAGGTTGCAACAACGAGAGATTTGGTAAAGCAAGCTAGATGTATAGACCTTGACCCTGTTGTCCTCTCATAGAGATTACCGATCATCTGTTGAGGTGGATGTCGATGCTGAATGTGGTGAGGACCCTCTCTCTCAGAGTGTACCTCCCCCTCAACCACAGCTGGAGCTTGCTCGACAGCTGCTGAAGTCGATGTAGAAGCTTCTGGACCCTCTGCTGGAGTAGTGGTAGCAGCAGGAACAAGCTCAGATGAGAGATGAAGTGAATCATCATCATCATCATCAAAGCCCTGTAGGTCCTCTTCTACAAAGATGCTCTCCTTCATCTCCTTGTCACCTGCAGACTCAATCACATTCCTTGCACAAGAGTTTGATTCATCAAAGGTTACATCGCAGGATTCTACGATGGTGTTAGTCTCCAAATTCAAAACTCTGTAGGAATGACCATGAAGAGAGTAACCAAGAAAGATTCCATCGGAAGACCTTGACTCAAACTTATCAAGATTGCCACGCTTGAGAATAAAGTACTTGCAACCGAAGGCACGCAAATGAGAAACCGAGGGCTTTCTCCCAAAACGCAGCTTATAAGAAGTCACATTAAGAATTGAGCGCAAGAAAATCCGATTGGAAACATAACAAGCAGTGCTAATGGCCTCAGCCCAGAACCGCCTCGGAGTCCTATGCTCATCGAGCATCGTCCGGGCCATATCCACTAAGGTTCTGTTCTTTCTTTCAACCACACCGTTCTGCTGGGGAACCCGAGGTGCTGAAAACTGATGCTCAATACCATGCTCAAGACAAAAAGCATCAAAGGAGGAGTTCTTGAACTCGGTGCCATTATCACTACGAATTGCTCATAATGCACCAGGGAGTTCCTTGAACAACCTCAAAGATAAACTCCAAAAGTGATGAAACACTTCATCCTTGCTCTCAAGAAAGTAGACCCAAGAGTAGCGAGAATAGTCATCAACAATCACAAGAACATACCACTTCCCACCCGTCGAACGAACCCGAGAAGGACCAACAGTGTCCATATGAAGCAACTCTCCAGGGCGTTCAGTCATCACCAAATTGATTGGTGGATGAGAAGCGGCAATCATTTTCCCATGACGACAAGGAGCACAAACCAAATCCTAATCAAATTTGAGCTTAGGCAATCCTTGGATCAAACCTAGGCCACTCAAGCGACATAACAAGTCAAAGCTCATGTGACCCGGTCTCCTATGCCATTTCCAGAGCTCAGAAGAAGATTGAGCAAACAAGCACTTTTGAGAACCAGGAGAACCAGCAAAATCAGCCTAAAAAACTCTGCCAATGCGAGAAATCCCACAAACCAAGGAACCACTCAAATCAAAAACACAAGAAGCATTCGACTTAAAGGGCAATTCCAAACCAACATCAAGAAGCTGAGAGGCAGAGAGGAGATTGTACTTGAGAAACTCAACCCAACATCATTGAGAGTGAAGTTCTCATTTACCTTTACCGCACCCCTTCTCTTCACTCTTCCTCTCTTGTCATCTCCAAAGGTCACATACTCCCGACGCTTCAAGGGAGTGAGGCTGGAGAACCACTTTGCATTTCCGGTCATGTGGCGCGAACACCTGGAATCCATCAACCACTTGTTCTCCAAGCCTCCACCTGCTGCCTACAAACAACGAGAAGTGAAAGTCGATGGCTCAGTGCTGGGGTTAGTCAAAAAGCATTTGGGAATCCAGCACTTAACCATACGACCGGTAGTAGTCATCATAGTTCTTTGCACTTTATCATTCGAACGCATGGGACGAGAACCACGATGTGGAAAACGTGGCCTGTCAAAGCGTCTCGACTCAAACCTTGAGTTGTGAGGATAGAAATCATCTGTGTGGAAGCCAAATCAACATGAGTGACGCTCACCATGATGGGGAAAATGTGGGGCGCCAAAGCACTGTTGCGCATAGCCTCTGTTTTGTGAATAAAAGCCATATGAGGAATGACCTTGTCCACGATAGGCACAAGAAAAAGAGCGAGGCTGGAAGTCAACAAAATCATCGTAAAAAGCATCCCTAGTCAACTCAGCTTGCTTCCTCTCAATCCTCTTACGCCTATAACAGAATTCATCCAAGTGGCCCTTGCGACCACAAAACATGCAAATGTAGACACCCTAAGGATTAGGCTTGGTTTGCATTGCCGGTTTGGATTTTGGCTTCTCTATTTGCTTTGGGTTGAAGGAGGGTTTTGGATTGGGTGGATAGTATGTGTCAGTGAGTTTAATGGTGTTTTCCTCATCCTTGTAGCTGGAGCTAGATACAAACTTACCCACATTCTCACTCTCCTTGTCACACCTCTCAAATCCCAAACCCAAGTTATAGGTTGATCTAGAAGCACTCTCCTTCACTCTTGCCAAATCACTCTCAATCTTCTCTTCACTCACTAGGGTTCTCTGGAGCCTAGACACAAGATAGTCATTTTCCTGGACTAGGGCTTTGTTTTCCTCCCTAGTGATTACAAGCTTGTCCTTAAGAGAGACACATACCTCACAAGGTGGTGGAAGGACCTTAGAGCGAGTCTCATGAAGCAACTTGGACTCAATCTCTTTGACTTTGAGGGACTGAGTGTCCAACTCATCTGTGAGTTTGGGGCACTTCTGATATGCACCCAAAAGAGTTGGTCTAGCTTTGAACTCATCAAGCTCCTTGAGGGCACTCTCAAGCTGACTGGCAACTTGAGCTTGCACACTCTCCCTCTGTGCAAGATCACTCATCACAACTTGACAAGACTCACACTCAACAACAATGTCCTCATGAGCAAGCTTGGACCTAAGCGAAGTAATTTCAAAATCAGCACTCTCCAACTTAGACTTAAGCTCTCTACTCTCACGAACAGCACTGTGAAGCTTATCATCTTGCATGAGAAGAATATCACGCAAATGATCAAGTTCAGAAGAGAGCTCATCGAGAGTGGGAAGTACCTCGCTTGTGTTGGAGTCAGATCCAGAGTCGGTGTCGTGGTCGTTCTTTGCCATGAAGCAAAGTCCGGTGAAGTCATCCTTCCTCTTGACTCGTGGCTTTTCAACCTCCTCCTCCGAGCTTGTAAGGCCTTCGCTTGATGTGAGGTCGACATCGCTCAAGGCGACAATGCAAGCGCGTGCAATGGCCTTGGCGAACTTCTTGGAGTTCTTGCCCTTCTTGTAGAAGCGGTTCTTCTTCTGCTTGAAGTCTTCAGTGTTGTTGTCGTGGTACCCGGCCTTCTTCTTCTTCTTGGGACAATCAGCTATGAAGTGTCCCGGGTCACCGCACTCGAAGCAGGTTCTTGAACCACCTCCTCTTCTCTCCTTCTGGTTGTTGTAAAACTTCCTAAACTTCCTTTTGAGCAAGGACAGCTCCTCGTCAGGAATGCACTCCATCTGTTCATCGGAAGCTACAACAAGAGAAGACAAAGCAAACTCCAAGGAAGACTTGTCAAGTGAGGGGTTAGTTCCATAAGAAGCACAACTGTGATCACCCTTCTAAGAACTAGAAAGCAAAGCCATGCTAGAAGCAGGAATAGCAAGATTAGGATGAGATTTCCTAGACAGTTCATGAGATTTCAGCTTGCTATACAGTTGCTCATAGTTCAGAGTATTGAATTTAGCAGTTGCTTAGCTCTATCATTGTCATTGTACACAAGGGTACCACAAGCCCGCAAGCTGCACACAATTGCCTCAAACCTATGAAAAGTGTCATCTAGTGACTCGCCCGGTTTCTGTGCAAAGGTTTGGTACTGTCTATTGTAAGAATCCTTACACATAGACATGACCTGGTTGGTACCCGCATGGTAAGTGCAGAGCTTATCCCAAATAGCATGAGCAGTGTCAAGGTGTGCAACCCTATCATGTTCACTCCTACCAAGTGCAGAAAGCAGAATATTGACAGCTTTGGAGTTGTTCTCATACCTGACTAACTCACCTGCAGAAACAGTGTTCAGGTCTTGTGGTATAGCATACTCCTGATCAACAATCTCCCAAATTGCATGTCCTTGACTCAGTAGACACGCCTTGGTTCGTTACTTCCAGTAGGGGAAGTCCTCTCCATTGAACATCCACAGCTTGACAACATGCTTCTCCATGTCGCCTTCGGATCACAAAGCCTATGAAGGTCAACTAGTGATCAAACCTGGCTCTGATACCAATTGAAGGACCGAGAAAGCGACCAGAGGGGGGTGAATAGGAGCCAATCAAAATTCTCCAAGAGAACTTGGCCTATATCCCAAAAACAACCCAAGCCAACCTCCGAACCGATCACCTAGACTACACACACCAACTCGTGGTGTATTAGCCCTAGGAGAATTAATCATAGCAAAGAAACATAGCGGAAACAAAAAGGGAAGACAAAATGCTTAACAGTTCAGAACTGAGCACTCATCGGCAGTGCCGATCCCTACCATCGGCAGTGCTGGTCATGCCTATCGGTAGTGCTAGTGCGCGTCATCGGTAGTGCTGGTCCCACCTATCAGCAGTGCCGGTGCGGGATGCTATTGCACTAGAACCTACATACTAGACCAATCGGCAGTGTAGGTCCTGGTCATCGGTAGTGCCGGTCGACCCCCGACAGAACAGAAAAACTCTCGGGATCTTCTCAAATCTTCTCCAAAACTCAATCAAACGAACTCCAAATAATGTGATTTTTGGACCAATGCATCCTCATCACATCACGACCCTAATCCTAGGATATCATCTCAATTGGCTTAAGGAATCATCACGAATTTCAGATCTTGTGCCAAGAACACCAAAAAGGGGAAACTTGAGAGATCCTTCAAATCGAAGGTGCTAGAGCCAATAATTCCATCAAGGATCCATAGAGGATTATCCTAGATCATCCTAGCAACAAGTTTCTCAAGAAATCCGGGCCAAAAATCCGTCAAAGAGTGAGATCAAAAATCACGACGAAAATAGGTCCGAAAATAGGAAAAAGGGAATTTCGGGATTCAAGTAAAGAGGGAGATCTTGAGCACGAAAATACTTCTCATATCATAGAAAGGTGCTTACAAGATCCATAGGTACAAGGCTAGGAAGCCACCCTCTTCCTTCCACTATTTGGAAGAGCAAGAGATGTCTCTCACACACCCACTACTCTCCTCTCAAACATGAAGTCCTCTCCTAGCACTTTTAATAGAGTCCTAACACAAGGCTAATGGGAAGAGAGGCTCCTCTCCCACTAGCCACACCTCTCCTTATATAGGCCTAGGGTCTATTGTCCACATGACCACTCTATCCTTGACCTACATAACACACCCACTTACCACCGGGGGCATAACCATCCATCCTTTTCCTCATCGCCCGAATGCCATCGGACGCTTCACGTCTTTGCTTCCTCTCGAAGCAAGCTCCATGATGGTGCCACGTGCACCACCAACCACCGCCACCGGTTTCGAGGCCCAAACTGGGAAACTGCCTTGCACGCTTCTCAAAGCACGACTTCTTGATGTCGACGCGTGTCACCTTGTCCCGCGATCCTGACCACCGGCAAGTCTCTCCCAGTCCCTGTCCATCGGGCCCTCTTGTCACTTGCACCGGCATCCCGTTCACCTTGACTTGGTCAACACGCCGTCTTCATCACCACCACGGTTTTGAGGCTCAACCGTGAAACCGTCCGTGCTTCTTGCCTCTCCATGTGTACGGTGTGGATCACCCTTAACTTCACCCGGTATCCCGATCGTCTGGCCCCAAGTCCCCTTCTTGTGCCCGATCCTCTCACCGTTGACAGCCAAGTCGACTCCAGTGACCTACACATGATGAGACAAGCAAACACATTTCCCATCTCCTGCAACATCACCAATATCTCCACCAACTCCGGTTAGTCATAACCATGATATGCAAACCCATGCAATCCCTGGATTCCCGTATTTCAATTCAAACACCAAATCCACTCAAGTCAATAACTCATCACAAATATAGCAAACCATGACACATATGCACATTGTTTCTCACACTCCCACTCTCCCTAGACCTAGTATCTTCTCCCCCTTTGGCAACAAGCACCAAAAAACCAACAAGGCAGGAAAAGATGAACATCTAAGCGCTCGTGGTCGAAAGAAGTGGTGCAGCAACGTCCTTTGTGGGCTCTGCTCCTGGCTGCTCCTGAGGTGGATCCTGCTGTGCTCCCTGAGCTTGTGCTGCCTTAGCATCCAGATGCTCAAAGAAACCAAGGTCTATAGGCGACTCAGACCCGCTGTCCTATGCTGCTGTAGTGACTATGGCAGTCTCCTGAGCCGAAGTCTGGAGTAGTATGAGGTCTGCCACATCCTGCTGAGAGAAACCTCCACGGACAAGATCCTCTGCTGCCTGAGTAGTAAGAGTGGAAACTATGGCAGTAAGATGTGGAGCTGAAGCTGTAGCTGTCTCTGGGGCGGTCTGGGAGTCTGCACGAGTAGTGTGGACTATGTCTGAGAATAGACTCCTGACTGGTACGTGTTGGGAACTGGAAGGTCCTGCCATCTGTGAGCTAGAAGAGTGTGAGGGTGAGACAAACAACGCAGACATAGAGAAGGCTGACATGGGAAAGAGCTGTGCTGAAGAGAAAGTCTGTCTTGCTCCCCCTGTCGGTAAGACCCCTAAGAGTGACAGTCCACTAGACTGTGCTGTCATCAGTGCAATGAAGGGTCCTGGCTGAGTCTGCAGCTGCTGAAACTGGGGAATCACTGAAGGTCTTGGCTACTGACCGGCCTGTCTCTGAGTAAGCTCCATCATCTGAGTCACTAGAGCGGAGACAAGGGCCATCTGCTGACGCTGAAGCTCTGCCTGTCCTCTGATCAGCTCCATCATCTAACGTATGTCCTCTGACACTCTCTCTATAAACTCACCCAACTGTCCTGCTAGTGCTGTCTCTGTGATAGTGTCCTCAGACTACGAACCTATCGGCTGGGGAGGCGCTCCTGTACTGGCTGACTCAGGAATCATCGTCTCTGGCTGAGCTGGCTGCTCGTGAGTGACTGGCGGTGACTCCTGCTCCTCCTCTCCTGTCTGCTGGCTAGAGGCTAACTGTGAACCCCTGGGGACTCTGGGTGCGTAGCTGGTGGTTGCCTCAAGGAAAGTCTCGTACTGCTCCGCCGTCGGCCCATCCTCATCAGGAGATAGTAGATATAGGGACCATAGACCAAGTGACGTCTTGCAACCCTCTCAGAGATCACCTCCTCCATCTCTCCAATTAGAAGGTCTGCCAAATCAAATGGCTGCCTCCTCAGAATAGCTGCTACAGCCCACTGATGGAGAAGTGTGAACTCCTCTCTGTATCCTGACCTAGGGATGATAGTCCTGGTGACTATTGCTCTCACCACCTTAGCCTCTGCAGTGAGTCTCACAGGGCTTCTGTCAAAGCCTGGTGTGTGAGGTGGTGGAAAGGTAATCGACACCATCTCGTCTATCGGCATCTTCCTCCCTGAGGTCTGCGAGGTGGTGCAAGTGTACCATAGGCACTCTTGTATAGTAAGAAGTCTGACGAAAGAAGTCCTAGGTTATGGATCAGATCCTGTCTAGTCACACGCTGTGGCTGCCCTCTAAACAAGAACTAGAACTCTGAGCGGTCTCTGGCAACCCACAGTATGGTGTGGAACTCTAGCACCACGTCCTCTCTGAACTTGTGTAGAGCAGTAACTAGCTCTGCTAGCCCTGGCAAGTACGTGAAGTCCTGCTTCATCTCTGTGCCGGTGGCCCTCCTCATGGCCTCGTACATCGTGTACTACTGCGGCACAAAGAGTCGGTCCTTGCCTCTCTGGCCAAGGTAACATCTCAGACCCTCCCCGATCCTCCTCTAGGGGCCAGTCCAGTACCTCTCTCCAGCAGCGGGGTCTCTGGGAACTAGAACCCACTGCTCGAAGGGTACCAAGTGAAGCTCCTTAAGGTCCTTGGTAGGAACCTTAAGGATATTTGGCTCTCCGACTGCCTGTACAAGCCTCTACAGCCTCCTCGTGCACACTGCACAGGTGCACCTCGGGTCTCCTGTCCGGTGAGCTGTCCTCTGGGGAACAGTCTGCTCTACCTCCTCCTCTGACTCCTCCTCCTCAACTAGCTCCTCAGACTCTGACTCTGAGGTCTCCTCTCTAGCCTCCTCCTCCTCGGACTCCTCCTCCTGCTGCCTGGAGGATCCCTGATCCGCAGTTCTCGACGATCTCCCCTGACGGGAAATCGGAGTACGCTATGGCCACGGCGGTGGCACAACTCCAACTGCTAGAGGTGCAGTCCTCTGCCTGGTGCTCCTCCTCAAGACCTGGTCCTCAGCTGGCTGGCTGATCCTCAGACGGGAGCCAGGTGTCCTGCGTGACTACTCCATTGCGTCCAAGTGCTGAGCTAACCTCCTGGCTCTCTCTGACTCTGGATCCAGTCTTGGTCTCTTCTTTGTCTTAGGCTTCTCAGGCATCTTCCCCTTTCCCTTATCCTATTCTGATCCTGCCATGTCTGCCTGTTGACTGTACTGTTGTCATTGCACACACATAGGTGTAGATGGGATAAGCATAGAGTCCTAATACATCTACAAGCAAAGCACCGCTAGGAAAGAATGCGCAATAGAAATCCTAGCACTAAACGAAGGACATGATCACTAGGCAAGTATGCAAAGTAACAACAGTGATCATTGACTATATGTGGCTGGTGTGAGTCATCTAGTGTACAGTCAAATAATAGCAATAAATCTAACTGTAGACTAGACAGGAGATAAACCCTAGACATGTAATTAATAGATAGGCATGAATTAATTGCGGACTAGGTTGAGTCAATTAGCTCATTAATGTAGCTAATCATGGGCAGATAATTCAATTGCATCAATTAAAGCTAACTACTCAAATTGGGGTATAATTCGATGAATGGGAGAATAGTAGCAATACCCCGGGGAAGACTCGAAACTGAAATCAATCGAAGAATCGCAACCGATCGCCGAAAAGATCAAAGCTTGAGGCTTGGTCTTGCCGGCAATGGAGGTGGAAGGGAATTCACCCTAATCGGCAGTTGGAGAGCACTGCTCGTGTGCGCGGGGTGGAGAACAGAGCGGTGGAGAGGCAAGGCGGCACTGGGTCATCAGCTATCGGCAGCAGCGAAGGGCGGTGCGGCAGCGAGGCCAAGGCAGGTGGCGCGGCGCAGGCGGCGGCGGGTCTGCTGCACGCGCGTGGGTGCGAGAGTGAGCGTGAGTGCGTGGGTGCGCGACGGCGAGGCGGAGCGGCTGTGTTGGCGCGGGCGCGTGGCGGTGTGGATGCACGGCGGCGGCGGCTCGCATGAGTGGAGGCGATGGCGTCGGGTGCGTGTTCTTGGCATCATTTACGAACGAGGAAGAAATCAATTTACCACTGACCGATTGACCTAGGTCAAATAACCAACGGACGGTCATGATCCATCAAGAAATGATCGATGGCTCGGATCTAAAATTGCTTCACGTGACCAAGCGAACTGACCGGACTGCCCGGTCTCTACACCGGACTGTCTGGTCACCTTGGGGTCTACTGGTCTTCTACAGACCGGACTGTCCGGTCTTTAGGACCGTTATGTTTGATCATTGCGACCAGACTCCCCCTAGGCACTGTTTTCAGTGCCAATGACTGGACTGTACTATCTAATGATCGGACCGTACGGTCACTTCCAGAATTTTTCTGAGTCAAGGAAATTTCTCCAAATTCCAAGTGCCCTCGCTAAACACATAAACAAACACCGCACTTGGAATATAGAGGGAACTCTAAAACACTCATTTTCAAATAGTGGCACTCTATGGCCTCATAGTTTTCGCAAATGCCAAATGAAAGATTGATCAAATAAGAACCAAGGTAAATAAGAACCAAAGGATATGTATGAGCCTTAGTCTATGAACCACGCGAGTAGATTAAACCTCGGAGTTCATAAGAGCTTGCTCAATGGGCATGAAGCACAATCCTTTCCTTTGGTCACACTTATGGAGATGTAATCTCATATAGAGCATGAGGCACAAGTATCTCCAAATGTGACAAGCCTCCTTTGTGTTTCCTATATGATGCATGCAACAAGAAATTTACACATACAATGAAAGTAAACATGCCATGTGGATGCAAGCAATATTAAGAGCAAGACACAAAGGAAACCTAACAATGTCAAGTTTGATCCTCTCCCAAGCTTACTCACTATAAGCCATACCCTTGCCTTGAGAGAAATCAAACAACCATCTCAAGCACTCCCCCTTGCTTATAGCTATCTTGGATGGGTTAGACATTGACTAATTTTTATGTGTTTTTCTTTTAGTTATTTACTCATGCATGAATGCAAAGCATACTAGTCACAAAGGAGTACTAATTACCATGCAATACAAGAGAAAGAAAAACACACTACTACTACCAAGAACTAACACGGTTACCTCCCTTATGAGTAGATAGGTCATTGAGGTCCATGTCACTTGTGGTGGACTTTACATGATCTTTACGAAAGCGCTCGGTCCACCACCATCACCATCTAGGTCTTGTTCTTGGGAGCCCACTTGTACCTAGCCGATTTCTCAAGATCAACAATGCACTTAGGCACCCATATGCTTTTGACCTTTCTTCTCTTGTTTGGTGGTCCCAAAGCCTTGGCTTTCACCTTGCCATCCTTGTTCCTAAAAAGCTTTAAGTGGGTGTTCTCATGGAACAAGTTAGCATTAGGTAAAGCAATGGAACTTCTCACCCTAGGACAATCCTTGGTGGCGTGGCCATCCTTGCAACACCTCTCGCAATAGTAGTCGTCGGTGAGTAGGGGCTTGATCCATTCGGGAATGGAGTTACTCGTCCCGATGATGTCGATGGCGGCGGGATATGAGCCAACTCCCCGGTGGGAGACATTGTTCACAAGGTTTCTTCTAAAAATCTCCTTGTGAATGGCTCTACTACGTGTGAGCCTCTCAAAGCCGTCCATCACCATCTTCCTCTCTTCCTTGAGCTTGTGATATTCCTTCAAAACAAGTGGCTCAAGAGAAGAAACCTCAACCAAGGTGGTTAGTTCATCACACATAGTAGAAGCATCACTCTTTGATGAACTAGAGGAGGGAGAGGCAAGGTTCTCAATATTGATGGCCTCATAAGTGATCTCAAGGGCCTTGTACTTCTCATTAAGCGCTACATGATCACCCTTGAGTTTGTCATAACTCTTGTTTAGGGCATTATGAGATGTGACAAGGTCCTTGAACTCACTCTCAAGCTCACCAACACGGTCCTTAGCCAACTTACACTATTTTCTTACCACATCCAACATTTTGGATTTCTTGACGGCGATGTCGCGGGCTTGCTCAAGCATACTCCACAACTCGGCACAAGTGCGCTCCTCGTCATTGCTGTCATCACTACTCTCATCCTCACTCTCTCCAAGTTGGCTCGAAGCCATGAGGCATGTGGGAGGAGGAAGGCGTGGTGATGTGGTCTTGATCATGGCTAGGCCGGCCACTTCTTCATCACTTGAGGAGGTGGACTCATCACTTGAGTTGTTGCTTGTCCACTCCCCTATAAGGGCCTTGCGAGAGAACTTCTTCTTGTAGTCTTGGGCTTTGCCTTTACCATTGGACTTGTCTTTGTTGAAGACTCTCTTCTCCTTTTGCTTGGCTTTGGAGTCTTCTTCTTCTTCTTCACTTGAATCTTGTGACTAGAATGCTTCTTTCTTGGGCTTTGGGCACTCACGAACAAAGTGATTCTTTGACCCACAATTGTAGCATTTGCCCCGGGACTTGGAAGCAAACTTATTCTTGAATGTCTTCATCTTCTTCATGAGAAGGGCCAAGTCCTCGATCAAGTCACCCTTATCATCATCTTCTTCTTCATCATCGGTGTCAGCCTTCTTCTTGCCTTTCTTGCTCTTGCTTGATTCTTGCTTATCAGCTTGTAGAGCAAGATTGGATGGTTGAGGATCATCCATCCCTAGCTGGTAGCTCTCAAAGGCGGTGATCTTACCAAGCACATCCTTCATGGTCTTGGTCTTGAGGTCACTCTGCAAAGTGTATGTGATGATGGACTCATACTTGGGGTCTTTGAAAAGCCTCAAGAATCTTCTGATGACTTCCACGGGCTTGAGCTTGAAATCATCCCCAAGTGCATTGATCTCCACCACTAGCACATGAGAACGAGAAGAAACAACATTAGCTCTCTCATGTGGTAATCTAGCAAAGTTATCATACTTGTTTTTTAGCACATAGTATCTTTCATCTTTGACATCACTAGTACCCTCGTGGATACTCTGAATCTTAGTCCAGATACCGTGTGCTGTCAAACTAGCATCCAATCTAGCAAACACATCCTTGGAAATGCATGAAAACAAAGCATTCTTGGCCTTAGCGTTGTTCTTAACAAAGTCAGGCTGAAGAAGGTTAGCATTCGCATCGGACTCATGGGTCACCGTCCATATCTCCGGATCAAGGGACTCAAGGTAGGCTTGCATACGAGCCTTCAAATATGTGTAGTCCTCCCCATCAAATATGGGTACACTCCCCACCTTTCCCGGCATCCTTACTCAAGGCGGTAAAGCCTCAAATTGAGCACTTGGCTCGGATACCAATTGTAAGGATCAAAGGCCGACGAGAGGGGAGGGGGGTGAATTAGTAGCCGACCACAAATCTGAAAACTTCAGTTTCACGCTTCTCAAACCTAACGAATCATTGCAACCTAAAAAATTCTAGTAGGACAAGACCCTACACATGCTAGTGTTCAT
Organism: Eleusine coracana subsp. coracana; assembly: GCA_032690845.1. NCBI lineage: Eukaryota > Viridiplantae > Streptophyta > Magnoliopsida > Poales > Poaceae > Eleusine > Eleusine coracana. The sequence goes on along the minus strand of CM064428.1, from coordinate 37,823,212 downwards.
GATGGAAAGCAATGCGCGGAAGCTATTCACACTAGCCTATGCAAGCCACAAGTTACCCTATCACTAGAGCACACAATTGCGGAATAGTAAAGAGAGGGTCAAGGAATGCTTATGATTTTTTCCCGAGGTCTTGGAAGGATGGCGCCTTCCCCTACTCCTCGTTGGACCACTCTCGCTAGAGTCCCGGTCCCTCCCACCACCAAGTAGAGTTCTCGCACATGAGCCCGCAATCACTCCTCGAGTGAAGACACGGTGTGCGTCACCACTGCACAAAGCACAAGCTCGCCTCCCTCGAGAACATGCCGGACTCCCCGAGCCGACACGGGCGCTCACTATTGATGCCCCTTCCAACGGCGGGCTCAAACCATGTACAAACTTGTGACGGCCTTCACAACCAATCACGATAGGCTCGATCACCGACACCTAACAGGTCTAGGTCTCACCATATACCAAGAGTAACAACCTAGATCACATCCTCAAGGATACCCGAGCCTTAGATGTGCAAGGTAGCTCCTTGTTACTCTCACTAGCACTCTCAAGATATCCAATATCCTCTTCTAGTGCTCTCCTCTTTTCCTCTTGGACCTTATCAAATGCTCTCAGGTATTCCTCTAGCCAAGAGAGGTCACAAAGACCCCAATAACGAACTTATATAGGCTCCCAACCTCAAACTAGTTGTTGCTCCACGAAATAGCCTCTCTGGACGTACTGACCGGACAGTCCGGTCACTGTCCAGACCGGACAGTCCGGTCTCCACCGGACGGCTCCTCCAGAGCCATTGCTCTTTGTTCGCTTCTTCCTCCTGTAGTGACCGGACTATCCGGTCACTGGACCGGACTGTCCGGTCCACTTTCTCTCTCCAGTCCAGGAGCATCCGTGAAATGCATCTCTTCTGCCATCCCTGCACCTGTACTGACCGGACCGTCCGGTCTGTACAGACTTACCTGTTGACAGACTCCTACTTCTTCGCGCTAAGTCCCGGACAATCTCCACATAGTGACCGTACAGTCCGGTCTCCACTGACCCATCTGTTCGGTCTCTATGTCCAGAAGCTAAATCTCGTCGTCCTCGCTTGACTTGGTTTCCCGGCTTCTTCGAACAGCTCCTTGGCTTCTCCACTGTCACCTAGTGCCTGTGATTTCACCGAACAACCATGCACATCACCGACTAGACATGACCTAAGAGAATGACCTAGACCCTCTTGATAGTCTGGTTTTTCCTATGGACTCAAAGCCCTAACAACTACTCAAGTGTACCAAACACTTGCACCATAGCTTGTTCTCCGCTTTGATCCATCTCCGTCAACCCTTGGACTCCATCAAGTTCACAAGCCTCCATGCTTGCGGTCATTGTCATCAATCGCCAAGGACACCATCATCCATATGGTTTGCAATAGAGTTAAGAGATGATTCCTACATAGACAACACTCGTGTAGATGTTAGCACACAATTTCATAGTTGTCATCTATCACCAAAACATCCATACCACGGGGATCCAATCATCAATTGTCATGAAGCTTACACACGCTTTTAAAATTCACCTCTACAAGCTTTTGACACGGCACGTGCGGAGATGCCTCCAACACGCTTTTTGAAAACATTTCTATATTACTATAAAGATGAAATAAAGTATGATCTCATAAATAAAGAATATTAATAGGGTTTTTTTCTAGTAGTGCTAAAGCTAGTTAATTCAACAAATATGTGTAGTAGGGCTTTTAGAGCTGTTGTCTTGGAAGGCTTCCATTACCAGGAGCGTATCATTCTATGTAGCTAATTTCTTGATTCCCAAACTACCTTGTTTTTTTGGCCTTGTAACCATGCATGTCCCAAGACGGCACGGATGAAAGTGTGTTGTATTGTCCATTGTTAGGAGCGTATCATCTACAGATTGAACTATTGGAAAGTCCTGACCTTCTATGTTTTACAGTGGTAGTTTAAGTTTCCTAACTGTAATTGTTAACTTTCCGAAGAAGACCAGCAGCCAGAACTCTACGAATCATAAGGAAATGAAAAATATGCATGTGATGGGTTCAAAGCCTTTCTCTCAGTGTAGTTGGGAAATGGTAAACATTGTCATGACTGTTCTCTGCTTGTAACACATTAATATGACATATTAGCGATGTGTACGCTTGCATTTGTAGAGAGATATAGAAACTGGTGCTGAGCTGGGCCCTATGGAACTCTTTAAGGTTACTCACACGAAACATGGACAATGGTCAAATGAGATGTCTGAAAGTATTTATGTTAGTGCTATAAACTTCGTGAACTAATTTACTTTTTGTCGCAACATTACATACATTGATCACGTACATTTGTTTCTTTTCATCACAGCAATGCAGCCAGAAGATTGCATATGGCTGAATCATCTGAATTGGGTTGTGACGAAGCAAGAAGTAACCCATTTGCATGTGGTAAAGAGGGCCTTATTCTCCACCAATCGTACATGGAAACAACCAACGCCAAATCAAGCAGCTTACGTGGTCAAGGTTACATGCGTAATCGAAATAAAAAGGAACTGCTTAAGGAAAGGGTCCAACAACAAGCTCTTGAGCTTGAGCAACTAAAAGCGCTTATTGCAAACCAAGCTGCCGACAAGAAAGAAGAGGAGGAGCGACTCATGACCAAACTTTGAGAAAAATTGTTGCAAGAGTTTCCAGTAATATTTCCACAAAACTACAATCCAGAGGTAATTAACACTCTCATGCCCACCCTCAGATCCGAAAGAGACATCAGTTTTTTTTTTTTGCATTTGTTTTTGGCATTTTTTCCTTTGGCCCAGCCAAACCAGCCTGATAGCATTTGGCTCAACCTAGAGCTTGGGCCTAGCTCCGCCATTACCAAGCTCTAATGCCAATTAAAGATTTGTAATGCTCGTGAAAGTTTTTGAAATTTGTTTTTAAATTTGTCATAATACATAATTTGTTCTCTGTTTTGTAATTTGCAGGCTGCTACCAATGAAACCAACACTGAGGACAACATTGATGCAACACCAGTCCATACTGTTCAAACACTCGAGCCGGAGAAGGTAATGGTTTTGAACGAGCATGGCAATCATGATGATGTGGTGCTTGAATTATAGCTAACAATATTCCAACGTCTTTATAGCAGATCGAGACAAGAAGCATTATCACAACAGAAAAAGAAAATGTTGCAGTTCGCAAACCAAAAACTACCAAGTTGTCAAAGAATTTGGTGAAGGAATATCATGATCATGAGCCATCAAAAAGTTTCATATCTCGAAATGAGCTGATAGTTCTAAGTAGAACGCGAGGAGGTAAAAGGAATCAACATGCATGTAAGAACTGGAAATAGACCTTCATTCATAATTGCCTTAATTTTTATCAATGCATTTCTATATAGCTCCACAAGCTGTAATTCTCATCTCACTAGAAACCCTATATGTCTCTTATTTGGGCATGTAGGAACATTGAGATTTGGCGGGGCGATATACAAGGTTCAGGATTTCCTAGGTGCAAAGCAACCTTAATTCTCCCTTCATTGTTATAATTTCAGCATGCAGAAATTTCTGTGGATACAATTGCAGTTCCTGATTTGAATGGGTTGTATGAGTGAATACTGGATTGATGTAACTAACAAGAGTATTGGATTGATGTATGCTATTCATTTTGTTGCGATACACTAAACGTAGATTGCCACATCAGATATTCATTTCGTACGCTATTCATTGCTATTCATTTCGTTGCAATACACTCAACATATAGCAACACGGAGGAGGTCATTGTAGTTTGGATCAGATATCGCGATGAGCACCCGCGTGCAATTGCAGCATTCGCTACACCTCAAGAGCGTTGTAATATTGCATATTTGCAACTACACAACGTTGATGCAATAGCCATTATAGCAACGATGCGCGTAGTTGCGAATCCATCCTACTGCAATGCAGCCATCGTTGCCGTATCACCTATACGCAATGCCACATGGTGTTGAAACAAGCCACAGCTACCGCAACGATACAAAAAATCGATGCAATGTGCTATCTTAGCGCGACTACTTGTGACGCATCCCAACGACACGACATCGTTGTGATAGTTTATTATCGCAACGAAAATACCCATATAGCAACATTTTCAGGGCCTTGCGACAGACCTAAAACCTTGTAGTGATTCATATGGGAATTGAAAACAGAGGAAATTTTCCTAGCAAGAGTTTGGTAGCAACACAGGAAAAAACACATGAATCTAAAGAGAGAGATAGACTCATAGGAATTTTATAAGAGGCTGGACCCCTTGCCTTTTTTCCTTCAAAACATACATGAAGGAATGCAATCCATAGGACTTTGATAGGATTGATGAATCCTGCATTCCAAAATCCCTCATAGGAAAAATCCCTCGCAGGTAATATAAACATGTGACAAATAGTACCATATAAGGAGTTTGGTCAATAGAGAACAAGATTCAAACTATTGTAGACATATGAGATGTTTTATTTAACGATATAAACATGTTTACATGTCTACATTCACTTTTTTCATAGTTACGTTCTGTTTGTTTAGACATATGAGATGTTCTATTGAGTTATTTCTACAAGCAACAGGATTTGAACCCATGTCCTATTTGTTTAGTATAAAGTCATTTAACCATCTCATCCGGCAAGCAATTTTGATTGTAGTTAAGACATTGTTTCTTTTGTTTTTCATGTTTTCTAAGTCTTTTAACGTTTCTAGAATTCTCAATAGCATGTCAAAATGCCTTTACATAAAAGTATATATGACTAATGTATGTCTAATACCGTCTCACTTTTATACGTATCTATATCGTGCTACTTTGAGATGTTATAAAAAAATGCATCAAAAACATGTTTACTTTTTTACCAACGTTGTACCATAATGGTTTTGAGCTCATGGTCAGAGTGCTGCCACTAGCATGGTGCCACCTCACCTCACCTCCATCCCATTTTAGTGGAGTAGTAGGAGTAGCATTTGAGGGATTCAATTTTTTCCAACAATATACTAGTCATAGTAGTACTTATAGTAAAGTAGTATATTCACTTGGGAATGGGTGCATCTGCACCCACAGCTGTCTACTAGTACTAGTACTATACGTAGCTTCGCCAGTGTTAGAGTGTTCTACTAACTACTGTACTCCGTAGCCCTGCTCCCTCTGACGGCAATTATGTATTGAGCGCATGCGCATGACTCACGAACCATGTGAACGCACAAAATTGGATGGATACCATATGTGAGTTGAACGAGGCAATACAGGCCTGTGTCCCTCTAATTTTTTTCCTTGGTTTTTGTGTAGTAGGACGGAGGGGGTAGATCATCGTATCTTTGTACTTTAAGAAGAAGGATGCCAAAGTGCTCATAATGAAAGAGCACCGGGATCCAGATTGAGATCGAGATTGTGCATTTGGCATTTGGGTAGTACCATAATAAGAGAAATATACACAAATTCATATAGGTTTTACTAGAATCAAAAGGCCAAATACCAAGAACACCTAAACATGAATCTCTAATTAAGTTGGCTTCTCCCATCACAAGGCTTTGCGAGGGGAGCCTGTAATTTTCAACATGGGTGGCGCCGCCCGCCTTGATTCGAGTCAAGCGACATGACCATTCACAGTCAGCTCCTACTATCATTACCTCGCGCGGGGCCATGAGACCGGAATTGAGCTAAGTCAAGCAATTAGGCTGGAGGCATGTCAAGTGGTATTCTGAGACCAATCTGTTTTGTAGAGATTCACCTCACATAAGAAACAGCTTTAGCTTAGGATTATCAGTTAAAAGCAGTTTTTTGGCTTATTCTAGCTTATGCAGCTTATACAGTCAAACTGTTTGGCAAAACAGTTTTTTAGAAATGGATTATATATACAAAATGACTACCATGCATGCATGAGTTGATAAGCTACTATTTTCAGCTTGGACAAGTAGAGCAAAATGGAGAACTCCTTATGACTCCTTTTGCAAATATTGTTTTACAACTTCATCGTTTGGTGCAACTTGAGTCGAAAACAACTTCATAAGCTGTTGCATAAGCTGTACCAAAGAGCATAGGATATCACTATATGTTTGATGGTGGTTGTTAAGGCCAATCTCAGTGGTGAGTTCATAGGAGTTTCATTCTCAATAAATGACATGCCACTTGGCCACAGAGGAGATTTGAGTTTCATTGGGATGAAACTCCATGTACATGACTACCAAAACTTTGAAACTAAAATGAAACGCCATTTAGAGTGTTTTAGTTTCATCTCTACTCATTTAACAACTCTCACTGGTTATTTAGATGAAACACTTAATTACTGCACTAACATATGAAATAGTGAAAAGAAACTTTGCATTTAGAAATCTAGTTTCATTCATCCATTTCAAAACTATAAGATGACATGGCACTCTTGGAAATAACAAACTGAAACCATGGATTAAGAAACATGCCACATCATCAGTTTTGCCTATGTGGCATGTCATTTATTGAGAATGAAACTCCTATGAAATCACCATGGAGATTGGCCTATGTAACTTTTCCCAAATTAGTAGATGTTGTCGGGAATCACTGGACTCCATGGATGGAAGATGAAGAAAAGGACTGTTGTTCAGTTGTCCAATGGCCAATAAAATAGTGTATGTGCAATCGTTTGAAGAAAGAAGCAAAACTTCAATACAAAACCTTTATTCTATGAACATATTATTCCTATGTTTTCAAATCTATAATGGTGGTTGTTAGTGTAAATCATAAACTTCTTTTTGTATACATTGATTCCTTCAAACAATATATAATCAACTTTATTTGTTTTATTTCTTTTTGTGATACACTTCAAAATGTAAACCTTTATTCTATTAAAAAAGTTTATTCCTATTTTCCATACCAACAATGGTGGTTAGCAATGTAAACAAAATTTTATATTGTATACTTGTTGCACGCCTAGATCTCATTATGCACCACGTACTTATTTATTATAAAATCATTTTATATAGTGAAAGAATTGAAAATTAATCTCTACTCCTTATTAATTTAGGTAAGGTCATTATTGGTGTTGGTTTATTTTTTTATGTTGGCTTAGACGTAACAAAACTAATTCTAAATTTTCTCTACTCCTTCTCTACTCTTTATTAAAGGAGGTGAGTCCGCCTGCCCTCCCGAATCTGAAGTGTTTTGGTGTTTCTCCAGCAGTACATGTCCATTTCATCAATGTGTCCGCTGGATTTTCTCTGACCCGTTCGATCACCTGCTCTATTCCATGTGGTCCAGATAATAATATCTTTATCTTTATTATCTCTACTCCTTACTCCCTCCATCCCACAAATGTAAACATTTGTTGACTTTCAAATATCGTGTTTGATTATTTGTCTTATTCAAAAAGTTTGTTAAAACATTATTTATTTTATTATAAAGTATTTTATTATTAGATATATTTTAAAATATGATTTATTTGTTTTTATATTTTTGAATTTTTTTGAATAAGACGAACAGTCAAACGTAATACCTGAAACTCAACGAATTCTTATATTTGAGGGATGGAGGGAGTACTAATTTAGGTGAGGTCGTCATTGGTGCTGTAGGGAGGAATATGTCATCAACAGAGGAATATGTCGCTGACAGCCAGCACACAACAGGCTGCGAGCCTACCATTGTTGGTGTGGGCCCTAGGACAAGCGCGAGGATGGAGTCAGGATAGATCTCAGTGAGCTCGAACTAGAGGCAGCGCTAGAAGCAAGAATAGAGGTCAGTGCCGCACACAATGCCTCTGGTTCGTTTGAATGGAGCTATGTGAGGACGGAGAGGTGAATTGGACCTAGGGGTGGACGAAAAGCTCGAAGCTCGTAAGTCGACTCGACTCATGACAAGCTCGGCTCGGCTCGACCGAGTCGAGCTGGCTCACGAGCGGCTCGCGAGCTCAATGAGCCCTGAAAGACTCACAAAAAGTAAGATCATTAGTGATAAAATATAAAATATTAGACTAATATTTAATTATTTTAGGATCTATTTCAAATTGAGTTACATTTATAAGTTACTTTTATTAATTATATACTATATTTTAATTAGTTTATGCTAAAATATTTTATTATACTAAAATCTAATATTTGAATTGTAATGTATATCTGGCTCATGAGCCTAACCAGCCAGCTCGAGCTAACTATCGAGCCAAGCCGAGCCAAGTTTTGAGCTCGGTTGTTGAACGAGCCGAGCCGAGCCGAGCCAATTTTCTAATGAGCTAACACGAGCTGAGCCAAGCCGAGTCGAGCTAGCTTGTCATCCACCCCTAATTGGACCAATCCAAGGAGGAGGATAGGAGTTAGGGTCTCATCACTTAGTTGTCAAATCATACACCTGCCGATCGTTCCTCACCCTCAATGGATGAAGAAGACTTACTGTTTGGGATGGCCCATCAACTTTTATCAGACTATGATTTCTAAACTTTGTTTCAAATAACTTGCAAACAAAATTATATGTAAACCAGCCCATGTATTATGACAGGTCAAAACTTTTAGCAAGCCACACACGCTGTTTGGCCAGGACGTGCTCAAGCGAGGAGAACAATACACTGTACTATTTTTGTAACATCTATCCGCACATTGTTCTACAAAACTTCTTCAAGAGGGCATAAAATTATATTTAACACTGGCATTCATTAATTTGCTATTTTTGTAAGATTTTTAGTTGAATTGTTCCTTTGCTCACAATAATTTATACGACATGCATCCGGTAAGGTAAACATATATAGTGAGGCAATCATGATACTGCAGGATGTTGTAAAGTAGGTTGGACGTTCTAAGCCTATCTATGATGACATAACAATATCTCATTTTCAATTGAGACATTGTTATAATAATATTAAAAACCATTAATTTACAGTGTGAAATGTTAAAGCTTGTGGTAACTCACGGGCACTTTGCTAGTCTTAATAGAATTGTCACGTAAATGCGCATTCAACTATATAATTAGTTTTATATTTAATCATCGTATTTAGCGTTTGAATGATTGATTTGACCCCTCTAAAATTTAGACCCCAAAAAACGAATCCTGTCACGGATCCTGAAATACACATGCCACGTCCATTGGTTACTAGGTAAAAATTGCTACAAATGACTCTTCGATGATGCTACTTTTTTGTAGAGCACTCCTCAATTTGGTTTTGCTAGAAACCACTCTTCAATGATGGTTATTTGCTAAAACACACTTCAGCTACAATAATCGTGAACAAATTTGTTGTTGGACACTTTTCTTTTGTGGTCTTTGCTAGACGACACTCTTCAAATGAGTCTTTGCTCATGGACACTACTTACTTGTGGTAATTGGCCAAAAGACACTATGGTGAATAGAATATGACTTCTCATGCATGAAAGAGAGAGAAGAATTCACAAATGACTAAATTTCCCTTGAAATTATTAGCATATTTGACCATATATAATTATATTTTATAAATCAAATATCATAAATATTATTAAATCTGAGCATATAATCAAAGACTCAGATTTAATAAAAAAAATTGGTTATATGCTAAGATTTAATAATATTTATGATATTTGATTTATAAAATATAATTATATGGTCAAATTTGTTAAAACAATTGCAAGGTCAATTTAGCCACTTATGAAATCTTCTCTTCATGCATGAGAAGTCATATTCTATTCATCATAGTGTCTTTCAATCAATTACCACAATTAAGTAGTATACTGTCCATGAGCAAAGACTCATTTGAAGATTGTCCTCTAGCAAAGACCACAAAAGAAGAGTGTCTAGCAACAAATTTGCCCAATAATCATTTAAGAGAGATAGAACTTTTCAAAGGCCAAATTTGCTAGTGGACATCATTCTTTTGTGGTATTTGCTATAAGACACTACTACTTAATTATGTAGTTGCTACAAGACACTCATTAATTGTGGTAATTGGCTAAGAAACACTCTAATCATTAGAATATGACTTTTGTTGCATGAAGAGGAGAGAAGAGTTTGCTAGTGGAATATGACTAGAGGTGCAAACTACTACTGTGTCATTTCCTACTAAGCCCAACACTCCTCCACCCTCTCAACCCTAACTGTTCATCTCCTCACCGAAACGTCCCATCGAGATTCAACTTTGTACCCCAATCTCCCCTGCGACGCCGGCAGCCATCATCTTCAACCTCGGGGGCAGCTATAGCCGTCGACGATGCCTAAACGCTGGAGGTTCCAGTCGCGTCACTAGATGCACGACGCATGCGGGCGCTTCTCGCGTGGTGTAGTGACCGCGGCTTCTCCGTCGGCCACTCGTGACTCCTCGGCCCCCATCCCGTTCGACCTCAGCTTCAGCCACCGTGGCGCGCCTCTACCTCAGCCTAAAACACCACGTGCCTTGAACGCCACAGACAAAGGGATGAGCCTTGCGGAAGCCTTTGTCTCAGCCACCGCGACCACGACGAAGAAAGGGAAGGGAACAACAATAGCCTCTACATCAGCCATCGCCACGAATCCGTCTGTGCGTAGTACTACTCCTGCGTGCTTCATTTGATTAATCGGCTAGAGTAATTAGATATATTGATTAATGCACTTTTAGATTCAATAATCAATGTAGTTGGAGGCTTAGGCCTATTAATTGTATTGATAGTTTGTTTATGCTATATGTATCGATCTATGAGTACGTACCCTCTGCTTCACTTGATTAATCTGTTAATGTAATTAGATAGATTGATGTACTTTTAGTTTTATTTGTACTGGTACTTTGATTTATGCTCCATGTTTCCTTTACATGCGTGCATTGATTTTGTATCATGCTATCCATTAGAAAATTATGATTATCTCATCTCTTCAATCTCTTTATTATAGATCCTCAAGCCCAATTTCCCCAATGTGCCACCAGGATTTGAAGACAAAAGGAAGAAGAAATCTAAAGAATTGATATTTTATTTTGTTGTTGACGTTGTTGTGCCACCAGGACGTGATGTCCAATGTGACCTCAGGTTGGAAAAAATGCACATCATGCTTACATGCACTAATGAAAGCCGCGATGTTAGACCTCACAAGGTGTTGTCTTGCAAGGAGGTGATGGTCCTTCCCTATTGATTACAAACACTGATATAGTTCGACATGCTATTATACTTATGTAAGGTTCATGACCATTAAGGTCACCCCAAGGTATGATGTTTTGGTGATGAATGACAAACATGAAAAGTGACTAATATCTACATGAGTGTTGTTTGTGTAGGAAACCTCTTCTACCTTATGACGATTGTCAACAGTGGCCTTGGCGATTGATGACAATGACCACAAGCATGGAGGCTTGTGAACTTGATGGAGTCCAAGGGTTGATGAAGATGGATCAAAGCGGAGAACAAGCTATGGAGCAAGTGTTTGGAGCACTTGTCTAGTTGTTAGGGCTTTGAGTCCATAGGAAAAACCGGACTATCTAGGGGGTCTAGGTCATTCTCTTAGGTCATGTCTAGTCGGTGATGTGCAAGGTTGCTCGGTGAAATCACAGGCACTAGGTGACAATGGATAAGCTAAGGAGCTGTTCGGAGAAGCCGGGAAACCAAGTCAAGCGAGGACGACGAGATTTAGCTTCTGGACATAGAGACCGAACAGATGGGTCAGTGGAGACCGGACTGTACGGTCACTATGTGGAGTTGTTTGGGACTTCCAGCAAGGAGCGAGGAATCTGACTGTACAGGAGCTATAGACACCGGATGATACGGTCAGGTGACCGAACCATATAGTCTGTTCAGCTGAGGAACGGTGCAGAGAGGAAGCCAACGTTATGGAGTCTGACGATGATGTCCGATGTGTCGGACATGTCTGATAGTTGTACAGAACGGACGGTCCGGTCTACTGACCAGACAGTCCAATCAGTATGCTGAAATCACCTGCACACAGTGAAGCCAACGGCTAAGAGGGCCGTTACAGGAGTGACCAGACGGTCCGGTCAGGCAGAGACCCGGTCCGGTCAGTGCGTCCATAAAGGTGATTTCATGGAGCAACGACTAGTTTGAGGTTGGGAGCCTATATAACTTCCTTGCTAGGATCTTTGTGACCACTCTTGGCCAGTGGAATACCTGAGAGCATTTGGTAAGGTCCAAGAGGAAAAGAGGAGAGCGCTAGGAGGAGATATTGCATATCTTGAGAGTGCTAGTGGAAAGTAACTTGAGCATCTTGCACATCTAAGGCTAGGTTGTCCTTGAGGGTGTGATCTAGATTATTACTCTTGGTCTATGTGAGACCTAGACCGGTTAGGTGTCGGTAATTGAGCCTATCATGATTGGTTGTGAAGGTCGTCACATGTTTGTACATGGTTTGATCCCGCCGGTGAAAGGGTCATCGCTAGTGAGCGCCTGTGTCGGCTCGGGTAGTCCGGCAAGTTCTCAAGGGAGGCGAGCTTGTGCTTTGTGCAGCGGTGATGCACACTATGTCTTCACTCGAGGAGTGATTGCGGGCTCGTGGACGAGAAATCCGCTTGGTGGCGTGAGGGACCGGAACTCTGGCGGGAGTGGTCCAACGAGGAGTAGGAGAAGGTGCCATCCTTCCGAGACCTCGGGAAAAAATCTTGAGCCATCTCTTACTCTACTCCTTACTTTGATGCATTACTTTCTGCATTTACATACCGTGCTATTCATGCTTGTGTGCTTATCTTATTCTAGTTGATCACCTTGTAGATTTGCATGAATAGGTTTCTTGGTTGCTAGTAGTGTTTGTGCTTCCGCTTTTGATCACTGGCATGTATAGGAGTTGCATTGGCTTGATTGCTTACGTTGTACTACTCATGCTCGTGTGCATTAGTTACTTATCTTGTAGAATTGCATGAGTAGGCTCCCTTGCTAGCTTGTGGTGTGCTTCCGTATTTCTTTATTACTAGCTTGCATAGGAGTTGTATTGCCTTTGTGTGATCCACTAGTATGCCTAGATTGTTGTTCCTTTCATAGGTTCAGTAACTTGCTAGTGCGATCACCACTAGGATTGTGTAGGAGTTGTTTTGAGTGGTCGGTTTTAGGAATTGGCCAATTTGGTACATAGTGTGAGTTCCCGATTCACAACCCCCCCTCTCGGTCACTAGATCCTTTCAAGTGGTATCAAAGCTGAGTGCTCATCATAAAGCTTAATCGCCTTGAGTAGTGACCGTATTGAGTTGGGATGTCATCTAATTCGTGCCAGGTCATGGCTCATGGAAGGATCGCTTTAGAAGCTACCTAAATGCCATGATTCCGGATGAGTTGATGGATACTCTTGTGGACTTTGCCAATACCTTTACTGATGATCATGTGTATGATGATTGTGATGATTGTGTGGAAGTGCCTAGTACTAGTGAGTGCCTAGATACTACTAACGATGATTTGATAGGTTGCTCTACTAGTGTGCCTAATGTGTTGAGTGATAATGATGTGTCTCTTGATCTTGCTTGCTCCACTAGCATGACTAGTATTGATGATGATTGTGAGCCTCTTATTGATCATGCTAGTAGTTTCCTTGTTGAGGAGTTCTTTACTTTTCATGCTAATGACAATGAGGACTTACTTGACTCTCTTATTCGCTTGCGAGGTATTGTGGACAAAATTGCGGTAACTTGTTTCGAGCTCCACAAGATTGTGATAGTCGAGAAGATCCTCTCCTTGCTCTCGAGTAACAAGCTCCTCTATGTCACCCTTGACCTTCTCATGGAGAAGAGTCTCTCCGTTGAGGACGTGATTGAGCTGCTCTTCAAGGATGAGGAGATCACTGCGAGCATGGCCGGGAAGAAGACATCCAAGGCAAACCATGAAGCATCTTCAAGCAAAGGGAAAGAAGTAGCTTCGGGCTCAAACTTCTTTGATCCCTCCACAAGATTGCCTTGCAACAACTTCTACAACCCCTTCAGAGCAAGACATTCTCCAAGTTCATCGTCGGGCGCTTTGTCAAGCTCTACCTCAAGTGTCAATCCAAGTTCTACTTCAAGCACCTTGGGTGGACCGAGAATTGGCATAGGGGGAGCACCAGCAACAATGCTCGCTCGATCATTTGAGATGATCAATCTTGCGGCTTCGGCTCCGGTGCCTCCACCTCCTCCACCACAACATCGACTTTGGCACATGCATCGAGCTCGACAATAGGAGTTTTTCTTTGAATTTGATAATATAGTGAGAAGCTCAAATGTTGACCTTTGTGAGACTTTCTTGAGGATTTATGATCTTGTGTGTAGGATAAACTCTTTTATGGGTCTTCGGAAGATAACATCAATTGAAGTAATTGACGAGCTCCTCCGACTAATCACAGCTCCTGAGAGGGGCTTTCTACCTGTAGAGGTTGTCAATCGGAGGCATGAGCTATCAATTAAGAGGGCGATGGAGATGATACTCGTGCTCCACTCATAAGTGGGACATGTGCTTGAGCACATCACTAGCCTCCATGATCCTTTCCATTACTACATCGACCTTGACAGTGTGCACATGGGGGATGGTCATGGACATTGGAGGTATCGTGCTCCTCACTATCCTATCAGGATGAGACTTTAGGACGGGATTGCAAGATTCCCTATCTATGAGGATGGTCTTATTGCTCGACACGATGAGGTTGGTGCTAGTCAATCAAGTAATGCTTTGGATACTAACCCTTTTTCCTCTAGAGCTTGTCTTATGGCTACCACCAGGGTCAACTACAAGAGTGGAGGTACTCAATGGATTCTTGATAGTGGGTGCACTCAATATATGACCGGGAAGCCAACCCTGTCACCACTATTGATGAAGACGAAGATAGTGAGAAGGTGACTTTTGTGGATAAGTCAAAGGAGAGAGTTAGAGGCTCGGGCAAGGTGGCCATCAAAAATGACCTCAATCTCTCCAAGGTCTTTCTTGTGGAAACCCTCAACTTCAACATTATGTCTATTGGTCAACTCTATGACATGAGTTTCAAGTGCAAATTTGATGAGGATGGTGCAATGATTGAGAATGCTAAGAGAGGGCTAGTATTTCATGGAGTAAGGTATGGACTTGTATGTTATGGACTTCAGATCAAGCACTTGCCTATTCACTAAGGCATCCAAAGGATGGCTGTGGCATAGAAGACTGGTACATGTTGGAATGAATCAACTCAAGAAGATTGTCAAGAGGAATTTAGTTGAAGAAATCAAGGATGTGACCTTTTAGAAGGATAGACTGTGCAGCATTTGTCAGGCAGGAAAACAAGTTGCATCTTCACATCCCACCAAGTCATTCATGTCTACATGTCATCATATGGATCTCTTGCATATGGACTTGTTTGGGCCAACACATTATAAGAGTCTGGGAGGTAATCTATATTGCTTGGTGATTGTTGATGATTTCACGAGATACACTTGGACCTTCTTTCTTGTGGACAAATCTCAAGCCAGTGGAATCTTCAGAAAGTTTGCAAGGAGATCAAAGAATGAATTCAGTGCTAGCATTGTGAAGATAAGGAGTGACAATGGGACTGAGTTCAAGAACACCACAATAGAGGAATACTGTGACAAGAAAGGGATCAAGCATGAATTCTTCGCTACATATACTCCCGAGCAGAATGGAGTAGTGGAGAGGAAGAACAAGACGCTCATCACTCTTTCTCGTGTCATGTTGGATGAGTATGGGACTCATGAGAAGTTTTGGGCAGAGGCAATTAACACGGCTTGCTACACCTCCAACCGTGTCTATCTCCATCGCTTGTTGAAGAAGACACCATATGAGCTATTGGTGGGACGGAAACCTAATGCTTCCTATTTTCGAGTCTTTGGCTACAAGTGTTACATTCTCAAGAAGAGGAGAAAGCCCGGGAAGTTTGAGAGAAGAACTGATGAAGGCATTTTTGTTGGGTACTCAGGAACTTCTAAAGCATATAGGGTCTACAACTCAGCCACAGGTTGTATGGAAGAATCGTATGATGTGCAATTTGATGAGTCAAATGGTTCTCAAAAGGAAGATGAATTTCATGAAGTGAACATTGAGGATGAGCATATGATGGAAGCTTTGAGGAACATGCCCGTGGGTGAGGTTTTACCCCACAAGGCCAATGATGGTGATATTGATGAGCCCTCTACTCCACCCCCTCAACCAACCTCTTCCTCCGAGGTGCAAGAACCAACCCAAAATGCCAAAAATACTCCCACAAGCTCCTCCCAAGATTCATTGAGAGTTTACCCACCAAATGATGATGAAACCCATGTGAGAAGTGAGCCACAAGCCTCCCCATATACTTCACCACAAGTCACTTCTCCTAACTCTTAACAAGATACCCTCCCATCCACCTCGAGCTCAAAGTCCAAAACAAGAAAACATAAGAGTGACTCTTCCACCTCTCTTAGGATCCAAGACACTCATATATCAAGAGAGCAAACAATCCATGATGCACAAGATACCTCACCAAGAGCTCCTCCCACTCAAGAAAAATACCATCCTAGACCCAAGGCTATCAACAAGGATCATTCTCGTGACTTGATCATTGGGAGTCCATCTCAAGGAGTAAAGACAAGGAGAAATCAATATAAGCCCAACTATGTGAGTGAACAGAATGATGATGAGGCCAATGTTGCAATTGAGAACTTCTCTTTTGTCTCTATGATTAAGCCCACGACCATTGATGAAGCTATGGATGATCATAAATGGGTTATAGCCATGCAAGAAGAGTTGAACAACTTAAAGAGGTGCAAAGTATGGAAATTGGTTGAGAGGCCCAAGAATCATAATATGGTTGGCACCAAGTGGGTCTTCACGAACAAGCAAGATGAGAAAGGAGCAATTGTCAAGAACAAGGCTCGCCTAGTTCCTAAGGGATATTTTCAAGTGGCGGGGATTGACTTTGAAGAAACCTTTGCTCCCGTGGCCCGTCTTGAAGCTATTTGGATCTTACTGGCCTAAGCATCACACAATGGATTCAAGCTCTTTCAAATGGATGTCAAAAGTTCCTTCTTGAATGGAGAGATCAATGAAAAAGTCTGTGTCGAACAACCTCCGGGGTATGAGAACCCAAAACATCCAAGACATGTATACAAATTGAAGAAAGCTATCTATGGCCTCAAGCAAGCACAAAGGGCATGGTATGAACACTTGAGGAACTTCCTTCTCAAGAATGGTTTAAAATTGGAAGCATTGATAGCACCTTGTTCACAAGGCATGTTGGGAAGGATCTCTTTGTGTGCCAAATCTATATACATGATACCATCTATGGGTCAACCAATGAGAAGTTCAATGAATAGTTTCGAGAGATGATGGCTAGGGAATTCAAAATGTCAATGATTGGAGAGTTGCATGTATTCCTTGGTTTTCAAGTCAAGCAATTGAGAGAAGGAAACTTCATCTATCAAGAGAAGTATACCAAGGACCTTCTCAAAAGATTCAACATGGAAAATTCCAAGCCCATGCACACGCCTATCGCAACAAGCAAACCCTTGGATGATGATGTGAAAGGGAAACCGGTGAACCCCAAGCTCTATAGATATATGATTGCTTCTTTGCTTTATCTCACCACTTTGAGACCGGACATCATGTTTAGTGTGTGCTTGTGTGCACGCTACCAAGCAAATCCAAATGAGTTACACTTGAAGGCTGTGAAGCGGATAATAAGATACCTCAAGTCCACAATTACCATGGGTTTATGGTATATCCTAGAGGAACAAGCTTTGAGTTACTTGGGTATTCGGATTCGGACTTTGCGGGTTGCAAAGTGAATAGGAAGAGTACATTGGGAGGTTGCCAATTTCTTAGAAGATCTCTAGTATCTTGGAGCTCAAAGAACCAAAACTCGGTGGCTCTATCTATAGCCGAAGCGGAATACATGGCAGCAGGAACGTGTTCTGCCTAACTTCTCTACATGAGGCAAACACTCTCAGATTATTGCCTCAACTATACTCAAATGCCCCTATATTGTGATAGTGAGGCGGCAATCAAGATGGCTCTCAAAACTGGAGATCATGTTCATGCAAAGCACATTCAAGTGAGGCATCACTTCATAAGGGATCATGTTGAGAAGAAGGACATCGAGTTGGTGAGTGTGCAAACTCATGAATAATTGGCGGATATCCTCACCAAGCCACTCGATGAGAAGACCTACAACAAGGTAAGGGGAGAACTCAATATTCTCGACCTCTCCAACTTCACATGAGTAACCCTTGAGCTTGTCCTTTATAAATATGTATAGTGTTTGCGTGTTTTGTTGTTTATGTCTTTGTTTGTGCTTGTTTCTTTTCTTTTGTAGGTTGACTTCAAAACCTTCTTGAGATAGCAATGGACATGGGTTAAGCTTGGGAAGGTTGTTCATGGTGTACCCAAGGCTTTGAAGAATGGTCCATTGTGAGCAAGCTTGAGGAGGGACCAACTCGTTGTTGACACTTTGGTTTGTAGCGGTCCTCTCTCTTTTTGTCAAGAGATATTCTCGATAGTAGGTCTAGATATGCGTATGAGTATGAAAAGATTGATGGACACAGGACACAAGGTTTATACAGGTTCGGGCCTCCCGAAGGATAATAACCCTACGTCCTGTTTGGTGTTTCTGTATTGCTAGGGTTCGCACTGGAATTAGGGTTCCAATACGAGTCTGTGTCTTGCCGAAGGCCCCCTGCACCTTTGTATATCCGAAGGGTAGGGGTTTACATGGTAGTCTTTTAGTCGGTTACAACAGATCCTATCTATCCAACATATCTGCTAACCTAACTTGCTGCTTACTCAAACAAGTATCTAAGTAAATATCTTCTAGGCCAAATACACCATAGCCAAGCCCTCAGCGCACTCGGCCAGTTAGCCGAGTGGTTAAGTATCCCGGGTATATATGTCCCACAGTAGCCCCCAAGCACTTTCCATTTTGAATCATCGCCTTGATTTGCCTCGATATCTTATGAAATTGGGAAGTGCTTTTTCTATTACTTCTGATAACTCTCCTTCATAAACGCTTGAAAAAGACATAGCCTATGAATATAGCCCCCAACTCAGAAGGTTGTTGAGTCTATACCGAAGCAACTTTTGAGTTATTGAAAAATATCCAATAATCAAAATTAATCTTGTCCCTTAACACAAAAGGGCATAAGAACATCTGAATCTTCCAATTTGTCAAACTAAACTAAAAAGCTCCATATTTTGCTAAATTTCCCCCATTCGCCGAGTGATGCATCACCAAATTAATAATGACGTCTACAATGCCGAATCATCCTTAATCCGAGTGATTTACCATGAAATTCAATTGACATAGCCCCCAAGATTGGTGATGTATCAATTGTGGTAATATAGTACAAAAATACAGCCCCCAAGATTGGTGCCAAGATAATCCGAGTGATTTTATCACAAAATATCAAAAGGTACAATTTCCAAGGTTGAAATTGCAACAATCCGAGTGATTATTCACGAAATCTGGAAAAGTACAATTCCCAAGATTGAAACAGTAACAGTCCAAGTGATTTATCACTAACAATAATATTGGCAACATCCGAGGTTATCGCTTCAAAATAATCTTGATAGCATAATAAATGCACATACCGATTAACATAACTAGATTTAACGGGTTACAAAAAGCCTCGGCCCACTAGGTTATCTATCCCTTATAAAAGTACTGCCAAACAGTCGCGTCCCTTCGTCTTCATTTTGCCGTCGTCGCCATCTTGCGCACACAAACCCTAGATCTCAGGCTTCCATTTCACCGCCGCCTCCATCTTGCGCCCACAAACCCTAGATCCCAGGCCTCCATTTCCATCCAGAAACTCCACACAACTGCTGTCCACTGTACTAAAACGAGAGCGATGGCCCCGAAGCGCACCCGTCAAAGCGCTAAGTCTCAATCCGAGAGGCAATCTTCTCCTGAAAAGGGCAAGGAAGAAGATACAGTCTTTGACATCCCTGTCGGCATCAAGGAGTTCCCCGCGTCAGCCATGGATTATGAGAAGATCAACAGATTGGTGATTGATGGCGTGCTACAGGATCAACAGACCGGAGGATGGATCAAGGCCATAGGTCAGAGATTTCCCCAACCTCCTATCGACCAAATCATGGTTTTCTCATCCTTTTTCTATCGTGGATTTGGGATCCCATGTTGCGACTTCTTTCGGGGAGTTCTTTTCTTTTATGGCATCAACCTTGTCAATCTAAATCCAAATTCCGTATTACATATCACCATATTTATTCACCTATGTGAAGTGTTCTTGGGTATCTATCCCCATTTTGATACCTTCAAGGAAATGTTTGTGTTGAAGTCAAACAACAGTAATGTCATAGGAGGTGCTGGATTCCAATTAAGGAATAAATCCAAGTATATTGATGTGCCACTTCCATCAACCAACAAGGGGTGGAACGCGGACTGGTTTTACCCTGGAAACCACGCTCCATCTTTGTCAGAAACGACAGCCGATGCCCCCAAGCCACGACCCGAGTGGTCAGCAAAGGCTCATCCAAACAAGAAGTATCAGGTTGATGCTATATTAAAGCATGTTGCCTATCTCAAGTCTAAAGGATATACCGGCGTACACGTTGCCGCAAGCTTCATATATCGCCGCGTGCAGCCTATCAAGAAACGCCATGTTCCAGGATGGAAATTCC
This sequence comes from Eleusine coracana subsp. coracana, assembly GCA_032690845.1. NCBI lineage: Eukaryota > Viridiplantae > Streptophyta > Magnoliopsida > Poales > Poaceae > Eleusine > Eleusine coracana. The sequence continues at coordinate 37,802,788 of CM064428.1, read as the reverse complement.
AATTAGACTCAGACCCCACAATGGAAGTGCCAGAAGTATTGTCAGATAGGGAGTTGACATTGCGTCTGGAGAACATATTTGCATCACTTCTTGGTTGGACTCCAGGGAGTGCAAAAACTGGACATCATTCTGAGACTGATAGGAGTGCAGTAAGTTATCCACCTCTCTGCTTGAAAAATTAACACCTCTTTCATTATGTTCAATAACGAATTATACATCACATATGTTGCAGAACCTTGATGTATATGTGTCCAATCCACCACTACCACTGACACCGCAAAAGAAATCTCCCACTCAACCATCATCCTCCAAGCACCACAAGGCGCACATTGAAGACTCTGATGAAGAAGAATCTCTAGTTGAAAGAATAGCTAGACTTCAAGGAGAAGCGAACAAGAAGACTTCAGAGAAGACCTCCACCACTCGGCAGACCATGAATGCAAGCGAAAAAGAGCAAGCTCGTCCGAGTGAGTCAAGCAAGACCAACCCCGTTAGGGAGGCATCAAACACAACGGACATCCCAAGGCCAACTAGCCCCCCACCGAAGGTGTCAAGCTTAAATTTTAAGCGATGCGCAAGGTAAACAAAACAATGTAGCTTGATGCGCAGCTTTTCAATGAACAATTGTGTAATCTCTATTATCTTGATAGGTCGACTGGGGGGACGTCATTCGAAGAAGTCCCGGCGCAAAGTTCAGTTCCTGAAAAAAATTAGGATACACCGTCTGTCAGGTCATCCAGAGATGATGTCCCAGGCCACTCGGCAGAGAAGCCGAGTGATTTAAAGAATGCACCCGAATGCACTCGGCCAGAAGCTAGCCAGGCTGAGTCACCTAATGTCCTAGACCTGAATATGTCTGAGATGGCAGCAGCTGCTAATACTCCTACCTCCACCGAACCCGAAGAGCCATCACTAGTATTTGCAACAATGCCAGAACCAACATATGAGTATCCAATCGGTCCGGAGGAAAATGTCATGCCTACTCCCATTCACCGAGGGGTAAAAGAGGGTGCTCCGGAACAGCCCATGCCGACTAGGTCAGTATATCATATTGGCCGATTCGCCATCACTGGATTTGATGAGTCGGCAGAACAAGCGGAGTTGAAAAATTTTGAAGAACATACTGAAAAAGCCTACCATTCCTGCCAGGTATTCCTATCTTCTTGAAAAATAATGTCAATAATAGTAATCACCAAACCTGGCTGTGAAGTTTCAACCACATAACTCGCCATCATTGCAGGCTCTGAAAACTCATATGGCCAACAAGAGTAAGCTTCTGCAACTTATCGAGAGGCATTGTGCCAAAGCCGTAGATTTAGAAGATCAGCTTGCCAAAGAGAGACTGGAAGTCGGGCGCTTATCAGTCGATCTAAAAGCCCGTCCATCTCAAGTTGATGAACTTCAGTTTGAGCTACAAGTTACAAGATCCACAAAGCCTATACCTCACATGCTATCTCTAGAATATGAATATCTGACCTCTTCCATACAGAGGTATCGTGAAGGCTGGAATTAAAGCAAAAACAAGATGCCCAGTCAGCCGCTCAAATTGCAAGTCTGGAAGGCCGTATAAAAGAATTGGAGTCATCTGCCCAAGCTATTGAAGCTTTGAAAACCGAGAACCAGGGATTAAAAAGGCAGCTCCAGGACTCGGAAGAGATCAAGAATAATTTTGAAAAGCTGAAAGACGACTTCAACACAATGCAAGAATCCCTAACTTCTTGGAAGAAAAGGGCTGAAGTTAAAAAATCACTATACCTATGCATATGGAAATACAGCTGTAAACTAAAATGTTTATAACTAACAGATGCTGAAGGAACAATAAAAAGCCATAGGGAGAGAAACACAAAGCTGGAAACCAAACTATCCAAAGCCGAAAAGATCTTCAAAAAGGTTGTAGATGAGCTAAACCAATTCCAAAAAGCCTTCAAAGAAGTTGAAAAGCTTAAGAAAGAATACAAGGAAAAGGTTGCCACCCTCGAAGCTGAAAAATTAGATGCTGAGAAACGACTAAGAGGTAAGTGTTGTTAGCATAATACCTTTATTCCCAAGTTTATATGTACCTAGGTATATGTAATTGTTGTACTTCTGTAGTGTCAAAAAGGTCCTATGAGCTTTTGCAGAAGAAATTTATAGAGGGTGATGAAAACTTTCGATGGTCTCTTGCAGCTCTTCAGAAAGATGCAGAGGTGGTCGCCCAGTACGTGTACCCTAAAGAAAAACCACCTCGGTGCCGAGATCTGATGACTAGGGTACAAGGGGCACCCGGCCGATTAAAAGAGCATGCTCGACATGTTGCAGAGCTAGCCGGCGCACAAGTCCTAGCAATAGCAAAATCTCACATCCCCAGCATAGAGCTAGATGTGGTTGCAGAAGGTTCCCACGAAGATCTCTTTGACGAGCAATGTGAAGCCCTTGTGGCTGAGGCACAAAAAATGGCGCATGTATTAGCCGACCAAATAGAGCTAGATCCCTTACCCAAAGTGTAAGGAGTTGTAAAGCTTAAAATACTGTATTACATCTCTATTGCTGTAATATAACTAAGGTTTGATAGACCGCTAAGGTCTAGATTCATTACCAGTATTGTAATGAATTCTTGGGTCGCGCTGCTTTGTATATGTATTGTATGAACTCGTGTTAAACACTCACAACCCATACACAACTCATGTCAGCCCTCTAAACAACGCTCCCAATAACCGATATGAACCATGGGAGACTAAGAACTCACTCCGTCAAGCATATGCGAATTGGGAGAATTGCCTTGGTCCCCAACAGACGGCAAGAACCCTAGGGACTAAGTAACCCGCTTGGTCGACATGCGTGAGTTAGGGTGATACCAAGTATCAGAATTTGAGCCATGACTTAAACAATAACAACAATTATTCATAGAAATCATAAATTGCAAAACTAGATATCATGACCATAATGTATATGTTCAGTAATAAAATAAAATAGAGTTACAATAAACTATAAATACTAGGCATAAAAATGACGTAGCTGTGAAATGTTCCAGGAACTTTGAAGGTCTGACCCGTCCTCATTCATCAATCGATAGGCGCCTGGCCGAGTGATTTCCTTTACAATAAAAGGTCCTTCCTATGGAGCCGATAGCTTGTGCTTACCGACCTTAGACCGAACTTGCTTCAAAACCAAGTCGCTGACGGAAAAACCTCGTGCTCGAACGTTTTTGTCGTGATAACGTTGCAAGCTTTGCTGGTACTTTGCCGACCGAATTAAGGTGGCATCTCGCTGCTCCTCTAAGAATAACAAGTCATCACACCTATGGTCATTGGAGGATTTTTCTTCATATGCTACCACACGTGGGGAGGCGAACAGAATCTCAGTTGGTAACATGGCTTCCGAGCCATAAACCAAAGAAAAAGGGGAGTGCCCGGTGGCACGACTTACGTTGGTTCTAAGACCCCACAACACAGATGACAATTCTCAAACCCACTGTCGAGCATACTTTTCCAGCCGATAAAATATACGAGGCTTAATTCTAGAAAGCAGGAGGTCGTTTTGTCGAGAGATATTCTCGATAGTACCCCTTCCTAGCACGCCAACTGTCGTGAGATATTCTTGATAGTAGTTCTAGATATGCGCATGTGTCTAGGGGGAGTTGCTCATTTACAATGTGAGTGCATGACTCTCTAGATGATCAAATAGTAATATTTGTGCTTCGTGCCCATTGAGCCATGTTCAACCGAGCTCCGAGGTTAAATCTACTCACGCGGCTCAAAGACAAGTGGCTCATACATTCCCACCTCACAAATGACTAACCCTTGCATATTTGAGAAAATATTTTGTTGAGTCATATGTGTAGGGGGAGCTACGATGGAACACCATTGTGACCAAGGAGGAGCGCTATGAAAGGGGGAGTTATCTTAACTCTTGCCAACTATCTTATGCCTCTTGGTTTTGTTATGTTTTGGTGTGGTTTTTGGCGATAGGTGACAAAGGGGGAGAAGGAACATGAAGATCCAAAAGCTAAGTGTAAGGGGGAGAAGGAACATGAAGATCCAAAAACCAAGCTTAGGTTGAGAACACAAAAAGGGAGAGAAGAACATGAAGATACAAGCAAGTTACGAGGTGACAAAGAAGAGAACACGAAGAAAATGGTGCATGTTCACTTGAAGTACACATGAAGATCACATCAAGATGAACATCTACACCAACATGGAGAAGAACAACGACGGTGTATGTCTATGGTGACAATATACATCTTCACCAACATGAGCATGTACGTCCTTGGTGTGAGTCTACTTCAACAAGATCATCGACCTCGACACCAAGACGGGCGCAAATTTCAGCTCAAGATTAACATCCAAGTGTGCTAAACAAGTGGGTAGTTCTCCCTCAACACCTAGCACATCTTAAGGGGGAGACTACTTCCAAGGTAAGGACCAAGGCATGGTCTTCAATCCTTTCATTTCTTTTGGTTCTTTCTTGCTCGTCCGTTTTAGATCATCATAAGTAGTGGTTGTCATCCATCACCAAAAAGGGGGAGATTGTAAGGTTCATGACCATTGAGGTCACCCCAAGGTATGATGTTTTGGTGATGAATGACAAACATGAAATATGACTAATATCTACATGAGTGTTGCTCATGTAGGAAACCTCTTCTACCTTATGATGATTGTGAACGGTGGCCTTGGCGATTGATGACAATAACCACAAGCATGGAGGCTTGTGAACTTGATGGAGTCCAAGGGTTGATGAAGATGGATCAAAGCGAAGAACAAGCTATGGTGCATGTGTTGGGTACACTTGTCTAGTTGTTAGGGCTTTGAGTCCATAGAAAAAACTGAACTATCAAGGGGGTCTAGGTCATTCTCTTAGGTCATGTCTAGTCGGTGATGTGCAAGGTTGCTTGGTGAAATCACAGGCACTAGGTGACAGTGGAGAAGCCAAGGAGCTGTTCGGAGAAGCCGGGAAATGAAGTCAAGCGAGGACGACAAGTTTCAGTTTCTGGACATAGAGACCAGACAGAAGGGTTAGTGGTGACCGGACTGTATAGTCACTATGTAGAGTTGTCAGCGACTTCCAGCAAGGAGCAAAGAGACCGGATGGTACGGTCAGGTGACCGGACCGTACGGTTAGTTCAGCTGAGGAACAGTGCAGAGAGGAAGCCAACGTTCAGGAGTCCGACGATGATGTCCGATGTGTCGGACATGTCCGACAGTTGTACAGACCAGACGGTCTGGCCTACTGTACAGTATGAGGAAATCGCCTGCGCATAGTGAATCCAACGGCTAGAAGAGCCGTTACAGGAGTGATCGGACGGTCCGGTCAGGCAGAGGCCGGATAGTCCGGTTAGTGCATCTAGAAAGGTGATTTCATGGAGCAATGGCTAGTTTGAGGTTGGGAGCCTATATAACTTCATTGTTGGGGGTCTTTGTGACCACTATTGGCCAGTGGAATACCTGAGAGCATTTGGTAAGGTCCAAGAGGAAAAGAGGAGAGTACTAGGAGGAGATATTGCATATCTTGAGAGTGCTAGTGAAGAGTAACTTGAGCATGTTGCACATCTAAGGCTAGGGTGTCCTTGAGGGTGTGATCTAGATTGTTACTCTTGGTCTATGGTGAGACCTAGACTGGTTAGGTGTTGGTGATCGAGCCTATCATGATTGGTTGTGAAGGCCATCACACGTTTGTACATGGTTTGAGCCTGCCGGTGAAAGGGGCATCGCTTGTTAGCGCCCGTGTCGGCTCGGGGAGTCCGGCAAGTTTTCGAGGGAGGCGGAGCTTGTGCTTTGTGCAGTGATGACGCACTCCGTGTCTTCACTCGAGGAGTGATTGCGGGCTCGTGGGCAAGAACTCCACTTGGTGGCGGGAGGGACCAAAACTCCGGTGTGAGTGGTCCAACGAGGAGTAGAGGAAGGCGCCATCCTTTCGAGACCTCGGGAAAAAATCATGAGCCATCTCTTTCTCTACTCCTTACTTTGATGCATTACTTTCCGCATTTACATACCGTGCTATTCATGCTTGTGTGCTTATCTTATTCTAGTTGATCACCTTGTAGACTTGCATGAATAGGCTTCTCGGTTGCTAGTATTGTTTGAGCTTCTTCTTTTGATCACTAGCATGTATAGGAGTTGCATTGGCTTTATTGCTTACCCTTGTATGTGTTGTACTACTTATGCTCGTGTGCACTAGTTACTTATCTTGTAGAATTGTATGAGTAGGCTCCCTTGCTAGCTTGTGGTGTGCTTCTGCATTTCTTTATTACTAGCTTACATAGGAGTTGTATTGCCGTTGTGTGATCCACTAGTATGCCTAGATTGTTGTTCCTTCCATATGTTCAATAACTTGCTATTGTGATCACCACTAGGATTGTGTAGGAGTTGTTTTGAGTGGTCAGTTTTAGGAATTGGTGAATTTGGTACATAGTGCAAGTTCCCGATTCACCCCCCCCCCCTCTCGGTCACTCGGTCCTTTCAACTTTTAACTATGCGCCTTGTAAAACTTCAGATCATGGCTAGGGTAGAGGATCTTCGGATTATTCTAAAGAAAAAGGTGATGGACACTGTGTACAAGAGTAACAAATAATCAACTTAGCCATGTATGAATTATCTTATCTACTGTCAGGTTGACTTATGTAATGAATGCCACTTTGCTATTTTGAAATTATGACAGATTATTCTAAAGAAAAAGGATATTGTAGTATGTCAGACTAACTAGCGTCTTTTTAGGCGAAGATGATGAAAATCGATCAAGACACATATATGACCTAATAATATATATACATTCGTCACAAAATAGCATTGGCTAGTTCACCACCACTAGATATACATAGACGAAGATCGACATGCATCAATACTGTTCATCATCAGCACAAAAAAACAAAAGCATCAAACTAGTACTGGTAGTTAACAACTATGAATGGGATGACCAAAGCGCGGTGGTGACAATGATCGAGAAGGAAGTCGATCTCTTCTTGAAGGCAAACTTGTATCCCACGTCCTGAGCAATCTGATGGTGCCTGTCAATGTCATTGAGCACCCCAGCATTATCGCGGAATAACCACAACCTGTGCACCTGAACCTCCTCCTTGTACTCGAACCCCCAATCTTGGCAAACCGGGCACGAGTACAAGGTCTTGCCGGAGGAATAATCCACCCGGTACACTTTGTACCGATGCGCGTGCCACCGTCGGGGGAGTGGTAGTAGTCGACGGAGTCGCTACTGATGCAGTACTCTTCGTTGATGTCATCGTTGGTGGTGGTGTCATCGTTGTTGACGGTCGCCTTGACGAACCCCAATGGCGCCACCTCCTCCTCCTTTGCCGCTGCCGGGACGACCTCCTCTTCCTCCTTCCGTGCCGCTGAGACGTCCGGGGCCAGAGCGCGGTGGACACGCTTCAGTGAAGGCGAGCACGAGTCGCCATGGTGTGCTCCAGCCACGGAAGAAGATGAACCACCAGTCTGTAAATAGTTGAGGAACAGTAAAAATCCCTAAAATTGTATGGAAATCATGGAACATGGGCAGGAACATACCGTGGACTTTAGGAGGAGACGGGTGCGGAGGTTGCTGTTGCCAACGGGCTCCCACGAGTCCCCCGTGGGCACCATGGCGGTTGAGCGTGGCTAGTGGCGAGCGAGGGTTGAGGTAATATGAGCACGACGAAGAAGACGAGAACCAGGAAAGTGGAGTGATGGCGGAAATGGGAGTGCGCCCCTGATATGGGCATGAGGTCGAGAGGCGCCTTCTCTCATACTAGCACGCTTAACACACTGAAACATGGGGCCGTGAAACATGGTCCCACCTTTCCTTGAGTCCTGAGTAGAACTTCAGCGTATGTCATAAAAAATGGAGGCAAAAAGTTTTTCCTCTTTTTAGTCAGGAAGGTAGAACGTTGGAATTGATATAACTTCCTTTTGGACTTAAGAGCAAGTTTAATTGAATGGTAGCCTCAATTTTTGATTCAATTTTGCTTGGCGAGGGCGGTCTTTTAATTCCTGAGCATGGCTCATCGTGGGCGCTTCGATTAGCAAAGGCGATGCGGGCGTTTAATTCCATTTGAAATACCACCTACATACAGTATTTCCAATTTTTTTGGGATGAATCTTTTTGGAAACCACATATCAGTGGGCCATATGAAATGAGCTATTATACTTGAACAAGCACATAGGCGTATGGTCGGTATAGACATGTACTATTATCCAATCATCTATATAGGGTGCCTTTTCATTTTTGAGTTTTCCATGAAAACAGAGTGTATTTTCGTTAAGCCGCTTCATTTGTTGTGCACAAGAGTTCAATGACGACGTGGTAGTTAATTCGGCATCGTGGGATCCTGGTCAACCGGGGTAGGAAAATGAAACTCCTGTGTATGACATGCAGGCCCAAGATTTAATCAATCAATGCACGCCGAGAACTCTAGATAGTAATTACCATGTCAAATGCAACAATTAAGGGAATTGCCATCGGGAGAAACAACGATTAAAACACAGCGGTTGCATCCTTGGTCTTTGTATCAAAGGGGATATGCACCCTACATAGATGGACGGAGGGAGTACTTCCTAGCCACCAAACACATTTTTATTAGTGAGGTATATAAACATGTGACAAATAGTACCATAAGCAGTTTGTCGATAGACAATAAAATCAAACTGCATTGTTAAGACGTAAATGGGTACATGTGATAGATAAAAGTTGGGTTAATTACAAAAACCACCCCATAAGTCAGTTGGAGTTTGAGACTCCCACACATATGTCATTTTTTGATAGATACAAAATTTTGAAAGTTTAATCTTCATACATCCTCTGTCCACAAATGTTAGATATATTTCAACTTTATCTTTTTGTTATAATATTCTTTATTATTAGATATATTTCAACTTTATCTTTTTTTTATATTGTTACAATTTTTTTGAATAAGACAAATGGTCAAAAGTGATGTCTGAAAGTCAACAAATGCTAACATTTGTGGACGGAGGGAGTATTTTATTTATAGAGGATATGTAACTAAAATATCATGGCATATCCGCACATGAGTGCCAGAGAATGCACCACGTGTTGTGACAAGAGGCAGACACGCTTCCACCTAAAATGCCATGACAGATCTAGATGTTATATCCACGTTAGTTGACATATGAGTAGTAGCCTGTATAGTTTTTTGCTGGGAGTTGCTGCCTGGCCCAGACAATCAAATCGAGACCTAGGCTGAGAAAATCCAACCCCAGGCTGGTGAAGCAGCCTGCATGCACCAGGTAGTTTTCCCCCAGGGTCCCAGTAGCCTCAATGCACCATCGCCCTATCTCTCTCTGTCTCCTAGATGTAGGAGTATGAAAGTTTCAAGGCATATTGTCTCTCTCTCTCTCTCTCTCTCTCCTTGCTCCCTTTTGCTAGTACTAGTACTAATGAACATCAACCTACAAAATTCTTTTTTTTCATTCTGTGAAGCATCCAAAGACCTGCTCCCTCTGACGGCAACTGAGTGCATGCGCATGACTCTCATCAGCCAGCCTACCCAGTCCCAAGGCATGCCTCAGCGATACTGAACGCATGTGCATGACTCATGAACTCCTGGGAACGTACACACCTGGGCGGTGCCACTCACCTCGATTCGAGTCAAGTGACGTGACCATTCACAATTAGCTGCTACTAGTATTTACTTAATGCAACATGGGTAACAGCTGCTAGAGAGCCGAGTAGATAGCCAGTCAAACAAATGTTGATAACAATGGACGGGAAACTCTTTTTAATGGCAGGGATGGAAAAATCTAGTCATAGTAGATACATATAAGTGCATGCATATACGTCATTCAGTTTTAGCTTTCCATTTATTTGGTTTCTACACTCTTTTTTGTGAGAATTTCTTTAATTTTTCTCCGATTAACATGGAGGCATCAAAAGGAGGCTCTAATTAGTAAATATATACAAGATAAGATTTGTATGCTAAATGTTATCTAAAACATGTTGCATTACGCGCAGAATCAGAGGGCCTATATGACTCATACCAGGCGGGAGGTAAATAGGATTTTCTCCCTCGCAAAAAAATAATACCAACATGGGGCCCCCAGTCCATGTCGGCTCCAATATTGTTCGTCCACTAGCTTCTATTGGTGTCTCCATCATCAGCTCCAACGTCGCCTCCACCCTAGAACAGTCGCTAGTGATGCGGCAAAGGCATTCGGTGGCGGGAAGACTACGGCAGGAAGACGCGTGCGGCCAGATTGTGGATGTCGGACTTGTCCCGCATACCGCCTCCTGGAACACAAGCCATCCACGATAATTATGGTCGAGATCTTCTAATACTTTTTGTGATTGGGGCTGATTGGCAGATTAGTAAATATGAGTACTTTCATTTGTTTAGGATAGTAGTTTTGATGGTCGTTTGTTTATTAGTCCACCATCAGCAACCTTTTCTCCTGTTTCAGGAATTTGTTAATTAGTTCCTTTAATTTCACTGATGGCGTCCAGGAACAATCGGAGTTGGATGCTACACCCACATGGAGATAAGTCTTGGCAGGACGGAGTTGAAAAATACATTGAAGACACCTTTGAGGGTACTTTTCCTGGAGAGACTGCGAAATGTCCATATAGTAGGTGTAGTTGCATGGCATATAGAAGAAAGACTGAGCTTGCACAACACCTGGTTCACAGAGGGTTTCATAAGGAATTCATAACACATGAACGTTGTTTTTGTGATCTAGCCGCTAAGCCTATGGTTCTGGATGATAATCAGGATTTTACTGATGAAGGCGGACCTGCTCTTGATGGCCCCGCTGTTAAAAAATTGATGGACTCACTAATTAGTGGTGCTATACATGGAAAGCTTAGCGGAAGCAAGAATAATACTGAGGAGCCAAATAATTCAGCAAAGGCTTTTTTCAAATTAATGCAAGAAGCAGAGAAAGAATTGTACCCATGTTGTAAGGAGGCTACAAAAGTATCTTTCATTGTGAGGCTATTTCACATTAAGTGCATGTTCGGCATTAGCAACAATGCCATGGAGCAGATCCTTCGGTTAGTATGTCTTTTGCTCCCCAAAGGACATTGTGTCCCAGATACATTGGAAACAAGTTCAAAAGGTAGTTCGAAAACTTGGCATGGACTATGTGAAGATTCATGCTTGTGTCAACGACTGTGTGTTATTTCATGGAGAATACCAGGATCTGTATGAGTGTCCAACATGCAAAGAAAGTAGGTGGAAAAATGTTTATCCAGAGGGGCATGCAGAGGGTGGTGCCACTCATGATGGTGGAGTAAAAAAGAAGAAGCTCTTTCCTCAAAAAATATTGAGGTACTTTCCACTTATTCCTCGCCTTCAAAGATTATATATGAATGCGACCACATCGAAGCAAATGCGTTGGCATGCTGAAGAATTGGTCGTTAAAGATGGGAAAGTTCGGCACCCAGCCAACTCATTGGCATGGAAGCACGTAGACGGCGAGTATAAGGACTTTGCATTGGATCCACGTAATGTTAGGGTGGGACTTGAATCAGATGGCTTCAATCCATTTGGGATGTTGAATGTGAATTACACTACATGTCGGTGCTCCTAATTCCTTATAACCTGCCTCCATGGTTGTGCTTGAAACAATCTTATTGGATGATGTCGATGCTCATTCTGGGCCTAGATCTCCAGGAATTAACGTTGATGTGTATTTGCAGCCTTTGATTGATGAGCTGAAAGATATCTAGATTAACGGAGTTGTGACTTGGGATGCAAAAGCGAAGAAGAATTTTAATCTACATGTAGTTTTACTTTGAACAATAAATGATTTTTCTACATATGCGATGTTATCTGGTTGGAGCATAAAAGGAAAGTTTGCTTGTCCTCATTGTCACAAGGATACTGATTACTTGTGGTTACAACATGTTAAAAAGCATTGCTATATGGGGCATCGCCGTTTTTTGCCTTCAGGCCACTGGTGGCGAATGAACAAGGTGAGCTTCAATGACAAGGTTGAAGAGAGGGAGCCTCCAGTGCCGCTAACTGGTGAACAACTTTTGTAGCATTACTAGAGTTTTGAGCAAGTATGTTTTGGAGAGACTACCGCAGGGAAGCAGAAGCAGCGAGATGAAGATATTAGGTGGCACAACTGGAGGAAGAAGAGTGTTTTTTTTAGCTTCCTTACTAGAAAAAAAAATTGCTGATACGCCATAATCTAGATGTCATGCACATTGAGAAGAATATTTATGAGAGCTTGATAGTGACTTTGCTTGGTTTAGCTGGTAAATGTAAGGATGGTGAGAAGACTCGACTTGATCTACAAGAACTTGGTATAAGGAAGGATCAGCATCCATTCCAAGAGAAAGGTAAATACACTTTGCCACCAGTGTTGTACACGTTAGGAAAAGATGAGAAGCAAAATTTTTGCAATTTCCTACAACATATTCAGATGCCAGATGGGTATGCCTCCCATATCAGAAGGTGTGTTGATGTCAGTGTCTGCAAGGTAACTGGACTTAAAAGTCATGACTACCATGTTTTATTACAAAAACTTCTACCCTTGGTGGTACGCGACATAATGCCTGAGGATGTAACGGTCGGGATTATTGAACTCAGCAGTTTTTTTAACGCAATATATTCGAAGGAACTTGAGGGTGCTGAACTTGAAAAACTTGACAAATCTATTAGAGAGACCCTTTCTCTCCTTGAGATGATTTTTCCGCCTATGTTTTTCGATATTATGGCGCACTTACCAGTTCATCTTGCTTGGGAGGCTAAGTACGGTGGCCCAGTTTGCTACAGATGGATGTATCCAGTTGAGAGGTACCTGCATACCCTCAATGGCTACGTGAGGAACAAAGCGTGTCATGAAGGTTTAATAGCAGAGGGATATCTCTCGGAGGAGTGCCTTACATTTTGCTCTCACTTCTTTGAAGATGTTAGTACAAAGCTCCATCAATCAGAGCATCAAGAAAAGAACGTTGTTACTGAACCACCTTCTGATGGTATGAGTATATTCAGCAGCAGGGACTACAGTAAAAAAAAACCTTTTTAGCTCGACAAACCTGAGCCTCAAGAATTTCATAAGATGAGGCACTACATATTATCCAGCTATGATGAGTGCAATGAATGGATAAAGTAAGTCATTGCATGTCACATATATGATTGATTTTTTTGAAATATGCATTGTCTTCTACTATAGGTGCCTGATCATTTGCCTACTGTTGCAGTGAGCATGAGGAGGAATTGAGGAAATTCGACTCATGGAATGTTGACAGATGGCACAAGCAACAATTTGTAGGATGGTTTGAGTGAAAAGTGAGACATATTCCTCTAATATTTAAATACATGATATTTAAATTTACAATATGTTCCTAACATATCTCCAAATTATTTTGAGGTAGATAAGGAAACTATGGGCAAAGGGATACGTGGGTGGCATGATATATGCTCTAGCTCGTGGTCTAAATCCTCGTATTCGTGTGGCTAACAGGTGCTCCATCAATGGATTTCTCTTTTGGACAAAAGAAGCAGAGAAAAACTTAACCACACAAAACAGCAGTGTTGTCGTCCAGAGGGGTGGCACGGAATGGTATGGAGTGATTAGAAGAATTATCATGCTAGACTATACTATGAAGAAGGAAGTTGTTTTGTTCTAGTGTGATTGGTTTGATGTTCTAGCACTAGACAAAAACAAATCCAGAGGGTACAATAAGGATAAATATGGCGTTATCGACATTGATACCAGTCGGACTCGACATTTAGAGGAGCCGTACATCTTGGCGATCCAAGCAGAGCAGGTGTGTTATGTGAAAAGTGCCAGGAGAATGAATTGGTGTAGTGTCCTTAGAATGAAACCTAGGAACCTGTTTGCAATGCCTGAAGAAGGAGAGGAGAATGAAAATAATTTTGCTAATACCGATGCTGACTCGGTTGTCGTAGGAGTGGAACATATGAACAGTGAAGAGCGACCTGAGGATTTGAGGAATTGGAGCAGGACTGACATGGAAGGGTTAAGTGTCGATGTTGCTGTACTCAAAGAGGCACGTGTTGCCTCCATGCCAGAACCGGATGATGAGGACTTACAAGATGACTACGATGATTCTGATGATACGTACACTACTGATGGAGTCTTGGCTGCAGTAGACTCCATTGAAAACGACGATGATGATCTTTTTGTGTAAATTTGAGTTGCACTCTGGCGCCTCCTACTTTGTTATTGTATTGTGTTATCTATCATCAGCTTGCATCTATACATCAATATTGCACATAACTTGATAGCCAACGAGATAACCAGCCTACATTTGACACATGAACTTAGTTCGGAGACATAACCAGCATACATGCAGCTGAAGCTACTTAACTACAACACAACACCAATTGGATATACATGCACCTACTGATTGCCAATCCACATGACCAAAACAATGGCAACAAGGAACACACATAACGCCTTTAGCCCAGTCTTCACCACCTCTAGCTTACTGACTTCTGCCTTGAGGTCCTCTATTTCAAATTTCAGAGCATCCACCTTGTCCTCTTCTTCCTTCTTCACCATCGCCAGCTTCTTCTCCATCAAATCCACCCTACCGGTTGCCTCACCAAGTGCTTTGTTCAGTGCCGTTTTCTCCTTCTTGAGAGACCACATGACATTCCGCAGATCTACGAGCAGTGTCTGGAAGAATGCATCGTGCCGGCGCTCATACCAACACATGAACGCGCATCCTCCAACCTGACAAAGAAATAGGGAGGCCAAAGAAACCAACCGCAAATTCTAAATCAATCGAATGGGAACAAAACTATACTCACCCGAGCTCTGTAGCACTTGAGGTAGCACCGTCCGGGGTTGTCGTCGCTCCACGAGATCCACAGCGCCGCCTTCTGCTGGCAGTCACAGTACACCGGCGGGGTGGTAGTCCCACGGCCCGATGCGGTAAGGGATGGGGAAATGGCGCTTCTCCTCAGGCTCGCTCGAGGATTGGGTCTTGGTGGTGGTCCGCGACAAGCTCGAACTGCCGGCCATGGCGCACGCTCAAGCTAGGGTGACACCTCTGCAAGCTCCTCTGTTTATCCGGCCCTACCCATATTTCACGTAGCCACCTCTACAATTATTATTGAAATAGTTTTTTCCACGTGCACACATCATATTATACTCATCACTTAAATACAAATTCAATTTACACACATTATTTTATAAGATAAAAAAAGAATTAATAATAATTATGAAACATGTACATGGTATTGCAATAATGCAAACTGAACTAAATATATATTTAGTGATATTGATATTAATTACTTTATGTACTTGTGCACGAAGGCGCTACACACACACAGCACACACCACACTTCTTCTATGGCTTGATGTTAAATCTCTGACCAAGCATGTACGAGACACAAGCGTCTATAGCTGCATAATCGATGTGGTGCCTACTCAAGTGCCTATCCCCCCAGTTTTGGTGAAACTTACCCTCATCAGAATGCTTAGCCATTGTCAGACCAAGCATTCTCCAACACATGTTCTTGAGTCCAAGTTCGTATTTTGAGGTTTGCTTCAAGTGGTCCCGTGTGGTGTCCTGCAGCTCCGACATCCTCGCTACACTGATGTTGTGATCAATGGACAGCCACTGGATGTCGCCTCCAATATTTGATCCGACAAACAAGCACCAAGAGCTCTCTAGGAAATGCTTCGATTTTTCTAGAACCTTGTCGGTGTGGCACACCTGGAAGAGGAGACACCGATATTCATGCTGGTTCTCGTGTGGCATGCCCACGCAGACCTGAATGATGGCTGTCTTGTTTGGTTCATCATTCACATGATCAGCTTTTGGAATGATTAGCCACTCCATATCCAACAAGGAGCAGTTTTTGATTTGGCTAGATCTCATCATGGAACTGGACGGATTGGTGGGCACCATGAGCGGAGTGAGGAGCGCGGCGGTTCCGGGAACTGAACGGGTGGGCGTCTGAAGTTGCACTGGGCGGGTGGGCGCCGTGAATGGGATGCGGGAGTGGTGTTATGAGAACTGAACAGGGTGAGGAGCGTGGCTGTTCGTTCCCAGAAGCCGAAGAGCCCCGGCCGGTGTGGTTACACCAAAAGCCCCCGTCCGGGAAGTTGAACGTGTGAAGACAATTGAGTGGTGGCTGCAACATGCATTGAATCTGTCACAGTACCATCCGGGAAGTTGAACGCGGTTAGGCTACTCTCAATGGGAGTTTCATTTTCATTAAATGAGATGCCATATAAGCAAATTTGATGACATGGCAAAAAATTTCTGAAGAGAGAGATGAGAAAAGTTTCATCTAGATGAAACTGGGTCTACACGATTTTCTAAAATTGTAACACCATGAAACTAGCATTGGAGAGGAGTAATTTCATTTCATTATTTAGACAACCAATAAAACCATATAGAAGTACTCCCTCTGTTCAACATTATATGACAGTCTAGCCTTCTCAAGTTTTCTCAAATTATAAGACACCCTCACTTCGT
This sequence comes from Eleusine coracana subsp. coracana, assembly GCA_032690845.1. Classification (NCBI taxonomy): domain Eukaryota; kingdom Viridiplantae; phylum Streptophyta; class Magnoliopsida; order Poales; family Poaceae; genus Eleusine; species Eleusine coracana. The sequence goes on along the minus strand of CM064428.1, from coordinate 37,786,402 downwards.
AATGCACCTTTCTCTCTTCTCAATACACCTCTATCTCTATCTCTCTCCTTGTTTCCTGTGCACCCACCAATACTAGTTTCATTCATGATTTCAAACTACTCCTAAGCCAATCTCAGTGCACTCTTTCATTTCATAGTTTCCAAGAGTGACATGTCATTTTTAAAGTTTTATTTTATGAAATGAAAGTACATCTCTCAGTGTTCACTTTCATAGCACGATTTCATAGAACACTAAGTTATTGCTAGTTAGTGCTTTGTTATTGGTTGAGAGTGTTGGGATGAAAGGGAAGACCCTCAATCCAATTTCATTTGGCTTTCAAGGTGTTGGAAATAGTGTCAACATCCTTTCATGGGGATGAAAGGCATCTCCTCTCCTTCATAATAAATACCATGGCATGTCATCATATTTGTTGATGTGGCATGTAATTAATTACAAATGAAAGACCCATTGAGAATAAAGATGACATGACACTCTTGGAAACATCAAAATGGAACAATCTTAGTTTATTGACACCAAGAAGGACCCACTCGCATTGCCTTCCTTGCCAATAAATGTAAGAATACCCCGTGCACCGACGGGTGTGACAATAAACTACTCCCATCTTGGCTTCCTCATCTCTCTACTACCATCTCCCTTCCTCCCCTTCGTCACCGTCACCTTCCTCGCTGTCGTAGTATCCATGGCCTCAGGGTGATCTCCTCCAGGCTCATCGTCCTCGGTGAGTCATAATCATCGCCTCTTGTAGGATTAGGCAATCTTTGCTTTGTTTTGGGTTAAATGGTATGTATCCGACTACGGTTGATGAGTTTTTTCCTAACGTTGGATTTTATGTATATGTAGGCCGACGGTGGTTGCCACCGTAGTCGGACGCCGCTGTTCTCCCGCTCCTTGTCGCCTCCACCTCCACTGGCCGTCCACCACCCAGATGTTGTTCCTATCAGGCCCTAGAGTGGTGATGTTCCCGACTGAGAGGCTGTCCACCCTGGCTGCCGGCATGTCATGCTCGCCATCTCCGGCGCCGCCCTCTCGGACCAGTTCACCGGCTCCGGCGGTGTCACCCGTCCACACCCGTTCCTCCGCTCCTCTGGCGCCGGTGGCACCCCTCGTCCGCGCTCGTTCCCAAGATAGTCCACCACCGCTTTGTTGCAAGTGGTCGTCCTCAATGACTAGTTGGGTCCTCCAGCCAGGGGGTCAGGAGACAGCGAACGGGGATGCCTACGGCTGCCGCCGGGTTCGCCTCTTGCGCCAACACCAGCCGGAGGAGAGCGGTGGCTGGATGGAGCACTGGAGCTAGCCATGATGTGCTTGTATGAATAGTTTGGGAAATTAGTGCACGATGAGAGAGCTAGTGTGCGTGATGCGATATGGCTATAGTGGTATTTACGTAGAACCACGTTGTTGTTCGTCGTAATTACACACCCACTTATATACCGTAAGAGGACGGTGTACGATTGTAGCACTTTTTTCCCTTGAATTGAGTATTTCAAGGTTTATCGAATCCACTGGAACCTTAGGGATAATTAAACAAAGTTAACAGTAAAAGATCTAATCAAAACTACTGTCGAATTCAGATTGCATGTGGGGAGACTGGCCAGCGCAAAGGTGTGCCAGACAGTAAATCTGTCATTGCACCGATCGGCGTAGGCGTTGAGCCGATCGGCACACTGGTGAATCTATCATCACGTCGATCGGCGCAGGTGTTGAGCCAATCGGCACACTGACGAATCTAAGCCAAAGTGCACCAGATATCGTGTAAGCCTAAGCTGTTAAGTGAGTAGCCAAGTATCTACTAGTGAAATCGTAACCAGAAAGTCTAATCAAATAGCATCATAATAGGTAATTATATGGATCAGTGAAAACCTATAATGAATAAGATCACCCTGCTTTCTGAGCGGCTCCCAATTTATCGCTACCGAGAGGAAACCCTTAATCACGCGAGTATCTTACCCTACTCAACTATCCAATAGTGCTGCGTAGGTTTAGTGCTATCACACACTACTAGCATCATCAAGCAACCATAACCAATGCAATGTCCGAATACTATCCTAATCACCACGATCAAGACAATATCTACTTACTTAGCCTAGAACTAAGCAATTGGAATAAGCACATGCATGATTATAGAATCAAGATAGACAAATCACCAATAACCATCCTCAACATATTCAATCATCCTTGAGATACATAGAGTAAGATCCATCCCCATTGAGATGGCCTACCTTGATGGATCAAACCTTAAAACCAATGGTTTTTGAAACTCAACTAGAGATCTATTCTAACTCATGGATCTATTGTCCCTCTGTCGGCTCTACCTCCCTCTCTGACGAGACCAGGGATTACAAGTATTTATAGAGGTTCTACTCGTAAAGGAATCGGTTTCTTGCAAATAAGGCGGTTGCACCGATCGGCGCAAGCCGTGTCTTCTCTAATTTCTTCTCCGAGTCGGTTCCTCTGCCTTCCACAACTGCCATTTGGGCCTTTTCCTTTGAGATAAAGTCTTGTACTGCACATCAAGATCTTGAAGTTCCATAAATCTTCTAGGAAAATATCTTCAAGTGTCTTGCACAGATAAACTTCCATAAACATGTGGAATGGGCCTCGGTCACTTCTGTGGGTCAAAACACCCTTGCGCTGACTGGCTCATGTACTGCGCCGATCGGCGCACTGGGCTTCTTCAGTGCTTTTCATCGCTTCTGGATTCCAGTCCTCTCCAGCATCACATTAATCGCCAATTTTACCAGTTTGTGCAATAAAGCTCCAAAACAATGCATATACAAATATATAGGCAATATCATAGGTAAATTGCCTAAATTAGTATCAATTATGCTCTAATTGGGGTAATATTCACATCTAAAAGAGGCACTTGGGGAGTGCCAACAGTTCCCCCACGCTTAAACCTTTGCTCGTCCCGAGTAAAGTAAAAGAAAGAAAAATCAAAGAACATACTCTTTCTATCATGAAAGATATCTCAAATCAGCAAATGTGAGCATTGTTCTATTGTGGTGTATTTCATATTGGTATTTAGCAAAATAGTTCAAATATGGGCATAAAGCTTAAAGTTTCTCCCCAAAGCAATAAATCATGTCTAACTCACCAATTATAACTTTTCCACTCATGTAAATCACTTAAAAGATTGTTGTGAACATAAAGAATCTATCTTCCAAATAATCCAAGGCAACAACTCATCTTTCAAATCACTCAACCTATATTCTACATCATAATGATCAAATAATATGTGTGTAAGGCTTATATGAGTAGCTAGGTGAGGTAATTCAAGGATTGCAAACATAAATCAACAATATATTATAAAGCTAGGAGATTATCCTTCGTTAGAATTATAGAAACTTTATCAAGATGGCCATTAAGACAGAAAAATTTAAGAAAGGACTCACACTTTGGATATGTGGACATGTGCATAGCAAAAATTTGATCATGGAAGAAAAAGAACTCCCATAATCAGATTGCACATGGTTGGAATGATTCATGACTATATTAGAATGAATTTCGAGAATAAGCATGTCATATACCATCCCCCCCACACTTAAAATTTTGCTAGTCCCTTAGCAAACAGCAGAGCTTTTCTCTCTTTTGTTTTTCTTTTCTTCTTCTTCTTCTTCTGTTTCCTTTTTATCACTTTTTGTTTCTCCCTTTTTTTTATTTTGCTCTCTGTTGCACCGATTGGTTCAGGGTGCGCCGATCGGCTCTCAACCCGAATTGATTCGTCTGGCCTCAACATTTATTCAAGAATTAAATATAGCCAGAAATATAGGATGTGGTCAAGAAATGATACTCAACAAGATATTTTGGGTTTATGGTTGGATACTCAGCGGAATTGAATTTTTGCATGAGTAATTCAAGGCTAGAAAAAGATACACAAAGATCTACCATCTTAGTAAAGTTCATACCAAAAAGAATTAAATCCTAACCGAACTCAACCATCAATTTAATGTTTATCTACCAATCAAAGGTTCATGAGAATTGCTCAAAATATGGCATTGGTAGGTAAGGATCGTGAAAAGAATAAATTCCATAGTTCACAACATGAAAATTTATTTATTTATGAAAAGATTGGTTAGTTATCATCACAAATTGGACAATACAAATGAAGCACATGGGTTTCAAAATTGCTCCACATAAGACATATTTGTCAAATAATTGTTAAGTGTAAGTTTGAAATTTTTATTCAATGCTGAACATTATTAGGTCTTCCTCGGCACTTTTCAAGAAAGAATAAATAATTCAATTCTCCTAAAAGAGCATAACAGCCACCATTATATTAAGATCGAGACTTGAATACATGGTGATGATTTTTGCACACACTTGCATAGAAATAAAATTACTACTAACACACTTGCATGAAAGTAAACACACCCGATACATGGTTTCCCAACCCGCTCACACACACATAAGCAAATAAAGAAAAAGATTGCAAAAAATAAGAGAAAATACAAACCGAGAAACCAATACACGTACCAACTCCTAGGCACTCTAGTCAAACGGAGGTGGAGATGGTGGCTGATCGAAGCTATAGCACCGTGCCTTGAGTCGCTCGAACTCCTCCAGCATCGTCTCGTGGTTGTTCCTCATTTGGGACGTGGCGTCCTCCACGCGCTCGATGTAGTGCACGTTGTTGTTGATGTACCCCTGCATGGGCATCAAGAAGTCTGCATAGGGAACAGGAGACACCACAGGTACACGTCCTTAGTACCTGTAGTCAATACCCACGTAGAAATAGGTCACGCCGACCAGCGCATCACCTGCGTCAACCGACGTAGAGGTCTGTGAACCGCCCACTGCATCGGTCCACCCTCGCTGGTACTGCTGAGGGTCCTGGCGTGAATTCTAGGAGTCCCACTCGCTGCCGACTGCTGTAGATGTCGCCGGTTGTTGAACCCGTCCACGGTGGTCCTTGAGAGCTCGGCCCCCCCTCCAGGAGACCTTCCTCAAGCCAATTTCCTCCCTCTAGCTTGTGATGGAGGAAAACTCCTAGCTCTGCACAGGGGAGCCTGATGTTGGTGCTGCCGACATGGAAGCCGGCGCAAACACTTCTGGTGACAATATTGCCATGAGTCATATTTTTGTTGATCTCTGTTGCGCACTCCCACTTGTCGTTGCGCCCTACCGGTCCAGCAACGTCGCAGACGAGGGCTGCTAGGCATTGAAGATAGGCCTCAAAGGCCAACTTCTTGCTCGCCTTGTCCCTCTTGTCGATCCAACCCCGCACCATCACCAACAAAGAGTTGCAATAAGACAGACTCATGATGGCGTTGTGGAGCCATCACATGTCCGTATCGGTGACGTTGCTGGAGTCGACCTTGTCGCCCGTGCACGCTGCCAACCACCAATGGAAGACTTGACTGGTCGGGTTGCGGATGTTGCCGCGCTTCATCTCTTCCGCGAGCGAGAGCTGCCTCCAAAAGGAGTCCAACTCCCATGTCCCAAGATGCTAGCGACATCAGCGTCGGCATCGAAGCCGAATTCTTGAGCCGCCACCTCTATGGTCACCGTGTAGCTGATGTCACGGATGCGGAAGTTGACGGCCTTGTTGCCATCTTCGATGGTGCCAAGACTCATCATAGAGGCAACCTCAGTGATGATGTCAAGGTTGTAGTCCATGGGGAGGAGGTGAAAGTCCACCTAGCCGAGATTGTTGAGCATCCTCCTTATGTCCTCCCACATGCCAATCGTGGTGAGGAAGGTCTCATCCAAGTCGAAGTTGGGGACGAACCTTCCCCTCACCACAAGATAATGCTGCTGTTCCTCCACGCTCCGGAGAGTGAAGCCCTCCTCCACCGTACGCGGCGCGAATGTCGGCGGTGGCGGTGATCTGGCAACCCCACGGCTTGCCGCCGTTTGGCTCCTCGTAGCATGCCCCGCTGGAAGGGCGCGCCGGAGATGGAGTGGCGGGTGCGGATCTCATAGGTCGCCACCGCCAAGCCAGTGGATGCATCACCGGCTCTCGTGAGCACCGGAGCCCCCTCTTGCTGAGGAGTCACCACTCGACTCGCCGCTGCCTCCGGAACTGATTCCCTGGTGCAACCTCTTGCCCAACTTGCTGACGGAGGAGCGGAGACGATCCATCTACGAGGAATGCAAAACATGTGTGAGATCGTGGGTAGTGGGGAAGGTGGATAGATTACCGGGATGGTGTGCCAAACTGGGGGCGCCCGGCCTCCCTTTTATAGTGTGGGAAACTTCCAGGAGGACCCACCTGAAATTTTCAAAATTCAAGAGCGCGCCGATCGGCGCGAAAGTGCGCCGATCGACACAATTTAAATTTTGATTGCTCTGACTACTGTGGCGCTTGATTCCTTTCCTTTATGTCGCTTGCCGATACATCATGTTGGTTGGCAGGGGAACAGCATGGAATCCCGATGTCTTGATTCACTGCGCCGAACGGCACGGGCCCGCGCTGATTGGTGCGCCATCTCTTTATTAGCTTTTGGTCAATTCAGTGTCTCCTCTGCACCGCACACCTGCATAACAATCATACCTGTTCTTCAAAATCAACGCATGCCGCCTTTTTCGCTCATTTGGGAACCGCATGGGTACCTGCGCTAATCGGCGCAGTAGGGCACCGAACGGCTCATGTCCCTTGCACCTCGTTTTTCAATCCGGCGCTGATCCTGATGCCTCATGTTCATCTCTTTTACCTAATTTTCCATTTTTTCCCAATGCTCCTGAAGCATTGACATACGTAGCGGGACCCATCTCGTGACCACGTCGAACGGTGCTGATGTGCGCCGATCGGCGCGACAACCATTTTTGCTTCCGGCCCCTCGCTTCTTCGCTAGATGTTGCTCTTCATTCTTTCCTGCATCATTTAGCAACCATTTTGCACACAAAAATTGATTCAAAAGATTGTTAATTACCTTAAAAATAGTTCCATCTCTGAAAATTACTGTGCTGGTTGATTTTTAGCACTCCTTCAATTCTGGGCATCGTCAGCCTTCTGTCCTGACCTGGGCAATAACGTGTCGATTGACACAAGCACTATTCTTTCCTATTTTTGGTCCTTTTTTTGTTTTATTCCTGCGTTGTTAGTCTATAGTATGTATATACACAGCTTTGCACAAATAAACAGACAACACAAGAGCACACAAGAATTAAGCACACACTTTTCTATTTCTTTTATTTGGGAGATTGTTTTCATTATAAGCAAGCAAATTAAAAACAACGGGTTGCCCTCCCGCAAGCACTAAACAACGTCTATCTTCACTTGCCACTGTGTCTTGTATCTCTTCACTTGATCGACAGTATGGCACTCTTCTACCAACGAGCGTAACTTGAAAGAGTAGGGAGTCCGGCTTATATTGAAGCTTATCTCACCACTCCCAAAATCAATACTTGCTTTTGCTATCCTCAAGAAGGGTCTGCCTAAGATCAACAGGGTCCTCGTCCTCTTATCCATATCGAGCACAATAAAATCAACAGGGACGATGTGATCTCCAATTTGAACAGGCACCTCCTCAGGAATTCCATCAGGGAAGCGTACCGATTGATTGGCTAACTCCAAACACATACCCGTAGGCTCCAATTCAGGCAAATTGAGACTTGTGAATATATGATGGGGCATAACACTTACACTTGCTCCAAGATCGCAGAAGCACCTATCAAATATCCTTGTTCTAATCATGCATTTGATGCTTGGTGATCCAGGGTCAGGTTTCTTCTCAAGTGCAACATCATTGATTGCCGCCTTAAGCTTCATAGTAACCTTCACAACCTCCTCAGAAGCAAGAGACTTCTTGTTTTGCATCATGTCCTTAATGTACTTGGCATATGTGATTACTTGAATAGCATCAACAAAAGAGGCATTGATGTAAAGCTTCTTCATAATATCGACAAACCTTGCATATTGCTCGTCGTGTTGTCGCGCTCTTTCTATCTTCGTCAGCCGTTGAGTATCTAGGAACGTGACAGGGCCATGCTCCTCTGTCTCCATGTTCATTTTGACCAGAGAGGTCAACATCCTCCTTGCGCTGAGCGGCGCTTCAGGGAGCCGATCGGTGTCGTCAGGACCGTCACGCCGATCGGCGCCAGGTGTGCGCCGATCGGCACGGGGCCTCTTTGCTCCCGTAGGGTGCTCTAGATCTTCTATTTGTTTTCCTGACCTCGTAGCTATTGCCTTCAATTGCTTTGCAGACTTCGCATTGCCAGGAATAGCCCCTTTGTTGCCTTGAATGGCTAGCGATAACTGTCCCATCTGCTCCATAATCTTAGTATGCTTCAAAATCTGCTCATTGGAGCTCCCAATTTCTATCACCTTGTCATTAATTCCCTCAAGGACATGATCAATCTCCTTGAATTTAGCTTGATTGTCCTTGTTGATCTTCTCTTGAGCTTGGAAGAACAAATGACATTGGAGACGAAATGGGATAGAATTTTGCATGGACGAACTAGGAGAGAAAGAACTACTCTGCTGTTGATATGTGGGCTTCCATCCACTATTCTTCATATATTCTAGCATCTTCATCTCTTCAGGACAATCTTTCTGCACCTGACCAAATTCTCCACACTCACCACAAGTGGAGCGTGATTCCGCTAGCTTGAGTGGCTCTTCCTTAGGGATATGAAGATTATTGTCCAACCTCCTTTGAATAGTGTCAAGGTGATCTATAATCAAGTATTCATGAGTCCTCTCAATCACACTCTTCGCCACTCCTTTTGAAGGTTGCAAATTCCTTGAACTTCTCTCACTATCCCACGATTGATTTTCAACTAGCATCTTGATCAAATTCTTAGCTTCGGTGGGAGTTTTTGACATAAATGAACCTGCAGCTGAAGCATCCAAGTCTTGATGGGATGGTTGATTCAATCCTGTGTAGAACCTCTCAACAACTTCTCCAACCGTTAGATCATGATGAAGGCATGCATCCTGGTACTCATTGTATCTCTCCCATGCTTCTCCAATGCTCTCATCAACGTTCTATGTAAATCCAAGAATCTTCTTCTTCAAAGCTTAAGTCTTACCAGGAGGGAAGTATTTGGTCAAGAATTCAGCTACTAACGTGTTCCACATCATCTTCACTGGGTTTTCCAATCCATTGTACCATTGCTTGGGGCGTCCAACTAGAGAGAAGGGGAACAACTGCACACATGCTTGGTTTCCGTCCAATCCCACTATCTTGAATGTACTGCAAATCTCATTGAAGTGTTGCAAGTGATCATTGGGATTTTCCAAACTTGTGAACGGTTGTTGTGCTACTATCCCAACGTATCTCTTCAATTGATACGAAAGTTGATCTTGAGCTTCTTGGAAATCTGTCTTGACAACATTAGTCAATTGAGGCTTGAGACGATTAACTATAGGTAACTCTGCCATCTCCTCTTCTTCTTGATCTTGAACTAGATCTTCTATTGTGAATAATGCTCAAGGGGGTGGCACGGACTGCTTCTCCAGCTAAATCTCCAAGTGACTTGCTTCTCTACTCCGTTGTTCTCTTCTTGTGAAAGAGTCTTTCTGGATCATCGGTGTAATTAGAGGGTTTGTTTGACTTAGGACTATCCATACCTGTTAGTTTCACTTAACAGAATATATGTACTAAAGAGACAAATAAATCACAATTACTAAACACTAATACATCAAACAATGTTTAAAAACCTGCTATGGTCCCCGACAACGGCGCCAGAAAAAGGTAAGCTTGTTGGTCGTAATTACACACCCACTTATATACCACAAGAGGACGGTGTACAATTGTAGCATTTTTCCCTTGAATTGAGAATTCTAAGGTTTATCGAATCCAATGGGATCTTAGGGATAATTAAACAAAGTTAACACTAAAAGATCTAATCAAAGCTACTGTCGAATTCAGGTTGCATGAGGGGAGACTGGCCAGCGCAAAGGTGCGCAGATGGTAAATCTGTTGTTGCACCGATCGGCGTAAGTGTTGAGCCGATCAGCACACTGGTGAATCTATCGTCGTGTCGATTGGCACAGGTGTTGAGCCGATCGGCACACTGGTGAATCTAAGACAAAGTGCGCTAGATATCTTGTAAGCCTAAGCTTTTAAGTGAGTAGCCAAGTATCTACTAGTGAGATCGTAACCAGAAAGTCTAATCAAATAGCATCATAATGGGTAATTACATGGATTAGTGAAAACCTATAATGAATAAAATCACCCTACTTTCCGAGCGACTCTCGATTTATCGCTGCCGAGAGGAAACCCTTAATCACACGAGTCTCTTACCCTACTCAACTATCCAATAGTGTTGCACAGGTTTAGTGCTGTCACCGCTAAACCACACTACTAGCGTCATCAAGCAACCATAACCAATGCAATGTCCGAATACTATCCTAATCACCATGATTAAGATAATATCTACTTACATAGCCTAGAACTAAGCAATTGGAATAAGCACATGCATGATTATAGAATCAAGATAGACAAATCACCAAAACCATCATCAATATATTCAATCATCCTTGAGATACATAGAGTAAGATTCATCCCCATCGAGATGGCCTACCTTGACGGATCAACTCTTAACACCAATGGTTCTTGAAACTCAACTAGAGATCTATTCTAACAGGGAAGCCCCGGTGGCTCTAAACCACGTGTAACACCCTAATTTTCAAAATTTGGTATATTTTAAAAAAATTTATAATTAATTAAGTTATTAATATTTTGCTAAGAGAAAGAACTTGATGTGGACAAGGGTTCCCGATCTTCCGAAAGGTTCTGGATACGTTGATTTAGTCGGAGGCGACACACAAATCGATCCGGCTTCAGAACAGCACGTTCTAAACCCCGCAATCACAGCACGACGTCTCATCTGGTTATCAACCATCCTAAAATGATTGACCTCACCGAGAAGGCTAATCCCTGCCTGCGAATCAAGAACACAAGCAATAACAAAGAAGAATGCAACACAATTGCAGATATATTATGAATCTCACGAAGTTGGGGTCTCATAAACCGTGAAGTTGGGGTCTCACAAACCGTGATGACGGCAAAACTATTATGAACAGAATAATCTAAGCAAAACCCGAACCCTAATGGTGCGGCAGCGGCTGTATATGAAGACCCTCTGGATGCGCTCCTAATTGGACTCAACTAGATACAAAGCCCAAAGGCCAAAAACAGACGATACAGCACCAAAACAGATTCTGGATCCTTTATTATTTCGATGATTCCCAATGACTCCGGATGAATTTTGATATGAGACCGGCGACATAGGAAAGGTCTTCTTCTTATCTTTCCGTGCATATGTAGAACATCCAAATCCGAATCCGTATGCGTCCTGGACATCCATTTTAGTGCAGACTGGTCCTGAGACCTGAAACAGACTCGAAGTCGGTTTTGGTTGGGCCTCCACCTTGGCTTCCACGTCCTTGCTGGTCCTCCACGTCTCCAAGTCCTTCTCCCATCATCTCCTGGTCCTCTCCATGGTTCGTAATTACAATATAATCATTAGGTAGCAAACTATTCTCAAAAGTGACATATAATGAATAACGTAGGAATGAGCTGTCATCGTGCACGAGCTCTAGTCATTGGATCTTGCAAGTCCAGAATTGGAAGAGTGTTGCATGTATCCTTAGGAGTGATGTCCTCATCAGAACTATTTTCTAAAGGAGATAATTAAATATAGGTTATTTTTTTAAAAAAATTGTTTGTTACATTTATGTTAATTAATAGTAGGTAGGATTTTATTGTGTGCCGAAATTATTTCTAAAGTCGTGTAGAATTTGTTTTTAGGAGATAGTATAGGGTTTAGAAATAGAGAATAGAAAAGAGGAACATCAGGTTGTCTTTTGGGCCAAATTTCCCCTGGCCCATTTCCTCCTCTCCCCTTCCCTCCCTCTTTTTTTCGGCTTGGGCTAAAACCTCCCCCCGCAGCTCCCTTTTCTCTCTCCCTTCGGCCTGGGCCGAATCCCCTACCCTAGCCCAGCTCGCTCTCCCTCTCCCTGCAGCCCAGCTCGCCCCCGCTCTCCCTGTGCGGCCTGCCTCGACCCAGCAGCCGCCAGCCGCCAGCCTGTCATGGCCCAGCAGCCGGCACGCGCGGCTCGCGCCAGCCCACCCGCTCAGCCCGCTCTGTCACAACCCCCTTGGACCGAAGTTCCCGAGATGCTGATTAAGTAGACACAAGATAATACAACAACCGACCAAGTATAAAATATGTAGAAAGAGTATTATTTATTATACATCAGAGTTATGTACTTAAGTGCAGCGGAAAATATTACAAGATCAGTTTTAAAAGCAGCGGAAGATAACGTGATTAAACGTCTACAATATACAACTCGATGAGAATAGCAGTTGTGACAAATCCGAGCCCATACGAATTATCACCTAGCATCACACAAAGGCAGCGGCTACTCATTCTCCCAGTGGGCAGACCAACCCTCAGGGATAGACATATTCCAAGGAAGAACACCCATAGGTAGATAGTATGCATCAGTGTTATTACCTGAAATAAAGAAAACAACAACATGGCAAAGCCTGAGCTACTAAGCTCAACAAGTCTTACCCGACAAGTATTAAATCTAGACATGCATAGCCTCAGAGATGGATAAAAGTAAATTTAGTGAACATTCTAATAACTATAACAGTGTAAGATAACTTGCATGTGAAAATAATAAGTACAACAAGCAATCTGAAATTTCAATTAAGTACAAAAGAATTTCAGTTCAGATTCACTAAAACATAATATTCTTTATCCAAACATTCCATTAATTATTATTAGTGAGGTTCTTAAGCTACAATGTGACTCAGTGAACAAGCGGTACTCATTACTGCGAGGGACAGCGATTACAATCATTTTACACCAGCTGGGAAAATCCGAAGTACACGATATACGCATCATTTAAGAACACGTATGACAACTTTTCGCAAAGTCATAATACATGTCGATCCGAATCTAAAAGTCCCGAGTGGGCAGCCATTCCAGGGTAACGTCGGGAATCTGTCCACTCCTACTGGATCACATGACCAAGAGTTTTAAGTTATCATCCAAGCATGTATATGACAATGCTAAATCAGTTTATTAGTTCCCATATACTAGCATGCATTCGGTATAGTTCAATACTTGCTCAGCAGGGCCGACAACGGACTTGTCCTAGGTTGACACAGACAGGGCTACAGCCTTGCAAGCCATGTCCTCTAAAGGCACATGATCTTTGCCCTTTTACCTACGGGGCCTGTCCATGTCTTAAATTTTAGTTGCTGACCTAAACGCACTGCCACCTTGCGAGACAAAAACCACCACAGGTACTTTGCCTTCGCCCTTTTTAATAGAGACCCGTTTAGTCCAAATTTTAATATTCTTACTTCATTCATGCGACTATCATCATGTTACTAATATTTCAAGTACCATAATAGTGTACAACCTACAACTAAGCATAATAATTCCTCTATTAACTACCTGTACCTATATACCATGTCTAAAAAAATATATAGGAGATTTCCAGGAAATGCAGGTGGGTTTTCATTCAACTTCTAAACTTAATGTACAAACAACCTATGCACATCTAGCAATTTAATTACTGGAATTAAATCATATTAATATATAGGAATGTTCCGGGGCTTGCCTTGAGCTACAACCACGGAGTTAGTGCTGATGTTAGGATCTTCTTGTGTAGAGAAATCTGAAGATTCCTTCTAAAAATCCTCCTCGATAGAATTAACGTTTCCTATAACAATACCGATATGTCAATATGGAGAATGCATAGAAAATACAACAGAATGTGATGCAAAAGATGAATGAGCATATCAGTAAAATTCGTTTCTCAACATTGTTCTCGAAGCCATATGCTTCAGAGTTAGCAATTCTAATAAGAAGCATTCATACATAAATTGTAATAATACATTCTAATTATGATTATCAAGATATGACATGCAAATAATCATTTAATAATATAAAATTATGCTACTGAACATGAGTGACATACTGATGATAAATATATGTATGATGATCTATTTTACCAGTTTTCACATTTTTATTATGAGCCATTCATTAATAATGCATTTAGTAAGATTTAAGACTAAATAAATTCTAGTGAAATATGAACAACAGATAAATTCCTATATATATTTCTAGACATGGTATATAGGTACAGGTAGTTAATAGAGGAATTATTATGCTTTGTTGTAGGTTATACACTATTATGGTACTTGAAATATTAGTAACATGATGATAGTCACATGAATAAAGTAAGAATATTAAAATTTGGACTAAACGGGTCTGTATTGGAAAGGGTGAAGGCAAAGTACCTGTGGTGGTTTTTGTCTCGCAAGGTGGCAGTCCGTTTAGGTCAGCAACTAAAATTTGAGACATGGACAGGCTCCGTAGGTGAAAGGGCAGAGATCATGTGCCTTCAGAGGATATGGCTTGTAAGGCTGTAGCCCTATCTGTGTCGACCTAGGACCAATCCATTGTAGGCCTTGCTGAGCAAGTATTGAACTGTACTGAATGCATGCTAGTATATGGGAAGTACTAAACTGATGTAGCATTGTCATATACATGCTTGGACGATAACTTAAAACTCTTGGTCATGTGATCTAGTAGGAGTGGACAGATTCCCGACGTTACCATGGAATGGCTGCCCACTCGGGACTTTTAGATTCGGATCGACATGTATTATTACTTTGCAAAAAGTTGTCATACGTGTTCTTAAATGATGCATATACCGTGTACTTCGGGTTTTCCCAGCTGGTGTAAAATGATTGCAATCGTTGTCCCTCACAGTAATGAGTACTGCTTGTTCACTGAGTCACATCGTAGCTTAAGAACCTCACTAATAATAATTAATGGAATGTTTGGATGAAGAATATTGTGTTTTAGTGAATCTGAACTGAAATTCTTTTGTACTTAATTGAAATTTCAGATTGCTTGTTGTACTTATTATTTTCTTATGCAAGTTATCTTACACTGTTATAGTTATTAGAATGTTCACTAAATTTACTTTTATCCATCTCTGAGGCTATGTATGTCTAGATTTAATATTTGTCAGGTAAGACTTGTTGAGCTTAGTAGCTCAGGCTTTGCCATGTTGTTGTTTTCTTTATTTCTGGTAATAACACTGATGCATACGATCTACCTATGGGTGTTCTTCCTTGGGATATGTCTATCCCTGAGGGATGGTCTGCCCACTGGGAGAATGAGTAGCCGCTGCCTTTGTGTGATGCTAGGTGATAATCCGTATGGGCTCGGATTTATCACAACTGCTATTCTCGTCGAGTTGTATATTGTAGACGTTTAATCACGTTATCTTCCGCTGCTTTTAAAACTGATCTTGTAATGTTTTCCACTGTACTTAAGTACTTAACTCTGATGTATAATAAATAATACTCTTTCTATGAATTTTATACTTGGTTGGTTGTTGTATTATCTTGTGTCTGCTTAATCAGCACCTCGGGAACTTCAGTCCAAGGGGGTTGTGATAGCTGGTACCAAAGCTATGTTCCAGGATAATACAATAATTTAGACATATTTTGAAAAATATGGCGTATACAATGAGGATACGTTAGTATATACCCAGCTATATAGTAAAGGTTAGAATGGTGACAAGCTAACGGGGGTTATGTTTGAGTTGGTTTGCTATTTGGATTTCTATTTGACATTTATAGTTCACTCGCAAGGACTATGGCTTTGCGAGATGATTCTTTCCATGAATTGTTGCCAACATATTTTCTTTTTGGCTCCCTGAACAAGTGTTGGAGCATAGAGTTCACTCACGAGGGCTGTGGTTTTGTGAGATGGTTTCTTCCATAAACCGTGCCAACTTTTTATTGTAGAGGATGTTCATCATGGTAGGTTTATGAGCATGGATCCGCTTACGAGGACCGTGGTTTCGCAAGGCGATTCGTTTCATAAACCATTGCCAAGAAGTATATAAACTGCTTATTTTTGTAGTTTCTTTTGAATTTGATGTAATATTTCTGAAATGATCTCTTGCAGGTATAGTAACCATGTTAGAGTGTGTGTGTCGAAAACTTAGAATGTTTGCTCATGAGTACGGGTCATCACCAAGAATTACGAATACCGCAATGTGTCGGTATATATATCTATATATTTTCTTTTGAGCGAGGAACGATTAGGATCAAAAATTTATTTGCATTCATGGCATGGGCATTTAATCAACAGTGCTGGCTCTATGTTTTGGAAGGCCTTAGGGCAAGGTTAATGCCGGGGCCCTCAATCAAACTATATAAATACATAACTTTGTCTTGCAATGTATGTAACGGTAAAAGAAATAAACAAAAAAATATCCAATATGGTTACCTCAATAAAAAGAAAAATGAACTCCATGAGCACCACTTCTAGATAAATCTTGTACACCGATCAGCAAAGGAATGTTCTTCGATCATTTTTTTATGCGAAGTCATCAATTATAGTATCAAGATCAATGGTGTCTAAGATATTCTTCTCAATAGAACATATAGCCAAGCCATTCAATCTTTCCTGAGACATAGTTGATCGCAAATAATTTTTTAATAACTTCAGTTTTGAGAAACTTCTTTCTGCTGATGCCACTGTCACAGGAACAGTCAAGAGAATTCGATAGGCAATTGAAACATTTGGATAACAATCTGCATCTATAACAAACTGAAGAATATCTTGTGCTGACATCAAACGATTGGGTAACGTCACTTGCAGCACTTTTAACTCTGAGAAAAAAATCATTCAACTCAACATCAGAGGTGCAACCATGAGTAAAGGTTTGTACAAAATTGGTGTAACATTTCTGTAGATTACCATCATCCAATGACTTCAAATTTCTTGAGTTGAATAAGAAGCCAAATACATTTTCAAACACCTTCATTTGCTCAAATCGACTGGTCAATGAAGCAATTGCCATATAAATTATGACTAAGAAATAATTAACTCTTAAGGATTCTGCAGCAGATTGTTGTCCTTCAGTATGCTCATCACTATTTCTATCTTCATCAAAATGATTTTTTCTTGTAGAATGATGTTTTATAGGAAACTCCGGCTCTATGTCCATCTCACATGCAATGGATTTTGCTATATCAATGCTGGCAGTGAAGCCTGTATTCCTATAGTTCTCAAAAAATGAAATGACACCTTCGATTTGTTTAAGAGCAGCATCCATGCACACAATATTAGACTGTAACTTCTTGCTCACCATATTTATAGAAAATAAAATATCATGCCATATAAGCATAGCCACTAAAAATTCAAAACTCTCAAGTGCAGTGACCAAACCTTGAGCATCACTTACTGCATTAGCATCACGGTCATCACAGGCAGATTTTTCTAGTTCCTTCAAAGCTGACCGTATTTGAGGAGCTTGGAATCTGATAGCTTGAACACTTTTTATGTGGCTTTCCCATCGAGTATTTGACAAAGATTTGACAGTAAACTTTGGAACATTATCAAGCAAAATCTTCCACCTTCTAGTAGAACGTGAAAACAATGCATATATTCATTGTATAACACCGAAGAATGAAATGGCTGAGCGACAAGATTGTGCCATGTCAGAAAGTGTAAGATTCAAAGTTATGACAAGCACATGGCATATATAATGCCCTTGGATTAATTTCAAGCAAACGCTTTTGAACACCCTGATGTTTTCCCTTCATATTTGAACCATTATCATAGCCTTGACCTCTCACATCAGCAACATCCAAATCAAGGGAGCCTAATGCTTTAATCAATTCATTGAACAACCCTAAACCTGATGTGTCATCCACCTTCAAGAACTCTAAAAAGAACTCCTCTACTTTGGGAATATTACTTGATATATTGACACAATGCACAATTAGAGTCATTTGTTCTTCATGGCTTACATCTGGGGTACAGTCCAATATAACAGAAAAATATTTGGCCTTCTTAATAATACTTATAATAGAATTTCTCACAGCAGTAGCAAGAAGAGAAGTTAACTCATTTTGGATATTGTGGCCCAAATAATGATGATGAATCTCATTGTTTATAATGCGTCTGACATGCTCTTGCATTACCGGGTCAAATTCTGCAATCATTTCAATAAAAAGGCCGTACCCAGTGCTGAGAGCTCCCGCACTGTGCGGGGTCTGGGGAAGGGTTTCAGCGGCAGGCCTTACCCCCGCCTGTGCAATGCGGGGAGACCGCGGCTCGAACCCGGGACCTGTTGGTTACAGGCGGTATGCTCTACCGCTGCACCAGGCCCGGCCTTCTCTGCAATCATTTCAATGGCACCCAAAAAATTACCATTGTTATCTTGATATACTTTCTCATTTGATCCACGAAAAGCCAAATTATATTTACCAAGAAATTTTACAGCAGAAACTATTCTTACTAAAACTTGCCTCCATCGTTCTTTCTCTTTTGCAATTCCCCTCTGCAATTCATCATCTATAGTCTGGTTATTTTTTAGTCTCAACCTAAGTTCATTCCAAGTGTTCATATTTGCTATATGCTCAACACTGTTCTCATGTGATCTTAGTCTCTCACCAAGATGCTTCCAGTCGCTTAATCCATGAGATGCTAACAAACACTTACTCTGATTTGATTTGAACAACTTACAGCAAAAACAATAAACTTTATCCAAATACTTAGAGTAAACCAGCCATTTTCTATCAACCTCCTCATCATTATTCATCTTTCTAGTGTAGTAAGTGTATGAAAAATATCTATTACCACTATCTACTGGAAACTGTAGATTGTATTCCCTCACAGGCCCCTTTTCAACTAAGATATCTCTTCTCTTATTATCAAGACTATCCCAGGACCTAGGATCATAGATGGATAAAGGTGAAGCTTCCTGTTCATCATCATTGGTATTTTCAAAATGAGATGAATGCTGCACATTTTCGGGCTGCTCCTCTGTAGGATTATTGTCCTCATTTTCAGCATTTAAATTTTCATGATCTTGCTCACTAACATTCTCTAGCATCAAAGGTAGTTCAGGATCTTGTTGTTCATTACCAGAATGTCCTAACTCCTGAGAATTATCATTAGAGACAGCATTACTTGAAATTGGAAAGAACTTACGTATAGCACCCTTTTGTGACTGAATGAACTCATCTTCCTGTTTTCTTTTCCTCCTTTTTGCAGCACCAGACATATATTTCCTTGGCAACATTCTTGATTCTCTCCCAACGTAACCTGAAATTTGTTATTTAATTAACTAGATGTAGGCAAGCAACTAATTAGCGAAGGAAGAAAAATGTAAGAAACCAGCTAATCAGATAAGATTTATACCTCTTGCAGTGTCTTGCTTTGGAGTGAACCGTAAGCCCTAATTTCTCCAAATCACCGCAGGTCAGAAACGCTTAGGAGATTTTAAGTGATCCGGAGATTTTAAGCGATCCGGTAACGATGATCGCAATTAGTGTTGAAGTGTGATTAAGGAGCCAATGGAAGAAAAAATTAGGGGATCAGAATCGCCATTTGCCAAGAACAGGACTACAGGAGATTTTCTTTTCTTCGTGTATTGATTGATCGGCAGCGGCAGCAGCTATTGCGTGCGTTAGGGAATCGTCGGCTTCGTCATTTCAGGTTTTAGCTTTGGGCTGCTGTTGCTGGACCTGTTGTACGTTTGGGCTAGACACAAGCAGATAGCAGAGTTGGGCTGAATACTATACACATGTCCTAAATTTTTTGGGGGCCCCTCCTGGGCCAATGTAATACCAAGAACATATGTATTGTAATGTAACTAAGTTTACTTCCGCTATGACTCTCAAACTTGTAATATTATTATCGATGTTAATATTGGCAGTGGATCATAGGGCTACCCATGATCCTTGTTTATAGGTAAAGGCATGCACGAGACCGAGAGTCGATGGACACACAAGACGCAAGGTTTAGACAGGTTTGGGCCTCCCGAAGGATAATAACCCTACGTACTGTGTTCTGTGGTATATTGTATATGATAATGCCATGTCTATGAGAGAGCCCCTGCCCCTCCTTATATATCCGGGGGGGGGGCAGGGTTACAACATGATCTCCGAGTGGGATTCTATCTCTAACTTTCTATCTCTAGTATTGACTTGTCGTGTACTCCAAGTAATAATCCGAGTAGTTATCTTCATGGGCTTTATCTTTATTGGACCCCGACCCACTCGGTAATATATCTGAGTGGTGAGGTATCCCTGATATATATATCCCACAGTAGCCCCTAAGAGATTTGCATGTTAGTTGTTGATCTTCAGTTGATTGACTAATGCTTTGCCATGAATATGATTAAGCTTTTTCATGTATAACAAAAAACTTGTAAAGGTCTCCAAGAATCTTCAAGAAGGATTATGCGCCAAATAATATCCATGTGCGGGGAAAAAATCCACCTACTAGGTATAGGTATAGCCCCCCGCTCAGAAGGTATTTAGATCATAAAATATCTTGTGAGTCAAAAATAATCATATATAAATATTGATCTACCACTGTCCCCGACTGATTCAATAAGGAGTTTTAATACGGTAGCTCCCAAGATTGGTTCTACCACTCCCCCCAACTAGCAAAAGAAACCATTGGTACTAATGAATCCGAGTGATACTTGATCAGATATATCAAGCATAGCAGTCATCGAAATATCCGGATGATACTTGATCCAAAACAAGTATAAGAGCCATCAAAAATATCCAAGCAACACTTGATTAAATATAACAAGTTATAGCAGCCCCCGAGCATGATTCCGAGTGAAAAATAACAACTCTTGCAGGGCTCTCCAATGTTGAGTAAAATCATAAGTAATCAATAATGTCCGAGTGATCCAATAATACAGTCAAATAATATAACGACTCAAGACAAGAAGGCCGAGTGATCTAATAATAATGTTGTATGATCCTATAACTTGGGATAACAAAACTGAGTGATGTCAATGAAGTAGCTCAGTTGATATAGCTACTATAATCCATAAAAATAATGTATTCAATAAATAATACATTAATAAAATAAATAATATATTCAATAAGTAATACATATATAAAACAAACAATGTACTCAAAAGATAATACATTGCTAAAACAAACAATGTATTCAATAGGTATTACACTGATAAATCAAACAATGTATTCAATAGGTAATACATTGATAAAACAAATAATGTATTCAATATGTGATACATATATAAAATAACAATAATGATCCATTGCTAGAAATGCGATAGATGCTTGGGTTGTATTGGGTGATTAAGTACTGTATGAACTCGAGCCTAACTCTCACAACCAGTAAATATCAGGTACCAATACTACTAAACGACTTCCTTGACCTCCAACATGAAGCATGGAGACTAAGAACTCAGTTCGGTCAAACATGTGAGTCAAGGTAAAAAACCGCCTCGATCCTCAACAAACGACATGAACCATGGAGACTAAGAAACTCACTCGGTCAAGTATATGCGAGTTAAGGTAATATCGAGAGTCTAATGCATCAATATTATGCAACAAGAAATCATCCCTAAGTTAAAGAACCTATGACCTTTAATTAGATGAATAAAACTGAAGGTATAAAAATACTTAGCTTCTTAATAGCCATTGAGCTAAAGACGAGCCCCCGAGATAACAGCTCAAAAGGTTCGAGGGATCAAAACTCTACAAATCATGAGTAGTTGATCATGGTTGAGTGATCCAATGACCCAGCGATCTGCCATCGAATGATCCAATGACTCGGCGCTCCATGATCGAGTGATATCGATGACATAACTATAACACAAAAACACAAATAATATAGTTATATGTAA
The DNA here is from genome assembly GCA_032690845.1 of Eleusine coracana subsp. coracana. Classification (NCBI taxonomy): domain Eukaryota; kingdom Viridiplantae; phylum Streptophyta; class Magnoliopsida; order Poales; family Poaceae; genus Eleusine; species Eleusine coracana. The sequence continues at coordinate 37,764,780 of CM064428.1, read as the reverse complement.
AATTAATATAAAGCATTAATGAAATAATGTTTTTAATATCTAAGTCTGTTGGATTTCTATTATTCATCTAAGGCTTATGTTTGCTTAGAGTACTGATCATTCAACCACCAAACATAAGAAATAAACAAGGTTCATTAGAAGAACAATGTGTACAATGATTTTGAAAAACGACATGAGCCATAGAGCTAGACTGACCAATTTGGGTAATGAGAGTTACACAGGTAACTAAGCAAAACAGCTGAACTTCTCCTAATACCAATTATGTATAGCTAAAACTCATTCGGCCAAACATGTACGAGTCAAAATCAACCGAGAAAAATTATTGACCAATATTGTCAAGGCAAAAAAATGAGTCCAAAAGAAACTCAAAACTATCACTGTAAGATGAAGAACCTATGGCCTTCAAATCAAGCTGGTATGAATAAAAAAAAACTATAAAATTTACATAGCTTTGATACTCGGTGAATCGTAGACAAGCCCCCGAGAATGTGACTTGATTATCGACGTGAATAGCCTAATCGATGTGTTGCCTTGCCGAGTGATTAATCGAGTCACGAATGGTTGACAAGTCTCTAAATCGTAAGCCGCCAAGTCATCATGTTACCGGCATAATAGCCAAGTCACCAAGTACCCGGCTGAGTAGTCGGGATGACATGCATGGACCACGATCTGATCTCCAACGTTTCTCATAGTAGTCAACATGTACATGCACAAAAGACGTTACTCCATTAATCAGATAGATTAATATTAACAGAATAAAATAATACTAAATAACTAATATGGAAAGAAATTTCCTCGATGGCGTGTGAACGTCCAAGATCAAACTCGGCCTTGGCCTTGGATGTCATTGTTGATGAAACCATCTAAACGTCACGGTGCAAACCATAAAGACAGGAACGGAGTTGATGACAAAGTCGACCTCCATGCAACAACTATCGTACAGGAAAGGAATTCAATCATGAGATGAGTATTCCTGGCCAAAAGTTTGCCGATCAGCCTTGTCGTCTAATCGCTATGCCGCCGAGTGATTTGCAACTGAACAGATCCAACTCCACTCACATGCAAAAACGCATGAAGCAATAAATACTCAGACTAATCAAAATTTGATTAGCATATTATAAGCAATAAAATATTGTCGAAAGTGAAAAGAAAGGAAGAAATTTCCCAATGCAGACAAACAGTCCTCTTGGTTCAGCGACAAGTAAGAAAACTTCGTCGAGTCGACGACATGCATAAAAGCCGATGCCGCCTTGCATGGTCCCGATCCGACCAGCAGGCATGCTGCCTTGCTCCATGCACCTCGATCGCATCCATGCAACAGAGTATCACGTGAGTCATGGCCAATTGATAGCAGATTGATTAGTGTATCAATAAAACAATGCTGAAGGAATAAATAAGAAAAAACCTTCCCTCTTAGGCACGTGAACACCTCAATTTGGATTTGACTTCCAAATACAACGGTACGTGTCCAACCAGAACTCGAGAGAACTTCATTGCTTCATCCAGACGATCAACTCGTCGACTTCTTATCTTGCTTCGATGATTGAATCATGGACAACAAACTGTAGATGTTAGTTATCTTATGCTTGAATGACTCGTCGCGTCACCGAATTGCTTGAGCCACTGGCCATGTAGACGAATCATTGCATCGTCAAATTGTCGAGCCATCGGTCTAGTGACGACTTGACTCGCCATCTTTATCATCAGCCTTTTTATAGTAACAAACACGTGATCAAACACCATACAACCAACAACGGCATACATACATGCCAAAAAAAATCACATAATGAGTATATTTTACTAATCGGATTGATTAGTTAATAAAGAATAAAAGTAAAGAAAGAAATTCCCTTGAATTGGTGGAATGACCGGTCAAGTATTCGCCGAGTGATCGGTTGAGTCACAGAATGACAAGGGAATCGTGAGCTGCGGAGTCGTCATGCCGCCGAGTCGTCGAGTCATGGCTGGTGGATACGTGATGCTTTCGTGGTCGACGCAGTGCTCGAAATCATCATCTATAGTCACTGACAACGAGTGTCCGAGTCATCAATTGCCTCGTCCAGACGTCTGAGTGATCATTAGTCGAGTGAGTCGACATAACCAATAACCACGTCACCATAAGTTGATGCTTTGTACGGCTCAAACACATGCAAAAAAGTATCTGCTAATTATATGGATTAGCAATTAAGTAATAAAATAATGCGGAAGAGTAGATAAAGAAATAAACTTCCCTGACGTGTATGTGCAAGACTTGTGTCAAGGGCCAAATACATATGTAATCGAGACTCTGATATTATCCGTTCCTGGATTTGCTACGAACTCGTCGAGTTCTTCATCCTCAGCCGGAAAAAGTGGCCAAGTCTTGCTCCCTGCCCCGGAAAAAGTGGCCAAGTCTTTCTCGTTATCGAGTTCATCTGATTCATTGGCTTGTTCCGTGCGCCGGAAAGAACGGACGAGTCTTGCGGCTCGCCGAGTCGTCGAGTGGTCGACTAGACAAGTTGGCTAATGCAATCCGAGTCGAGTTGATGTGCAAAGAATCTCGCTCGTCACCACAGGTAGTAGTTTGATGCGTATACATGCAAGAAGAAAAACGTGATTAATATCCATCCCACTAATAAAATGGACCCTCAAGTCTCCAAATCGTGTCTATGGACTCTGACATGAACTGGTCTATAGACTCCATGCAACTCACGTCACACAAAAAATACAATAGAGTGAGATGAAACTAATTACGATTATCAAAATAAGGAATGAAATAAGAAAGGAAAATATAAAAGAATCTTCCCTGTGTGCGACGTACTCAAACTTGCCTTAATCGTGATTAGATCTCGGCAAGTCCGTTGATTCCTCAGCAACCGAATCGCCGACTTCATACACGACGCGATCTCTCCTAGCAACCATCAAGATTTTGTGACACCAAAAACATCATGGCAGCAACTTTCAGTCTTGATCTGATTCCTCCGTGATGCTATCAGCAATATACATGCATGTTTCCATGCAATCGAGCGTGTCCAACGCGGCGGCAGCTAGCAAAGATAACCTCGCCCACGGAAGCCTAGCCGCCAGCCTGTACGCAGCAAATTTGATGATGTACTCTAGCAAGGATTCGACTCCTCGCTGCATGAAGGACCGCCACAAGCTGTCGCATGAAGCAGCAATCCAAACTTGACAAAGAAAGCCATCGAACTCAACAAACCGATCTCAATGCCAGCCCCTTCCTGGCACGCCAACTGTTGATGCTAATATCGGCAGTGGCTCATAGAGCTACCCATGATTCTTGTTTATAGGTAAAGGTATGCGTGAGACCGAGAGTCGATGGACACACAAGACACAAGATTTAGACAGGTTCGGGTCTCCCGAAGGATAATAACCCTACGTCCTGTGTTCTATAGTATATTGTATATGATAATGCCATGTCTATAAGAGAGCCCCTGCCCCTCCTTATATATCTGGGGGGTAGGGTTACAACATGATCTCCGAGTGGGATTTTATCTCTAACTTTCTATCTCTAGTATTGATTTGTCGTGTATTCCAAGTAATAATCCGAGTAGTTATCTTTATGGGCTTTATCTTTATTGGACCCCAGCCCACTCGGCAATATATTCGAGTGGTGAGGTATCCCTGATATATATATCCCACAATTATGTACTTAATGATGTATCTTTGTAAATGATGGATGTTCATGTGTGAATGCTATGTATGGTTACTTCGGTAATCATCTCCCAAGACGATTCTCTATGGCACACTCTATATTTCGGTATAGAGGTGTGATAGGTGGTATCAGAGCCTATTCAAGATAAGCAACACACAAATGAACATCTAAAAACATAAATAACCTGTTTTTATGTCTTATGGTGGGGTACGAACTAGTAGTGCCCATATGAGGATTTTTTATTAGTAGGTGACAAAGCTAATCCTGAGTTATGTTTGTTTACATTACTTGCATCTACGAATTCTTCAATGAAGGTATGTAATTGTGCGCGGATCGGTTGCGCTGTAAATATCGAATGCCTTCCGGGTGGGCAAAGACCTGGGCTTTGTTTGATACGCGGACCGATTGTGGCTGCCTTCCGGGTGGGCAAATATCTGGCCATAAACTATCATTATTATTTTGGCTTGTTTCTTTTAAATTTGATGTATTGTTTCTGAGATGGATCTGTTACAGGTACACTAACCATGTGTAGTTCATTTAGAAACGTGTGAGAGGTGTGTGTGCCATCGAATGGGTCGATCTATATATTCAGTCAAGCTTTCTTTTGTGAGGATATAGGAAATCAGCATATTGAGCATTTGGCATTCATGCATACCACATGCATTTAAATTTTGCTAATCATGTAAAAAGGTCATAAATATCACAAATATGTGTAATAATGAATCCCCGGATGATTTTGAATCCCTATGACACCTGAACCGAAAGTTTGAACTCAATTGGGAAGAAACCAGTTCTGCCAGAAAAGTCAGTCCCACTAAATTGAGCATAACTTCCTCAATTTTAATCCAGTGAAGGTGAATGAGTACTCGTTGGAAAGCTAATGGTGTTCCCTACAAGTTTGTTATAAGGGTTTTGTCTTAGAAAATCTGGAAATGGGTCCAAAATGGCAAGAACAGTAAGCTTTTTGGAATTTTAGAGGTTGCTTCATTTCTGTCCCCTGTCGTTGGATGATCATAACTCCCAGAGATTTTTTCGAATGGAGATGTTTGAGTATGTGTTGGAAACATACTGAAATCCTCTACAACTTTCGTGAAATGCCAAAATTTTCATTTTGTCCAGAAGCTAAATGTTTTTGCATATCTCTGCGGGTTACTCTGTCAATAGCAGAACTACACTTGTTTTTCGTCAACGGGTCGGGCATTGTGTGTCTTTTCTTTGCACCAATCCACCATTATGCTATATTGAGCATGTGTACTTAGTGGGATATTTAGTTTTGACTCACCCTTGCAAAACTTTATTCCGGCAGATGGATGTTGGCAAGCTCATGAAGGACCCCGAGCACCTTTCCGCCCGTGTTCTCGAGTTGGAACGAGAGCGTGAGGCGCTGCAGTCCACACTCGCCGCTCATGACGCCCAGCTCGCTGCCCGTGATGCTAAGGTCATGGTCCTTGAGGACAAACTGCATGCTAGCGAGTTGGAGCGGGCCGATCTTTTCGAGCAGCTCCAGGATGCTCAATTCATCATCGAGGGCGATGCTAGTGATCAGCTGCAAGAGCAGCTGAGCCAATGCAAAGCTCAGCTCACTGCTACTCAGGAGGAGACCTACTCTCTTCAGGGGCAGATTGACGCTCTCTTTGAAGAGCGAAGTGAACTTCAGGCTCAACGTTCGGAAGCTGAAGATGAGCGGGACGTTATGGAAGGAAACATCACCGACACCAATGCCGCTATCGCACAGCGAGACCACCTCATCGTGCAGCTCCAAGCCGCCAATGCCCAGCTCCACGCTGTTCTTGACAACCAACCCCCTGAGCCACTTGCGGTGATTCCTCCGGATGACGCTGACTTGAGTGATGATGGAGATTCCGGTGTTGACAATGAGGCACCCCCTGGACCGGGTGATATGGACTAGGAGTCCGATGGTAGCAGTCATGCCGCGTGACTGAGGAGTAGTACGTTAGGTAGCGTGAAAATCTCGTGAGACATCGTGCGTGTATGTTGATAGTGTTAGTAATGCTAAGTGAAGTTGTAACCTAAGCTCTCCGAGATCATGTTGTTGTCATGGTCCTAGTGATGTAACCTAAGACTTGTCATGTATCACAAAGTTGCATCACATGTGTCCATGGTCTTATCATAATTATGTTGCCTATGGTGTTGTAACTAATGGAATTTAAGTTATCTTTTATGTCCTGCACCGTTTCCTTGCAATATTTCAGTTCATGAGCAATCTGAAATTTTGTTTTGTCTCTATGTCATAACCTTATTATCATATTGTCTCATGTGATGATCGGGCTAACATGCTTTATTCCTATGGCAGATGGTGCAAACTCGCCATGGTGGAGAATAACCCAGTGATGCTCCTGGTACCTCGAACGTTGGTGGAAACCAGCCGCCACCCAATGCTCCGCCCATGACGCCCATGGAGCAGCTCGTCCACAACCAAAAAGAGATGTTCTACATGTTCATGGAAAGCAAGAACCGCCAAGGAGCTCCAGGACCACCACTGTAGCAGCCCCGTGAACCCTCCTACAGCGACTTTTGGGCAACTCACCCGCCCACTTTCGAAGAAGCCGGTGATCCACTGGAAGCGGATAATTTCATTCACACTCTGGAATCAAAGTTTGCTTTTCTCCACTGCACCGACCAGCAGAAGCCCCTCTTCGTCGTGCAGCAACTCCGTTCTGCACTGCATTCCGTGCGCACCACATCCCTACTGACCTTATGAAGCGCAAGCTGTAAGAGTTTCTCAACCTGAAGCAAGGCTCTAGAACCGTGCAAGAGTATGCACGGAAGTTCAATCAGTATTTTTTCCGTTCGGGCCTTACCCCGAAATTGTAGGACCGCTTGGCACAAGTTACCACTGGCACATTCATCGATCTGATGAGTGCCACCATTGTGCAGGAAGATGCTATTCGTGCTAATCAAGATGTCAAGAAGAGGAAGCGTCCTATGGGACGTTCGTCCGGTTCTGCACCACCCAAGTACAAGCTGGCAATCACCTCCCCGACTGGACAAAAGTTCTGAGCTGCGGTACCCTCGGGAGGAGGATTTCGCCCGTCCTATTCGCAGCAGCACTCTCACTCCCAAGGAAGCAACCAGCAGCCATCCTCTGGTTCCCGCCCTCCACAACAGACTAATCAAGTTCTGAGGTCCAACTCCCTGCAGCCGTGCTACAACTGTGGCCATACCGGTCACTTTGCAAAAGAGTGCCATTTTTTGAAGCGCACTCAGGGCAACAACAACAACTCTAAAACTTCCGGAAACAACAACAACAACAACAACAACCACAGCAGCAGCAATAACAATGGTAACAATGGCAATCGTCCCCAATCTTCTACTCCCACTCATAAGAATGGCCAAGTCAATTATACCATGGTCGAAGAGATTCAAGTTAGAGAGCCCGTTCTCGCGGGTACGTTCTCAATCAACCAACACTCCGCTATGGTTCTTTTTGATTCTGGAGCAACGCATGATTTTATTAGTCAAGCATGTGTGAATCAAATGAAAATCACCCCCACCACTACGGGAACACCATACATCATCACGTCCCCCGGTGAAAAAATAAGGACTCATCTTGAGTTAAGAAAAGTGTCACTTAAGTTAGCCGACAGCGTGTACCACACTTCGCTAATCATCCTAGATGGTCAAGGCATTGACATAATCCTTGGTACGAGATGGATGACTAAACATAGAGTCGTCTTGCACATTGAATCCCGGGAAGTCCACTTGAACTCACCCCTACATCGCCCGTCTGTCCTCTGATTACCATGTCCCAAATTGTCCACTTCTCAAGTGTATCATATTGAAGGGAAAAAGATAGAAGATATTCCTGTGGTACGTGACTTTCCTGACGTATTTCTAGATGATTTACCGGGAATGCCTCCGGACAGGCATGTCGAATTTAAGATTAAAACTCCTACCCAGTACGGCGCCTACCTCTCGTAGGCCGTACAAAATAGCTCCTAATGAGTTAGTAGAATTAAAAGAGCAATTACAAGAGCTTATGGACAAGGGTTACATTTGACCGAGTTCATCTCACTAGGGATGTCCCGCCCTCTTTGTGAAGAAGAAAGACAAGACTCTACGTCTATGTGTCGACTACAGGCCTTTGAATGCTGTAACCATCAAGAACAAGTACCCTCTACCTCGAATTGATATTCTCTTTGATCAACTCGTTGGTGCTAAAGTTTTCTCCAAGATTGACCTCCGATCCGACTATCACCAAATAAAAATCCGAGCCAAAGATATTCCAAAAACTGCTTTCTCCACGCGATATGGTCTTTTCGAATATCTTGTCATGTCCTTTGGTCTCACCAACGCTCCAGCCCACTTCATGTATTTGATGAATTCCGTGTTCATGCTAGAGTTGGATAAGTTTGTGGTTCTGTTCATTGACGACATCCTTATCTACTCCAAATCCGAGGAAGAGCACGCCGAACATCTCCTCATTGTTCTGCAACGACTCCGAGATCATCAACTTTACGCCAAATTTAGTAAGTGTGAATTTTGGCTAAAGCAAGTTCCATTCTTGGGTCATATCATTTCAGCGGAAGGAGTAGCCGTTGATCCTAGCAAGGTAGAAGATGTGCTGAACTAGAAAGCTCCGAAGTCGGTTAAGCAGATTCATAGTTTCCTTGGTCTTGCCGGCTATTATTGGAAATTTATCCCCAACTTCTCAAGCATTGCCAAGCCTATGACAAAGTTATTGGAGAAAGATGCTAAGTTTAAGTGGAGTAGCGGATGTGAGGAAGCCTTCCAGTCGCTCAGGAAGCATTTGACAACTGCCCCGGTTTTGGCTCAACCCGATATTACCAAACCATTTGATGTTTACTGTGATGCATCTGGCATCGGATTGGGTTGTGTGCTTATGCAAGAAGACCGTGTCACTGCCTATGCCTCACAATAGCTCTGAAAGCATGAGCAAAATTATCCCACTCACAATTTGGAATTGGCATCCGTTATCCTAGCCTTAGAAACCTGGCACCATTACCTGCTTGGTAACCTCGTCAATCTCTACACCAACCACAAAAGTCTCAAATATATATTCATGTAGCAAGAACTGAATATGAGGTAGCATAGATGGCTAGAATTGATCAAGGATTATGAATTGGAAATTCATTATCATCTCAGAAAGGCCAATGTGGTTGCCAATGCCTTGAGTCGGAGGGATCAATGCAATCACGCAATTGTTTGCGCTATAGAAGCTTTCCCAATTTCAGATTCTAGTGAACCAAGTCTTTGTATCGTTCCATATGGATCATTATATAATCTGGCTCTTATACCTACCCTTCATGAAGAAATTGTTGAAGCACAAAAGAAAGACAAAGGGATGGAATATATCCACCAAAAGATAGGAAAGAAAGAAGCTGCATGTTTCTGACAAGACGAAGATGGAGTGCTATGGTTCAACAATCATCTCATTGTTCCAAAGAATGAGGAATTAAGGAAGAAAATAATAGACGAGGCTCATTTGTCCAAATATTCCATACACCCCGGTAGCAACAAGATGTACCGCGCGTTAAAGGAAAAGTTTTGGTGGACGCGCATGAAATGAGAAGTCTCTTGTTATGTTGCCGAGTGCGACACTTGCCAATGTGTGAAGGCCGATCATTTGAGGAAAGCCGATCTTTTACACCCCTTAAAAATCCCCGCTTGGAAATGGGAGGATATTGCTATGGATTTTATTGTTGGATTACCCCTCACACCTAAGAAGCACGATTGCATATGGGTCATTGTGGATAGGTTGACCAAGTCTGCTCATTTTATTCCCGTCCATACAACTTACTCTACCAAGAAGTATGCCGAGCTCTACATCTCAAGAGTCCTATGTTTGCACGGTGTGCCCAAGACTATCATCTCTGATCGAGGTCCCCAGTTTATTACTCGTTTTTGGGAGCAACTGCATTCTTGTCTTGGCACCACTCTTATCCAAAGTTCTGCTTATCATCCGCACACCGATGGTCAAACCAAGAGACTGAATCAATATTTGGAGGACATGTTGAGAGCCTGTGTTTCTAGACAATCATGGGAATTGGGAAGACTGTCTTCCATTCGCTGAATTCTCATACAACAATAGCTACCAAGAGAGTTCGGGAATGTCACCATTTGAGGCCTTGTATGGCCTCATGCCAAACACCGCTGAATTGGTCGGAATCGGGAGAAAGAATTAATTTTGGTCCAGACCTTGTCACACAAGCCGAAGAGAAGGTGCGACAAATCCAAGATAACATGAAGGCCACACAATCCCGTCAAATAAGCTATTCCAACAAAAGAAGACGTCCATTGGAATTCGACAAGGGAGATCATGTCTATCTTCGAGTTTCTCCCAACAAGCATATATCTCGCTTTGGAATCAAGGGCAAATTAGCACCCCGCTACATCGGACCCTTTCCGATCACGGAGAAATGTAGCGTCGTTGCTTATCGGTTGCAATTGCCGGAGAATCTTGAGCGGATGCACAATGTCTTCCACGTCTCCCAACTCAAGAAGTGTTTAAAGCCTCCGATCGACGTGGTCATTTCTGACACTTAGCAATTGGAAGAAGACCTCTCCTACCCTGAATACCCCATTCGGATCATTGATCAAAAAGACCGGGTAACGCGCAATCGCACCGTCACCTTCTACAAAGTGCAATGGAGCAATCATATCGAAGATGAAGCCACTTGGGAGCAAGAGGAGTTTCTAAAAACCAACTTTCTCGAGTTCTTGACCTCGCAAATCCGGTAACCGCCCATGCCCCCTCTCTTTTGTTCATCCATTTGCAAATCTCGGGGCAAGATTTCTTTTAAGGGGGAGTGCTGTGACATCCCATGTCACAAAAAGTTAATTAAGCTAACCCTAATGCTAAATTGCTGGATAATTAAAAATTTCAAGTAATTAAAGTGATAAAGAAATAGGGAATAAATTTAATTAATTAAATCCACAATTTGGCCAATTGATAGCATTTCACAAACATCACAAAACTCCATGAAAATGTGCCAATGTTTTTGCACATTCCAGTGGGTCATGCCAAGAGTGTATTTTGGGGAATTTATCAGAATTTTTGGTAAAGGTTTAATACTCTTAAAAATATCCTAAATGCAGACAAAAGTCCCTCTGTTCCAGGAGTTTTCATAAATTCTCCATCAGGTATTCAACATGGCCCCAAAGGAAAACTTGGAGAAGATATTTTGCTGGCCATGCACAAATATTGGCATAAAGTTTGGAGCAACGAAGCTTGGAGAAATTAGTGAAATACAGTGTCACTGTTTCAGTCAAGAGGAGTCAACATTTCCTTTTTTTTCTTGAGCCAACGCCTGATCGACAGCACGCCATCCTTCTCCCTTGGCCGGCGATCACTCACCTGCACCCTTGCCCACGCTGTCCACTGCTCCACCTGCCCCTCCCTGTGCTACCGGCATAGCATTGAAGCCGAGCCCATCCGCCGAGCAACCCTCCCCGGCCCACTCTCGTGCTCTGCCACTCTCCCTCTCTCTCACTCACTGCTACAAGAGCAGCAGCTATGACATCCCATGTCACAAAAGATTAATTAAGCTAACCCTAATAATAATTGAGGTCAAATTAAAAATATAAATAATTGAGGTGCCAAGGAATAAGGAGGAAATTTAATTAACTAAATCTAGAAATTGCCAAGAACCTTTCACAAACATCACAAAATACCATGGAAGTGCACCAATGTTTTTGCATATTCATCTTGGCCATATTAAAAGAGAATTTGGAGGATTTTATCAGAATTTTTTGTAACCATTTAATACCCTTAAAAATTCCCCTAAAGTCAAACAAGAGCATTTCTGTACTGGAATTTTCAAAATTAATCTAAGCCGATTCAGCTCATGCAACCAAAAGCAAAGTTGGAGAACATGTTTTCCTGGAGATACACAAAAATCGCTGTCAAGTTTGGAGCAACGGAACTTGGTGAATGTTGGCTAAACCCAAGCACTGTTCAAAGTCAAGAGTCAATCCTTCTCTTCTCCCCCTGGCCAACCCCAGTTCAACACCGAGTGTACCCCGAATCCCTATGCCACCGCTGATTACTGCCGCTCCCCCATGCCGGCCACTGCACCGCCATCTCCTCTCCTATGCCACCGGCTGAATTGAAGCCCCGGCGCCGGCGAGCCATTCCCTAGCCGACAGCACGACTCCCGCCTCTCCTTCTGCTCTCTCTCGCTCTCTTACTCCGATCGGGACAAAAGGGGGAACTCGCTCAGCGTGCCTCTCCCAGCTCTCTCTCTCTCTGCTCACACTCCCCGGGCAACTCCCAGGAAGGTTTTCCGCAAAGCCAGGCGCCTCTGCCCTCCCTCTTCCTCTCTCTCCCCGGCAAACCCGAGCCAGAGCTCTCTTTCCCCCGCCAAGGCCGCCACCGCGCCCAGCTCTGCCTAGGTTCCTTCCCCCTCTCTCTTTCTTTTGCAAATCAGTGCACCAAGGAACCTTCTCACGGCCCCTTGACTCTCTCCCTCCCTCGTGTAGAGATCTCGCTGGAATTTGAGAAGAAAAGACCGCCGCCGCCGGAACCGCCCCCACCCCGCCGATGGGAGCCCTGCTCCGGCCTTCTCCCTCGACTTCTTCCTCCACGCCGCTCATCTCCGGCCAGCAGTGAAGCTCGACGACCCGTCCCCGGCCACCCTCTCTCTCGGTGCACGCCACGCGCCACCGCCGAACCCTCCGCTGCCGTCGCTCCTCGTCGCCGGCGTGATCGCGGTGAGCACCCGTCCTCCTGACCCCTCCAGAAGAATCACAGCGCCGTGCCAACCATTTCAGCTCAGCCGCCGGCCGCCTCTGCCTTTCCCTCCTTTCCCCGGCAAGCTCCGGCCACGCTCTAGCAAGCCCAGCCGCGCGCACGCGCGCGAGCGCGCCTCAATTCAAATCTTAGCCAATGGCATTCTTGTAAATTGTACTAAACTTTGATTAAACTTTGAAATTCCATAACTCGTGAAATAAAAGTCCAAAAATGATGAAACTAATTTTGTTCGACTCCTAAAAGCCCCCTCTACCAGAAAAACAAGTTGAAGTACAAGGTTATTCAGTAAATCAATTTATTTAATTCCCTAAAGTTACAACCCTAAATTGCTTAATAAATTCATAAGTAATTCTATATAAATGGTAAATTCATGAAACTTTCTCAGTGATCATTTCATGGCATCCCTAAACTTTCTTCAAAAGCACATTTTCAAGTTTATGCATATTTTTAGTACTATTGCATAATCTTCATTTTGAGTAAATTATATAAATTATTGGCTAGGAATTTATTTATGAAATTTGGTGTTCTTGTTCCTTATGCACTTGTACACTCCTGTAAAACCCCATGAAAAAATTGAAGCAACTTAAGTATACTTTTGCTGTCGAGTTGATCATTTGATAGTTAAATTAGGAATTTTCCATATGAGTCTTGCTTTTTGTGTGCATTTTAGTAAAAGTAAGATTAAAATTCATCCCTGGAATATTCATGCAGAATAGTTTACCTTAACATTATAGTAGAAATTATCATTTCTATTTATATGCTCTTGGTTCCTAATTAACTATATGTAGCTAGAGTTGGTATGTAATTCAACTTTGACATTGTATGTAAAATGCTAGCCCCTTGCATATGGCCATCTTAGCTAAGTTGCTTAAAATAAACTTTCTGAAAAATTAGGCCTTAGTACTACATTTTCATGTCATCATCAGCAGTGATGCCATATAATCCTCCTCTATGCCATGCTCATGTTTAGAGTAGACATACACTAAGTTTGTGATGATTGAAAACTATATTCTTTTAATTAGAAGTTTGTCCCCTTCAAATTCAGTGGCTGCCACATCATACATAGGTATGCACACATATTCATGAATGAGTGAATAGTTCATTAATTTTATTTGTTGAGGAAGTGCCATGAATCTTCACGCCATTCATTTCATCTTTAATTGAGAAACTCCATGAAACCTTGTGTATTCCTTCGCATTGATGCATGTCCATTTCATATAGGGATCGAGACCGAGGAGATCACACCGGATCAGCAGGGATCTGAAGTGAGTTTTGGTGAAGACACTAACTACGATCACTCCCAAGGCAAGACCCGGTGCATACCCAATTAATTTTTGAGTCCTTTTCACTTTGTCACAAGATAGAAATATTGTATTGTGCATTACGTGTAGGACTTGGATGAAACCCACTTGCATACTCCAGCAATGACCTATAATTAGTTTATGTTAGTAATCTTTTCCGTTAGCGAACGATATGCTTAAACTAGTGGAGTCAACAGTAGGTTATAGATTCAACTATGGTTCAGTGGATTAATGAACTTGATAAAATGGAGCACCTATCGTTGCAACTCTGTGGACAAGTATTGAACAGTACCAAGTACATACCTTTAATATGGGAATTGGTAAACCTAGTAACATGGGCGTCGTATTGTTGGACGGCCGTACTCATCGATCCAGAGGTGATGTGAACAGCACGGTGGTTGCACGGGTTTGAGGACCGCTAGAGAGTGCATGGGTTAAGCCTCAGATACGAAGTACTGTATCGCGGGGAGGACGTGTACTCGGGATCAATGGCCCCGGATCGACTTTATAGCAATCTTGTGAACGGTGGCCATACGTGTTCTTAAGTGATGCGTATGCCATGTATTTGCGTTTTCCCTGCAGGATGTAAATCAATTCGAATTGTCGTCCCTCATGGTTATGAGCACCTCTTGTTCGAGCAGTGGCAATGATATGTTAAGTAGTAAAGTGTGGTTATGTTTCTGAGATTTACTTATGCTATGGCTACGTATTGCTATGATGTATTGCTTTTTACTTATGTTCTAGTCTTAGCAGCTAGCTAGACTCATCATAGCTGTTTTCTGCAATAAGTAAAGTAAAATCTTGACTAAGGAAATGAAAGTGCAGCATAGAACTAATAGGAGCTTTTGATGCAATTATCAAACAAACCCGGTCAGCCCCCTGCATACTAGGAGTCGGTTTTAGTAAACCGGTTGACGGGTAAGTCTTGTGGAGTATGTTAGATACTCAGGCTTTGTGATTATGTTGTTTTTCAGGTTTCCCTCAAGCTACCTATTGTGATTGTTGTAACAAGGTTGTGTGGGAAGGTGAGGAGCCTCAGAATTGGACCATTGAATGGGTCCCTAGCTCTCCTAACCGTGATGAGTGAGCCATCGCCATAGGGCTGGCATGGTTCACGTAGGTGATCGACGTCGTGTTTTGTCACTTTATCGCTTCCGCACATTCATGTAATATGAACTGAGGATATATGTGTTGTATCAGATCTGAACTTATTTTAATTTGACCCCTGAACTTGTAATATTATGCACCTAAGTGATGTAACTTTGTAAAGGATGAATGTTCATGTGTGAATGCTATGTATGGTTACTTTGCTAACCATCTCCCGAGATGATCCTGTGCGACACACCCTACTTTTCAGAGTAGGGTTGTCACAGCTGGTATCAGAGCCGTCTCGGGATAAGCTACACACAAATGAGCATTTTAAAATGTAAACAAGCCATTTTTACGCCTTACGGTGAGGTACGAACTAGTAGTGCCCATATAAGAGTCTTGAAGGTGGCAAAGCTAACCCTGGGATATGTTTGTTTAAATTACTTGCAACTACGGATTCTTCAATGAAAGTATATCATTGTGCGTGGATCGGTTGCGCTGTAAATACCGAACGCCTTCCGGGTGGGCAAAGACCTGGGCTTTGATTGATGTGTGGACCGAATGCGTTTAAACGTCGGCTGCCTTCCGGGTGGGCGAATACCTGGGCATAAACTGTCATTGTTATTTTGGCTTGTTTCTTTTGAATTTGATGTATTGTTTCTGAAATAGATCTCTTGCAGGTACACTAACCACGTGTAGTTTGCTTAGAAACGTGTGAGAGGTGTGTGTGCCACCGAAAGGATCGATCTATATATTCGGTCAAGTTTTCTTTTTGTGAGGATGTAGGAAATCGTCATATTGAGCATTTGGCATTCATGCATACCATATGCACTCACCTTTGCTAAATCATGTAAAAAGTTCACTAATATTGCAAACATGTGAAATGACTCAGCTTTGGGCGAATTTGAATACCTATGGCACCTAAACCAAAAGCTTGAACCTAACCGATAAAAATCCAACTTTGCCAGAAAAGTCAGTTTCACTAAAACAAGCATAATTTCCTCAATTTTAATTCAATGAAGGTGAGTACTCGTTGGAAAGCTGAGGTTTGTCTCTACAAGTTTGGTTTAGGAACTTTGTCGTGGAAAAATCTGGAACTGGGTCAAATTTTGCAAAAACAGTAGCCTTTTTCTGGAAGTTAGAAATTGCTTCATTTCTGTCCCCTGTCTTTGGATGATCATAACTCTCAGATTCTTTATTGGATTGGTATGTGTGAGTATGCGGTGGAGACATGATGAAATTCTCCACAACATTTGTAAAACACAAAAATTTTAATTTTGTCCAGAAGCTAAGCGTTTTTGCGCGTTTCTGCGGTTTACTCCATCAACCACAGAAAATTGGTCATTACCGGTTGTTAAACGGATCGGGAATCTCATGTCTTTTCTTTTACCAATCAATCCTTATGCTATGTTAAGCATGTATGCTTAGTGGGATATTAATTTTTGACTCACCCTTGCAAAACTTTATTCCGGCAGATGGATGTTGGCAAGCTCGCAAAGGACCCCGAGTACCTTGCCGCCCGCATTCTCGAGTTGGAACGAGAGCGCGAAGCGCTGCAGTCCACACTTGTTGCCCATGATGCCCAGCTTGCGATGCGTGACGCTAAGATTTCATATCTTGAGGACAAGCTGCACACTAGCGAGTTGGAGCGGGCCGATCTTTTCGAGCAACTCCATGATGTGCAGCTCATCATCGAGGGCGATACAAGCGATCAGTTGCAGGAGCAACTAAACCAACGCAACGCCCAGCTCACCGCTGCCCAAGAGGAGATTTACTCTCTTTATGGTCAGGTTACCGCTCTCTTGGAGGAGCGAAGTGAGCTACAGGCTCAGCGTGAAGAAGCTCAAGATGCGCGTGATGTCATGGAAGGGAACCTCAACGACGCTCACGCGGTCATCGCACAGCAAGAGCAGCTCATCGGACATCTCCAAGCTGCTAATGGCCAGCTGAACGCCATCCTTAACGATGAGCCACCCATTCCACTCGCAGTGATTCCCCCCGATGACACTGATTTGAGTAAGAACGGTGACTCCGGCATCGACTTCGAAGCACCCCCTGGACCGGGTGATACGGTCATGGAGTCCGATGGTGATAGCCATGTCGGGTGATTAAGTAGTAGTATGTACGTAGGGTGGAGATCTCGTGAGACATCGTAGTTGTATATGCATAGTGTTAGTAATGCTAAGCTAAGTTGTAACCTAAGCTCTCCGAGATTGTGTGGTGTCATGTTCCAAGTGATGTAACCAAAGACTTACTGTGTATCGAAGTTGCATCACATGTATCCATGGTTTTTATCATAATTATGTTGCCTATGGTGTTGGAAGTTATGGAATTAAGTTATCTTTTGTATCCGCACCGTTTACTTGTCAAGCCTTTCAATTATGAGCAATCTGAAATTTTATTTTGTTACCATGTCATAGCCTTGTTATCATATTGTCTCACGTGATGATCAGGCTAACATGCTTGTTCATGTGTCAAATGGTGCAAACTCGCCGTGGTGGAGAAAACGTCGGTGATGCTCCTGGCGCCTCGAACGTGAGTGGAAATGGGCCGCTGCCCAACGCACCACCCATGACGGCTATGGAGCAGCTCATCCACAACCAAAATGAGATGTTCCGCATGTTCATGGAGAACATGAACCGTCAAGGAGCTCCCGGACCACCACCACTGCAGCAGCGGGAATCCTCCTACAGCGACTTCTAGGTGACTCACCCGCCCACCTTCGGAGAAGTCGGTGATCCTCTGGAAGTGGATAATTTTTTTCGCACTCTGGAGTCAAAGTTCGCTCTCCTCCACTGCATCGAGCAGCAGAAGCCCCTCTTCGCCGCGCAGCAGCTCCGTGGCTCCGTAAGTGCTTGGTGGGCCAGCTTCACCGCCACTCTCACCGCTGGTCACCAAGTCACGTGGGCAGAATTCTGCACAGCTTTCCATGCACACCACATCCCCGCTGGACTCATGAAGCGCAAGTTGCAGGAGTTCCTCAACTTGAAGCAAGGCTCCAGAACCGTGCAAGAGTATGCACGGAAATTCAATTACCTGGCTCAGTACGCATCGTATCACGCTTATACGGACGAGAAGAAGAAGGACTGTTTCCATTCGAGTCTTACCCCGAAGCTGCAAGACCGCTTGGCACAAGTCACCGCCGGCACGTTCAATGACTTGATGAGTGCCGCCATCGTGCAAGAAGACGCCATCCGTGCCAATCAAGAGGACAAGAAGAGGAAACATGCTATGGGAAGTTCATCCGGCTCTGCACCGCCCAAGTACAAGCTAGCAATCACTTCCCCGACCGGACAGAAATTCCGGGCTGCGGTACTGTCGGGAGGAGGACCTCGTCCATCGTTCTCGCAGCAGCACTCACGATTCCATGGAGGCAACCAGCAGCAATCTTCTGGTTCTCACCCACCACAACAGAATAACCAAGTGGTGAAGACCAACTCATCGCAGCCATGTTACAACTGCGGCCGCACCGGTCATTTTGCTAAGGAGTGTCGGTTCCTGAAGCGCAACCCGAACAACAACAACAACAACTCCAACACTTCCGGGAACAACAACAACAACCACAACAGCGGCAACAACAATGGCAGCAATGGAAGTCGTCCCCAGTCTTCTACCCCCATGCACAAGATGGCCGAGTCAACTATACCACGGTCAAAGAGACCCAAGTTGGAGAACCCGTTCTCGCGGGTACGTTTTCGGTCAACCAACATGCTGCCATGGTTCTTTTTGATTCAGGAGCAACGTATGATTTTATTAGTCAAGCATGTGCAAATCATTTGAAAATCACCCCCACCACTATGGGAACACCGTACATCATCACATCTCCCGGTGGAAAAATAAGAGCTCATCTTGAGTTAAGGAAAGTGCCACTTAAACTAGCAAGCAACATATAACCCACTTCCCTAATCATCTTAGATGGCCAAAGTATCGACATAATCCTTGGTATGAGATGGATGACTAGTCATAAAGCCATACTGCACATTAAGGACCGGGAAATCCATTTGAACTCACCCTTACATGGCCCCTCTATTCTCCGATTGCCATATCCCAAGTTGTCCACTTCTCAAGTGTGTCATGTTGAAGGAAAAGAGATAGAAAATATTCCGATGGTATGTGAATTCCCCGATGTATTTCTAGATGATTTGCCAGGAATGCCTCCGGACAGGGATGTTGAGTTTAAGATTGAACTCATACCCGGTACAGCGCCTATCTCTCGTAAGCCGTACAGAATGGCTCCGAATGAGTTAGCGGAGTTGAAAGAACAGTTACAAGAGCTTATGGACAAGGGTTACATCCGACCAAGTTCATCTCCTTGGGGCTGTCCCGCTCTCTTTGTGAAGAAGAAAGACAAGACCCTACGCCTATGTGTCGACTATAGGTCGTTAAACGCTATAACCATCAAGAACAAGTATCCTCTACCTCGAATTGATATCCTCTTTGATCAATTAGCGGGTGCTAAAGTCTTCTCCAAGATTGATCTCCGAGCCGGTTATCATCAGATAAAGATCCGAGCAGAAGACATTACAAAAACAACTTTCTCCACTCGATATGGTATGTTCGAATATCTTGTCATGTCTTTTTGTCTCACCAATGCTCCAGCCCACTTCATGTATTTGATGAACTCCGTGTTCATGCCAGAGTTGGATAAGTTCATAGTTGTATTCATTGATGATATTCTGATCTACTCCAAGTCCGAGGAAGAACACGCCGAACATCTCCGTATTGTTCTACAGCGACTCCGAGATCATCAACTTTATGCCAAATTTAGCAAATGTGAATTTTGGCTAAAGCAAGTTCTATTCTTGGGTAACGTCATATCAGCGGAAGGAGTAGACGTGGATCCTAGCAAAGTAGAGGATGTGCTGAATTGGAAAGCTCCAAAATCGGTCAAACAAATTCGCAGTTTCCTTGGTCTTGCCGGTTATTATCGGAAATTCATTCCCAACTTCTCAAGCATTGCCAAGCCTATGACCAAGTTGCTAGAAAAGGATGCTAAGTTCAAGTGGAGTAGTGCATGTGAAGAAGCTTTTCAGTCGCTCAAGAAGCATTTGACAACCGCTCCGGTTTTGGCTCAACCCGATATCA
Organism: Eleusine coracana subsp. coracana; assembly: GCA_032690845.1. NCBI lineage: Eukaryota > Viridiplantae > Streptophyta > Magnoliopsida > Poales > Poaceae > Eleusine > Eleusine coracana. Next base: position 37,744,919 of record CM064428.1, on the reverse strand, counting down.
CAAAACCGTTCGATGTTTACTGCGATGCCTCCGGCACCGGATTGGGTTGTGTGCTTATGCAAGAAGGCCATGTCGTTGCCTATGCATCACGACAACTCCGGAAGCATGAGCAAAATTATCCCACTCACAATTTGGAATTGGCCTCTGTCGTCCTAGCCTTGAAAACCTGGCGCCATTACTTGCTCGGTAATCTTGTTAACCTCTACACCGACCACAAAAGTCTCAAATATATCTTCACTCAACAAGAACTGAACATGAGGCAGCATAGATGGTTGGAATTAATCAAGGATTATGAATTGGAAATTCATTATCACCTCGTGAAAGCCAACGTGGTTGCCGACGCCTTGAGTCGAAGGGACCAATGCAATCACGCCATCGTTTGCTCTATGGAAGCTTGTACGATTTCAGATCCTAGCAAACCAAGTCTTCGTGTCATCCCATATGGATCCTTGTATAATTTGACGCTCATTCCTACCCTTCAGGAAGAAATTGTGGAAGCCCAAAAGAAGGACAAGGGAATGGAATATATTCGCCAGAAAATGGGGAAGAAGGAAGCGACATGTTTCCGACAAGACAAAGATGGAGTACTATGGTTCAACAACCGCCTTGTTGTTCCAAAGAACGAAGGGCTAAGAAAGAAAATTTTGGATGAGGCTCACTTGTCCAAATACTCCATACACCCCGGCAGCAACAAGATGTACCGTGGGCTAAGGGAAAAGTTTTGGTGGACGCGTATGAAATGAGAGGTTGCTCGTTATGTCTCTGAGTGCGATACTTGCCAACGTGTGAAGGCCGATCACTTGAGAATAGCCGGTCTTTTGCATCCATTAAAAATTTCCGCTTGGAAATGGGAGGACATTGCTATGGATTTCATCGTTGGATTACCCCTCACACCCAAGAAACACGATTCAATATGGGTTATAGTGGATAGGTTGACCAAATCTGCTCATTTTATTCATGTCCATACAACCTACTCTACTAAGCGATATGCCGAGCTCTACATTGTGCGAATCCTATGTTTGCACGGTGTGCCTAAGATGATCATCTCCGATCGAGGCCCCCAATTTATTGCTTGTTTTTGGGAGCAATTGCATGATTGTCTTGGCACTACTCTCATCTGAAGCACCGCTTATCATCCACAAACCGATGGTCAAACTGAGAGATTGAACCAATATTTGGAGGACCTATTGAGAGCATGTGTTCTGGACAATCGTGGAAATTGGGAATCTTGTCTCCCGTTCACCGAATTCTCCTACAATAATAGTTACCAAGAGAGTTCGGGAATGTCGCCATTTGAAGCCTTGTATGGTCACTCATGTCAAACCCCGCTGAATTGGTCGGAATCAGGAGAAAGAATCACTTTTGGTCCGGATCTGGTCACGTAAGCCGAAGAGAAGGTGAGGCAAATTCAAGCTAACATGAAGGCCGCCCAATCCTGCCAAATAAGTTATTCAAATAAAAGAAGATGTCCATTGGAGTTCGAAAAGGGAGATCTTGTCTATCTTTGGGTTTCTCCTAACAAAGGTGTGTCTCGCTTTGGAATCAAAGAAAAATTAGCAACCCGCTACATTGGACCTTTTCCGATCATGGAAAAGCATAGGGCCGTTGCTTATCGGTTGCAGCTACTGGAGAACCTGGAACGGGTGCACAACGTCTTTCACGTGTCCCAACTCAAGAAGTGTTTAAAGCCTCCGATTGACGTGGTTATCTCCGACACCGAGCAATTGGAAGAAGACCTCTCCTACCCCGAATACCCCGTCCGAATCATCGATCAAAAAGACAGGGTAACTCGCAGCTGCACTATCACCTTCTACAAAGTGCAATGGAGTAACCATACTGAAGACTAAGCTACATGGGAACGAGAATAGTTTCTGAAAACCAACTTTCCGGAATTCTTGGCCTCGCAAAACCAGTAACCGCCCACGCCCCCTCTTGTTTGTTCACCCATATGCAAATCTCGGGGCAAGATTTCTTTTAAGAGGGGTGTGCTGTGACATCCCATGTCACAAAAGGTTAATTAATCTAACCCTAATACTAATTGAGGGCAAATTAAAAATATAAATAATTGAGGTGCCAAGGAATAAGGAGGAAATTTAATTAACTAAATCTAGAAATGGCCAAATGAGAGCCTTTCACAAGCATCACAAAATCCCATGGAAGTGCACCAATGTTTTTGCATATTCATGTTGGCCATATTGAAAGAGAATTTTGAGGATTTTACCAGAATTGTTGGCAACCATTTAATACCCTTAAAAATTCCACTAAGTCAAACAAGAGCATTTCTGTACTGTAATTTTCAAAATTAATCTAAGCCGATTCAGCTCATGAACCCAAAATCAAAGTTGGAGCACATGCTTGCCTGGACATACACAAAAATCGGTGTCAAGTTTGGAGCAATGGAACTTGGCAAATTTAGGCCAAACCCGAGCACTGTTCAAAGTCAAGAGTCAATCCTTCTCTTCTCCCCCTGGCCAACCCCAGTTCGACACCGAGTGTACCTCGAATCCCTGCGCCACCGCCGATTATTGCCACTCCCCCATGCCGGCCACTGCACCGCCATCTCCTCTCCTGTGCCACCGGCCGAATTGAAGCCCTGGCGCCAGCGAGCCATTCCCTGGCCGATAGCACGACTCCCGCCTCTCCCTCTGCTCTCTCTCGCTCTCTTACTCCGATCAGGACAAAAGGGGGAACTCGCTCAGCGTGCCTCTCCCAGATCTCTCTCTGCTCACACTCCCCACACAACTCCCAGGAAGGTTTTCCACGAAGCCAGGCGCCTCTACCCTCCCTCTTCCTCTCTCTCCCCGGCAAACCCGAGCCAGAGCTCTGTTTCCCCCGCCATGGCCGCCACCGCGCCCAGCTCTACCTAGGTACCTTCCCCCTCTCTCTTTCTTTTGCAAATTGGTGCGCCAAGGGACCTTCTCACGGCCCCTTGACTCTCTCCCTCCCTCGTGCAGAGAGCTCGCCGGAATTTGTGAAGAAAAGATCGCAGCCGCCGAAACCGCCCCCACCCCATCGACGGGAGCCCTGCTCCGGCCTTCTCCCTCGACTTCTTCCTCCACGCAGCTCATCACCGGCTAGCAGTGAAGCTCGACGACTCGGCCCCGGCCACCCTCTCCCTCGGTGCACGCCGCGCGCCGCCACCGAACCCTCCGCTGCCGTCGCACCTCGTCGCCGGCGTGATCACGGTGAGCACCCGTCCTCCTGACCCCTCCAGAAGAATCCCAGCGCTGCGCCGACCGTTTCAACTCAGCCGTCGGCCACCTCTGCCTTTCCCTCCTTTCCCCGGCGAGCTCCGGCCACGCTCCGGCAAGCCCAGCCGTGCGCGCGTGAGCGCGCATCAATTCAAATCTCAGCCAATGGTATTCTTGTAAATTGTAGTGAACTTCGAATGATCATTTAGTAAATCAATTCAAATCTCAGCCAATGGTATCCTAAAATCCCCCTCTACCAGAAAAACAAGTTGAAGTCCAAGGTTATTCAGTAAATTAATTTATTTAATTCCCTAAAGTTATGACCCTAAATTGCTTAATAAATTCATGAGTAATTATATATAAATGGTAAATTCAAGAAACTTTCTCAATGATCATTTCATGGCATCCTTAAACTTTCTGCAAAAGCACATTTCCATGTTTATGCATATTTTTATTATTATTGCATAATCTTCATTTTTAGTAATTGAATTTATATATATTATTGGCTAGGAATTTATTTATGAAATTTGGTATTCATGTTCCTTATGCACTTGTACACTCCTGTCACATCCCATGAAAAATTTGAAGCAACTTAAGTATAGTTTTGCTGTCGAGTTGATCATTTGATAGTTAAATTAGGAATTTTTTATATGAATCTTGCTTTTTGTGTGCTTTTTAGTAGAAGTAAGAATAAAATTCATCCCTGGAATATTCATGCAGAATAGTTTACCTTAACATTATAGTAGAAATTCTCATTTCCATTTATATGCTCTTGGTTCCTAATTAAATATATGTAGCTAGAGTTGGTATGTAATTCAACTTTGACATTGTATGTAAAATGCTAGCCCCTTGCATATGGCCATCTTAGCTAAGTTGCTTAAAATAAACTTTCTAAAAAATTAGGCCTTAGTACTACATTTTCATGCCATCATTAGCATGTGATGCCATATAATCCTCCTCTATGCCATGCTCATGTTTAGAGTAGACATACACTAAGTTTGTGATGATTGAAAACTATATTCTTTTAATTAGAAGTTTGTCCCCTTCAAATTCAGTGGCTGCCATGTCATACATAGGTGTGCACACATATTCATGAATGAGTAAATAGTTCATTAATTTTATTTGTTGAGGAAGTGCCATGAATCTTCACGCCATTCATTTCATCTTTAATTAAGAAACTCCATGAAACCTTGTGTATTCCTTCGCATTGATGCATGTCCATTTCATATAGGGATCGAGACCGAGGAGATCGCACCGGATCAGCAGGGATCTAAAGTGAGTTTTGGTGAAGACACTAACTACGATCACTCCCAAGGCAAGCCCCGGTGCATACCCAATTAATTTTCAAGTCCTTTTCTCTTTGTCACAATATAGAAATATTTTATTGTGCATTACGTGTAGGACTTGGATGAAACCCACTTGCATACTCCAACAATTATCTATAATTAGTTTATGTTAGTAATCTTTTCTGTTAGCGAACACTATGCTTAAATTAGTGGAGTCAACGGTAGGTTATAGATTCAATTATGGTTCACTGGATTAATGAACTTGATAAAATGGAGCACCTATCGTTGCAACTCCGCGAGCAAGTATTGAATAGTACCAAGTGCATACCTTTATATGGGAATTGGTAAACCTATTAACTTAGGCGCTGTATTGTTGGACGGCCATACTCATCGATCCAGAGGTGATGTGAATGGCACAGTGGATGCATGGGTTTGAGGACCGCTGGAGAGTGCATGAGTTAAGTCTCGGATACGAAGTACTGTATCGCAGGGTGCAAGTGGACTCGGGATCGATGGCCCCAGACCGACTTTAGAGCAATCTCGTGAACGACGGCCATACATGTGTTTTAAATGATGTGTATGTCGTGTACTTGAGTTTTCTCTTGCAGGATGTAAATCGATTCAAATTGCCGTCCCTCACGGTTATGAGTACCTCTTGTTTCGAGCAGGAACAATGATACTTTAAGTAGAAAAGATTGGTTATGATTCTGAAATTTATTACTCTATGGCTACATATTTCTATGTTGTATTGTTCTTTATATTTGTATAATCTTAGCAGCTAGCTGGGTTCCACTAAAGTTACTTACCGCAACAACTAGTAAAATTTGGGTTTGAGGAATCAATGTGCAGCATAGAACTAATAGGTGCTTTTATGCAAATATCAAGTAAGCCAGGTCAGCCCCCTACATATTAGGAGTCGGTTTTAGTAAACCTTTTGACGGGTAAGTCTTGCGAAGTATGTTAGATACTCAGGCTTTGCGATTATGTTGTTTTCAGGTTTTCCTCAAGCTACTTATTGTGATCGTTGTAACAAGGTGGTGTGGGAAGGTGAGGAGCCCCAGAATCGGACCATTGAATGGGTCCCCAGCTATTGCCATAGGGCCAGCATGGTTTACTTAGGCTATCTATGTCGTGTTTTATCGTATTTCCGCTTCCGCATGTTTATGTAATCTGAACCAAGAACATATGTATTGTAATGTAACTAAGTTTACTTCCGCTATGACTATCGAACTTGTAATATTATGCACTTAATGATGTATCTTTGTAAATGATGGATGTTCATGTGTGAATGCTATGTATGGTTACTTCGGTAATCATCTCCCGAGGCGATCCTGTACGGCACATTCTATATTTCGGTGTAGGGGTGTGACATTACGTGTTGAGTGCGGGTCATCACCAAATATTCATGCCGCTAAGTATCGGCAAAATATGTGTTGTGTTGTGAGGAACGATAGGTTAATAAATTGAAATTTTGCATCATGCATCCTTATATAACTAAACTAAAATTTTTTTCTCTCCTTGCTCACCAACCTCTGGACAAAAATTTTCTAAACTTGTTGAGCACAAAATTTCAAAATACAAGTCCAATTGTCAAGTTAATAAGAATTTGTCCTGTTTTAGCTGTCAACTTGTTGATCACAAAATTTTCTAAACTTGTTGAGCACAAAATTTCAAAAATTCATAGTTATTAATTTACTCAACCAAATAAGGCATATAAATACTTCTTAGAAAGTTCTAAACATCCTCTGTCACCCAGTGTTTAACTTAATTTCCAATCATAACAGTAACAACCTCAGAAACAGAGAGCAAATATAATCTGCCTACACACTGCTTCAGCATAACCCTGAACTTAGAAATTCAATAACTGGAGTTGTACTTCGAATTTATAGGTGTATGAACCCAATATGGAAAGCCTAGGAAGTCTATTTTCATCTCCGATAGGTTTTATAATTTTATAGGTTTCGCTCTGTTCAGTAGAGCCGAAACACTAAGGCCCTGTCATCCAGAAACAGAATCTGCCAACCTGAACTTGTAAAATTCATAAGTCCAGTTCTATTTGGAATTGTTAAGAGTGTAAATACAACCTGGAAAGCCATGAAAATCTACTGTAACATGGTTCCAAGCACCAGTTCTTAAGATTTTGTTCTCTTGTCGAAATACTCACTTTTCTAACTGTTGTACAGTCAAGACAGAATCTGTTTTAAAACCCGTTTCCATATTATTGTCCCTTGAGACTGGAAAATATAAACTAAAACTTTGTCTCTGTATTTCATAGCACTTTATATGAAATGCATTTTTACTATAAGGAAGATTTGACTCAATCAAAATACTTTTCTTGTAGATGGCTGCAAACAATGACCAAACCCCACTGGGTTGGGAGATCACCGACGGTATGGAGTTCACTGGAATGACTCATCTGTTTTTGAGAGTTCTCCGAGGCTTTGGTTATGACGTCCCTCCCACGTATGTTGGAAAGGAATTTCAGGAGCATGGAGTGCCCTCTTGTGTCATCCATGTGGCAGTTCCCACCAACTACTCGGTTACTCCAGCATGGGAATCTTGGACCATTAGCGTCACTGGGACAGATTTACCTTCCACTTAGGGTGTTGCTGCTTTCAAGGCACTCACTCGGTTTTGTGAAGATCACAAGCATGATGTTGCTAGAACACCTGTTGCATTATTGCCCATCAATGATGTGAATGATTTTGAATGGAGTTAGCGTGTGGACTTCATCTTTGATCCAAACCATCGCCACCATGATCATATGCTGCCCATAATAGAGTATTATGGCTTATCCACTTTTGCCTTGTGCACCAACTTGAGTCAATGATTGGACGTGATTCATGATGCACTCTGACTTTCTGAAGTCGAAACCAAGCTAAGGATGTGGAAATTACAGTACTGAACCAACAAATCCAAGCAACAAATGAAGAGATGGATGCGATTATAGAAGAGCGTGATCAAGCCTTGCAGGACGCAGAAAGTTTTGAGCATGATATGATCGAGGCTCAAGATGACTTGGATGCATTCAAAGCTGCCCACCTTCCTATTGAAGGAAATTGGGTTGAGATCACCTTGGAGTACGGAGAACAAGAGAGTGTAGAGATGGCACCTGTTGGTAATAATGATGTGGAAATGATGGATCCGGAGGAACCAGAAGAGCCGAAGGATATAGACCAGGATTAGATGATTCGCTACACCATGTGTTCTATTCTTGTAGTATATGTATCTCGAGTTTGGATGTAGGGTTGTGAATCTTGTGTAGTGTGTCCGCAATACCGTAGCTAGGCGTTGACACATGTGTGTAAGATTCGTGTGATGACATCCTTTAACAACCATGTAATGTGCATTGAATTATGGAAATGGTTGTCACTCCTGAAATTTTATTTATGCCTCTTGAAAATTTATATTCTTGCACATGTCTTTTTTGGATTATTTTAAGAAATGACTATTGTACAACCTTATAAATTGCAGCATGGTGCATACTCGGAATCAAAATAATCCTGAGAGCTCTCACCAGGGAGCTAATGCTCAGCCCTCGCTGGTAGACGTATTGGCTGCTGTACTCAACCGGCACCAGAACGACTCTGAGTTGCTCCGCCGGCTGGTAGATATTACATCCCACTTGGCTGGACATGGGGCAACCGCAACAACAACCAGCCCCGACAGTGCACCTACTTAGACTTTCTGGGTACTCATCCGCCAACCTTTGAGCGTGCCAGAGAGCCTTTGGATGCTGACCATTGGTTGCGTCAGACTGAGTCAAAATTCAGTCTGCTAGACTGTTCTGAGCACCAGAAAGTGTTGTTTGCCTCCCAACAACTCCAGGGCTCTGCTAGTGCCTGATGGGAAAATTATGAAGCTTCTTTACCTGTTGGACACCGCATTGAGTGGAATGAGTTCAAGACTGCATTTCACGCTTATTTCATTCCAGCTGGCCTCATGCAGAGGAAATTCTAGGAATTCATGGATCTGAAACAAGGAGGGAGGAATGTCCTCCAGTATTCTGAAGCTTTTGTGGGACATATGTACCCGGGATACCTAACCACTCGGCTATATGGCCGAGTGGGCCGGGGGCGCGGTTATGACGTATTTGGCCCAGGAGATATTTACTTAGATATTTGTTTGAGTAAGTAGCAATTTAGGTTAGCAGATATGTTGGATAGATAGGATCTGTTGTAACCGACTAAAAGATTACCATGTAAGCCTCTACCCTTCGGATATATAAGGAGGGCAGAGGGCCTTTGGCAAGACGGAGACTCGTATTGGAACCCTAATTCCAGTGCGAACCCTAACAATACAGAAATACCAAACAGGATGTAGGGTTATTATCCTCCAGGAGGCCCGAACCTGTATAAACCCTGTGGCCTGTGTCCATCGATCTTTCATACTCATACGCATACCTAGATCTACTAGCGAGAATATCTCTTGAGATGCATGTGGCGCAATCCACACCGAGTAAGACAAAATCTGGGGCTGCCAGTTTGGTACCCAGCCAGGAAAGAAGGGACTAACAGCGCACCAACCGGCAGGCAATCCCGCCGAACGCATCATGGCGAAGGCCCATTGAACACTACCATGATAGGCATTCGGACGCCGACCTACGCAATGGTATACCGTCACGTGACGCGTGGGTTTGACTGGACAGGAGATACCAAGAGAGGGACGACGCGGCCCACCGAGAATATGAAGATGAATGATGCCATCGCGGTCTCGTTGACGATCGGTACTACGAGTGCAACAATAGGAGAGAGCCGCCAAGAGACGATCGATACCATGATCGACGGGACGAGGGTTGCCGCGAGGACAGAGCCCGCCGGGAAGCTGGTCGCGAGCGGGAACGGACCCCCATCTTCGAAGACTACGATGACGAGGCTGGCATTCGGGCCTTCACTCAGGAGCTTCGGACCGTCAGTTGGCCGGTCGGTTTTAAACCAGTTGGCATTGAGAAGTATGACAGCAAGACGGACCCACACGACTGGCTTCACATCTATTCAACCGCCATACGAGCACTCGGCGGTGATAGTTTTGTCACGGCCAATTATTTGCATGTATGTCTGGCCCAGCAGCCAGAACTTGGCTCACCAATCTGCCTGACAATTCCATCAGTTCTTGGGCAGAGCTTTGTCCGTAGTTTACTGCCAACTTCTATGCCACCTTCGACAGGCCGGGGAATCACTAGGAACTCGCCTGGATCAAGCAGCGGGACCGAGAGCCATTGCGAGAGTACATCCAGTGCTTCTGCCGAGTGAAAAATACCATCCCCAACATCTCGGATGCTCAAGTCATTGCCGCCTTTCTGGGTGGACTTCACGACGATGACTTGATCAAGAAGATCAGAAGATTAGATACCACTGGAGGATTGTCGACCAAAGAGCTCTTCACTATGACTGACAAATACGCTGCTGGTAACTCAGCCCTCTTCCAAGTTCATCAGTACAAGGAAGAGGCACCTTAGAACCGTAATCAGTCGGGCCCGTCCAACTACAGCAAAGATGGTGACAGGAAGCACAAGCCGGACCAAACAGTGGCCGCCACAGAGCGCCCCAACCGGAGGAAACAGGTCACCCAGGATGACTTTGACAAAATGCTTGATGGCCCTTGCTTGTTGCATGACGGCGCGCACAAAGGCAGGGAGTGCTTCAAGCTAAAAAATTTTGCGCATCATGCTCTGAAAGTCTACAAGGACCGCCCCTGGATTCCCAAGGGCGACAGAATGGATGCGGATAAGGACAACCAAGATGAGGACAAGGAGGAATTCCAAGATCCCAAACGCGAAGTCAACTACATCTACGGTAGGTCTACAGCAGATTCGAAGCGCCAGCAGAAGATCCTATATAGAGAGGTCCACTCGGTCTCACCAGCGGTACCTCATTATCTACGTTGGTCCAAGAACCCGATTACTTTCAATCGCTCGGACCACCCGGATCACATCCCTAGGCCTGGGAAATACCCTTTGGTACTAACGCCGACTGTTAACCAAGTTCAGTTAAATAGGGTACTGGTGGACGTAGGCAGCAGTCTGGACATCCTCTTTGTAAAGACTTTCAAAGAGATTGGCATACCTTTGGCTGACCTCAAGCCAAGCCGTTCGCCATTTCACGGCATGATCCCCGGCATGCAGACAATTCCCCTGGGGCAAATCGCTCTGCCAGTGATGTTCGGCACTCGGGAGAACTACAGGACGGAGCGTATCACCTTCGAGGTTGCAGACCTGGATTCTACATATCATGCCATCATAGGTCGGCCAGCCATTGCCAAGTTTATGGCCATACCTCATTATCCATATATGATGATGAAGCTGCCGTGACCAAATGGAGTTATTTCACTTTGCTCGGATGTTTGAACCTCATATGACTGCGACAATGGGAGTTGCGAGCTGACAGAAAAGAAGGTGGCGCCATCAGAACTGGCCGAGTTGAAGGCAGCAATCGTTACGATAGAGGAAGCCATGCTCAACTCACCCCCCCCCCCCAAGAAGACACTGAAGGCCATGGTACAGGTAGATGTTGTGGACTCCAGGAAGATTCACCTAGATGATAACGATGTATCCAAGACCACCAATATTAGGGTCAATTTAGGTGAGAAATAGGAAAGCGCGCTCATCCTTTTTCTTAGAAATAATAAAGACATATTCACATGGAAACCCTCTGATATGCTAGGTGTTCCAAGGGAAAAGGCTGAGCATAAACTTCATGTTCGAGAAAACGCCAGGCCCGTACGGCAGCGATTTAGATGATTCTCGCAAGACCGAAAGGATACGATTAGAAAAAAATCGGCCGACTACTGGTAGCCGGTTTTATCAAAGAAGCCTTTTACCCCAACTGGTTAGCCAACCCTGTCCTGGTGCGAAAGAAGAATAAGGAGTGGCGAATGTGTGTGGATTATACCGGCCTTAACCAAGCCTGCCCCAAAGATCCATTCACCCTCCCACGCATTGATCAGGTGGTCGATTCGCTAGATGCGCCTTGTTGTGCTTCTTAGATGCCTACTCAGGGTACTATCAGATTCCCTTAAATCAATCCGACCAGCTCAAAACTTTGTTCATCATGCCATTCGGGGCTTTTAGTTACACAACAATGCCCTTTGGTCTAAAAAACGCTGGTGCCACCTACCAGCGAACCATGCAATGATGCCTGGATAGCCAGATAGGGAGAAATGTCGAAGCTTACGTGGATGATGTGGTGGTCAAAAGTCAGCTCTCTTCCGACTTGATATCCGACTTAGACGAAACATTCGGTAACCTTCGCAAATATAATATGAAGCTTAATCCGGAAAAATGCGTTTTCGGCGTACCATCGAGAAAATTACTCGGTTTTTTGGTGTCGCATCGAGGGATCGAAACAAATCCAGAAAAGGTGAATGCCATATTACGAATGGGACCCCCACATTCACAAAAGGATATTCAGAAGCTAACCGGCTGCATGGCAGCACTCAGTCGGTTCGTGTCACGGCTCGACGTCCGCGGACTACCTTTCTTCCGGCTACTCAAGAAACAAGAATCATTTGTTTGGAATGATGATGCACAAAAGGCTTTGGACGATTTTAAGGCTTATATTAGCGGTCCTTTGGTGCTAACCCCACCAGAGCCAAAGGAAACTTTGCAGTTGTACATCTCCGCAACCATACACGTGGTCAACACGGTGCTGGCGGTGGAGCGGGCAGAAGATGGCAAGGCTCAAAAGGTGCAACGGCCAGTTTATTTCGTCAGCGAGGTCCTATCAAATTCCAAGGTACGATAAGTTTAGCTTCAGAAGTTAGTTTATGCTCTACTGATGACATCACGGAAGTTGAAGCATTACTTTGAAGATCATCCAATTGAGGTCCATACATCATTCGAGTTGGGCGAGTTGCTCCATAAATGAGAAGCAACAGGCAAAATAGCCAAGTGGGTCATCGAGCTTGGATCATACGACATCACTTTCAAACCTTGTGATGCGATCAAAGGTCAGGCATTGTTTGATTTCATTGTCGAGTGGATAGAATGTGAATTACCGCCCACCCCACAAGAACTAAGCTATTGGACAATGGCGTTTGATGGTTCATTACAACTGCAAGGTGTCGGAGCAGGGGTCGTGTTGACATCCCCAGACGGAGCCAAGTTACGGTATGTCCTCTGAATGCATTTCCGCGTGTCCAACAATGCGGCGGAGTATGAAGCCTTGTTGCACGAACTTCGGACAGCTATGTTACTCGGCGTCCAAAGGTTAAGAGTCTCCGACGACTCGGCACTAGTAATCAATCAAGTCACAAAGGAGTGGTGTTGTTCTCACGAGAGCATGACAGCCTACTGCACTGAAGTTCGGAAGCTAGAAGACAAGTTTAATGGCATCGAGTACAATCATGTCCTCCATAAGTATAACGAAGAGGCGGACAAACTGGCCAAGATTGAATCTAGTAGATCCAAAATACCTGATGGAGTATTCCTCGATGATTTACACAAGCCATCTGTACTACCCCAGAAAATTGTGGTGCAGTCGGTACCAAAGGAAGGAGCAACACCTCAAGTAGCTGTCATCCAAGGATTTTATTGGCCGACTGCTTGCGCGAATGCTAAGGATATCGTCCAGAAATGCGAAGGCTGTCAGTTCTTCGCCCGTCAGATGCGCGTGCCTGCCACTGAGCTTCAGAACATTCCCATAACTTGGTCGTTTTCAGTATGGGGTTTGGATATTGTTGGAGCCTTCACGAAGGCTCAAGGTGGTTTCACTCACCTCTTTGTGGTGGTGGACAAATTTTCTAAATGGATTGAAGCAAAACCAGTCGGCAATATTTCGGCGAAGAAGGCCATCGACTTCATGACTGACATAGTCACTCAGTTCGGTGCCCCGTACAAGATCATCACTGATAACGGCAATCAATTCACGGCTGAAGAATTTAAAGATTTTGCGGGCCGAGCAGACTTCATGATCGGATATGCCTTGGCTACCCATCCGCAGAGTAATGGCCAGGTCGAGGGGGCTCGCCGCTTTCTGGGATTAAACCCCGCATATTTGATCGACTGGAAAAGTATGCTCGCCGCTGGGTACGGGAGTTACAGTCGGTCTTATGGGGTCTTAGAACCAACGTATGTCGCGCCACGGGACACTCCCCCTTTTCTTTGGTCTATGGTTTAGAAGCAATGTTACCAACCGAGGTGTTATTCGCCTCCCCTCGCGTGATAGCATATGAAGAACAAACCTTCAATAGCCATAGGCGTGACGACCTTCTATTATTAGAAGAACAACGAGACGCCACTTTGTTTAGATCGGCAAAATATCAACAAAGCCTGAGGCGTTATCATGACAAAAATGTTCGATCATGGGGTTTTTCGAAGCAACTCTAGTCTACGGTTGGTAAGCACAAGTTGTCGGCTCCATGGGAAGGACCTTTTATTGTAAAGGAATTCACTCGGCCGGGTGCATACCGATTGATGCGCGAGGATGGGTCGGACCTTCAGAGTTCATGGAACATATCACAACTACGTCATTTCTATGCTTAGTTTTCATAGTTTATTGTAATATGTTCATTTTGTGTCGTTTAATTACAATACATACATATATATCATGGTCATGATGCTTCGCTATACAAATTTATGATTTCTATATCAATCATGACTCAAATACTAATACTTGGTATCACCACAACTCGTACATGTCGACCAAGCAGGTTACTTAGTCCCTAGGGTTCATGTCGTCTGTTGAGGACCAAGGCAATTCTCCCGGTTCGCATATGCCTGACCGAGTGGGTTCTAAGTCCCCATGGTTCATATCGGTTATTGGGAGCATTGTTTAGAGAGCTGACATGAGCTGTGTATTGGTTGTGAGTGTTTAACACGAGTTCATACAATGCATAAACAAAGCAGCGTGACCCAAGAATTCATTACAACACTGGTGATGAATCTAGACCCTAGCGGTCTACTGAACTGAATTATACTACAGTATTAGTAGTACAACATAATATCTAGAGAATTTTTATAAATCCTTACACCTTTGATAAGGGATCTAACTCTATCTGGTCAGCTGATACATGAGCAGTTTTCTGTGCCTCGGCCACAAGAGCTTCGCATTGCTCATCAAAGAGGTCTTCATGGAAACCTTCTGCAACCACATCCTAATTTATGTAGGGAACGTGAGACTTCGCTATAGATAATACTTAAGCGCCGGCTAGTTTAGCAACATGTTGAGCATGTTCTTTCACTCGGCCTGGAGCTTCTTGTAATCGGGTCAACAGATCTCGACACCGAGATGGTTTTTCCTCGGGCAAGATGTACTGGGTGACCACTTCCGCGTCCTTCTGTAGAGCTGCAAGAGACCATCAAAGGTTTTCATCACCCTCAATTAATTTCTTCTACAAAAGCTCATAGGACCTTTTTGACCCTATAGAAGTGCAATAATCACATATGTCCAGGCACATACGAACTTGGATATAAAAGATATTATGAGAACAACATTTACCTCTTAGGCGTTTTTCAGCATCTAATTTTTCAGCCTCGAGCATAGCAACCTTTGTCTTGTATTCGTCCTTGAGTTTTCAACTTATTTGAAAAAAATTTGGAACTTGTTCAGCTCATCTACTGCTTTTTTGAATATGCCTTCGGCTTTGGCCAACTGGGTCTCTAGCTTGGTGCTCCTTTCCCTTTGGGTCTTTATCGTTTCTTCTGCCTCTGTTATTTACCAAAGGGTCAGTCAGCAGGAAACAATTTTCATAAGCATAAGTATACAAGTTTATACCTTCTGCTCTCTTTTTCCAATGGGCCTGAGATTCTTGCATAGTTTTGAAGCCATCTTTTAGCTTTTCAAATTCGTTTTTGACCTCTTTCGAGTCCTGGAGCTGCTTTTTTAGGCCTTGGATTTCACTTTTTACAGCCTCGGTAGCCAGGGAAGATGACTCTAGCTCTGTTATGCGGCTTTGCAATTGTGCAATTTTTGTGGCCGAGTCGACATCTTCTTTCCGTCTCAGCATCAACTCCTATGATACCTCTATAAGGGAAAATTCAAATAACTATGGTCAGCAAACAGCGTGCATGGTACAAAATTTACAGACTTCATACCTTGTAGCTTGAACTGAAGTTCATCCACCTAGATGAACGGGCTTTTAGATCAACCGTTAGGCATCTGACTTCTAGCCTTTCTTTTGCAAGTTGATCCTCTAGGTCCACGGCCTTTGCACAATGTCTCTCCACAAGCGGTAACAGCTTGCTCTTGCTAGACATATGGGATTTCAAGGCCTGTAACATCACTATGATGAAGATGTGTTGATGGGTATATTGGATTAATTTTTTCCCAAAAAGGAAAGTATACGTAAAATGACTTGTAAGCCTTTTCAGTGTAATCCTCGAAGGCCTTCAATTCGGCTTGTTCCGCTGACTCGTCAAATCCTGCAATGAAAAATTTACCAACATGGTATATAGACCTGGCAGGAGGGACCTCTTCTGAAGCGCCTTCTTTTACCACTCAGTGGATGGGAGTCGGCAGGGTGTTTTCTTCCGGACCAATAGGATATTCGTATGCAGGCTCAGGCATCCTTTCAAAACCAACAAAGGTTCTTCTGGTTTGGTGGATGCATGAGTACTAGCAGCCGTGGACAATTCAGGAACATTTAGGTCTCGTACAGTGGGTTTTTTTGAATGGCTGGCCTCTGGCTGAGTAGATTTTGAGCATTCTTCGAATCACTCGGCTTCTTTGCCTAGTGATCTGGGACATCATCTCTGGATGTCTCGTCAGTAGGAGCAGCCTGGTCTCTTTAGGAATTGAGCTTTGTGGCGGGGTCTCATAAGATGATGAAGTCCCTGATGACCTACCAAGCAAATAATGGTTACACGAACGGCCACTGGGAAGCTAAGAATCATGTTATCTTGATTTTTTTACCTTGAGCGGCACTTAAATTTCAAGCCTGACACCCTCGGTGGGGGGCTAGTTGGCCTTGGGTTTTCTGATGTGCCCGTAGTCTCCTCAGCGGCGCCTGTCTTGCTTGTTTGATCACTTAGACGGACCTGTTCTTTTACAGGCTCTGCCTTATTGTCTTCTTTCATGGCCCGCCGAGTGTTAGAAGTCCTTTCTGATGCCTTTTTCTTTGCTTCCTCTTGAAGTCTAGTTGTCCTTTCAGCTAGAGATTCTTCTTTGTCAGAATCTTCAATTTGTACTTTACGACACTTGGGGGCTGATGGCTGACTGGGCAATTTTTCTCGAGGTGCTAGAGGCAATGGTGGATTGGACAAATATACGTAAAGTTTCTACAACATGTATGATACGTTAATCTCCATCAAAGATAAAGTATGCAGTCTCGATTATAGGAAAGGAGAATAGATAACTTACTGAATGTCAATCAGTTGCGGAATGATGTCCACACTTGGCGTTCCCTAGAGTCCAATCAAGTAGCAAGGAAAATATGTTCTCCAAATGCAGAGTCAATTTCCTGTCTGATAATTTTTCCGGTACCTCCATTGTGGGATCTGAACCCATTTGAAATTTCCAACCCGGAATATGTCTTTTCTTAATGGGTTGCACGCGGAGATATATGAAGCTTGCGGCAACGTCAACACCGTTGTAGCCCTTGGACTTTAGAAATGCAATATGCTCTAGTATGGCATCAACTTGAGATTTCTTGTTGGGATCTGCTTTCGCTGACCACTGGGGTCACGGTTTGGGGGCTTCGGTTGTGGTCTCTGACAGAGGCGGAGCATGGTTTCCATGGTAAAACCAATCCGCATGACAACCTTTGTTTGTTGAGGGAAGTGGCACTTCAATGTATTTGGATTTATTCCTTAGTTGGAATCTAGCCCCTCCTATGACACTATTGTTGTTTGATTTCAATACAAACAGCTCCTTGAAAGTATCAAAATGGGGATAAATCCCCAAGAATACCTCACACAGATGGATAAAGATGGCAATATGCCAAAAGGAATTTGGATTCAGATTAACAAGGTTGATGCCATAGAAGAAAAGTAGTCCTCGGAAGAAGTCACAACAGGGAATGCCAAATCCACGATAGAAAGAGGAGGAAAATACAGTGATTTGATCGACCGGATGTTGGGGAAATCTCTGACCTATGGCTTCAATCCATCCTCCGGTTTGTTGATCCTGCAGCACTCCGTCAATCACCAGCCTGTTGATTTTCTCTAAGTCCACGGCCGAAGCAGGGAACTCCTTGATGGCGGCGGGGATGTCGAAGATTTCTTCCTCCTCATCCTTTCCGGGAGGAGATTGCTTCTGGCATTGGGCTTTGGTGCTTTCGCGGGTTCGTTTCGAGGCCATCGCTCTTGTTTTCAAGGAGTGGAGAGCAGTCGTGCAGAGCTTTTTGGGCAGAAATGGAGCCTCGAGATCTAGGGTTTCAGCATATGAGATGGCAGCGGCTGAGAAATGAAGATGAAGGGATGTGACTGTTTTGGCGACACTTATATAAGGGGAGGATAACCTAATGGGTTGCGGATTCTCATAACCCATTAGTCCAGTTTCATGAATTGGTAGGCGCATTTAACATGTCATCTGAGAATAGTTTCAGCGTTAACCTTGGACGTTGTGGGTTTTGATATTAGTAACAAATAACTTGGATTGTTACAACATCAATCTTGGAGTCTGAGAATTTCATAACTTGTGTTTAATCTTGGAGGTTGTACCTTTTGAGATTTTTGATAAATCACTCGGGGTGTCTTAGCGCCAATCTTGGGGGCTGTAGAAATTGAGTTTCGTGATAAATCACTCGGCTGGAAGCGCTATCAATATTGGCGCTGTAGTTCTCAAATTGGTGATGCATCACTCGATTTTGTGATGCCAACTTATCTGAAGATTGTATAATCAAGCTTCGAGGTTTATTTACAAGATGCGGAAGACTCGGATATTATTATGTTTAAGCTTATAAGATAATTTCTTTACAATGACCTTTTGAGCTGGGGGCTATGATTGATTCTGGATATTGGATATTTATTTTTCACGAACTCACAAGGTGCTTCGGTGAAGACTCAACACCTTTTGAGTTGGGGGCTATATTCATAGAGTATGCCTTTTTCAGGCGTCCATAAAGAAAAGTTACCAGATACAACAAAAGAAGCACTTTTCATTTTCAAAAGATGTCGAGATGTATCAAGGCAACGTTTCAAGATGGAAAGTTCTTGGGGGCTACTATGGGACATATGTACCCGGGATACCTAACCACTCGGCTATATGGCCGAGTGGGCTAGGGCTTGGTTATGACGTATTTGGCCCAGGAGATATTTACTTAGATATTTGTTTGAGTAAGCAGCAAGTTAGGTTAGCTGATATGCTGGATAGATATGATCTGTTGTAACCGACTAAAAGATTACCATGTAAGCCTCTGCCCTTCGGATATATAAGGAGGGCAGAGGGCCTTCGGCAAGATTGAGACTCGTATTGGAACCCTAATTCCAGTGTGAACCCTAGCAATACAGAAACACCAAACAGGAAGTAGGGTTATTATCCTCCAGGAGGCCTGAACCTATATAAACCCTGTGTTCTGTGTCTATCGATCTTTCATACTCATACGCATACCTAGATCTACTATCGAGAATATCTCTCGACAACTTTCAACCACCTTGCTCTATATGTTAACACTGAGGAGAAAAAAAGATATGCATTCCTACGTGGAATGAATGCCATGCTCAAGGAACGTCTGACTTGGCAGACGACTAGCACATACAATGACCTGGTCTATGCTGCTATTGTCCAGGAAGGTGCTATGCGCCAGGTTGAAGAAGGAGATCATAAAAGGAAGGCCCCTGCTAGTGCCTCTGTTGCTCCACAGGCTAAACACCGTTTGATTTATACTTCATCCATCGGACAGCGTTTCTGGGCATCACCACAACAGCAATTTCAGCGCCCCAATGCTCAGAATTACTCGAGGCCACCGCAGCAGTAGAATTTCCCACCTCGTGAACCATACCAGCAGTAGAACAATCAGTAACGTGCACCATATCAGCAGCAAGGAAATCAGAATGCTCGTGCCCCACAGCCCGCTGATCGAGGAAGCAACTATCCGTGCTACTACTGTGGTCGTATCGGCCACTTTGCTAAGAACTACAGTGCACCTAGGCGCAAGAACAACAACTATAATCAGCATCAGAACTAGGACAAGTCTAAGAATGCACTATCTCGTGGTGCTCAAGTCAATTACACCAATGCTGAAGACATCCCCCAGGGCGAACCCGTGCTGACCGGTACGCTCTAACTCTATCACCAGCTTGTCCTTGCACTTTTTGATTCCGGTACTACGCATAATTTCATTAGTAAAGCTTGTGTGCAAAAACATAATCTCCAGACCACCACCATAAATAAATGCTACACCGTCTGCTCTCCTGTTAGAAAAATCTTTGCTAACAAAGTATTATGTAAAGCTCCACTAGAAATAAACAAAAGGGTTTACCCAACTGATTTCATCATGCTCAAGGATCAGTAAATTGATCTGATCATAGGCATGATCTGGATGAAAACCCACAGAGTCATGCTAGACATCAAGCCCCGTATCGTTCACTTAAACTCTCCCTTGCATGGCCAAGACACACTTTCTCTAAATATCGATTCATAGAAAGCCCTGGTTGGCCATCACTTGGAAGGACAGTCACTCGAAAGTATTCCTGTTGTTTGTGAGTATCCAGACGTGTTCCCTGAAGATATCTCTGGCCTCCTGCCTAACCGTGAAGTGGAATTTAAGATAGAGTTGCAGCCAGGAACTTCACCAATATCCCATCGACCATATAAAATGGCCCCAAATGAGTTGGCTGAATTAAAAAAAGCAGTTGAATGAGTTATTGGAAAAAGGATTCATTTGCCCAAGCACTTCACCTTGGGGCTGCCGTGCTATTTTTGTGAAGAAGAAGGATAAATATCTGTGTCTTGTCGTTGATTATCGGCCACTAAATGAAGTTACAATCAAAAATAAATACCCGCTGCCCCGAATTGACATCCTTTTTTATCAATTGGTTGGTGCCAAGGTCTTTTCAAAAATTGACCTTCGATTAGGTTATCATCAAATCAAGATCAGAGCGGAAGACATTCTAAAGACCACCTTCTCTACTAGATATGGATTATTCGAGTATTTAGTAATGTCATTCAAATTATAAAATGCACCTAACCATTTCATGTACCTCATGAACTCGGTATTCATGCCTGAACTAGATAAATTTGTGGTAGTATTCATTGATGACATCCTCATTTACTCTAAGTCCAAGGAAGAGCATGTTGAACATCTTTGTATTGTTCTTCAACGTCTCCGAAATCACAAGTTGTATGCAAAATCAGCAAGCGCAAATTTTGGTTGGACCGTGTGCTGTTTCTTGGCCATATAGTTTCAATAGAAGGAACCTCAGTAGATCCCAGCAAAGTTCAAGATGTGCTAGATTGGAAGCCACTGAAAACTGTTCATCAAGTTCACTGTTTCCTCGGACTAGCTGGATATTACTGTAGGTTTATCCCTAATTTTTCTCAGTTATCCAAGCCTATCACAAGGTAACTGAAAAAAGATGTGAAGTTCGAATGGAGTGATAAATGTGAAGAAGCATTTCAGAAGTTGAAGGAACTACTAACCACGGCCCCAGTATTGGCTCAGTCGAACATCACTAAACCGTTTGACGTGTATTGTGATGCGTTTGGGACAGGACTTGGATGTGTGCTTATGCAATGTGGTCGTGTCATTGCCTATGCATCAGGACAACTACGAAAGCATGAAGAACATTATCCAACTCATGATTTAGAACTAGCTATAGTTGTGCTTGCACTAAAAATCTGGAGGCATTATTTGCTCAGAAACTTAGTGCACATCTACACGGATCATAAGAGCTTGAAATACATTTTTACTCAGACCGATCTGAACATGAGGCAACGTTGGTGGCTATAATTAATCAAGGATTATAATCTAGAGATTCATTATCATCCAGGCAAGGCCAAAGTAGTCACCGACGTGCTAAGCTAAAAAATCCACTGCAATAACTTGGTGCTGGAATTTCAGGACAGCAGCAACCACATAATTGTTTTGCAACCCAATCTTCACGTGTTGCCGGCTATAGTGATCAGCAACCTTAGTATACATTCCACCATCTGTGAAGAAATCATCGCTGCACAGAAGAATGACATTGGTATGAACTATATCCGTCAAAACATTAAGGATGGTAAAGCAAAATATTTTACACAAGACTCGGACGGTACTCTATGGTTCAATAAGCGTATAGTAGTACCAAAGGACTTTGAACTCTGACGAAAGATTCTAGATGAAGCACATCACTCCAAATACTCTATTCATCCCGGTAGTAACAAAAAGTACCAAGATCTAAAAAAGAATTTCTGGTGGACAAGAATGAAGCGAGAAGTTGCTCGGTATGTTACAGAATGTGATACTTGTTAGAAAGTTAAGGCTAACCATTTAAAATAGGTCGGATTACTTCAAACATTAGGTATTCTCGCCTTGAAATGGGAAGATATCAACATAGATTTCATTGTTGCCCCCCCCCCCCCTCACTTCTCGGAAGCATGATTCGATTTGGGTCATTGTGGACAGACTCACAAAATCTGGTCACTTCCTGCTAGTCAACAGTAGATACAGCATACGGCAGTATGTAGAGCTATACATCGCAAGAATTTTGTGTCTTCATGGAGTACCCAAGACCATTATCTCAGATCGTGGCTCGCAGTTTGTCGCTCGTTTCTAGGAACATCTGCACGCATCTCTGGGTACAAGTTTATTTCGGAGTTCTGCTTACTACCCCACTACCGATGGACAAACAGAGCGTGTCAACCAAATTTTAGAAGATATTCTTAGAGCATGTGTTTTAGCACATGATGGTAATTGGGATGAGTATCTACCCTATGCTGAATTTTTCTATAACAACATTTACCAAGAGAGTGTAAAAATGTCACCATTTGAAGCACTCTATGGTCGAAGTTATAGAACCCCTCTGAACTGGTCCGAACCTAGAGAAAGGGTAACATTTGGTCCTGACCTTGTAATGGATGTTGAAGAAAAAGTTTGTACCATTCAGGCAAATCTCAAAGCTGCCAAATGCCGTCAAGAAAAGTATGCAAACCGACGACGTAGACCACTATATTTCAATAAAGGTGACTATGTCTATCTCCGAGTGTCGCCTATGAAGGGCATCCAGTGATTTGGAGTCAAAGGAAAGTTAGCTCCCCGTTATATCGGTCCATTCAAAATTTTGGAGAGATGTGGACAAGTAGCTTACAAGCTGGAGATACCTGCCAATCTATCTAGAGTTCATAACACCTTTCATGTGTCACAACTGAAACGGTGTCTTAATCCATCGATTGATAACATCTTGCTAGACTATGACCAACTTCAACCAGACCTCACATACTCTAAACAACCGATAAAGATCCTCGATGAGAAAGATCGCACAGCCCGTAAAAGAACAATCAAATTCTATAAGGTTCAATGGAGTAATCACTCGGAAGATGAATCCACTTGGAAATCTGAAGCATTTCTGAGTACTCATTACCCGGAATTTTGGTCATCATACGCAGGTATATTTTGACCTCCGTACTTCCCTCTAGTTTGCCTTGTTCATAATCTCGGGACGAGATTTAAAGAGGGAGGCATGTGACACCCAGGTGTCTCATTTTTACTTAACAAGCATGAAGAGCATAAATTATAGCTAAGAGTAGCATAAAATGATAGAGCTCCCACCCAATTTGAATTAATTGTAGGCAATTAAAATCCCTGCTAACAAGATTGTGAGGCAAGTTAAAAATTTTCTATACAACACATGCCAAGTAATTTTATAATCAGTTTGGTAATGATAAAATAGAATTTTAGAAATTAATTAAGCATTTTACCATATTTGGAAATACCTCAAACAATTAAATTAAGCCTAGAAACCTTTCAAATTTGAATTTGAATGATAAAATTTCTATATGTATTCTGGACATTTGGGTCCTACCAGAGCACCTGAAATATCATAAAGGACCTATGTGCAAAACTCCATTTTAAATTGACCCTTGTAGCTATTTTATTTGGAATTATTTGGAGCCAGGGATTAATTTGCAAAGATCAGAGAAAAATCTGGGCCGTAGTGTAAAATGTCCTTCTCTTTCCTCCATTGGCGCAGACCCCATCTCTCCCGTCGCATGTCAGCGCCCTACATGCCACCGTTCCACCTCAGGACCCCTCCCCGCTACACTACCGCCTGCCCCCCCCCCCCCCTGCTCGTTGTCGCGTCCCATCCATCGTCTCTACCGCGAGTGTCGCCCAACGGCCTTCTCTTCCCCGCCTTGCATGTTAGTGTTGACGGTCCTTATGCTAAATCCGACCATCAAATCCTTGCATAAACAACATAAAAGGAATAAACAAAATAGTGATAGCTATTTATTATTAACCATTTCCATGAGTTTTGGTGAGACATGTGTTCGCAGGTATAAAAGAGCCAGAATAAGCAAAAACATGAAGAAACGCCCCGTCGGCCGATACTGTCATAAAACAGTCGGCCGACAGGGTCATATGAGGCTGAAATCAGGGCCCGGCAGGGTCGTGATGGCTGAAATCAGAACTCAGCCAACAGGGTCATATCAGGCTGAAATCAGCCACCCGATGGGTTAAAACAGAGTCTCATCAGGCTGAACCATCTGACCCAGTCGACCCCTAAAAGCACTCCACCATGAGGCCATTTTCCATCCCCGGACTAAGGAGGGTAAAAAGTGGAGAAGTAAAGGAGGCACCCACATGGCACAACTTGGGCAAGTGAAGACACGACCCGAAGGGGGTCGGCACTAAAAATGGGCCGCCGCCCAGCCTGCCAGGCCGCCCGGCCTACCCCGCCGCCCGGCCTAGGAACTTCCTCCCGAGGTGTCCAGTCCACTCGGCCCATCATGCCAACCGACGCCAAGTGGATAAGGCGGTTGAAAACCGACTCAACAACCGTTATCCGGACCAAATCTGAGACGTCCAAAGGAAGTTGGTCGGCAACCGACCTCATCCAACGGCCACCCGGACTGGGTTGCCGCCCCGCCCGGCGGGGGAACTTTTACCCACCGACCCTCCTTCACCTATAAATACCCGCCAGCACTTCGCCACCTTTAAATAGAGGGGGAATTCGGTAGAAAAGAACAACACAAGAAGAAGATATTAGAGCTCCACTCAAAAGGCTTTAGCACTGCCAAAGTGCTTAGAAAATAGGGAGAGAGTGAGGGAGAGTTAGGAGGAGGTTCGGACTTGTCGGCACCTTCTCCACACTTGTACCTCGGCGGATGCTTTTCTTTCTTAGTAAGTATTCGTGATCTTCCATTGGTATTTAAGTTTCCTTTTTAAGTTCGTTCTTTCCTTAATTGCTTACGGGATCATCATTCTATATAGTTACAGTATCATATTCTTCTATAAGTGTGATGTCGAGACTTTTATAGTAATTAATAGTGTAGACGTGGTGTCTAGGCCAGAGGTTACCTTTGTTTGCCGTGTGTCCGACGGTTTGTAGAGGTAGTCGGTAGGTGGTGACAGCCCTATCTGGCCTTAGTAATCCTCCATGTTCGGGTACGTTGTAGAGCTGTTGGCCGGAGTCGCCTGTGGATGCAGGGGTAAGCTGGTGCCTGAAGTAAGCAGTTTTAGACCGAACCAATCTTATTATAGGATCCTTGACCATAGGAATCCTCTCTACCCTCTGCCTAACTTATTCTTGTTGTCCTTGGACGAATTAAGATAGAAGATTAGACACACACGTTCCCTGTGAATTCGATACCTTGGAATACTCTTAGGTGAAGTGCTACAGCGGTATCCGTGCGCTTGCGGATTGATCTATGATCATAAGAAATACCAACAAGAATTTCTGGTGCCGTTGCCGGGGATAGTAATATTTCTGGTGCGACGTTAAGAAGTGTCAACAAGAACTTCTGGTGCCGTTGCCGGGGAACGGTTGTTGTATTATCTTTGAACTTTATTCGTCCTCGTATCTTTTCCTTTTTCCTTTCTTTTTACTTGTTTCTTTTTTTCCACTATGGAGCAACCCACAATCCTATCTTTTTCTGCTCTAAAGGGCGAGTACCTTGAGCCACCGTCGTCTGCGGACCCAATTCGCACATCCGGCTATGAACTCCGCCCTGGTTTTATAGCCATGGTTCGGGAGCAATCCTTCTCTGGTCTGAATAGTGAAAACCCATACCATCACCTACGAGAATTCGAGCAACGGTGTTCGTGCCTTTCTATAAAGGGCATGACACAAGAAACTCTAAAGTGGAAATTGTTTCCCTTTTCCCTCTTGGAGAGGGCAAAACAATGGTACACTCGTACTGTTGGGAGTGTAAACGGTGATTGGGAAGAACTTCGAGATAAATTTTGTCTCGCTTTCTTCCCTACATCCCGTATTGTCTCCCTTCGTATGGAAAATTTTGGTTTTTGCCAGAATGAGAAGGAGTCTTTAGGTGCAGCCTGGGCTAGGATTAATTTACTATCCAAATCCGGACCCAACCTTGCCATTCCTGACTCGATGTTGCTACAACATTTTCATGAGGGTTTGAATAAGGAAGCTGCCCTATATCTCGACATTGCCTCCAAAGGATCATTCGTCCACAAGACCACGACAGAAGGAAGAGAAATCCTAGACCATATTTTAGAAAACACTTCCTTCCTTTCTTATCATGTCGAACCCCTCCAGGATGAAGTCAAGTCGAGCCATGAGCAACCCTTAATAGTCGAATCCAAACCCAATCCATGCATACACCAAGATTTGACAATTGAGCCCTCACCCGAACCGGGAACACCTAGGGAAGAAGAAATTCAACCCTCAGATTCCCCATTTGACTTTGAGGAAGAGCTTTTTGAAGATTATGGAAACACGTCAAAGTATTGTTGCCGAAAGAAACCCCCGACTCCCATCTCTCCTCCTGAGCCACTTGAAGAGGCATTCCTCCAAGAGACAGTAAAGGAGTTAACTTCAATTATGAGCGATGAATGGTTGCGAGAGGTTGAGCTATCCTCTAGAGTAATTCGTATTTGCTCTCCCTCTTCAACCATTCGATGCGACATTAGAGGAGTCACAGTAGAAGTTCTTTATAATCCCACTGTTGGTGCCAACATAGTTTCTAGTGCCTTTGCATTTGACATTTTGAGCGATACGCCGTTGGCACCGACTAGTAAATCCTTCAAGAGCCCCTTTGGCCCTATTTTACAAGGATACGGGATTTTGCAAGATGTGACCATAAGGCACGCAAACATCAAGGCTGTCCTAGACTTCCATGTCTTTGACATTCAGGATTTTGATGTCTTAATCAGACATCCCATTGAGAAATTACTCATGGATGTACCAACCCTTGGACGTCTCGACGTAAAACTAGGGGGAAAAAAGTTTTCGATCCTAATCTCCCGATCAAGCAACTCCCTACCAGATCCTTCTCCCAAAGGAAGAACCAATCGAGGAAGTAATGGCTATTCTCCAATTTGATTCTCCTGAACCCCTTCTAGAAAGAGATGCTAAAGAGTTTATCCAAGAGGAGGATGAGTTTTAGGAGACAATTGAGCTACCCATTGAAGAACCACCATCACGACCTCCGATTGAGCTTAAGCCCTTGCCTTCTGGCCTACGCTATGCTTTCCTAAATGGCGACCTGTAAGCCCCTGTTATCATAAGTGACAGACTATCCGAGGAAGAATCTGCTAAACTTTTAGCCATCCTAGAAAAGCATCGCTCTATCCTAGGCTACTCACTCCAAGACCTTAAGGGAATTAGTCCTGCTCTTTGCACCCATCGCATTCCCATTGATCCTGATAGCACACCTTCTAGGGAGCCTCAGAGGAGGCTAAATAATGCAATGAGAGAGGTTGTTAAGAAGGGGGTTTGAAACTTTTGCACGCCGGGATAATTTATCCCGTTCCTCATAGTGAATGGGTTAGCCCAGCGCAAGTAGTGCCTAAGAAGGGAGGCATGACGGTGGTTAGAAATGATAGAAATGAGTTGATCCATCAATGCACCATCACGGGATAAAGGATGTCCATCGACTATCGGAGGCTCAACAAGGCAACAAAAAAGGATCATTACCCGTTACCCTTCATTGATGAAATGTTGGAGCGTCTTGCCAAGAATTCCTTCTTCTGTTTCCTTGATGGGTACTCTGGTTACCATCAAATTCCCATCCATCCAGATGATCAAAGTAAGAATACCTTCACAAGCTCTTACGGAACCTATGCCTATCGGAGAATGTCATTCGGGTAGTGTAATGCACCCGCTTCGTTCCAAAGGTGCATGATGTCTATATTCTCTGACATGATCGAAGAAATCATGGAAGTCTTCATGGATGATTTCTCTGTTTATGGGAAAACTTTTGATCATTGTCTTGAGAACCTAGATAGGGTCTTACAAAGATGCCAGGAAAAGGACTTAATACTTAACTGGGAAAAGTGCCACTTTATGGTCCAAGAGGGCATCGTTTTAGGACACCTTGTGTCCGAGAGGGGTATTGAGGTGGATAGAGCTAAGATCGAGGTCATAGAAAGGCTTCCACCTCCGATTAATGTTAAGGGGATCCGTAGTTTCTTAGGACATGCGGGGTTTTATCGGTGTTTTATCAAGGACTTTTCGCAAATCACCAGACCCCTCACTAGTCTTTTGGCTAAGGATGCTCCCTTTGATTTCGATGATGAGTGCCTTCATTCCTTTAATATCCTTAAGAAGGCACTCATCTCAGCTCCAGTCATTCAACCCCCTGATTGGACGCTGCCCTTCGAAATCATGTGTGATGCTAGTGACTATGCTGTTGGGGCTGTTGTGGGCCAAAACAAAGATAAGAAGCATCACGCCATAGCCTATGCTAGCAAGACCTTGATAGGAGCACAACTTAATTATGCCACTACAGAAAAAGAGCTCCTTGCCATTGTTTTTGCTATTGATAAGTTTAGGTCATACTTAGTAGGAGCAAAGGTTATCGTTCACACTGATCATGCTGCATTAAAATACCTGCTCACTAAGGAAGATGCTAAACCAAGGCTAATTAGATGGATTCTTCTACTCCAAGAATTTGACCTTGAAATTAGAGATAAGAAAGGAGTAGAGAATTTTGTTGCGGATCATTTGTCGCGTATACAAGTGACTAACATGCAGGAAATTCTGATAAATGAGTTCCTCCGTGACGACATGCTACTGAAGGTGACAGACTCCAACCGCTGGTATGCAAACATTATGAATTTCATTGTTACAGGGTATGTACCACTAGGGGAGAACAAGAAGAAGCTCATCTATGAGAGTCGACATCACGTGTGGGACGACCCATACCTCTATAGAGTATGTTCTGACAGGTTGCTAAGGAGATGTGTCCCAAGAATCGAAGGCACCCAGATAATCGAGAAATGTCATGCATCTCCATATGGAGGCCACTTTGGTGCATTCCGCACCCAAGCAAAAATCTGGCAGAGTGGATTCTTCTGGCCATCGATGCATGAAAACACAAGAGAATTCGTCCAAAGATGTCGGAATTGCCAGAAGCATGGAGGAATAACTGTCTGTAACGCAATGCCCCTAACATACAACCTTCAAGTGGAATTATTCGATGTATGGGGCATTGACTTCATGGGACCATTTCCAAAGTCCTATGATTACGAGTACATCTTGGTGGCCGTTGAGTATGTATCCAAATGGGTAGAAGCAATGTCATGCAGAGCTGCCAATGCCAAGCACGCTCGAAGAATGCTCCATGAGATCATCTTTCCTCGTTTTGGAACACCATGGATGGTGATAAGTTACGGAGGGTCTCATTTCATTGATAAGACCTTCCGGAACTTCTTAAGAGAGCTTGGAGTAAAGCACAACATTGCAACTCCATACCACCCTCAGACAAGCGGGCAGGTAGAAACTTCAAATAAACAAATTAAGAACATCCTGCAGAAGACCGTGAATGAGATGGGGAGTGGATGGAAGATGAAGCTACCAGATGCACTTTGGGCATACAGAACAGCATACAAAACACCGATTGGCATGTCTCCCTTCCAGCTTATATATGGAAAAACATGTCATCTACCAGTCGAGCTGGAACATAGAGCACATTGGGCCATCCAAAAATGGAACATGGACTTTAGGGAGGCCAGGAGACATAGAAAAGTACAGTTGTCTGAGTTAGAGGAATGGAGAGAGAAGGCTTGTCATAGTGCCAAGATCTATAAGGATAGAACCAAAAGATGGCACGATCGAAGGATCAAGCCTAAGGAGTTCAAGCCAGGCGACAAGGTGTTGCTCTTCAACTCCAGAGTCAAGTTGTTTGGTCATGGGAAGCTTCGAAGTAAATGGGAAGGACCATTCATCGTCATTAATGCTGCATCACATGGAGCAATCACACTCCAAGATGATGGAGGGAACCAGTTTAAGGTAAATGGTCATCGTTTAAAAGTCTTCCTAGAGCCAGATGACAACGAAGGTAAGGAGGTAGATGTGATCAATTTAATTGATTTCAATGCTCTACTCTAGCATTCCTCTCTACATTTTCTCTCATTCAAATAAATTTAGACTCCCCGGTCCCAGACCCGATAGAGTCCTTTTTGTTTCCACAACCCTTTGTTTGTTTTGAATAAAAAGCAGCCAGGTACAAGAACAAGTGTGGGGGAGGCTTCTCGGGCTTTTCAATGTGCAAACAACAGAAGTCAACATCATGAGAAAGAGTGTGGCGTCCAGGCACATCCCAGCTTCCACCCTCTTCAATACGATGGTTTGCGCACTCAATTCCTTCACCTCCTTGTTTTGTGAGTTAAAATTATTTTCTCTTGAATCAAGCATAAAAATTTAACTCAAAAAAAATTAAAATGAACCTTGTGGAACCCTCATTTTATTTCATGCTTCTATTTGGTGGGTTTGCATGCTCCTTATTCCTAGTTCATAAACCTATTGCTTGTGAACTATATCTTTAGGAAAGCATGTCACCTTGGTAGTTGATGCATGAGATATGGTTTGACAAAATGAATCTTTCTCTTATGCTTGATGTGCTTGGAAATGTTTCTTAAAAAAAATTAAAATAAATAGCTTGACTCCTCAATGATTATATCTTCCTACCAAAGCCATGATGTAGATATGGTCCGATCTTCCGAGAGGTAAGGGGATAAACTCGAATTCGGAGAACTCGGCGTCGACGACCCGGTGTGAATCAGACACGATCCAACCCCGCAACCGTTACACCAAGCACAACTTGATTGTTCCTGCAAGCGAAATCGAGAACACAAGCAAGAGAGGATAAACACACAATCTGAAATTGCAAATATGGATGAAGTGAATCACAAGAAAATGTTCAAGCCCTGATCACAAAAGGACTAATCACCACAGTGGTGTAGAACAAGAACAGGGGTCCTGGATTACTGTAAAAGGACTTGTCGCCACAGTTACAATAATTCGATCAAGTTTCTCTCTGAAAAACTGAACTAAACAAAACCCAAAACTAAAAGACGGCGGCTACTGAGTTTATGTAGAAAACAAAGACGTCCTAGGGTTGGGGGCGACCAGGGGGGGCGCCCACAACATGGGCTTAAGGCCCGACACGATACATGGCCAAGTTGGCCCAAAATAGGTGGCACAGCACCTTGTCATGGTCACATATTATAACTCACGACCCTTCTGGAGCTAGGACCAGAACCAAAACGACGGCGTCGTCGTCCCCTTTCCAACGCATCAAAGAACGCCTCGTTTGGACATCGGATGTGGGAGATATCATCAAAACCGTGAAGGGGTGTTGGCTGAATCCAAGACGAACGCGGCGACCGAGTTGGTGACGACTTGTAACTTGGGGACGGCCATGATATGCGCATATCCAGCATGGAGATATCCTCATCATCCTCCCCTTCTTGAGTTGGAGTCGCCCTCGACTCCATCTCAGCATCAATCTCCTGTAAAAGGTTAGTACTAGCAGAATGCAAAGTACAAGATACATGATCATCGATAGAAGATATATCATGACAAAGCATAGTATAGCAAGGTGCATCATGATTATCACAAAGATCAGTAACAGGAGATGTCATAGCAAGAAAAGCACCTCCCTTTAACTGAGTAGCCTTATGTTTAACATCAGAAAGTTGTTTGTTATCATGTTTATTCTCAGTATTTTCAGCAAGCAGTTTAAAATGATTTCTAATATCAGCAGGCAATAACGGACGCAAAGTAATATTCCTGTCCTTATACACGAATGTATATGTATTAGTTCTACCATGGTGGGCAGCATCCGTATCATATTCCCATGGACGGCCTAACAAAAGCGAACATGCTTGCATAGGTACAACATGAAAATCAGTAGAGTCTTGATAAGAACCTACTGAAAAGTGTATGCGTGCTGATCGAGTTACCTGTGCCGTACCACTATTGTTGAACCATTTGATGTGATAGGGCTGATGTAGTGCATGCGTGGTCAAGCCAAGTTTGCTTACCAAATCAGAACTTACCAAGTTGTTACAGCTCCCAGTATCAATGATGGTGAGAACACGGTGGTCCGTAACAATGAGGTACATGTAGAATAAATTGTTGCGTTGTTGTTCTTCCTCTTGTCCCACCCGAGTGGTCAACACACGCTGTACAATGAGGCTAGGAAAGCCTGCGGTGGCAGCAATAGAATCAATGGCGGTAGTCTCCTGCTCCTCCGTCGAATCTGCAACAAGGTTAGGCATACGAGCAAATTCATCTTCAACATCACTAGAACTTTCATACCCATCAGCGGTAGCGATGAAAGCACGATGACTAGGGCAATCCTTCATGACATGTCCCATGCCCTTGCAGCGGTGGCAAATAATGGTGGTGGAGGATCCACTCCTAGTACCGGAAGTAGTAACCTTCTTCTGGTGTTGGTGCTGCACACTAGACGATTGCGCTGCAGAAGTAGGCGCAAGTGGAAAAGTTGTTGCTGGTGTCTTAGCAACATGACTCTTCATGTTCTCTACTCCAGTGCGTTGCTGGAGATATTGCTCAGTGTTGGACCTGCAAGATTGTTGTGGAAGGCGTCCCTGTACTTCTCGTTCAGCCTTAAGAGCAATATGATACAATTGGCTGAACCTATTCCACTCTTTATAGTCAACAATATTCTGGATATCACGGTTCAAACCACCAAAAAATCTAGCACTAGTTTCAAGATCATCTTCATGTATATCACAACCATGCTAAACCAATAAGCAATTCCTGATAATATTCCTCTACTGTTTTACTACCTTGTGTTAAAGATTGTAATTTCAAACGTAAATCACATTGGTAATAAGGAGGAACAAAACGAGATTTCATGCGTTATTTCAAAATAGGCCAAGTGGCAGGTATAGCAGCATTAGTATTGCAAAGATCATTCCACCAAAAGAGAGCAAAACCTGTAAACTCACTAGTAGCAAGTCTAACTCTATGCTCAGCATGAACTAAATGAGAATTAAATTTCTGTTCAACAGCAAGTTCCCAATCTAAGTATGCTTCAGGGTCAGCACTACCGGCAAAAGGTGGTATGTTAAATTTGGGCTTAACAAAAGTATCAGTATTACCATGATTGTTATTACCTCCCATACCGTGTCAATTACGGTGAAGACGGTCTGCATCACGATCAAAATCA
This sequence comes from Eleusine coracana subsp. coracana, assembly GCA_032690845.1. Lineage (NCBI taxonomy): Eukaryota > Viridiplantae > Streptophyta > Magnoliopsida > Poales > Poaceae > Eleusine > Eleusine coracana. Next base: position 37,711,976 of record CM064428.1, on the reverse strand, counting down.
TCATCAGCAGCAGCTCGTTGAGGTGGAGGTCATCGTTCAACATCCTCAATGCGGTGGACAACAGTGTTGATGTGACCCATCAACTCGGCAAACTTCGTTTCCATGAATGTACGCTGGTCCGCAAGAAGCTTCGTGAGCTCGGCCTTGGAGACGCAATCATTGAAGTCTGTAGGGGACTCCAACTCTCCAGGTGTCCCTTTCCCTTTCTCTAACATGGTTAAAAGCAAAAGACAAGACTAAACAAAAAGATTAGCCCTATCAACTAGCAGGCAGCAGAGCGTGTAGAAAGTGGAAAACAATATCAGAAGCAATGTATCACAATCTTGCAAGTGTTCTTACCAAAGCCAAACAGGTCAACACAATCTGTAGTTGAGCTTGGGTGTAACAGTTGCAAGGAAGAAACCTGTGCTGCAATATGTATAGCTTGGAAGGCTAATATGTATGTCACTGGAACACAATTCAATAACAGATAGTAGCACTGAATAAATGTTCAAAGCAGTGTCCTAATTGCTGGCAAAATAATCGTGTTCAAAAACAGTTATGACAGCAAGAACAATGGTAAAGAACAATGGAAAAGGCAGCAAGGAACAAAACAGACTTCACAGACTTAGAATTTTCAGGGCGGGGGGATCCAAATCAAAATCTTGATTTTTTTTGTATGATTTTTCCACTATTTTTCTGTGATAGAGGAACACAAAGGAAGGAACCACAAGAAGTTTCAACTCAAACAGAGGAAAAACAAAGAGTAGGCAAAATCTCAAAGTTTCACCGAAATCGCTATTTTTTACTTCACAATTTTTTTTCTATTTTTTCCGATTTTTTTTGAATTTATTGACAAGGGCACACAGGGCGGAGCCGAGTGTGGATCACCTCAACTTTGAGTCAAGAATTTGCTGTAAAAATTTCAGCCCAATCGCAGCAACGAGCGAAAAGTTATGCCTGTTTTACCGAAGGTATGTCAAGATAGGGTTTGTGGGGTGAGGGGGGGGAAGCCGAATTGGATAGGGTTTTTTTTGTTGGCAACAGATTGTGGTGTGCTGGGTGGGTGACACGATGGTGAATCCAATGGAAAACACGATGGTGATGGTGGTGTGCAGCGGAGATCAAAACACAAACCGAATCGAAACACAAATTCAAACCAGCAACTGAACTCGACTAGGACACAAACTCAACACTACGGACTCTGAAATTAAATTATGCAAAGGCTAAACAGTGTCTGGGATGGTGGGGAAAATTTTTTTTGTAAGCTTTTCCGTGGACAAAAGGTGATGAACACAAACGAATCTAAAGGGAAGAACACGATAATACCTCACGGGGAACCTAGGAATCTGATACCACTTGATGTAGATATGGCCCGATCTTCCGAGAGGTAAGGGGATAAACTCGAATTTGGGGAACTCGGCATCGATGATCCGGCGTGAATCAGACACGATCCAACCCCGCAACCGTTACACCAAGCACAACTTGATTGTTCCTGCAAGCGAAATCGAGAACACAAGCAAGAGAGGATAAACACGCAATCTGAAATTGCAAATATGGATGAAGTGAATCACAAGAAAAGGTTCAAGCTCTGATCACAAAAGGACTAATCGCCACAGTGGTGTAGAACAAGAACAGGGCCCTGGATTACTGTAAAAGGACTTATCACCATAGTTACAATAATTCGATCAAGTTTCTCTCTGGAAAACTGAACTAAACAAAACCCAAAACTAAAAGACGGCTGCTACTGAGTTTATGTAGAAAACAAAGATGTCCTAGGGTTGGGGGCGACCAGGGGGGCACCCACAACATGGGCTTAAGGCCCGACACGATACATAGCCAAGTTGGCCCAAAATAGGTGGCACAACACCTTGTCATGGTCATATATTATGACTCACGACCCTTCTAGAGCTAGGACCAGAACCAAAACGATGGCGTCGTCGTCCCCTTTCCAACGCATCAAAGAACGCCTCGTTTGGACATCGGATGTGGGAGATATCATCAAAACCGTGAAGGGGTGTCGGCTGAATCCGAGACGAACGCGGCGACCGTGTTGGTGACGACTTGTAACTTGGGGACGGCCATGATATGCGTGTATCCAGCATGGTGATATCCTCATCAAGCCATATGATGAACTCATTGAAAATCTTACGCATATGCTACTTGTTGTTTCATTGAACTTTGTCAAATTGTTGTGACCCTTGTGAGTTACTATTTATGACTTTTTGATCAAGATTTTGTGCACACCAGTTTGCTAATACTTCTTCACTGGAAGTTAGCACCACCATATCCATCATCCATGTGTTATTTCTTCTACACTGGAAGATAGCATTTCCATGTCATCATCCATCCATTAAATAAAGTACTCCATTATATTCTGATGAACTCCCTCTCCAAATATCCTTGTAAAAGAGACATGGGCTATTCATGATAAAAAAAAAGAGAGAGAGAGAAAAAAGAAAAAAAAAGATAGAGGAAGAATTGGCCCACGTTCTCAAATGCCTATCCATTAGAAGGAGGGAACATCTTAAAAAAAGGGGGGAGTATTCACATTCATTCATTTTCCATCCACATATCCACATGTGTACATGCTTGATCAAAAGTTCATGAATTGTTCTCCACGGATCCAGTTTTTGACTTAGTAATATATGAGACACAGGTATGCCTCTCTATTATCCCTACCGTGAGCTCCACATAAAGCCATATTTAGAAGTAGGATGAAAAGAGGTAATGCCCTAGTGAGGAACCATACACATTGAGCGATTTGAGAGAATTGTTTGAGGAGTACAGCTATTATTTGTTTTGAAAATCTTATCAAAAACCCAAGCTACATAGCAGAATGAGTGAAGATGATTAGAGTCAGGACTATTCCATCTTCAACCACCCAAGGTGACATGATAGACAATTTAAAAGTTCATAGGTACAGGTATGACATGGAATAATTCGCATGCTAGCATCATACCAATTGAAGTTATGATCCACTTTAGTCTTCAACCTTTACTCGAGGACGAGCAAAGGCTAAGTGTGGGGGAGTTTGTTGACGGTCCTTAAGTGCTAAATCCAACCATCAAATCCTTGCATAAACAACATAAAAGGAATAAACAAAATAGTGATAGCAGTTTATTATTAACCATTTCCATGAGTTTTGGTGAGACATGTGTTTGCAGGTATAAAAGAGGCAGAATATGCAAAAACATGAAGAAACGCCCCAACGGCCGATACTGCCGTAAAACAGCCGGCCGACAGGGTCATATGAGGCTGAAATCAGGGCCCGGCAGGGTCGTGATGGCTGAAATCAAAACTCAGCCGACAGGGTCATATCAGGCTGAAATCAGCCACCCGGCGGGTTAAAACAGAGTCTCATCAGGCTGAACCATCTGACCCAGCCAACCCTAAAAAACACTCCACCATGAGGCCGTTTTCCATCCCCGGACTAAGGAGGGTAAAAAGTGGAGAAGTAAAGGAGGCACCCACGTGGTACAACTTGGGCAAGTGAAGACATGACCTAGAGGGGGTCGACACCAAAAATGGGTCGCCGCCCGGCCTGCCAGGCCGCCCGGCCTACCCCACCGCCCGGCCTGGGAACTTCCTCCCGAGGTGTCCAACCCACTCTGCCCATCATGCCAACTGACGCCAAGTAGATAAGGCGGTTGAAAACCGACTCAACAACCGTTATCCAGACCAAATCTGAGACGTCCAAAGGAAGTCGGTCGGAAACCGACCTCATCCAGTGGCCACCCGGCCTGGGTTGCCGCCCGGCGCGGCATGCCACCCGGCGGGGGAACTTTTGCCCACCGACCCTCCTTCACCTACAAATACCCGCCAGCACTTCGCCACCTATAAATAGAGGGGGAATTCGGTAGAAAAGAACAACACAAGAAGAAGATATTAGAGCACCACTGAAAAGGCTTTAGCACTACCAAAGTGCTTAGAAAATAGGGAGAGGGTGAGGGAGAGTTAGGAGGAGGTCCGGACTTGTCGGCGCCTTCTCCACACTTGTACCTCGGCGGATGCTTTTCTTTCTTAGTAAGTATTCATGATCTTCCATTGGTATTTAAGTTTCCTTTTTAAGTAAGTTGTTTCCTTAATTACTTACGGGATCATCGTTCTATTTAGCTAGAGTATCATAGTCTTCTATAAGTGTGACATCAAGACTTTGATAGTAATTAATAGCATAGACCTGGTGTCTAGGCTAGAGGTTACCTTTGTTTGCCGCGTGCCTCACGGTTTGTAGAGGTAGTCGGTAGGTGGTGATAGCCCTATCAGGCCTTAGTAATCCTCCATGTTTGGGTACGTCGTAGAGCTGTTGACCGGAGTCGCCTATGGATGCAGGGGTAAGTCGGTGCCTGAAGTAAGCAGTTTTAGACTGAACCTATCTTATTATAGGATCCTTGACCATAGGAATCCTCTCTACCCTCTGCCTAACTTATTCTTGTTGTCCTTGGACTAATTAAGATAGAAGATTAGACACACATGTTCCCTGTGAATTCGATACCTTGGAATACTCTAACGTGTAGTGCTATAGCGGTATCCGTACGCTTGCGGATTTATCTGTGATCATAAGAAATACCAACAAGAATTTTTGGCGCCGTTGCCGGGGATAGTAATATTTCTGGTGCGACGTTAAGAAGTGTCAACAGTTAGCCATGCCGGTCGGCAAGCACTTCAATTCCCAACCCCTTGCCGCTCTCGGTCCCCAACCATCACTGACTTATGCGCAACATCAAGGCGCCCCAGAGAGTCACCACGGAACCAAGATACTCCCCTTCACTCAGCTCCCTTTGCTCCCATTTCTTCCCCAACCATTACGCCATTACAGAGCACAAGCTCGAACTTGGGCCTTGCCTTCCCCTGCCTCCCCATCGGTTCCAAAGCCACCAACAGCCGCGCACAACTCCCCTCTCGCTCCTCTTGCTCGTCACTCGGCCAATCCCCATTTGAGATCGAACCAATTTAGGAAAAACCGAGAAGTGTTTCCGATCGAGCTCTGACAACGCTGTGACCAAATATTCCGAGCACAGTGAGTCTCTCGGACCAACTCTTGCTCGCGCAGGTTCGCACCCCCTCGGCGTTACTTCCAGACCCCTCTAGCACCACGTTTGATCAACATTTTGCACGCGATTGCAGTTTTCTCCGGTCGCCATCTCTCTGCTTCGATCCACCTCACCGCCTCGCTGACGAGCGCTATCCCTCGGCCATCCTCGTCGAACACCGACTTGATCTCGGTCTTCTCCCCGCCATCGTGAAGCTCTACGAGGAGACGGCGATCATTTTTGAGCCCCGTAGCTAAACGCAAAGTCACCGAACATTGACTTCTGCTGCTCCTCGTCGCCGACCCATTTTCGGTGAGATCCTGACTTCGCGAACCCCTCCATCCCTTCTGCCTCAGTGCACGTGTCATTTCCCTGCCCTGCAGCGAGTTTTCGTCGCATGTAGCTGCCAGCAGCGAGCTCCAGCCGTGCGCCGCCACGCTCCGTCGCGCTGACTGGTAGCTTGCTAGCAGCATGCGTGGCTCCGACATGGCCTCAACGTGTCACCCACGTAGCGCTGACGTAGCACTGAATAAACCAGAAAAATCCAGGAAAATGTTAGAAAAATGCTAAAACTTCCAAAACTTATAGTAAATGAACCCAAAACCCAATGGACCCCAAACAAATTTTGTTAGACTCCTCTTGAAATGCTTTATTTTAGTAAAATCACAACCTGACGTCTCTGTACATCTATTTTTAATAATATATCTTCTAATCAAAACACTAAATAACTCACCAGAAATTCTAGGAACATAATCAAATCATGATTTTTGGCATGCTTGGTAAACACCTGATTAGCTATCTCCCTAAATTTTGGTTTGGTAAAATATGAAATATTTTATGCTCTGGAATTTATTTAGTAATTTTGCTTACAAAAATGTTAGTAAATAATCTATAAATCTTTTGCCTATGAAACTTTGTGTAAAAATCACTCATGTATGCCTCTATCCACAGTAAATCACCCATGTCCAGAAACACATATTTACTGTATTAAATAAATTAGTTGCTCATATAACCATATTGACCCTATTTAAATGCATAAAGAATATATACACCTAAAATCTTAATAACAACTTCACTTCTCTGAAGCATATGGCTTCGAGAACATGCTAATAATATTGTTGGCACTAAAACACTAATGCATTTTGCATGCATCATATCATTGCCTCAAACGGTGTTCTAACAATGTCGTTAACACATTTTTATCATATAGGTAATGACAACCAGGAGCCCGAAGAGGATTTTTAGAAGGATATAGACTCTCATGAGCAAGAGACTGTAGTTGCTAACACTAGCGTTGATCCAGGCAAGCCCCGGTTTGCATTCGCCTTTTAAGCTTCGCTAGTTTATAATATTACTAGTATCTATGATTAATGTTGCATTAGGTTATTGGAGTTGCTTGAAACCCACATTGCATGTTATCCATATGACCTATGCTATTGTTACTAGAACCTTGGTAGGATCGGTACTGTATTGCTATGCTTAGTAATTAATAGTCTCGGTAGATATTATTACTAAGGAAAGACATGATCACTAAAACTGAACTTGATGAAAGAAGTTTACTTTTGATGATATAACCGGACAGGGGATTTTGCATGTATGGGTTTGCGGCAACACATGGGTGTTGACTGCGGTAGCCCTGCCTTGCCGAACCTAGGACCCGTCAGTGGTCAGTCCCTTGATCAAGTTTTGAACAGTACCGAATGCATGCTAGTTTATGGGCACTAGTAAACCGATGTAGCATTAAAAATTACTTGTAATAAGGACGGTTAAGGTGCATTGGTCATTGACCCTTCTGCTGCTAGAGTGGGCGGTTCATACCATGAAGTATTGTTGGTAGAACAGCATGCCCACTCGATGTCACCACACCCGGTCTGATGTGTAAGTTCTTTTATTGGAAAAGGTTGCCATATACGACCTTAAGTGGTGCGTATGTGTCGTGTATCTCGGGTTTTCCCAGCTGGAGTAAATCGATTGCAATTGTTGTTGCTCACAGTAATGAGTACAGCTCGGTCACCGTGCCAATCGCGTAGTTGCACATGATACTATGGAAATGGATTACTTGGTTATTGTTGATTATTATTATTGCTCTTATGTTGTACTTACTGTATGTACTGTTTTATTACCTTATAATGCTTCACTAAAATTACATTCTGCTCTACCCAATTAAATGATGAGGACATCACTCCTAAGGATACATGTAACACTCCTCCAATTCTGGACTTGCAAGGTCCAATGACTAGAGCACGTGCATTCGTTCCTACATTCTTCATTATATGTCACTTTTGAGAATGGTTTGCTACCTAATGATAATATTGTAATTAGGAACCATGGAGAGGACCAGGAGATGATGGGAGAAGGACTTGGAGACGTGTAGGACCAGCAAGGACGTGGAAGCCAAGGTGGAGGCCCAACCAAAACTGACTTCGAATCTGTTTTGGAGCTCAGGACCAGTCTGCACTAAAACGGAGGCCCAGGACGCATACGGACTCGGATTTGGACGTTCTACATATACGCGGAAAGATAAGAAGAAGACCTTTCCAATTCTGCCAGTCTCATATCAAAATTTATCCGGAGTCATCAGAAATCATCGAAATAAGAGAGAGTCCAGGATCTGTTTCGGTGTTGCGTCGCCTATTTTTGGCCTTTGGGCTTTGTATCTAGTTGAGCCCAATTAGGGGCGCATCCAGAGGGTCTTGCACGATCCTAGGGTCTTCATATACAGCCGTTGCCGCACCATTAGGATTCAAGTTTTGCCTAGATTATTCTGTTCATAACAGTTTCGCCATCATCACGGTTTTTGAGACCCCAACTTCGTGAGATTCATAATACATCTGCAATTGTGTTGCATCCTTCTTTGTTCTCGCTTGTGTTCTTGATTCGCAGATAGGGATTAGCCTTCTCGGTGAGGTCAATCGTTTTAGGATGGTTGATAACCAGAGGAGATGTCGTGCTGCGATTGCGGGGTTTAGAACGTGCTGTTCTGAAGCCGGATCGATTTGTGTGTCGCCTCCGACTAAATCAACGTATCTAGAACCTTTCGGAAGATCGGGAACCCTTGTCCACATCAAGTGGTAATCAGATCTTCAGGTGCACCATCATGTTCGCACTACCCTTAGTTAATTTTGTTTTGTGTTCATCCTATCGTACACAGAAAAGCCCAAAAAATTTTCCCTCCACCCATAACCACATGTTTAGCCTTTGCATATTTCAATTTCAGAGTCCGTAGTGTTGAGTTTGTGCCCTAGTTCTTGTTTAGTCGCTGGTTTAGTTTGTGTTTTTATTGTTAGTAGTGTTTCCCTTGCAACCCTAGCCGCCATCCCCTTCACCATCCTCTGTTTTGTTGGCTTTATGTGCTAGGGTTGATTCATCGACACACCTAGCCTAGTCCCACCCTAATCCCACCCTAAACACACCATCAACACCCCGGACTAATCCCCACAAATTCCACTTTCCGTTGCCTCCACGCTGCCAAAAAAAATCCTACCCGATTCCAAACCCGACCCCAAACCCGACTCGGGTTTCTGGAAAACCGACTTCGAACCCCCTTCAGTAAAACGGGCATAACTTTTCGCTCGGTTGTCCATTTTGGCTGAAATTTTTACAGGATATTCTTGACTCAAAGTTGGGCATACCCACACCGGGCCAAGCCCTGTGTGCCCTCGTCAAAAAATTCAGAAAAAATCGGGAAGATAAAGAAAAATTGATTTAAGTTTAAACCTGACGTTTTCTGCAACTTCAAGGTTTTCTGTAGGCCACATCCTACCTCTATTTGAGCTCAAATTTTCTGTGCATTCTCCTCCATTGTTAGTGAGTTGGAGAAAAATATCAAAAAAATAAAATCAAAAAAAAGAAATTTGAGATTTCTACTAGTGCTACATCTAGCCCCCTGAAATTTCTGGATTTGGCTGTTTTGCACTTAGCCCCCTATTATCGTCTGTTGTGCCTTTGTCTCCTTGTTTCTACTTTGCTATCACTACTGTTCTAGGACATACTTAGACCAGCAACTAGGGACAAGTTACTTGGGCACTTATTCAGCTGTACTATCTGTTTTTGATTTGTATACCACTCACATATATATATTTGGCCTTCCTAGCTCTACATATTTCTTCTGGACAGCACACAGGTTATTTTGTGACCCTTGCAATCATGGAACACATCTCTCTGGTATCCTTTGCTTTGCTTTTCAGAACTTTGTAAGAGCTTTGTAAGGAGTCTCCTTTTGCTGTGTTGAGAAGCACCACTGCTTAGCTGTTTTATAGGGATAACCTTCATTATTTGTTTTCTGTTTTGGTGTTTGTGATGGTAGGAAGTGACGACGGAGAGATGGCTTCACCCTCACAATTTGTTGAGTGTGTGAGCCAAGAGCAGCTCCAGAAGGCTTTGCAGGCTGCTCAGAGTGATTTGGCAGAGATGATCACCAAAGCCATTACTGATGCGGTCAGCAAGCTTTACATTGGAGAAAGCATCAAGCGGTTGGAGAAGCGGGTCTCTAAGTTAACCGATCAGGTTGTCGCGTTGGAGACCGCTCCTAAAACCAACACACCAATAACAACAACAACGACGTTGAAGACGTCCATGATTATGACATTGTTTGCAACATAATACTCAAGGTATGGGTGGTTTCCATAACTACAATCGTCGTCCACATGGTAACTATGCTCCAGATGACCCGTATGCTAAAATTAAGTTTTCAATTCCTTTGTTTTTGGGTCAGAATGATGGTGATGTTTATCTTGATTGGGAGGTGACTGTAGAACAAAAATTTAATGCCCACCTTATTCCTGAAAAACATAGAGTTAGACAAGCTACTAGTGAGTTTAAGGACTTTGCTATTGTTTGGTAGAGTGGTCTAGCTGCTGAAACTGATTTGCCTACTACTTGGGAAGAACTTAAGGTAGCAATGCGTGATCGTTTTGTTCCCCCTTCTTTTTATATAGAGATTCGTAATAAACTACAGCATTTAGAACAAGGAGATAAAACTATTCAGGAGTACTTTAGTGAGCTTCAGAAGGGTTTGATTTGTTGTGTTGTAGTTGAAAAAGTAGAGGATCAGATTTGTCGCTTTTATTCTGGTTTAAGAAAAGAAATTCAGGACATCCTTGATTATAAAGAATATTATACCCTCACCCAGTGTTTCCAGTATGCTATGCTTGTAGAGAAAAAATCACAGGGACTTTTCTAGGCTTTTGAGGAGTACAGCAAGTCAATGAACTCCTACCCCCCACGCTCGACGGGGACTTCGGGGCTGCCCAGGTCATCTTTCCGGCCGCCCCCACCAGCAGCTACCAAGGGAACCAGTGTTGTTTCTGCAGCCCCAAGATCAGCCCCTGCACCTTCTACGCGCTCAGGTAAAACTTCTGTGCAGGTGCCAGCTAGTAGTGCCTCCTTTGTTGCTTCGACAGGGCGCACTACAGGGATTCAGTGCCACTGCTGCCATGGACTTGGTCATGTGCATAAAGATTGTCCAAGTAGGCGGGCATATGTGGTGACAGACGATGGCGGTTACATGAGCACCTCCGATGTGGAGGAGGAGGAGGAGGACATCGCTACCACCAGCAGTGACCTCGTCCTTGGAGGCGGAGACACCACGGGATACATGAACATTATTGTTCAACGTGTCCTTAGCACACAAGTTCATCAGCCTGAGACGATGCAGCGCCACAACTTGTTCCAGATTTTCTTCGTCATCAAGAACCGCCGAGCACATGTCATCATTGATGGAGGGAGCTGCAATAACTTGGTGTGTTCTGATGTGGTCAACAAGCTTTCTTTGACCACACGTCCACATCCACATCCGTACTACATTCAGTGGTTAAACGACTCTGGCAAAGCTAAGGTAATACAAACTTACAGAGTTCCTTTTTCCATTGGTTCTTATGTGGATTCTGTTGATTGTGATGTCGTACCCATACAAGCATGTTCACTTTTATTAGGTAGACCTTGGGAATTTTATAATGATGTTGTACACCATGGTAGAAGTAATAAGTACACTTTTATGCATAAAGGAACTAAAATTACTTTGTTACCAATGACCCCTGCTGAAATTGTACAAGCTGATTTAGAAAGAGCTGCTAGTTTGAAAAATAAAGGTCCTGAAATTCAACAACCTGCTAATTCTAATTCTACACCTAGTAATGTTAATGATTCTTCAAGCTCTAAGGGTGCTAGAATTAAATTACAAGGTCGTTCATGTCTTGCAACAAAATCTGAGCTTGCTGAAATTTCTGATAATGATAATATTTTCTATGCTTTGATATGCAAAGAAGCTTTGTTTCGCTTGATGATATTGCTTCTAGTGCTTTGTCTCCTGCTGTCACTAACCTTTTGCAAGAGTATGAGGATGTTTTTCTAGCTGAGATACCCCTAGGATTGCCACCTTTGAGAGGGATTGAGCATCAAATTGATTTGATTTCGGGTGCTACATTGCCAAACCGTGCTGCTTATAGGACCAACCCCGAGGAGACTAAGGAGATACAATGACAAGTTCAAGACCTTTTGGATCATGGGTATGTTCGTCAATCACTTAGTCCTTGTGTTGTTCCTGTAGTTTTGGTTCCTAAGAAAGATGGTACTTGGCATATGTGTGTAGATTGTAGAGGCATTAATAATATTACTATTAGGTATCGTCATCCTATTCCTAGGCTAGACGACATACTTGATGAGTTATGTGGTGCTATAATTTTCACTAAAATTGGTTTGCGTAGTGGCTACCATCAAATTAGAATGAAACTTGGAGACGAATGGAAAACAGCTTTCAAAACCAAATTTGGATTATATGAGTGGTTAGTAATGCCTTTTGGTTTAACTAATGCACCTAGTACTTTCATGCGCTTGATGAATGAGGTTTTAAGAGCTTTTATTGGCAAATTTTTGGTAGTTTACTTTGATGATATCTTGATTTATAGCAAATCCATAGATGAACATATGAATCATTTGCGTGTTGTTTTTGATGCTTTACGAGATGCACGTTTATTTGGTAACCTTGAGAAGTGCATCTTTTGCACGAATCGAGTCTCTTTTCTTGGCTATGTTCTGACTCCACAGGGAATTAAGGTGGATGAGGCGAAGATTGAAGCCATAAAGAGCTGGCATGTACCAAAAACTATCACATAGGTGACGAGTTTTCTTGGTCTTGTAGGTTTCTACCACCGCTTTGTCAAAGATTTCAGCACCATTGCTGCACCTTTGCATGAGTTGACAAAGAAGGGCATTGATTTTCATTGGGGTAAGGTACATCATGAGTCTTTTGATGCTCTGAAGGATAAACGTACACATGCACCATTATTGCAATTACCTAATTTTGATAAGATTTTTGAGCTTGAATGTGATGTTAGTGGTATAGGCATTGGTGGTGTTTTAATGCAAGATAGTACCTATTGCATACTTTAGTAAGAAAATTACTGGGCCTGTTTTGAATTACTCCATGTATGATAAGGAATTGTATGCACTTGTACGTTGTTTAGAGATGTGGCGTCATTATTTGTTGCCCAAAGAATTTGTTATTCATTCTGATCATGAATCACTTACGTATATTAGTTCTCAATGTAATTTGAACCGTAGATAGGCTAAATGGATTGAGTTTATTGAGTCTTTTCCTTACATTATTAAACATAAGAAAGAGAAGGATAATGTGATCGCTGATGCTTTATCTAGGCGCTATATTTTATTGTCTCAACTTGATTGTAGAATTTTTAGACTTGAGGCAATTAAAGAACAATATGCTGCTGATGTTTATTTTAAAGATGTATTACTGCATTGTAAAGAAGGTCGTGCATGGAACAAATTTGTGTTGACTGATGGCTTCTTGTTTAGAGCTAACCGCCTATGCATTCCAGTTGGTTCTGTTCGTCTTTTGTTGTTACAGGAGGCGCATGGAGGTGGATTGATGGGTCATTTTGGTGCCAAGAAGACGGAGGATATTTTGGCCACACACTTCTTTTGGCCAAGGATGAGGAAAGATGTTGAGCGCTTTGTTGCTCGCTGCACTACATGTCAAAAAGCTAAGTCTCGCTTGAATCCACATGGTTTATACATGCCACTTCTTGTTCCTTCTATTCCTTGGGCGGATATTTCTATGGACTTTGTTTTAGGACTGCCTAGGACTAAGAGGGGGAGTGATAGTATTTTTGTTGTTGTGGATAGATTTTCTAAGATGACACACTTTATACCATGTCATAAGACTGATGATGCTAGTTATATTGCTGATCTCTTTTTCAAAAAAATTGTACGTTTGCATGGTATGCCTTCTACTATTGTTTCAGATCGTGATGCAAAATTCTTGAGTCACTTTTGGCGCACGCTTTGGAATAAGTTGGGTACAAAGTTGTTGTTTTCTACAACTTGTCACCCACAAACTGATGGACAAGCTAAGATGGTGAACCGCACTTTGGGTACTATGTTGAGAGCTATTTTGAAGAAAAATTTGAAGCAATGGAAAGAATGTTTGCCTCATGTTGAGTTTGCATATAATCGGGCAACACATTCTGCTACCAAGGTAAGTCCTTTCAAGGTAGTGTATGGTTTTGATCTCCGTACTCCACTTGATATTCTTCCTCTACCTATTCACGAGAGAGTTCATGTTGATGCTAAGGAACGTGCTGAATTTATTTTGAAAATGCATGAGACCACTAGACTTAGCATTGAAAAGATGAATTAAAAGTATAAAATTGCTGGTAGTAAAGGTAGAAAAGAAGTAAAACTTGATGTAGGAGATTTAGTATGGTTACACTTGAGAAACGATAGATTTCCAGATTTGAGAAAGTCTAAATTAATGCCTAGAGCTGATGGCCCTTTCAATATAATTGAGAAGATTAATGATAATGCATACAAACTTGAGTTGCCTCCCGAGTTCGGGGTTAGTCCTACTTTTAACATTTCAGATTTGAAACCATACTTGGGAGAACAGAATGAGCTTGAGTCGCGGACGACTCCACTTCAAGAGGGGGAGGATGATGAGGACATCACTCCTAAGGATACATGCAACACTCCTCTAATTCTGGACTTGCAAGGTCCAATGACTAGAGCTCGTGCACGACGACTAAATTTAGAGGTGAGCTCGTTCTTACGTTCTTCATTATATGTCACTTTTGAGAATGGTTTGCTACCTAATGATTATTGTAATTAGGAACCATGGAGAGGACCAGGAGATGATGGGAGAAGGACTTGGAGACGTGGAGGACCAGCAAGGACGTGGAAGCCAAGGTGGAGGCCCAGCCAAAACCGACTTCGAGTCTGTTTCAGGGCTCAGGACCAGTCTACACTAAAACGGAGGCCCAGGATGCATACGGACTCGGATTTGGACGTTCTATATATGCACGGAAAGATAAGAAGAAGACTTTTCCAATGCCTCTGTTCTCATATCAAAATTCATCTGGAGTCAACGGAAATCGTCGAAACAAGAGAGGATCCAGGATCTGTTTTGGTGTTGCGTCGCCTGTTTTTGGCCTTTGGGCTTTGTATCTAGTTGAGACCAATTAGGGGCGCATCCAGAGGATCTTGCACGACCCTAGAGTCTTCATATACAGCCACTGCCGCACCATTAGGGTTCGGGTTTTGCTTAGATTGTTCTATTCATAACAGTTTCGCCGTCATCACGGTTTATGAGACCCCAACTTCGTGAGATTCATAATACATCTACAATTGTGTTGCATCCTTCTTTGTTCTTGTTTGTGTTCTTGATTCGCAGGCAGGGATTAGCCTTCTTGGCAAGGTCAATCATTTTAGGACGGTTGATAACCAGAGGAGACGTCGTGTTGCGATTGCGGGGTTTAGAACGTGCTGTTCTAAAGCCGGATCAATTTGTGTGTCGCATCTGACTAAATCAACGTATCCAGAACCTTTCGGAAGATCGGGAACCCTTGTCCACACCAGAGAGGCTGAGTATGTTGATGCCGCTAGCTGCTACTCACAAATCCTATGGATTGTGTCCACCAAGAGAGACTATGGGTTAACCTTTAAGAGTGTTCCACTCATGTGTGATAACTCCAGTACCATATGCTTAGCCAAAAACCTAGTCCAACATGGTAAGATCAAACACATCAATGTGCAATTTCACTTCCTGAGAGACAATGTTGAGAAGGGGGATGTTGAGCTCAAATACATCGACACCAGAAACCAACTAGCTGATATCCTCACCAAGCCCCTAGATGCTTCGAGACATGCTTTTCTTCGAGGGGAGCTTGGTGTTTGCCATCCTTATGGCATCATTTGAGGGGGAGTTGGTGTTCTCTTGTATATATGTATCTTACCATTTTCTCATTGCATCTCATATGTAATATATGCATTGGTAGATGAGCTTTGATTCTTATGTCCTCTTGCATTTATATTTGCAATAATTGAGCTTGAGCTAAGTTGTATGGATGTGATAGTAATCTCTCATGCTTAGATTTTCTAGATGGCTTGTTATAGACCCTTTTGAGCAACTTGCTAATCTTAACGGTAAACTTAGGTTCTTGTGAACCTTATGAACTAATCTTGCTAAAACTTGCTCACCATGTGTATAATTGCTTTTATCCTTGTTGAAACTTGCATTGAGGCTAGTCTAGAGGATATCTTGGCCATGGCACCTTATGTTTGCAAAATGTTGCTTTGCAAATGTTTAGCTTATGATGGAGCATTGTGGGAACGTTTGTTCCTTTTGCCACAAAGGCATGCTCATCCTTATGCTTTTAAGTTGCAAAATAAGTTGATTGTGCTTCAAAGCCTCGGGGTGTTTGTCGTACCCAGTCGTGCGACCCTCCGCATGGATTAGAAGTAATATAAAATGCTAAATCTAAACATTGTACTTTGAAGCCTCGGGGTGTTTGTCGTACCCAGTCGTGCGACCCTCTGCATGGATAAGAAGAATAATGCTTTTCTCTTTTCTATGAGTCTCTATTGCATATGTGAGTGTTTGTAGAGCTTATTTTTTGTGAATGTTTGTTGCCTTGATTGAGATTGAGATTGGCTAGTTTCTTTTGATTTACTTGATGCTTGTTTTGCCTTGGATGTGAGTACTTACACATGTGGTGGCAACTTTTCTCATGAGGAGTAAATTTTATTCTATCTAAGCTAGTGAATCTTTTTGCTTAGCTTGTATAGCTCTTGGTGTTTATGCCTTGCTATCTATTTTTGGTCTTTGTATGACTGTGAGCTATTGCTTTTACACTTTATGGCTCTATGTTTATGATTAGCAAGGTTAAATGCTTGTTTGCATAATTGTTGAAGCTCCTTAGGTTTGCATTTTCATGCCTTGCATGTTTGCTTGTTCTTTTGCCTCTTTGATGAGTTCATTGCCAAAAGGGGGAGAAAATATTGGGTCATGCACAAATAATGCTAAGAAACTTAAAATGACCTATTTTGCATTACATGAGACCTACCACAACTTGAGGGGGAGCATATCATGATCTTGAGCATTTTCTTGCGTGTTTCATATTCTTTACGTCTCAAGTCACTTTCTTTGCCAACTCTTGGTTTTGTGATCCCTACTTTGCTAGATGGCTTGTGTTCACCTTTTCTTTGGGTTTGGCCATTTGGATGAGCTTATTCGGTTTTGCATTTCAATATTTAATCTTTGTGCATTTGGTGTTGTCAATGTACTCATCAAGGGGGAGATTGAGAAACCATGTGGATATATGCCATGGTTTGCAATATGTGATGAGTAATTGACTTTGGTTGTTTTGGTGTTTGAGTTGAAATGCGGGAATCTGGGGATTGCATGAGTTTGTGTATGTCATGGTTTTGACTAACCGGAGTTGGTGAAGTTGCAGGAGATAAGAAATATGTTTGCTTGTCTCATGATGTGTAGGTCACTAGAGTCGACTTGGTGGTCAACAGCGAGAGGATCGAGCACAAGTAGGGGACTTGGGGCCGGACAATCGGGATACCGGGTAAAGTCAAGGGTGATCCACAACGTACACGTGGAGAGGTAAGAAGCACGAATGGTTTCACGGTTGGGCCTCAAAACCGTGGTGATGATGAAGACGGCGTGTTGACCAAGTCAAGACGAGCGGGATGCCGGTGCAAGTGACAAGGGAGCCCGATGGATAGGGACTGGGAGAGACTTGCCGGTGGTCAGAATCGCAGGACAAGGTGACACGTGTTGACATCGAGAAGTCATACTTTGAGAAGCGTGCAAGGCGGTTTCCCGTTTTGGGCCTCAAAACTGGTGGTGACGGTTGGTGGTGTACGTGGCACCATCGCGGAGCTTGTGTCGAGGCGAAGCAAAGTTGTGAAGGGCTCGATGGCGTTCGGGTGACGAGGAGAATAATGGACAAGTTTGCCCTGGTAGTAGGTGGTAGTGTTATGTAGGTTAAGGGTAGAGTGGTCGTGTGGACAACCCTTAGGCCTATATAAGGAGAGGTAGGGCTAGTGGAAGAGGTGCCTCTCTTTCACTTACCCTTGCTTTAGGTCTTCACTCAAAGTGTTAGGAGAGGTCTTCGTGTAATAGAGGAGAGGAGAGGGTGTGTAAGAGACATCTCATTCTCTTCCAAATAGTGGGAGGAAGAGGGTGGCTTGCTAGCCTTGTACCTATGGATCTTGTAAGCATGTTTCCATGATATGAGAATTATTTTCGTGCTCAAGATCTCCTTCTCTCCCTAAATCCCGAATTTCTCTTTTTCCCTATTTTCAAAGCTATTTTCATGGAGATTTTCGATCTCGTTTTTGAGTGGGTTTTGGTACGAATTTCTTGAGGGATCTTGGTGCTAGGACATGCCTAAACATTCCACTATGGATACTTGATTGAATCCTAGGCAAGAGCACCTTCGATTTCATGGATTTCCTCAAGAACATTCAAACCCTAGAGCTTTCGATAAATCCTCAAATTCACGATGAATTCTTGAGCTTTTTGAGTGATTCCACTTGGAGAAGGAACATCCTACCATGAGACATTTCTGTCCAAGTTTCATGATTTTTGGGGTTCATTTCGATAGGTTTTGGTAATTTTCTTGTCGTGTTTCGAGCGCAGTTTTGGTTCTGGAAAGTGTCGATTGGCACTGCCGATGGCTGGACCGGCACTGCCGGTAGCGTAAGTTTGAACTCACAGCGACACTCCAGTGACTCAAGTCTGAACCTCGCACCAGCACTATCGATAGCCATGACCGGCACTGCCGATGCGCTCCAACCATTTCTTTCCTGAGTTTTGAGAACCCTGCGTCGGCACTGCCGATGGTTGTGACCGGCACTGCTGATGGCTGTGATCGGCACTGCCGATGGTTGTCCAGAGAGCTCTAACTTGTGCGCGTTTCTTGACTATTTCGAGTCTTTTCAGTTCTCTTTTGTTTCTATTGTGTTCCGCTACTATTGTTGATCACTCCTAGGGTTAGCACATCACAAGTTGGTGTGTGTGGCCTTGGTGATCGGTTTAGAGGTTGGCTCGGGTTATAATTGGGACATAGGCCAAGTTCTTCAAAATAATATTCATTGGCTCCCATTCACCCCCCCCCCCCCCCCCCCCTCTGGTCGCCTTCTCGGTCCTTCAATGTCCTTATGCCTTTATTAATATCATCTCATGACATGCATGCATATCATCTAGAGTGCTTTTCTTTCTTATTCCTCTTAGCTCTTGATGATGTTTGTTTGAGTAGGACCTTGTGTGTTTCTCTCTTATGCTTTTGAGGTTCCTCTCGATCGTAGTGTAGCTCTTTTAGCCTTGTTGTTCATTGATAAGATTATGATAAGTAGTGGTTGTCATTAATAACTAAAAAGGGGGAGACTGTTAGCTTCATGACTATTGATGGGATCCCTAAGGTATGAATGTTTTGGTGATATATGACAACTATGAAATTGTGGACTAATATCTACACGAGTGTTGTCTATGTAGGAATCATCTCTAAACTCTAATACAAATGATATGGATGATGGTTGCCTTGGAGATTGGTGACAATGACCGCAAGCATGGAGGCTTGTGAGCTTGATGGAGTCCAAGGGTTGATGGAGATGGAGCAAAGCTAAGGACAAGCCATGGAGCAAGTGTTGGGAACACTTGTATAGTTGTTAGGGCTTTGAGTCCATAGGAAAAATCAGAATATCAAGGGGGTGATGTGCATGAATGCTCAGTGAAATCACAGGCACTAGGTGATAGTGGAGAAGCCAAGGAGCTGTTTGACGAAGCCGGGAAACGAAGTCAAGCGAGGACAACGAGTTTTAGTTCTGGATGAGGTGACCGGACAGAGGGGTCAGTGCTGACCGGACTGTATGGTCACTAAGAGGTTTAGTTCGGAGCCTACAGTGAGCAGCGAGGAAACTGCCAAATCTGGAAGACCTAGAGACCGGATGGTCTGGTCAGTAGATCTGGGACTTGGGTAGCGAGGAAGAAGTGTTGGAAATTTTTCTAGACTGAAGAGAGAAAGGGACCAGACGGTTCGGTCAACTGACCGGACGGTCTGGTCAGTGGAAGTCAACAGAGGGGGCAGAGCCATTGGAGCTGAAGTCTGTCGTGACCGGACGGTCCGGTCAGGCAGTGACCGGATAGTCCAGTCAGTAGGCCCAGAAAGCTGATTTCATGGAGCAACAGTTAGTTAGAGGTTGGAAGCCTATATAACTTTGTTATTGGGGTGTTGGAGACCACTCTTGGCCACTGGAATTGCTTGGAGCATTTGGTGAGAGCCAAGAGGCAAAGAGGAGAGCACTAGGAGGAGATATTACATATCTTTAGAGTGTTAGTGAGAGTAACATGAGCATTAATGCACATCTAAGGCTAGGGTGTCCTTGAGGGTGTGATCTAGATTGTTACTCATGGTCTATGGTGAGACCTAGACCCGTTAGGTGTCAGTGATCAAGCCTATAATGACTGGTTGTGAAGGCCGTCATACGTTTGTACCCGGTTTGAGCCCGCCGGTGAAAGGGGCATTGCTAGTGAGCGCCCATGTCGGCTCGGGGAGGCTAGCAAGTTCTCGAGGGAGGCGAGCTTGTGCCTAGGTGGTAGCGGTGATGTGCACTGTCTCATCACTCTGGGAGTGATTGCGGGCTCGTGGGCGAGAACTCCACATTGGTGGTGGGAGGGACCGACACTCTGGCGAGAGTGGTCCAACAAGGAGTAGAGGAAAGCGCCATCCTTCGGGACCTCGGCAAAAAATTATGAGCATTCCATGACCCCCTCTTTACTATTCCGCAATTGTGTGCTCTAGTAACTAGGTTGAATTGTGGCTTGCATAGGTGTGGGACATATGTATCCGAGATACCTAACCACTCGGCTATATGGCCAAGTGGGCCGGGGGCTCGGTTTTGATGTATTTGGCCCAGGAGATATTTACTTAGATATTTGTTTGAGTAAGCAGCAAGATAGGTTAGCAGATATGTTGGATAGATAGAATCTGTTGTAACTGACTAAAACATTACCATGTAAACCTTTGCCCTTTGGATATATAAGGAGGGTAGAGGGCCTTCGGCAAAGGAGAGACTCGTATTGGAACCCTAATTCCAGTGCGAGCCCTAGCAATACAGAAACAACAAACAGGACGTAGGGTTGTTATCCTCCGGGAGGCCCGAACCTGTATAAGCCCTGTGTCCTGTATCCATTGATCATCCGTACTCATACGCATACCTAGATCTACTATCAAGAATATCTCTCGACAGTTGGCGCGCCAGGAAGGGGCCACGTTGAGTTCAGCTCCGTTGAAATCGATGGCTTTCGTCGATGTCAAGTTTCGCCCGGGAGACAAGATCTGCTTTGGTACCGTCAGCTTCGTAGCCAATCATCAAGGGTACCTCGTCAAGCAAGATCAGGTGACCCTTCCGGTGGCCACCGCGCCTTCAGATCCACGCGTCAGCAGAGCTTTGACGACCGATCGCATTGCTCCGGCCGGTCGGTTTCCACTTGGCTTTAGCAACGTAGCGGCGGTGCTCCAGGCAAAAACCCTCTCAGGCACCTACTCAACATTTCCCGCAACACGTCAATCGGCAACCCTGGCCGACTCGGACCTTACTGCGGTTGATCTCCCGGCTCTTCACATGGATCAGTCGGATGAAGATCCCAATTTTTTTTACGAATCAAGGTTAGTAGCAACAATCGGCCTTGAAAATGAGTCAGTTCTAGACTTGATTGAAGGGCCGAGTGATTCGGGGAGTTGCTCGTCCGACTATCACGAGGTGTTCATGGTGGCACCAGCAGCTCAAGGAGGCGCCGATGGGGAGACGTCGGTGGTGGCTGCCGCACGGGCAAACGCACAAACTCAGGACAGACATGAAACCGATCTCGAAGACGGCGACCCAGACGCTCCTACTCTCCCACTCCAACGATAGGATATTCGCCAAAAGTCCCGGGTTGTGAAGAACCTAGATATGGGCGACATCACCTTAAAACTTGATGGTGAAGACGTCTTCAAAACCCCACATCACAACATCACAGCTGTAGCAGCCCTTTTGAGCACACTAGAGCCCATGCTCCAGGTCTCCCCAGAGTTGACGCCACAGGTCAACAAGCTAAAGGCACACAGCAAGGCTGCCGCTATACTACAGATGCATAAGGAACGATCAGCGCCAAGCAAGACGATATCTGGGGCCGCTACTTCAGTACCGAGCCAGGAACGACAGGACCACCAACGTACCGACCGGTAGGCAACTCCGCCAACTGCCTCACGACAACAGCCCATTGTGGATTACCATGATCGACATCCAGACACCGACCTAAGCAATGGTATACCACCACGTGACGCCCGAGTTCGGTTGGACAACAGGTACCAAGAGAGTGACGACGCGGCTTGCCACGAATATGAAGATGAATGATGCTGCCGCGGCTTCGTTGATGACCGGTACTACGAACGCAAACAACAGGAGAGAGCCGCCTAGAGACGATTGACACTACGATCGACGAGATGAGGGTCAACGCGAAGACAGAGCTCACCGAGAAACCGGTCGCGAGCGGGAGCGAATCCCCGCTGTTGAAGACTACGATGAGGAGGCCAGCATCCGGGCCTTCACTCAGGATTTACGAACCGTCAGCTGGCCGGTCGGCTTTTAACCAGTCGGCATCGAGAAGCATGATGGCAAGATAGATCCACGCAACTGACTTCATGTCTATGCCATTGCCATACGGGCACTCAGCGGTGATAGTTCTGTCATGGCCAACTATCTGCATGTGTGCTTAGCCCCAGCGGCCAGAACCTGGCTCACTAATCTACCCGACAATTCCATAATCTCATGGGCAGAACTTTGCCGACAATTTACTGCCAACTTTCAAGCAACCTTTGACAGGCCGGGGAATCATTGGGAACTCGCCTGGATCAAGCAACGGGATCGGGAGCCATTGCGAGAATATATTCAACGATTCTGCCAAGTGAAGAATACAATCCCCAACATCTCGGATGCCCAAGTCATTGCTGCCTTCCAGGGTGGACTCCGTGATGATGACCTAATCAAGAAGATCGGAAGGCTAGATGCTGCTTGAGGATTGTCAGCCAAAGAACTCTTCACCATGGATGACAAGTACGCGGCTGGCAACTCGGCTTTGTTCCAAGTTCGCCAATATAAAGACGAGGCACCTTGGAACCGTAATCAGCCGGGTCCATCCAACTACAACAAGGACAGTGACAGGAAGCATAAGCAAGACCGGACGGTGGCCAACACGGAACATCCCACCAAAAAGAAACAAGTTACTCAGGATGACTTTGACAAAATGCTTGACGGCCCTTGCCTGCTGCATGACGGTGCGCACAAAGCAAGGGTGTGCTTTAAGCTAAAGAATTTCACTCATCATGCTTTGTAAGTCTGCAAAGACCGTCCCTGGGTCCCCAAAGGCGGCAGAAAAGACGCGGATAAGGACAATCAAGACAAGGACAAAGAGGAATTCCAGGATCCCGAACGAGAGGTCAATTACATCTGCGGTAGATCCACGGCAGATTCAAAGCGCCAGCAGAAGATCCTATATAAAGAGGTCCACTTGGTCGCCAGTGGTGCCTCATTACTTGCGCTGGTCCGAGGTCCCGATTACCTTAGATCGGTCGGATCATCCTGATTACATCCCCAGGCCTAGGAAATATCCCTTAGTACTAATGCCGACTATTAATCGAGTCCGTCTCAATAGGGTACTGGTGGACAGAGGCAGCAGTTTGGACATCCTCTTTGTTAAAACCTTCAAAGAGCTCAGCATACCTTTGACCGACCTCAAGCCAAGCCGATCGCCGTTTCACGGCGTGATCCCAGGCATGCAAACAGTTCCCCTAGGGAAAATCACTCTGCCAGTGACTTTCGGCACTCGGGAGAACTACAGGACAGAGTGCATTACGTTTGATGTCGCTGACCTCGATTCTACATACCACGCCATCATAGGGCGGCCAGCCATCGCAAGTTCATGGCCATACCTCATTACCCATATATGATGATGAAGCTGCCCGGACCGAATGGAGTCAGCTCACTTCGTTCAGATATTCGGACATCATACGACTGCGACAATGGCAGTTGTGACTTGACAGAGAAGAAGGTGGTGGCATCTGAATTGGCCGAGTTGAAGGCAGCAATCGCATCGATGTAGGAGGCCATGCTTGACTCACCACTCAAGAAGACGCTGAAGGACACGGTACAGGCGGATGCCGTGGACTCTAAGAAGATTCACTTAGATGATAGTGATGTATCTAAGACCACCAATATTGGGGTCGATCTAGGCGATAAATAGGAAAGCGCGCTCATCCTTTTTCTTAGAAATAATAAAGACATATTTGCATGGAAACCCTCTGATATGTCGGGTGTTCCAAGGGAATAGGCTGAGCACAAACTTCACGTTCGAGAAAACGCCAGGCCTCTAAGGCAGCGGCTTAGATGATTTTTGCAGGATTGAAAGGATGCGATCAAAAAAGAAATCGGCCGACTATTGGCAGCCGGTTTTATCAAAGAAGTCTTCCACCCCGACTGGTTAGCCAACCCGGTCCTGGTGCGAAAGAAGAATAACGAGTGGCGGATGTGTGTGGATTACACCGGCCTCAACCAGGCCTGCCCCAAAGATCCATTCACTCTCCCACGCATTGATCAGGTGGTTGATTCAACGACGGGATGCGCCTTGTTGTGCTTCTTAGATGCCTACTCAGGGTGCCATCAGATCCCCTTAAATCAATCAAACCAGCTCAAAACTTCGTTCATCACGCCATTTGGGGCTTTCTGCTACACAACAATGCCCTTTGGTCTAAAAAAATGACGGCGCCACCTACCAGCAAACCATGCAACGATGCCTGGACAGCCATATAGGAAGAAACATCGAAGCTTACGTGGATGACATGGTAGTCAAAAGCCGGATTGCTTCTGACCTGATATCAGATTTGGATGAAACATTCGGTAACCTTCACGAATACAACATAAAGCTTAATCTAGAAAAGTGTGTCTTCGGCTTTCCATAAGGAAAATTACTCGGCTTTCTGGTATCACATTGAGGGATCGAAGCAAATCCAGAAAAGGTAAATGCTATATTGCGAATGGGACCCCCTCATTCGCAAAAGGATATTCAGAACCTTACCGGCTACATGGCAGCACTTAGTCGGTTCGTATCACGACTCGGCGTTCGAGGATTACCTTTTTTTCGGTTACTTAAGAAGCAAGAATCATTCGTTTGGACTGACGACGCATCGAAATCCTTGGATGAATTAAAGGCTTATATTAGTGGTCCTCTGGTGTTAACCCCCCCAAAGCGAAAGGAACCTTTGCAGTTGTACATCTCCGCAACCATACACGTGGTTAGCATTGTGCTGGCGGTGGAGCGGGCGGAAGATGGCAAGGCTCAAAAGGTGCAACGGCCGGTCTATTTCGTCAGTGAGGTCTTATCAGAATCCAAGGTACGGTATTTTCAGCTTCAGAAGTTAGTCTATGCATTACTAATGACATCTAGGAAGTTGAAGCACTACTTTGAGGATCATCCAATTGAGGTCCATACATCGTTCGGGCTGGGCAAACTACTGCACAACCGAGAGGCAACATGAAAGATAGCCAAGTGGGCCATCGAGCTTGGATCATATGATATCACCTTCAAACCTCGCGACGCGATCAAAGGTTAGGCTTTGTCCGACTTCGTCGCCGAGTGGACAGAATGTGAATTACTGCCCACCCCGTAAGAATTAAGCTATTGGAGAATGACGTTTGACGGTTCCTTACAACTGGAAGGCGCCAGAGCAGGGGTTGTATTGACATCCCCTGATGGAGCTAAGTTACGGTTGTTCTTCGAATGCATTTCCATACGTCTAATAAAGCCGCAGAGTATGAAGCATTATTACATGGACTTCGGACAGCTGTATCACTCGGTGTCGAAAGAATTAGCATCTCTGGTGATTCAGCATTAGTAATCAATCAAGTCACAAAGGAGTGGTGTTGTTCTCATGAGAGCATGACAGCTTACTGCACTAAAGTTTGGAAGTTAGAAGACAAGTTTGATGGCATCGAGTATAAACATGTCCTACGCAAGTATAACAAAGAGGCAGACAAACTGGCCAAGCTTGGGTCCAGTAGATCTAGAATACCTGATGGAGTATTCCTTGATGATTTACATAAGCCATCTGTACTACCCGAGCAAACTGTGGTGCAGTCGGTATCAAAGGAGGGAGAAACATCTCATGTAGTTGTTATTAAAGTAGATTGGCGCACTCCCTTCATTGAGTATTTGGATCATGGCACGTTACCAACCGACAAATAAGAAGCCCTTCACGTCATTCATAAGTCTCGGTCATATTGCATAGTTGATCATCTCTTATATAGGCAAAGTCCACACGGGATTTTGATGAAATGTCTATCACATGACAAGGGCATAGTTATATTAAGGGACATTCACACCCGCATATGCGGAAATCATGCGGGCCCATCCACGATCGCAGCCAAAGCAATGAGGCAAGGATTTTATTGGCCAACCGCTTGTGCCGACGCTAAGGATATTGTCCGAAAATGTGAAGGTTGTCAGTTTTTTGCTCGGCAGACGCACGTACTTGCCACTGAACTCCAAAACATTCCTATAACTTGGTCGTTTTCTATATGGGGTCTGTACATTGTCGGACCTTTCATGAAGGCTCAAGGTTGGTTTACTCACCTATTCGTGGCGGTGGATAAATTTTCCAAGTGAATTGAAGCAAAACCAGTTGGCAAGATCTCGGCAAAGAAGGCCATTGAGTTTATGACTGACATAGTCACTCGGTTTGGTGCTCCGCACAAGATAATCACTGACAATGGCAGTCAATTCACATCCGAGGAGTTTAGAGATTTCACGAGCCGAGTGGGCTTCAAGATCGGTTATGCTTCGGCCGCCCATCCGCAGAGTAATGGCCAGGTCGAGAGGGCAAATGGCCTCCTGCTTTTGGGAATTAAACCGCGCATATTTGAACGACTGGAGAAGTATGCTCAATGTTGGGTTCGAGAGTTACCGTCAGTGTTATGGGGTCTCAGAACCAATGTCAGTCGCGCCACGGGACACTCCCCTTTTTCTTTGGTTTATGGTTCAGAAGCAATGTTATTGATCAAGGTGTTATTCGCTTTCCCACGCGTGATAGCATATGAAGAAAGTACATCCAATAAGCATAGGTGTGATGACCTACTATTGTTAGAAGAACAACGAGATGCCACTTTGATCCGGTTGGTGAAATACTAGCAAAGTTTGAGGCGTTATCACGACAAAAATGTCCGGACATGGGGCTTTTTGATTGGCGACTTAGTTTTGAAGCAAGTTCAATCTACGGTTGGTAAACACAAGTTGTCGGCTCCATGGGAAGGACCTTTTATTGTAAAGGAAGTCACTCGGCCAGGTGTATACTGATTGATGTGCGAAGATGGGTCGGACCTTCAAAGTTCATGGCACATATCACAGCTACGTCGTTTCTATGTTTAATTTTCATAGTTTTTGTAATTTGTTCATTTTGGATTATTTAATTACATTACATATATATATCATAGTCATCATGATTAGTTATACAATTTATGATTTCTGTGAAATGTCTATGGTTATAGTTCAAATCATGTTTTTAATTCTGAAACTTGGTATCACCGCAACTCGTACATGTTGACCAAGCGGGTTACTTAGTCCCCAGGGTTCATGTCGTCTGTTGAGGACCAAGACAATTCTCCTAATTCGCATATGCTTGACCGAGTGAGTTCTTAGTCTCCATGGTTCATATCGGTTATCAAGAGCATTGTTTGGAGGGCTGTCATGAGTTGTGTATTGGTTGTGAGTGTTTAACACGAGTTCATATAATACACGAATGAAGCAGCATGACCCAAGAATTCATTACAAACCTGGTAATGAATCTAGACTCTGGTGGTCTTTTGAAATTAGTCTTATTACAACATCAGTAGTGTAGCACAACACCCAACAGATTATATAATAGCTTACACCTTAGGTAAGGGATCTAATTCAATCTGGTCGGCTAATATGTGAGCAGTTTTTTGTGCGTCAGCCACAAGTGCTTCACACTGCTCATCCGTAAGGTCTTCATGGAAACCTTCAACGACCACATCTAGATCTATGTTGGAATGTGAGACTTCGCTATGGCCAGCACTTGAGCGCCGACTAGTTCTACAACATGTTGGGCATGTTCTTTCACTCGGCCTAGAGCTTCTTGTAGCCGAGTCAGCAAATCTCGGCACCGAGGTGGTTTTTCCTCGGGGAAGATGTACTGGGCGACAACTTCGGTGTCCTTCTGCATAGCTGCAAGAGACCATCGAAAGGTTTTCATCACCCTTAATAAATTTCTTCTGCAAAAGCTCATAGGACCTTTTTGACCCTACAGAAGTGCAATAATCACATATGTTCGGCATATACGAATTTGGCTATAAAGGTATTATGAGAACAGAATTTACCACTTAGGCATTTTTCCGCTTCTAATTTTTTAGCCTCGAGCGTGGCAACCTTTGCCTTGTACTCTTCCTTGAGTTTTTCAACTTCTTTGAAAGAACTTTGAAACTTGTTCAGCTCGTCTACAACTTTTTTGAAAATGCCTTCGGCTTTGGCTAGTTGGGTCTCTAGCTTGGTGTTCCTTTCCCTTTGGGTTTTTATCGTTTCTTCAGCCTCTGTCATTTACAGAGAATCAGTCGGCAGCATAGAGTGTTTATGAATACAAGACTATAAAATCCATACCTTCTGATCTTTTTTTCCAGTGGGCTCGAGATTCTTGCATAGTTTTGAAGCCATCCTTTAGTTTTTCAAATTGGTTTTTGACTTCTTCCGAGTCCTGGAGCTGCTTTTTTAAGCCTTGGTTTTCGTTCTTTAATGCTTCAGTGGCCAAGGAAGATGACTCCAGTTCTTTTATGCAGCCTTGCAATTTTGCAATTTCTATGGCCGACTTGGCATCTTCTTTACGCTTCAGCATTAGTGCTTGTGATACCTCTGTACAGGAGAGAGGTCAAATAATTGTGGCCAGTAAGTAGCATGCAGGGTATGGGGTTTACAGTTCTCGTACCTTGCAGCTTAAACTGAAGTTCATCCACCTGGGATGAATGGACTTTCAGATCAACCAATAGGCGTCCGACTTCAAGCCTTTCCCTAGCAAGTTGGTCTTCTAGATCCACGGCTTTTGCACAGTGCCTTTCTACAAGTTGCAAAAGTTTGCTTTGGCTAGCCATATGGGTTTTCAAGGCCTACAACAACGTTAAGATGTATATGTGTCGATCTGCAGCTATATTCAATTATTATTATTATTATTATTATTATTATTTTTTCCAGAAGAAAAGCATACCTGGAACGAGTGGTAAGCCTTTTCAGTGTGCTCCTCGAAGGTCTTCAACTCGGCTTGCTCTGCCAACTTGTCAAATCCTGCAATAGCGAATTTGCCAACGTGGTATACCAACCTGGCAGGCAGGGTTTCTTCTGGATGCCTTCTTTCACCACTCGGTGGATGGGAGTAGGCGTGATGTTTTCCTCCAGACCGATGGGATATTCATAGGAAGGTTCTGGCATCTTCTCAAATGCCAACGATGGTTCTTCTGGTTTGGTGGAAGCAGGAGTACTAGCAGCCATGGCCATCTCCGGAGCATTTAGGTCTGGAACAGTGGGGCTCTTAGAATGGCTGGCCTCCGGTTGAGTATATTTTAGAGCATTCCTCGAATCACTCGGCTTCTTTGCAGAGTGCTCCAGAACATCATCTCAAGATGTCTTGTCAAATGGAGAAGCCTGGTCTTTTTTAGGAACTAAGCTTTGTGGCGGGGTTTCATGAGATGACAACGTCCCTATTGACCTACCAAACAAATAAGGGTTACATAGACAGCTACTGGAAGGCTAAGAATCAAGTTATGCTACTTTGCTTACCTTGGGCGGCGTTTAAATTTTAAGCCTGACACCTTTTGTGGGGGGCTAGTCGGCCTTGAGTTTTCTGTCGTGCCCATAGGCTCCTTAGTGGCGCCTGTCTTGCTCTTCTCACTCGGACGGACTTGTTCTTCTACAGTCTTTGCCTTATTATCTTCTTTCATGGTCCGCGGAGTGGTGGAGGTCTTTTCTGAAGCTGTCTTCTTAGCTTCTTCTTGCAGTCTAGCTATCCTTTCAGTCAGAGACTCTTCTTCATCAGAATCTTTAATGTGTGCCTTGCGACGCTTGGGGGCTGATGGCCGTGTGGGTGATTTTCCTTGAGGCATTGGAGGCAATGGTGGATTGGACACATAAACATCAAGGTTCTAGAATACGTGCAAAATATTAATCACTGCTAAAGATAGAGGATATAGTATCAACTGTCGAAGAGGTGAACAGATAACTTACAGGACGTCTGTCAGTTTTGGCATGATGTCCGTATTTCACGTTCCCTTGGACCCAGTTAAGCAGCGACGAGAATATATTCTCTAAATGCAGAGATAATTCCCTATCTGATAATTCTTCTGACACCTCTATTGTGGGATCTGAACCCATTTTAAACTTCCATCCAGGAATGTGTCGTTTCTTGATGGGTTGCATGCGACGATATATGAAGTTTGCGGCAACATGTACTCTAGTATATCCTTTGGACTTCAGAAATGCAATTTCCTTCAGTATGGCATCCACCTGAGATTGCTTGTTTGGAGCGGCTTTTTCTGACCACTCGTGACGTGGCGTAGGGGCTTCAGCTGTCATTTTTGACAGAGGCGGGGCATGGTTCCCGTGATAGAACCAGTCTGCATGCCAACCTTTGTTTGTGGAGGGAAGGGGTACTTCGATGTACTTGGATTTATTCCTTAACTGGAAGCCAGCCCCTTCGATCACACTGTAGTTGTTCGATTTCAAGACAAACAATTCCTTGAAAGTATCAAAATGGGGATGAATCCCCAGGAATACCTTACAAAGATGGATAAAAATGGCAATATGAAGGATTGAGTTGGGGTTCAGGTTGTGAGGTTGATGCCATAAAAGAAAAGCAGACCATGAAAGAAGTCGCAACAGGGAATTCCAAATCCGCGGTAGAAAAATAAGGAGAAAATAGTGATTTGGTTGACCGAAGGTTGGGGAAATTTCTGACCTATAGCTTTGATCCATCCGCCGGTTTGTTGATCTTGAAGCACTCCGTCAATCACCATCCTGTTGATCTTTTTCGCATCCATGGCCGATGCTGGGAATTCTTGGATGGCGGTGGGGATGTCGTACACGGCTTCTTCCTCGCCTTTCTCAGGAGATGATTGCTTCTTGGACTGGGCTCTGGTGCTTTGGCGGGTTCGCTTTGGTGCCACTAAGGCAAGCGAGTAGCTGCGCAGAGATGTTGGGGGAAATGGAGCTTCGAGATCTAGGGCTTCAGTGTCTATGACGGCGGTGACTATGAAATGAAGATGAAGGGATGCGGCTATTTCGGCGGCACTTATATAAGGGGCTGATAACCTAACGGGTCATGGGTTCTCTTAACCTATAAGTTCAGACTCGTGCATTGGCAGGCGCATTTATTGTCTCATTAAAAATCATTTTGGAGTTAACCTTGGATGTTATGGGTTTCGATGTTAGTGACAAATCTCTCGGCTTGTTATAGGATTGGTCTTGGCATTGGAAAATTTTGTAATTTGGGTTAAATCAGTCGAATGGTTACGATTTCAACCATGGAAATTGTATCTTTTGAGATTTTATGATTAATCACTCGGACGGTTATGATTTCAACCATGGAAATTGAACCTTTCGAGATTTTGTAATAAATCACTCGAATTGTTACTATTTTAACTTTGAAGTTTGTATTTTTCATGATTTCGTGATAAATCATTCAGATTGAGGGCTGTATTTTTTTTATCATTTGTGTTAAAATATTCTACTTGATACATCACCAATCTTGGGAGCTGTAGAAATTGAATTTTGTTATAAATCACTCGGACGAAGGAGGCATCAGTATTGAGGCTGTATTTTTAAATTGGTGATGCATCACTCTAAGTGTATCTGAAAATCGTATAGTCGAGTTTAAATGTTTATTATGAAGCAGCGGAAGACTCAGATATCATTATGCTTAAGCTCATAAGATATTTTCTTAAAAATAATCTTTTGAGCTGGGGGCTATGATTGGTTTTGTATATTGGAAATTTATTTTTGAAAGAACTCAGAAGTTGCTTCGGTAAAAACTCAACGCCTTTTGAGTTGGGGGCTATATTCATAGAGTATGCCTTTTTTTCAGGCATTCGTGAAGATTAGTTATCAAGTACAATAAAAGAAGTACTTTTAGATTTCAGAATATGTCGAGATGATTCAAGGCGATGCTTCAAGATGGAAAGTTCTTGGGGGCTACTGTGGGACATATGTATCCGGGATACCTAACCACTCGGCTATATGGCCGAGTGGGCCGGGGGCTCGGTTTTGATGTATTTGGCCTAGGAGATATTTACTTAGATATTTGTTTGAGTAAGCAGCAAGATAGGTTAGAAGATATGTCGGATAGATAGAATCTGTTGTAACCGACTAAAAGATTACCATGTAAACATCTGTCCTTCGGATATATAAGGAGGGCAGAGGGCCTTTGGCAAAGGAGAGACTCGTATTGGAACCCTAATTCTAGTGAGAACCCTAGCAATACAGAAACACCAAATATGACGTAGGGTTGTGTGACATCCCATGTCACAAAATGAAGTTAACTAAACCTAACCTCAATTAAGGACTAAGCTAGACTATGATTAATCCATGTGCCAAAGGATAAAGAAAAGAAACCTAGTAAATTAAATTCCAAAATATTCAAATATGGGTCACTCAAAAACATCATAAAAACCCATTAAAGTACCCAAATGTTTTTACATATTCTGAAGGGTCATACTAAAATAGAATTTTGAGAATTTTTCCAGAATTTTTCGTAACCATTTAATACCCTTAAAAATTCCCCCAAAGTCAGAAAAATGTATTTCGGGTTTGGAATTTTCATAATTTCTCAAAGCAAAACTAGCAGGTGCACCCAAAAGCAACGTTGGAGCACACGTTTCACTGAACCAACACAAAAATTTGTGTCAATTTTGGAGCACGGGAACGTGTCCAATTGTATCAAACCCGAGTCCAAGTTCAAGTCAAGCCGGGTCATCCCCCCTTCTCTTTCCTTTTTCCCCTCCGGCCAGTCTCCGATCGACACCGACGGCAACGTACAAGCCACCGTCTGTTCCTGTAGACCCATCCTGGCCACTGCTCCGCTGAACCGCGCTTGTGCCACCGGCCAGCATTGAAGCCCCGCCGGAGGAGCCACTCCCTGCCCGACAATGCGCCGCCCGCGCTCTCTCCCTCTCTCGGTTCTCTCTTCCGCCGGCCAAGGATAAAGGATCAGCAGCGGCTCAACCACCCCATTCCCCTCCCTCTCTGCTCGCAAGCACTCCCGCACGCCCCAGGTGCTCCTGCAAGGTCGCGCAGCGTTGCTACCGTCGTCTTCCTCCTCTGCCACAAGGAGACCCGGCGAGCTCCCCTGTTTCGGGTCGCCTGAGCGCCACCGCGTCCGGACCTGGCTAGGCAGCCCCCTCCTTCCTCTTCCTCTCACAAATCAACGCGCCAGGGAGTGCTCTCGCAGCCTACTGATCCCCTCACTCACCCGTGCAGAAACGTCACCGGAATTTGGAGAACCCGAGCCGCCGCCGGCCACCGCTCGGAGAGGGCTCACGGCGACGACCACCCTCCCGGCCACCCCAACTCCAGCCAACGCGTCGACGAGCACCGCGGCACCCAGGTGATGCTTCTGGACCTTCCCTCTTGCCGATTCCATCTCTGGGCGTGCCTGTCGCCGTCGGCCGTCGTCGAGCTTCGCCGCCGCTCGTCGCCGGCAGAGCTCCAGCAGCCCCCGCTCCGGCCACCACGACCCACGTGACCGCCTTGGGTCACTGATCACATAGGGCATCACCGAGTCCCGAGCCTCCCTGTCGATCGCCGCCGGCGAGCCAGCAGAGCCACGCCGCCGCGCGCGCGGGGGGGAATTTGAAATTGGCCAGTGGCAGATTTGTAAATAGGAGTGAACTTTGAATAAACTTCAAAATTCAATATCTCGAGAAATACAAGGCCAAAAATTGTGAAATTAATTTTGTTCAACTCCTAAAATCTTGCTCTACCAGAAAAATAGGATCAAGTCCAAGTTTATTCAGTAAATTAAATTATTTAATCCATCAAAGTCACAACCCTAATTTGCTTAATAAATTCATAAGTAATTATGTGTAAATGGTAAATTCATGAAATTTGCTCAGTAAGCATTTCAGGGCATCCTTAAACTTTCTGCAAAAGCACATTTCCATTTTTATGCATATTCTCAGTATTATTGCATAATCCTCATTTTTAGTAATTGAATTTATATAAATTATTGGCTAGGAATTTATTCATGAAATTTGGCATTTATGTTCCTTATGCACTTGTACACTTATGAAAAATCCCATGAAAAATTTGAAGTTACCTAAGTACAAATTTTCTGTCGAAAGTGATCAATTGCTAAGAAACTAGGGATTTCTTCATATAAATGTTACTTTATGTGTGTATTTGATGAAAATAAGCATAAATTAATTTCTGGAAGTCCATGCAAAATAACTCATCTTTACATTGCAGTAGGATTTCTCCTTGTGTAATTATATACTTTGGTTCTTGACTAACTATATAAACTAGAACTAGTGATGCAACTAAAGAGCCATTTTATGTATAGTATTAGTTTGCATATGGTCACTTTAGCTAAGTGGCTCAAAAATGAACTTTCTGAAATTTAACCCTAAGTACTACATTGTCATGTCATCATCAGCCTATGATGTCAATTAATCAGCATTTAGGCCATGCTCATGTTAAAGTGGACATACACCAAGAGTGTGATGATTAAGAAATTGCGTTCTAGTAGCTAGAAGTTTGTCCCTTCAAAAATTCAGTAGCTACCATGTCATACTTAAGTATGCAACCCTAGTCATGGATGAGTGATTAGTCCATTAATTTATTTGTTGAGAAAGTACCATGAATCTTCATGCCATGCATTCCATCTTTAGTTACGAAAACTCCATGAACCCTTGTGTATTCCTTAAGCATTGATGCATGTCCATTCCATATAGGAATCGAGACCGTGGAAATCACACCGGACCAGCAAGGAGCTGAAGTGCACTTTGGTGACGACGCTAACTACGATCACACCCAAGGCAAGCCCCGGTGCATAACCCATTTTATCACTCGAGTCCTTTTTCTTTATCACAAGTTAGGAACATTGTATTGTGCATTAAGTGTAGGACTTGGATGAGACACACTTGCATACTCCCGCACTGACCTATGATTAGTATGTTAGTAAGCTTTTCCGTTAGCAAATGCTATGCTTAAACTAGTGGACTCAACGGTAGGTTATAGAGTCAACTATGATTCAATTGGTTGATGAACTTGATAAAAATGGAGCACCTATCGTTGTAACTCCGCGAACAAGTATCGAACTGTACCAAGTGCATACCTTTAATATGGGAATTAGTAAACCTAGTAACTTGGGCGCCGTATTGTTGGACGGCCATACTCATCGATCCAGAGGTGATGTGAACAGCACGGTGGTTGCACGGGTTTGAGGACCGCTGGAGAGTGCATGGGTTAAGCCTCGGATACGAAGTACTGTATCGCGGGGAGGACGTGTACTCGGGATCGATGGCCCCAGATCGACTTTATAGCAATCTTGTGAACGGTGGCCATACGTGTTCTTAAATGATGCGTATGTCGTGTATTTGGGCTTTTTCCTGCAGGATGTAAATCGATTCGAATTGCCGTCCCTCGCGGTTATGAGTACCTCTTGTTCGAGCAGCGGCAATGATATGTTAAGTAGTAAAGTTATGGTTAAGTTTTCTGAAATTTATTTATGCTATGGATACATGTTGCTATGATGTATTGCTCTTCAGCTATATTCATGTCTTAGCAGCTAGCTAGACTCACCGTAGCTGTGTTCTTTAATAAGCAAAGTAAAATCTTGTTTAAGGAAATTGAAAGTGCAGCATAGAACTAATAGGAGCTTTTTATGCAATTATCAAATAAACCCGGTCAGCCCCCTGCATACTATGAGTCGGTTTTAGCAAACCGGTTGACGGGTAAGTCTTGCGGAGTATGTTAGATACTCAGGCTTTGCGTTGCTGTTGTTTTTCAGGTCTTCCTCAAGCGACCTATTGTGATTGTTGTAATAAGCTTGTGTGGGAAGGTGAGGAGCCTCAAAACTGGACCATCGAATGGGTCCCTAGTTCCCCTAACCAGGGTGAGTGAGCCATCGCCATAGGGCTGGCATGGTTCACGTAGACAACGTCGTGTTTTGTCGTTTCACCGCTTCCGCAAATTTGTGTAATATGTACTAAGGACATATACATGCAGATCTGAACTTAATTATATTCTTCCTCTGGACTTGTAATATTATGCACTTAAGTGATGTAATGTTGTAAATAAGGAATGCTCATGTGTGAATGTTGTGTATGGTTACTTCGTTAACCATCTTCTAAGACGATCCTGTACGACATACTCTACTTTTCGGAGTAGGGTTGTCACAGGTTGTTATCCTCCGGAAGGCCTGAACCTGTATATACCATGTGTCCTGTGTATACCTGGCCAACGGACCGTGCCAGGCCGGCCAGGCACGAGCTCGTCACGGGTCGGGCCGTAGGCTTAACGGGCCGGCACGGCCCATCTACTTAATGGGTCGTGCCATGCCGGCCCGACAGGCCTGTGCCCAAGCCCAAGCACGGCACGGCTCGTCTTACACGGGCCGGGCCGGCCCGTCGGCCCAATGGGCTATTCGGGCCGGGGATGGTCTGAAGCCCGATTAAATTTTATATGTGCAATTTTTTCTCCAAAATTTGAATATTTATATACAAAAATATTTTCTATCAATAAATTTGAACTAAAAAAATATGATTTTTAATATAAATGTCAGAATATTAATTATTTTATTTGACGGGCCGTGACGGGTCGGGCCGTGCCTTACTGGCCAAACGGGCTATTGAACAGGCTAGACGGGCCACGCTAAATGGGCCGTGCTCGGGCCGGCCCGACGGGCCTGTGGCTAGGCCCAGGCACAGCCTATGACGGGTCACGGGCCGGCACGGCCCGTCAAGCATCATGCCGGGTCGGGCCAAAATAGGCGGACCTCGTGTCGGCCCATTTAGCCCGGCCCACTTGACCAGGTATAGTTCTGTGTCTATCGATCATCCATACTCATATGCATACCTAGATCTACTATCGAGAATATCTCTCGATAATAGGCTAGTGTGTTTGGCTTTCACACTTGCTTCATCATGAACACTAGCATGCATAGCATTTTGGTCTATGAGAACTTGTAGGTTGCAATGATTGTTAGATTCTAGTAGTGTAAATTGAAGTATTTGGATACGTGAGCAACTTACCGATTCAACCCCCCCCCCCTCAGTACGCCTTCGGTCCTTACACCCTAACCTATCTCGAATCAACCAACAACAATTAATAGAAATAAAATCTTGCTAGATGAAATGAAGGAGGGGGCTCACCGCTGCTCGGAGGCCAAGTTTCGTCGACAATGGCGACCTCCCCATGCCGAAGCAAAGTGCCGATGGCGGTGGCGACCGCGGTGGAAGGGAAGAGCCTCGGGTGTGGAAAGAAAGAAAGGAGGAAAAGTAACAAGAGGCGGAACGTGACCGACCATAAGGGTCGAATTGGGTTGCTCCAACCCGATGGGCGCGACTCAAGCCCCGGTCGCGCTAAAGGAATCAACGCGGCTCATTTGCCACCCTGGCATGCACCTGCCGATGTAGAACGGGCATGCCGACATGTCACCCGGACGCGCCAGGTCATTTGGCGCGAGCATGGTCATGGTTGTGTCATGTCGATTGGCGCGATCGGGTTCAACACAATTTAATATTAAAATATTAGATATAAAATGTTTATTTTTTAAAAAAATCACTAACATATCATTTATTACTATTAGGAGAGTCAGATCATGTGGATGGACACAAATCTTGATGGAAGCGAGCCTGATTACATGCACCAAGAGGAAGATGGATTGGATTTGGTGGCGTCGTCATTCCTTCTCCTTCTCCGCCCGGATTCACTTTCCTATCACTTTGTTTGCCGGTTGTGATATGCCACTGAATCTGCGTTTTTGTGATTTTTATCACAACTTATTTGAAATGAAGCATACATTTACCATGACTCTATTACAAGTAGGTTAACAGTGATAACAGAGTAAGGAAAGGATAAAATTACTTTTTTGTGATTTTACTACAAATTTTAACATTCCCCATGTACAATAGATTTTGAAAGTTTTTCGAACTGTGAAAAGACAACTTTGATAATTTTGAATAATTTTAGATAAATTTGACAAATTTTAATAGCAATTTGCATATTCAACACATATTTCCTCATAGAACAATATAGACTAGATATTATATGTCCACATCCACACATCATGTAGCAACAACATAGTAGTCGTATTATATGTCTACTATAGCTGTCCATAATAAAATAGCATAACTATTACATGTCCATGTTCAGAACATCCATAATCAATAAAAGCACCAACAAAAGATAGGAGATCACAGTTCAAAGTATGCAGCAAGCCTTCCTCATGTGCCTTGGTGCCTTGTGATCATCTCTTTAGAGCTCTATCTACCAAGCTAAAATATGACCCAACTCTTCTAATATTAAGTTTCAAACAAATGTCAAGGGCCCTACAAATGAATGAGCATAACAAGATTTAAGTTCACATACTATATGAGTCCAATTTCAATTTCACAAAAACAAGATTTAAGTTTACTTACTTCTTCCGTTTATATTTACATGTTATTTTAAGATTTTCAACTTTTTCATAATTACATGTTATTCTCGCTTTCTAATGCACATTTCTCTTTTTTCAATATAATATTTTCTTTTCCCACTACATCTCTATTTCTATCTCTCTCTTTTTTGTTTTTAGTGTACCTATCTTTTTATCTATTCTTATTTTCCATGTCTAATTCTAAAACGATATCTAATATCTAAATATGAACGGAGAAAATAGCTTGTACTGTCATGACGCGCTTGTACCTGCTCCCGCGCCTGCTCCAGCTGCTGCGCTAGGCCCCAGCTCTAGCGCACGTGCTCCTGCTCCTGCGCCATGCCGCACCCGCCCGAGCTCCAACGCACCCTCGTCTGAATGTCCGCCCGGCCGAGCGCCGACTCGAGCACCCGCCATACCTCCTGTAGCCATGCCACTCCGCCTCCCCACTTTGTCCATGCGCCGTTGCGCCGCCTCCGGAACTCCTGTGCTGCGCGAGTTAGTTGACAGAGAGAGGAGAGAGGCCACAACAGGAAAAAGGATAGGATTAGGTTGGTTCAGTTCGGCAGGGATATTTTCATCCATTCCCCATCCTTTTCTTTTTTAAAAGTTGTTTATTTCATTCCGTCTTAAATTATGATAAACGATGACTTCAATCGAAAAAAATTATGGTAAAATCACAAAAATGCAGATTTAGGATTAGAATTATAATTAGACGTTAGATTGATGGTAGATTCGTAATTTCCCGATAGTTTATATTAGAGAAACGTGATAGAACGGGACAAGTTATCACACTGAAGAGAAAATAAATCGAGATATACCCACCACAGACCACACCCGCCCTCTGTCTGGTCCTTGGAGGGGAGGAGATTGGCTATAGCCTAAAGCAGAGGTGGAAAGGGGAGCGAGGCGGGGGCTTCCTCCGGCGGGAAACAGCAATTTTTTCGCGAGGGCCCCAAAATTCCCCAAAACCCATCGGCATCGCCACCATTGTTCACCGAACCCTAGTTGAGGAGCGCAAACCCTAGCCTTGCCCGCGGCCATGGTGATCGCCGTCGACGGCGGCGGCTTCGTCCACGAGGAGGAGGAGGGAGACCGTCCCACCCGCTACCTCCCCATCGGTCACGTCTACTCCGCTTCCGCCCCCGCCCCCGCCCCCGCCCCCAGTCCGCGCCCGCCGCTACCCAAGAAGCCACGCGTCGACGGCGGCGGCAAGCCTCCCGTGAAGGTGTATTATCGGCGCCGCCACAAGAAGCCGCGGGTAGAGGATCTGTTGCCCTCGCCCGCAACGGCCCCGCCTGCACTACTCGAGCGCGAAGAAGAGGAAGAGGCCGGGCCCTCTCGGCGGAAGAGCTCCCTCAAGTACGAGCTGCTTAGCCTCGGGTCTGTCCCACCTGCATTGCGCGGGGACAGAGACGTCTATCGGGAGGAGCTTGGGCGGCTGCGGGGGCGGCCCAGGCGCGGTGGAGGAGCTGGACAGATGGTTTCCTTCTCTGAGTCTGAGAGGCGGTGCCCAGGCAGGCCAAAGGGGTCGGTCGGGAGGCGATGGGTGGAGTGAGTTGGATATGCGCATGATGTTTGCATGACGGTTTTCATCTGAAATTCTTCCGTTTTAATGGGAAATCAAGCTTGCATTGATGCTGTTTTTGTTGCAGGCTGGATATCGAGGGCACAGTTCCTAACGCCTTTGTCGGATTAGCGTGCAAGGTGTGAGGTCCTGAGAAATTTTTCCTTTTATTTTCTCCTTTTTCTTGGAAATGCTGGGTTGTTAGAACCTGAATTGATTTCGGATACAGGTTTTCTGGCCGCTGGACGATGATTGGTACAAGGGTTCCATCACGGCATACAATGAAGCAACTAAGAAGCATTCTGTATGTTCTCTCCCTTAGTGGTGTAAAGACATGTTCTTTTGGTCTTCAGCTAGCAAAGATCCTCCAATATTTGTTGAGATCAGATTATGTTTGCTTATACTATTTCAATTTCTATATTGTGCTGCTATAAAGACTTGTTTGCTTGATTTTGCAAATGCTTGATGCAGTTGACATTTGAATTGTTTGGCCACTCAGTTTTTCATCAGTTGTCTGAATCTTAAATGTTCAACTTCAAGTGTTTGACATGGTACCTTAATGAACTGCAGGTAAAGTATGAAGATGGTGAATCAGAAGAGCTTGGCCTTTCTGATGAAAGGATCAAATTTTTTATTTCCTCTAAAGAAATGAAGTCTCTGAATCTGAAATTTGGAGTTTCCAATCAGGATAAAAAGGGATATGAGGAGTTGCTTGCACTTGCTATTGGCTTTCATGACTACCAGAGTCTTGATCCAGGTGATCTTGTGTGGGCTAAAATTACAGGTATTCTGCACTCTTGTTCTCAACTGCTGACTGGTCATGTATGGTGCTATACTTGAATTTGAGGGTTATTGCCTCGTTTTCTTCGGCATCATGTAATTTCAACTTTCATTCCTATATTCAGATGTACCGTAACACAGGTTTAATACAATCTGTATGTCTGTTGCTTCATGTATTCTGTCATTTGGGTGAAATTTTATACTATCTTCCGATCACACCATTCTTCATGCTCTGTCATATTTGGTAGATGGTTTTGCTGAGACCCTTTTGTAGAAAATGTCTCCTATTACTGAAGCTTGCATGCCTTTGGGAGCTTTACTTTTTTCTTTCTTAGATTGCCTGATGTTTTAGTGTCTTTGTCATCTTTGAGTGGCCACCTTTGGGTTTTGCTCTTTGGTTGCCATTTTAGTTCCTAAGGCTAAACTACACAGGCGCATGCAGTTCCCTTTGTATTTAAGATTTTCTCATAGATGTAGTGGATTTAGTTTATTTCTTTTATACCCCTTTCCGTTTTTCTATTTTCAGTTCATTGCTCTCTCTTGGTCGTCCAAAATTATCCTGTTCTTTCTAATTTGGCCTGATGTGCTTCAACAGGTCATGCAATGTGGCCGGCTGTCGTGGTGGATGATTCTGATGTACCTGCAAACCGGGCTTTGAAGCCAGTTCGATTGGATCAATCAATACTTGTTCAATTCTTTGGTACTCATGATTTTGCAAGGTTGATCCCGTATAAAGAATTGTGACAGCAGTTTGACTTTATTTTCTTGGAGCTACAAGTCGTATTTTTTTTCCCTCAGGGTTAAGTTGAAGCAGGCAGTGCCATTTCTGAATGGCCTTTTTTCATCTTTGCATCTGAAATGCAAGCAAACAACTTTTGGGCGGAGCTTAGAAGAGGCAAAAGAGTATGTGCCTTGAACTAATTTTGCGCAAGTAAATAATCTTCAACATTTTCTGGGGATAGATGGTACTGAAAGGTATTCTTTTATCTGCATGCCTTTTGTTATGATCGTTTGATTATTTTGTTCTGTAGATTTCTCCGCACACAGAAGTTTCCAGAAATTATGTTACAGCTTCGGAAATCTGTTCGATATGATAGTTCTGATGTTAAATCCTCAGAAGACAGGGTTGAATCTTGTGGTACTTTTTCAGAAGATAGAGCAACAGAGAATGGAGAAAACTATGAAGAAATGACCGAAATAGACCTAGGTGATCTTCGTGTAAGAACTTTAGGTATGCCTTCAACCAATAAAAGAATGTACTCCTGCTGTCCCATATTACTTGTCATTGTATCCTCCAGTTTTCCCAAATTACTTGTTATTCTCACTTCCCAATGCACATTTCTCTTTCCAATACATTCCTGTCTCTTCTCCTTGTTTGCTGTGCACCTACCTTTTCTACCTCAATTTCTGTGCCCAGAGCTAAAATGACAAAGTAAATTGTGACAGAGGGAGTAGCATTTTCTATTTTTGTCTACCGAGAACATAATACTTCGGTTTTCTTGCCATAACTTGCATCTTTTAGCAAGCATTTTAGTGGTGTTGCCTAACTTTTACCTGTTGACTTTTTATCCTAGTGTATTATTTGCTCTTTAGTCCTTTTGTTGTCTGACAAATTTTTATCTTATGAGTTCCTTTTCAGGAAGGATAGTATCTGATTCAGACCATTTCCATAATAAAAAACATATATGGCCTGAAGGATATACTGCTTTCAGGAATTTCATGTCAATAAAAGGTGATTGTTCACCTTCGGACTTGTCATTAACTGTTTGCAGCATAGTTTCGTTAATAGATGATATTATTCTTGTAGATCCACATTCAGTAACAACCTACAAGATGGAAGTGTTAAAGAGCTCAGATACAAAAGCGCGTCCACTGTTTAGAGTAACCTCAGATGATGGAGTGCTGGTAAGCGAATTAACAATTCTTGTCTAACTAATGCTATTGTCATAGTTTTGGACAAAACTTGTAGTGCTGCATGATAGACATGTATGAAAACTTGTTCTGAAACTTGAAGTAGTACTGTTGGAATTAATCTTTATCGCAACCTAAATGCTTAGGAATAAATCTTGATAAGCTATTTGTATTATTTGTATCACCATTATAAATATATCTTCATACATAGATGTAAATATGCTTCAGTAGAAAGTTGGTACTCCATTTCTACTCTAGCTTAAAATTACCATAATGACTAATGAACCTTGAGCTTTACTGTCTTATTGCCCTTTCACCATATGATTTAGTTGTCCTATGATTCTGTTTGCATCCTTTTCTAGGTTCTCTTCTTATTTGCTTCTTGTCACCTTTTATTAATCTGTTCGTTTGTCTAGAAACAAACTGTTATGTGCAAGCCTAGGGCTGCTGCCCTAGGCCGGTTATGGAGGTGGCGGCAGCTAGGGCAGGGGCGGCGGCTAGGGCAGAGAGAGAGAGAGAGAGAGAGAGAGAGAGAGAGAGAGAGAGCTGAGAGATAAAAGGGATTAAACCCTAATTCCTTTCTTGCCTTGATCTGATTACAATCCCCTCATTATATAGAGGGGGCTAACTTGGCTGCTAAGTAACCTATTACAATTTATATACAAAATATCTAAATTACTTAATGGCAAAGGAACCTAGGCGGGGCGTCTGCTACAGTAACCGCGTGAACAGTGCCCCATGGGCCCCCTTGTTGCTCTCTAGCTGGCCCATTTGGTAGCTTGCAGGTCTGGGCCTTTTGGCCCATAACACTTCCGCCCGCGTTGAGAACCAACACGTCCTCGTGCTGGGAAATCCTCCTCCTGGAGCCACTCATCGGGATGCTTGACGAAGGTTGCTGCTGAATGGTCACTATCAAGTTGCTCAAGACAATACCAGTAGTCAAGTGTCTCGTAGTGCTATCAACGTCCAGCAAGAAGCGAAATCCAAGGCTGCCAATGAAACCATTAGTGATGAAATGATGAGACGACGACCGAAGGATATTCCTATGAACAACACGTTTGGCAGGAGCATCAATGAGTTCCCAGGGCACCCCAAAATCAATAGCAAAGGTGTTAGACTCCGATGGTGGCGCCACGAAGAAGTGATGTTCAAGCGTCGGCGCATGAAGGAGAAGACCATCAGAGAGCACATGGCGAACTGAGGTAGGTAGACCATCTGAAGAGCGTGAATTTGGCAAGACATGATAACTAATAGCTACATGGCAAAGCATAGTCTCATCACTATCCACCAAAAGAGAGGCCAGCAAGCGAGGTAGCAGCGGCGACGACCCTGGTAAGTAGATACTAGATACGGCCATCAAAGCAGATCAAATCGGCCTGCATACCCCAAGCCCGAGGTGCAGCA
Source organism: Eleusine coracana subsp. coracana (assembly GCA_032690845.1). Taxonomy (NCBI): domain Eukaryota; kingdom Viridiplantae; phylum Streptophyta; class Magnoliopsida; order Poales; family Poaceae; genus Eleusine; species Eleusine coracana. The sequence goes on along the minus strand of CM064428.1, from coordinate 37,668,276 downwards.
CCGCTTTGGACGAAAGAGACGAGACTGGAGAGCACAGAATCCTCAATGATGTCACGGCGAATGTCGGTGTAGGTGCTGAACCCGGAGCTGAAGAAGTCAAAGCTGCCTGTAGGGCCGCCCATCACAGCAAGGGGGGCATGTGGCTGCATTTGGGAGCCTCCTACCAATGGTGACGGCTCCCGAGGCTCCACCCAAGGAAACATTGGCTCTTCCAATGCCGGCTGGTGGTGTTGACGATGCCCGGAGTCAATGTCGAGCAACAGAATATGGCGCCCATCATGGAAGAAAGACATAGACAATGAAGCAAAGTCCCACATAATAGGCCCAAGAGAAGTGAGCCAAGGTGTACCAAGCACGATGTCGATGTCATCCGGAAGGTTCACAGTGAAGATGTCCAAGGTATGTACATCCTCGCCCAAGATGAGAGGGAGAGCTCCACAAAGGCTACGACTAAGAATACGCGAACTCGAGGCAAGTGTCACGTCTAAAGCAATGCGACGAAGAGGCAACATCCTAGCATTGGCGATGGAGAGGTCGATGAAGTTGTGCATGGCGTCAGAGTCAAGGACATCATCGATGTGGAGGGCGCCGTCCATGATAGCCGTGAAGTCATGCTCATCCTGTGGGGCTTGCCGTGGCTCATCAATGTCCACCCACGGCTTGTAGGGTGTGAATAATGTGCCCCCTATGACGAGAATGGCCAACCTGGCCGTGACGGGTGGTGTTCCTTCATCTATGTTGTGGAGCACCAAGTGGCCATCATGGTTGTGGGAGGGCATGGGCAGAAGTAGAAGCACTAGATAGTAAGCAACAAACAACCAACGAATAAATTTGAAACACTTACTGTTGATTGATCCTGTTTTCCATTCCTTTGGAGTGCCGGTGCCAATCAGATAAGATGCTTGTATCATGAAAGCAAGGACAGCCATAGAGATGTCTTGATAGTTGTTGCAGTAGGCGACATCATTCTCGTTGGAAGTTTTGTGCAGCTTGCCTCCAGAATTAGTGCCTAAGATCATATGAGGCACCTCAAAGATAGCCTCCGTGGAGCCCACTAAAACTGCAGCCGGAGCGGAGAGTGGATCTCCCGATGTCAGATCAGGGAGGATTAACTTGGTAGGGAGCTGGTGGAAGGTATTCTTAAAGGGGGCAACAACTTGCGGGGGTGTCGTGGCGAAGATCTGAGCGGTGGAAACAATCTCTTGGGAGATGTGGGCATCCACCTTGGAGAAAATAAGCGTGGGAGGCTCCTCTATGGTGTCCAGATCTGGCGCAGTGAAGGGATCAATAGCACCAATGCAACAGCTGGAATTGATGACCCGTGCAGCTGATGAGGCAGAAGTTGCTACAGTTGCAGGGTCGTGGATGACCTCCGTAGTGATTGGGATTTCCTGTGATGCAACTGGATCAGCCCCGGCGACCAGATTTGACTCATGAACAGCAGCGCCCTTGTAGTTGCCAGAGTTGATGACAGGGGTGGGGTCCTGTCCAAAGGCACAATGGCACCCTTGTTGATGTCGTTGGCCTAGTTGATCTCCGCTATAGCAGCAGTAGCTACCGCCTCCATGCTGGGTTGTTGTCGACAATGGCAGGGACGATCTCCAGGAAAAACGGGGCGGCCACCTTAGGGAAAGCGATCATGGTGGTCTCCTCCATGGCGTCCAGGTCTGCCGCGGCAATAGGAGCTGAAGACATGTTGAAATTTAGAGAGAGAGAGAGAGAGAGCTGAGAGATAAAGCTAAATTTAGAGAGTCTGCTCGAGGTGCAGGAACCACTCTCGCATCTCGTTGCCGGACTCGTCGAGGGAAGCCATGGAAGTGATGGTGGAAGGATCGAACAAGGTCTCTGAATACCAGGTGTTATGTGCAAGCCTAGGGCTGCTGCCCTAGGCCGGTTATGGAGGTGGCGGCAGCTAGGGCAGGGGCGGCGGCTAGGGCAGAGAGAGAGAGAGAGAGAGAGAGAGAGAGCTGAGAGATAAAAGGGATTAAACCCTAATTCCTTTCTTGCCTTGATCTGATTACAATCCCCTCATTATATAGAGGGGGCTAACTTGGCTGCTAAGTAACCTATTACAATTTATATACAAAATATCTAAATTACTTAATGGCAAAGGAACCTAGGCTGGACGGCTGCTACAGTAACCGCGTGAACAGTGCATGGGCCCCCTTGTTGCTCTCTAGCCGGCCCATTTGGTACCTTGCTGGTCTGGGCCCTTTGGCCCATAACACAAACATAAAAATGTTTTTTTTTTGTAAGTTCGGTCTGAATTAATCTGCGTCGAATGGCATATAGAGCTGTTTTGTAGTGCTTTGTTGTTAGATTTTTTCATGTTGGATACTCAAAGTCCTAAAGTTAATTAAGGTTCTTAATTGCTTAATATGATACCTGTCAACATTAGTTGGTTGGATCCAATAGAGGCACACTGGTCCATTCTATAACTTGTCATATCAGTCTAAAAGCAATTAATTTTTCTTGTTCGAAACAAAATATGAAAAAGCTAAATTGTACTCCCTCTGTCCCAGTTTATTTGGCCTTCTGGCTCTGTTTCTTGTGTCCAGGTTCATAGCATCTTCTAGGAATCTGAGATAGAGCTAAAATGTCAATTATTTTGGGATGGAGGGAGTAGCTAAGAAGTAACTAGAGTATTGAATTCTGAATCCCTTTTTATTCTTGCGCACAAAAGCTTTGGATTCAGTTTGACAGTGTCTAAAATGTTTTTTTAGCTTCTTTATTTATATACATCAAAGGTACACCTTAGTGAAAGCTTAGATTCAGGGTATATCTATCTTCTTGGAAGAGGTTTTCTATTCGTGCCACTACAAGTTATAGTCCCTGCAGTCTGTTACCCATATCATGTCAGTAATACTTTGCAGCTTTTTTCTATCTATTGTTTTCACATCACTTGCTTAAAGGATGCATTTTGGATTATCAGTAGAACTCTTTCCATATGCAGCGTCAATACACATTTTGTAGCTCAAAACCTGTACATTACTCTAATACCCAAGCTTGATGATGTTCAGATTGATGGATCTACCCCTAATGCATGTTGGAAAGAGATATACGGCAGATTAAAGGAAAAACAAAGCAACGTTGCCACTGAATTAGAAGTAAATGTTTGCCAACAGTCTGGTTCCTGTATGTTTGGCTTTTCAAATCCACAGATAAGGCAGCTTATTCAGGTTCAAAACGAATACCTGTTCTTGATTTCTTTCATTTATTGTTCTTAATTTTGTCTATGCTCTATGCCCTTTGTTTCCTTTTTATGGTTGTCCCCACTCCCTATGCCAGTATCTATTTTTATCACCAATATTCCATGTCAATATATATATGCCCACCACATTGCATTGGTGTATTTGTGCAGATTCACATTTGCTCATATATTAGTTACATGCCCGTGTGTTGCAACGGGACACAAATTGAGGAAAAAAAATAATCATGTTATGCGCCCATTTATAATACAATAATGGATACAACAACCAAATTATCCTACATCACTCAATCTGGATTGACAAGTCGGACGATATCAATCCATTTCTATGATATCCTAAACAAAACATCACCTTTTTTCATTGTAAGAATACATTATATCATTTGTAGGGTATAACAAATTAGATTACATTCATGTGCATTGTAATAGAAAGCACAAAGTATTGAAAAAGACAATAAACTGGGGAGGCAACACTTGTAGCGCACGTTCCTGTTACATACATTTCAGATCCTAACACAACTATGCAGCTACTATATATTTTCTGATTACAAGACAGCCAAGTGGTCACTTGTTATCTTTAACATAAGCCTAACAGTAATGAGGTTAATGCACAAAAAAAAAAACACCAGCCTTGAGACAGACAATAGTAGCATATATGTTTCATGTGTTGATATTTGTTGGCCTTGAAGAACATTAGACTGGACGAACAATACACACCCCTTTATCTTTGTCGTGCCAATGCCATCTCCTTTGGTAGTTATGTAGAGTATAAACTGGATGTAGGCAAATGAGCTCAAGAAAAGTTGCACATGGTTGAAAAATATCAAAATCATCTCACTTCCACCTATGTTTAGTACAACAATGCGTGATCAACAACCAATCATGGCACTGATATAAAGGCATGAGCATTTCAAAATAAAATGCAACAGATATATTAATATTCTAGGAAATCATTTCTTTGGAGACAAACTTATACTCGCCAGATGCTAACAAGATCATCTAGTACAAAGAGCTTAGATTCCAATCTTCATCCTATATAGAATATAGAAAGTTCAAAAAATGTCAATTGTTCCAGTAGTCCCAGCTGATCTTTTTGAAGCTAATGAACATTAGTGCCAACGCAAGAGATTAATTCATTCACGAGCTATACAGGAGATTCAGGCTTCCAAATAGCTAGTACTCTAGGCCTTCTCAATATATAAAAAGTTAAAAACAATGTACGACAAAATAGTAACGTAGAAATATCATGTTTAACTTGAAACAGACTATCTACTACTAATGCCTTACAACAACAACAACGCGAAAGGGCCTGTAGCCTAGTGGTTACTAGTGGTATCCGGCGCGCTTACGCGCGCCGCTCGTTAAAATTTCCGTTATTAGAAAACAGGTATAGTTCCTATGCATGGAAATTACGCGTGCCGCTCGTTTAAACTTCCGTTATTAGAAAATGGGTATAGCTCCTATACATGAAAAATCCCTCAAATAAACCATGCTATCATATCATATAATACATGGTCAAAGGTCAACTTGAGCATGAGCGAGTGAACCCACGAAGCAAGACTCTAACTCTTAAGGCTTTCAAATTTAATCTGACAATTAACATAGTTCCCACTTTTACATAAAAGCTAACTCCAGATATATGAAGTACATGAAGAATTTGACTGTACCACTTGCCAAATATATATACCATGGAGTACATACTATCACACCGCATAGAAAGAGTGGTAAGAAAGAAATGAAATTATAGTTTTCCAGCATGTAAACCAACTAAAATGTGTGTTGTTTCGTTATCTAATAACATAGATGTGCATCGGTAGAAGAGCAAGGTAGGCATGAACACCATTCCCAATTGGAAAAAATAAACCATCAATAGTGAATTTAATTTCAGAAGTTATACTATAAAATATATCTTGACATCCCACCATGTTTCAAGCTTTGCTATCAGAGAGAACCACACAATCATTTCAAAGTTGCAGCATGCAGAATCATTTAGCTAATCCATAGCTAACGAGTACTCAAAATGCAACAGATTAATAAACTAAAACTAAGTAATCTACAAATGAACCAAGAAAATCTCCTAGACCAGACTCAAGATGGACCATGGTAGCCCTTGCTGAAATCCTTAAAAAACACATCTCTACACTTTTGAGGCATTGGGCCATGAAGAACAAAGCCAAAAAAAAACTTTTGCACGCCAAGTCACTTCACCTAGAATACTGCCTAAGCAAGTCACTTGTTTGTAATCTCGGGGCCGAGAGGGATTATGTTGCACACGAGTGAAGTTCCTCCATTGAGAGAACTGTGATAGTCACATTCAGCGCTATACAGCTGCAACCAACGCTCCCAGTTAAAAGCTGCACCAAAAATAGAACCTATGTCCATGTTAATTAATTCTAATATAGAAGCTAATAAAGATTAAGGATTCCCCAAATTTCAGTCATCTTTTGAAGCTGAGATCAGCTACTTCTTACAATGTTATGACACAGTAGTTGGCAATATGATGGCCATTTGTTCTAGGTAGAAACTGAGGTAGAATACTAATGAAATTCAGCATATGCCCTATGGACTGCCACAAACAACAATCTCGATACATAGGAAAAGGATCACAGATTCATAGCTACATTGTATATTTGACTTGAATAGCATTTATGAAGTATGAGACTGTAATACCTAAAATTTCAACAATGACAGTTCTAAATTATATCAAAGGAAATTTCAGTTCAGAGAAGCACGACAGATAATTAATAAAATGTTTACAGTAAGTAAGGAAATGTTTACAAGAGAAAGAGTTAATGTTCAGAAGACAAGCAAAATTCACTTCTTGCACTTTACAGCAACAAAAGCAAGCTGATAAAAAATATTCCAAACCATATGTAAAGGCTTCTGTTTACCTGTTATTTAATTTGCTTCTCTGCAAAATCAAGATTGTCCAAACCATATGTAAAGGCTTCTGTTTACCTGTTATTTAATTTGCTTCTCTGCAAAATCAAAATTGTGCGCAGGCGCTGCATGCAAAGCAGACAAAATAGGTTAAAATATAAATGAATAAATCACGAAGTTTTCTAATACAGATTTACTTCAATGCACCAAAAAGAATAGAGCGCGCATAAATCATTCCTACAACAATGAAAGGATGCAGAATTAATTTCTGCTAATGCAGCTAATTTTTAGATTCACTGAACCACACATAAAAGATTGACATTACACCATGTTGAATAAGATCTTTTGCCTATGCTACTATAAATGGGGCAGAATGAAGTAAACGGAGAAAACAACAAAAAGTGGAGCATTTCAGTTTGAGTAGCATGCACACCAATATTAATAAGATGCTAACTGATAGATCTAGGCAACCAATGTGAAGGGAAACATCAATTAAAAAATAGTAGAAGCAAAAAGGAAATTAACGCTAGCAATTTAGTAAACAATTCCTGAATCCAGCATGTTCGTGAGTCTGCTATATGGTAAAAATTAGAGATAAAATAGGCATAATTAATGATATGACCACATCTTAAAGGGACAGAACTAATATGAAGTGGTTTAAGGTACAAAAGGACACTACCATACTCAATTTTCTTACAAAAATTCATTTCAATGGATCATAAAAGTAGGGCATGCTGTAAACTTTTATTGTTACTTGGTTAAATATAGGCAGCATCTAACTGTAAATAAATGCAACGTGGAGCAAATAGCACCTTAGATGGCCATCTGAAATCAACAAGGCTGCAAAAAGAATCATTTGGCAAGCAAGAAAGGAATCATTTTGCAAGCAAGAAAGGCACCAGATTATAGCCTATCGACCGGATCAATGGAAAGTATCAAAGAAATTATTACAGAGTTCCCATGTCATCTGAAATTACACATACTTTGTTTTAAGATATAAATGAAACTCAAATAAGTAGAAGTCCTCATATGCCATGAAGCAAATAAATCTCAGTTAATCATAATGAAAAGATGAAATATAAATTTATGTCTCCAGGAACAACAACATCATACACTAAACTTTAAAAATTGTAGATACATCAAGAGGATCATCCCTAGTATTTTGTGACTTCTATTTCTCAGTACATGCAAAAGGGCATACAATCAGAAGTTCAGAACCAAACCAAGGCATGAATTTAACTCCTCGATGATAAAACCATCTTAACTTGATGATTAATTAATTCTTTAAAACCAAAAAAAACCAAGCACGAATTTACCTCCTCGAGCATATCACCAATCTGCATTCAGACAAGGCAATTTATTAGATAAGCATACACCTGATATTTTGCTGAATCTACTGCCTCGCTCGGTTAGAAAGAAATTTGCAAATTTCTTATTATGTTTAATCATTTTATAGTTTATTATCAGTTGCCTGGGCATGTGAATATGATAGGAATATCTTTAAAATATGATCAGAGAGCAATACAAGCATGAATTTATTATGAAACCAAATATCGTGTGTCATGTGTCATTCCAAATAAACATACCATCTAGATTATTAGACGCTGATGTTAAAGGCATGTGGTAATGAATGGCTATAACAGGCTAAGGTAAAAGATCAGGCATACGAACCTACAATACAAAATGTGATAGCCTGTACCTGCTGAACGTCCATTACCAGAACGCATATACACTGACGGCCACCGCGGACAGGGTACTATCACAAAGCGGCATCTAGCCTCGGGTTTGTCTAGAACCAGATGAAGAGCATCCAAGAGTTAAACCTTAAATCCAAGAAGGCCTATGAACCCTAAGCAACAGCATAATAAAAAAGAATCATGCCAAACATGTGCCGGCAGGACATCACCGAGAAATCAAAACCATATCCTTGTCCAGCCGCAAGGGAATCACAACAACCAGCCCACGAACCAGATCTTCACACCAATAAAGAATTGAAACCTGAATCATCACAACCCGAAACAAATCAAAAAAAGAAATCAAACAATGCAAAGAAGAAATGAATAGCGAGGGAGGACGCTGGACGCATGATCTTCGCCACCATTGCTGCTGCCGACGGCCACAGCCCCTGCGCGTGCCTCATCACGCCGGAGGCAGCCACGCTCGAGGCCGGCTGTCGCTGCAGGGGCAGTCGCGACCGGAGGAGACGCCATGGTCCGGATCAGATCTGCCGGAGGCCGGCGCGACGTGAGCAGCCATGCTGGAGCCCACCATCCGGGCGCTGCTTCGCCCCCCTCCTGCATCGCGTGCCGCCGCCATCGCGCTGCTGATTTGTGCCTGTCACTTGAGAACCAGAGAGATAAAAAGAGAGGAGGTGGAGGGGAGAGAGAGAGAGAGAGGGGAGGAGAGATAGGGAGAGCTCACCATCGTTGCCGGCCGGCGCCTCTGCTGCACCGACCTGGTCCCGCGCCCTGTGTCACCGCCATCGCCCCGACCTGCCTACTCCGTGCAGCTGCGCGATGGCCAGGCTCCGCCGGCGCTGCGGATTGTTGCCTCCTCCGCTCCCCACGACTGGAGCTGTCCCGCCTGCCCTACTTGTCGCGCTGCCCCATCTCCTTCGCGCAGCCGTGTTGTGGTCCTGGCCCCGCCTTCTCTGCTGGCCACAGCCGTGCCGCGGGCCTCGCCCGACCGCCACCGCCTGCTGCTGCCTCCTCCCGCTCGACGCCACGTGGGAGGGCGAGATGAGGGGGCCCAGATCCACCAGAGGGAAGGGCCCGTGCCTCCGCCCCGCTCCTGTTGAACCGCGTCGTACGCCCGCTCGCCTGCGCAGATCTGAGAGAGGGAGTGAGGAAGCTACCGCGCGAGAGAGATGAGAGGGAGCTTTTTTCGTCAATTGAACACCGGAACCGCAACGCTCCACCCACCCCGAGTAAATGCGGCGTACACCACGCGCCGACGAACCAACGGGGTGCCGACATGTGCTGCCACGCGATAAAACTTTTCTTACCGCGGGAGGGAGTCACCCAAACCACGCACACGGCCCCGGATCGGAATCCAACGGCCGAAACCAGCGCCGGCTCCGCGAAGAGCGGGGAGCGTGGGTTCTCCGGCGCGTCTAGAGGGGTAAATAAGAGCCTCAGTAGCACCTCAGGTCCTAGGTTCGACTCCTTGTGGGAGCGAATTTCCTAGGATTTAACGGCATTATGCTTTCAGTGGTAGGCGACGCTCCCGTCGACAGCGAGGCGCCAGTGGTGACTTTGTCAATCCAGAGAATTTGTCGGCTCAGTTTTCGAAGATACTCATAGGGGTAGGGTTTACGTACATGTGTTCATAGAGGTGAGTGTGTGTGCGTTGTGAGTGTCTGAGTTGTACTGTGTAATCTTAAAAAAACAACAACAAAGCCTTTTTATCCCAAGCAAGTTGGGGTATGCTAAAAATGAAACCCATGAGAACCCAAAAAAGGAGAGACAAAGGAACAAAAGCCAAAAGAAAGAAAAGAAACCCAAAAAAGAGACATAAACAAAATGAACAAAAGCCAAAAGAAAGAAAAACGAGTAAGCAAGAAGGAAGAAAAAAAGGATCACGGTTCCGGCACGTCTATTGCTAGTCTCCAAGCGCTCCTATCCATAGCTAGTTCCTTAGGGATATCCAACTCTTTCAAGTTTCTCTTAACCGATTCGTTCCAAGTCAAGATATGTCGGCCTCTACCTCTCTTAACATTAGCATCTCTCATTAGAACCCCATTACGCACCAACGTCTCCGAAGATCTCCGTTGAACATGTCCGAACCATGTCAACCAATATTGAACCAATTTCTCCTTGATAGGTGCCACTCCTATCCTGTCCCAGATATCTTTATTCCGTATTCGATCTCTTCTTATATGCCTGCAAAATCAATGCAACATACGCATCTTTGCTATACTTAATTGTTGAACATGTTGCCTTTTTATAGGCCAACACTTAGCACCGGACGAATTGCCGTCCTATAGAATTTACCTTTTAGCTTTTGTGGCACCCTCTTGTCGCATAGGACGCCTGAAGCTTGACGCCATTTCAATCAGCAGGCTAAAATTCTATGCCTAACATCTTCATCGATGTCGCCATTCTTTTGTAATATCGATCCTAAATAATAAAACGTATCCTTCTTGACCACAAATTGTCCATCAAGCCTGACGTCTCCATCCTTATGTCTAGTCGCACTAAACTCGTACATCATATACTTGGTCTTGGTCCTACTAAGTCTGAACCCCTTCAACTTCCTATTAACCCCAGCCCTACTCTCATCAACTAACACTACATCATTATTAAAGAGCATACACCAAGGGCCCTACTACTAATGCCTTAATTCTAGGAAAATCCTTAATTGCATTATGTAATATCGATGGTAAAAATTTGACACCACTATATGTGGAACAGTTTGCAGAGCTGATTTGTGATTCAAGCTGAGAAGCCTAACCTCTCAAACTGTAAGTCTGTAACATAGTGATGTTGGTGAGCCAAGCTCTTTACCCTAAAATCCTCATGGTTAAATAAGAGGTATAGGTTCATTTATAATATTATATTCATTCTGATGAGAATAACATTATCCTCATTACAAAATAAAACTAACAGTTTCAGAAATATATTGATAGACAAATAAGCATTACAAAAATAAAATGGCACATGTAAAAATGTGAGTTGTAGATAGCACACATGAAAGTGTAAGCGGACTATTTAACATAATGTTTTTCCATAGTTGTGGGTAGAAAGTCTAACGGGAAATGAGTGTGCTCCATAAAGATGGAAATGACCCTAGTTGTAAAAGAAATGCGTACAAGTTTTATTCATACACTACTACAAACACGATCTATAGCGGCGCAACCAAAATTCAAGTAGCGGTGATTTCAAAGAAACCCGCCGCTACAGTTTTGCTACAGTAATATAATGATTTTTAGCAGCGGTTCACAAAGTGAACCGCCCCTATAAATTGATTTTTAGAGGCGGGTAACTTTATGGGCCGCCGCTACAAATAAATCAGCATTTGTATTTGTAGCGGCGGCCCATGTTTCTACCCGCCGCTACCTAGGCCCATTAGCCCACCAACCCACTTACTCATCAGCAACATATAAAAATAGCAAACCTAACCCTAACTTGCCTTCTCCTCCCATCTTCTCCATCCCTCAGCCACCTCCTCCTCCCTCCCCTTCCTCTCCCGCCCGTGAGGTCGTGACCACCGACCGCCTCCTCTCCCTCACCTCTCCTGGCCGCCTCCTACTCCCTCCACCTCCTCCCCCTGTCGTCATCGCCGCACGAGGATGAGGCCACCGCGGCGCGCGAAGACGGGCATGTGACGGCGGCTGCGGGATTCGCGACGGGAGGACAGACTTGCGGCGGCGGCGCTCCTCCCCTCCACCTCCCCCCTGCCTTTGCTGGGACGCGAGGACGCACCCGCGGCGGTGGCGCTCCTCCCCTCCGACGGGAGGTCGGGACCTCGGCGGCGGATCCATGACGGTGGAGCGGGGGGAAGGGCTCATGGCGGTGTTTCCCCCTCCTCCAATGATGGATCCTTGACAGCGGCGCGCGAGGAAGGGCTCACACCGGCGCCTCCCCTTCGACGGCGGCGGCGTGCGGCAACGGGAGGCCGGATCTGGTGCCTCCCCCTCCTCCGACGGCGGCGCGCGGCAAGTGGAGGCCGGAACTGGCGCCTCCCCCTCCTTCGACGGCGGCGTGCGGCATGGGGAGGCCGGATCCGGCGCCTCCCCCTCCTCCGACGGCTACGCGCCGTAAGGGGAGGCCGGATCCGGCACCTCCCCCTCCTTCGACGGCGGCGCACGACAAGGGGAGGCCGGATCCGGTGCCTCCCCTCCTCCGATGGCAACGCGTGGCAAGGGGAGGCCGATCCGGTGCCTCCCCCTCCTTCGACGGCGGCGCGCGGCAAGGGGAGGCTGGATCCGGTGCCTCCCCCTCCTCTGACGGCAACGCAAGGGGCCGGGGGCCTCGTTGGGTCTTTGGGCCCAGGGCCGCCTTCTTTTTTTTTTGTTTTTCGGGTTGAGGAGTAGCGGCGGGTGAAAGATGTCACCCGCCGCTATTAATGTATTTTTAGCTGCGGATTGTTCGGTCTCTAAGTTATCCGCCGCTGTTAATTTTTATTTTTAGCTGCGATAATGTAGTGGCGGTCCAGCCAACCTGCCGCTACAGTGGGTTTTGGCCCGTCGCTACAGAGCTTTTTTGTTGTAGTGATATAAAATACTACGTGGATAATGAGTTAACTAAACTGACTTGTTTTCTGTTTCGAAAAAAACACATTATACAATATCAAAGACATGACTATGAAAAGTGACATTGTTATGTTTGTCCTTAATTTTTATGATGCATGATGCAGGCATGTTAATGTGGGACTGGAATATACAACACACTGTTATCACACTTACCATACATTTAGGTAGGCAATGCACATTTCCATTTTTTGTGTATGAATTTACAACTACATTTCTTTACTAAAATCAGAAAGGAATGAAAGAATTATTTGGGCCAAAGTTATAAAACATGAACTATAATACGTAAAGATGCAACGGTCGGTCCATAGCTGCAAACACATTACCTTTGCTCCCACTTGGTTTTCTGGAGGAAATTAATCTGACACGAGGATCCTCCTTAAGGCACAAAAGCTTGCCGATTGACTTTTGGCAGCTTAACTGATAACCCATCAGACATTTTACACGATCCCTAAGATCCTTATTCTCTTCAATCTTCGCTTCAAATTCCTTCTAATCAACTTCTGGCATGCTCTGTTCTTCTTCAGAGCGTCGCCTAACAATATCGCAGCTTGCAGAAATCTGGTTTGACTTAGACCACCCTTTACAGTCTCTTTATGTACAGTTATGTCTTCTTCAGGTTCATTTACAAAACATTCATTGCTGCGAGCTCCCAGTGGTGCCTCAAATTTTAGGTTATCCATTGATGGAGTATAAGTACCTGCATCATGTGAATCAAAAGAGTATGGGTCCTTGGTCAATTACGTGACAAGTAATTACTACCGTACATGAATTGCAGAGACAATGCACGAGATGAATTGCAAAGCTTCCAAAATTGCACGTGAATTAGTGGTCGATCTAGAACACCGGGATCACATGTGAACGAAACTCACCGGATTGGTAATGCGAGAAGCGGCACTGGATGGCATAGAGCATCTCGAGGTCCTCCTCCTCCTCCTCGTCCGTGTCAGACGGCGGCCAGAGGCAGATCGGGCGCAACCATCCCTCGTGACGGGCGGCAGCAAGGGCCTGGTGAGGCGGAGGATCTTGAGGATGCTGTGGACGAGGGTGAGGTACTCATCGTCGTCATCGGAGAAATCATGGGCGACTGCCACCGCCACCGAATCCATTGTGGTTGCGGAGGTGGCCGAGCGAGAGGAAGGTGGCGGACGTGGATGGTGCCGATTCGCAGCGGACCGGCTAGGTGCAGTTAGAGGCAAAACTGGGGGAGTGGAAGGCGGCAGGCAGAGGGAGGTGGAGGTTAGTTCGATTTCAGATCACAGGTGGCGGGGGGATGCAGGGGAGAGGAGGTGGGATCGCTGGTGGGGTGGAAGATTGTACGTTGGACGAAGATTCCAGGTGAGAGATAGAATGCATTTGGAATTTTTTAGTAGTAGAGAAGAGATATAGCATTTGATTGGTTGATGGACTTTACACCTCTCTACTACTGAACGGTCGTTATGATTCCTACAAAGACATTTTGATCTGCTTAGTTTGATGATGCTTGATATTGAAAATGGAAGTTTCAGGCTGTGCATCGATTGCAACATTTAGTAATACTTCCGCATTATTTTTCTCTTTATGTCAAACCAGTGGGCTTCTGGTGAATAATGCCAATTGATTTCATCCTTTCTCTTCGGTAACTGAAGTTGAATTATAATTTTGTTAGGAATTGCCCAATGCAAGGTCATGCCTGAAATATTTTGAAAACAGTGGGGACATTATCCTTGGTTATAGAGCTGTTCATGTGAATTGGAAAGATCTGGACTATTGCAATGTTTGCGATATGGATGAGGTAGTAATCCCAGTCCTGTTCTTAACTTTATCCAGGTTATTTGAGAGTAAGTAATCAACCTGGAATTTACTGATCTCTCTTTTACATTCCAGGAGTATGAAGACAACTTGTTCCTACAATGTGACAAGTGCCGTATGATGGTATGCTGCTTTCACTGCCTGACTCTTATGTTATCAATTGTTGAAATGTTATAGATATCTTAAAAGTTAAAACATGATTCAGGTTCATGCTAGATGTTATGGTGAGCTAGAACCATTGGATGGAGCACTCTGGCTTTGCAACTTGTGTCGACCTGGTGCACCGCGCATGTCTCCAAGATGCTGTCTCTGTCCAGTCACAGGTATACTTGCATTGCACTTTTCTTTTTTTTTTTTTGCAAAATGTCATATATTTATGAGATATAAAACTTTCTTTAGGAGGTGCAATGAAACCTACAACAGACGGTCGTTGGGCTCATCTCGCATGTGCTATATGGATTCCTGGTATACTTACTATTCTGATCCATGGATCATAGTGATATTGTGGAATTTATGACTTTTAATTTTCTTTGTATTGATTCTTTTGCAGAAACTTGCTTAAAAGATGTTAAGAGAATGGAACCAATTGATGGGTTGAGCAGAATCAATAAGGTATTCCTCCTCTTCTTGCTTTTGGATTAAATTAATTATTTCAATGTTGTGGTGTTTCTGAAGAAACATCACCACTCATAATTTTGAGCTGTTTATCCAGGACCGTTGGAAACTTCTATGCAGCATTTGCGGAGTTTCTTATGGAGCTTGTATACAGGTACATTATGAATTAATTAATCTATTGTTTGGATGATCAAAACATATGATGAATCATTCTCTTCTGTCAACAGTGTTCTCATCCCACCTGTCGTGTTGCGTATCACCCTCTTTGTGCACGTGCTGCTGATCTTTGTGTCGAGGTACATTATTGATCTTTATGCTCTAGTGTATTTCCTTCTTGAGGGCTAAATTCATGCCTCTATTAAGATCTTCTGTTACCTGTGTTTGTAAATATTAATTTTAGCTTGAAGATGATGACAAAATCCACCTTATGTCACTTGATGAGGTTGAGGATCCATGTATTCGTCTACTCTCATACTGCAAAAAACACAGGCAGCCATCTACTGAACGTCCATCTCTAGAAAGAAACCATTCGGAGCCTGCTCAGGTAGTTCAGAGGGATACAGCTTCACCATCTGGTTGTGCAAGGACTGGTAAGTAAGAAAGTCAGAACTGTTATTTTGACAGGGAGTTTCTTAATACTTTCTGTATGCTAAATTTGTGAACTAAAAAAATCATCTCCACTATGATATTGGTTTGGAAATGCCATTTTGCGTTGTTGCTGGTTATCCTTGGCTCCTTGCAAGTATTATGCAGACTGATGCTACATAACTATGCATGTTGTGAATTCAATAATTGTTTATTTGTTTACTTTGATAAATGTTCATCTGCTAACTTTTCGTGGTATATAGGATCCATATAAACGTTCTTTTTCATCCACCTTGTTTTTGTACTATTTCATATCTGAATGATCTGTTTGCTTTGTCAGAACCCTATGATTTTCATCGGAGAAGGGGTCAAAAGCAACCACAAATTATGGCTACAGCTTCTCTTAAACGTTCATATGTAGAGAATAGGCCTCATATTGTCAGTGGATACTGCCAAAGTAGAGTGAGCAGTCATCCTTCCAGTGATCCAATTCAACCAGTTGATTCGTCAGATACCGTGCAGCAAGAATCTTTTGGCAATGTGTCTTCTATGGTTGAAAAATATACAAGCATGAAGACCACATTTAAGAAAAGACTGACTTTTGGTGAGTTTCTATTGTAATTCTTTTATGATTCCATAGCATAATACTATTTCTAAATACTATATTTGAGTAAAGAGTAATATCATGTTCTCTTTGTTATTTTTATCAGATAAACCACATATTTTTTAAACATCACATGTTCTTCTCTATGAGATGAAGCTTCATATTGTTATTCAAAATGTCTTGTTCTGTATTATTTATCAGTAGCTCTGACATGAATGTTAGATGAATCACTCTGGAGTCTATTAGTGAGAAATGGACAAGATGATGCCAGTTTAAGGTTTAAATAAGTGAATAATAACTTAAGATTTTGTACTACTTGGGCTTCTCGAGGGTTGGAATGGACTTTAAATATTAAATGCGAAGAATTCTTAGGATTAAAGATCTGGGATCCCATGATTTATGATTAGTGAGGATGTATCTGTTAATCTTTTATAGGAGTATCCAAACTATGGCATTCAAAATTTATATGTTGTTCCTAATAATTTACAACAACCTTTGATCATAGTATTCTAGACATTATACATTATTTTTTAATTATTACATAGCAAAAGATAATTTATAAGTTGTTCCTAATAATGAAGTATTACATAGTCTATCATTAATTGCCTCATAGTAGGTCTTGTAAAATTTTTTTGCTCTTTGACGATGTTCCTTTAGAATTGCACTATCTAAATTGAATAGAAGATATATAATCCCTTATTATGTACTACTTTTGATTGATGACCCGAAATATTCATCTCACAACTTATTAATGTTACCTTGAAATTTTATTCAGTATATGACACATTTGATAAACTCAAAATTGTATAGGCATTGACCTTAGCTGCAATATAAATTATACAGATCCTCCTGTAATCTGTCCTTGACAGAATAAGAATTCTAAAACATATGTTCATGCTCATATTGTTAATGAAATCGCTCGAAGCTGGATAAAGCTGGCCATTACTTATTAATTTTTTAAACAGATTACCTATAATTGACAGTACAGAAATCAGTTGTAGAGTAGGGCTACATGTGTGGAAAGGAGCAGCAGATTGAGTGATCAACCACGCTGGACGACCTATCTCTGCTGGCATTGCTCTTCAACAGCCAGATAGGCTACACAAATTGCTTCCGATCAAAGTCTGATTACTTCGATCCATTTGAAAGAGAGGGGTGCCCTCAGGAACTATGGTTCTACCTTAACAATATGATAACAACAACAACAAAGCCTTTGGTTCTACCTTAACAATAGACAACAAAAACTGTATTGTGTTTTCTATGCTTTGGGAAATAATTTTCCATGGTCATTACCCCAACATGACAATCACTGAGGACATTTAGTTCATAGAATTTGGCAGGACCTCCAATGAGCTTAATTTTCTTACTTGAACTAAGAAATTAAGCAAACATGACCAATCTGACAAATTTACTCACCACAAAACTTTGAAAAGCAAAAAAGTCCAAACACCATTGTTACAGCACCCAAATATCAAACTGATTTCGATCTGCTTGTGTTTAAACTAGTGCACAACAATAGGACATGGCAGCCTTTATTATTGCAAAGAAGCGACTAGGATGCATATGGCAGGAGGTGATAGTGTGTCCTGGCAAATCCACAACAACAATGCAGAAAAAACAACTGATCGCATGCGGAAGTAAGTCAGGTCATTCCTTTCAATGTGAAGAAAGCCAGTTGACTTCCTGCCATACACATGTTTAGCACAGGTCAAACACAGTTCACCTACAATCAGTGGCCGCAGCCAGACCACTGCACCAGGCAAGAAACCAGGCAAGGAACGGATGTACGTTCGAGACCAGGAAAAGCAGGACACAAGCAAGAAGCTGATGATGTGAAGAACATTATTATTAGGACAGAAGAAATTAAAGAAAATGTTCTCACCCGTTGAACGACGGAGGCCTCCAACGCACAAGGGGTTCCGGTGATTTATGCGAGAGTCATGCTCCGCACGTGGAAGAAAACTCCAGGAGTGTGTCTGGTTGGAGTCCTACAAGTGCAGCCTGCTGGTTGAATTCCTTGCGGCACAATGTCTGTACATGGTGTAGGCCAACCCTAACGAAGAAACCGTGATTTGCTCGCTCCGTGTGCGATGTATTGTAACTCCTCAGCTCATCCTAATTCTTGGATCTCTACGTGGTCTCGTGAGTAGAGTTTATCTGTGTGCATCGTGTACGGCATGTTCCTGGCGGTTGGAACCGAACCGCATATGTACATTCTATTATGCAACACTGAAAGCCAGTTTGTACCTTCTATCCGGCACCCATAGGTTCATCATTTTATGTGAGTCTGGTTCGATGGTACAAGCCAACATTAAGGCAACATCAAACTAAACCAATACCAATGACGACCTCACCTAAATTGTTAAAGAGTAGAGATATTTGATCTGAAAGACAATGTATGTGACAATGTTATGTCAGGTGATTTTACAATCGTAATTGTAGTTTATATTTTTGACAGGTAAGTCAAGAATTCATGGATTTGGAGTCTTTGCAAAGGTTGCACACAAGGCAGGAGATATGGTATGCCCTCAACTTTCTAAATGGTTTTGGCAAAGAGTTAGTTCCTTTGAATTCAAAATTTGTTCTATAATTTTGAAACAGCATCGACTAGTACAGTCAGTGGAAGCAGTGCAAACTGTAAAAAGGACAAGCTAGCGTTTCTGTTATTTCTAATCTAAGGTTGTAATTGCTACTGTGTAAATTATTTTGGTAAGATACATAAAAGCTTGTCCCACTTATGTAGACTACGTTTTTAAGACATTGCCTAAATGGTGCCTAGTTATCGCTCAGTCACCACTTTAACAAATATGGCGTGAAACTGATGTATAAAGGGAGTAGAGATGAGAAATGGTCGGGGAACGGTCGGCCAGGCCCAAAAACTGTTTCCACGGCCATCCCCATTGGCTTCTGTGCTCGTAGCTAGCACAGGACACATTCTCTGGAAGGGACCCAGCAGCACCGACGGGATGGCGGAGCAGTGAAGAGGAAGAAGGGATTGGCGTTGGCAATGGAGCGAGTGGAGTGGTGTCTGCAAGGATGGAACCAACTATCCAGATGGTTTATGGTTGGCTTCTACATTCTGGTCCTTGGAGGAACTGGATAGTGTCAGATGTTGTGCCCTGGTAGATATTTGTGTGGACAAACTAAAGGGCTAAACTCAAAACTGTTTTGGAAATTCATGCCTGGTTTGCTGATTTTATCTATCCTGCATCTATCCATGTGATGGAATGCATAAGGTTGGCTGGTAGGCCGTCAATAACAGATGGTAGAACTTTGATACCGGACATCAGGGAGCGACAAATTATGATGCATTTCACCAAAACTGGACCTGTTCTATGCTACTGAGCTAATTTTCATTATGCTGCACCTACTCTACAGATGATTGAATACACAGGGGAGATTGTTAGACCACCGATATCAGACATCAGGGAGCGGCAAATATACAATTTGCTAGTGGTAAGTTTCAGTTTATAGTTTAGTTAATTTTTGGTAAATGTGGATGCTTTAACTAAGCTTTGCTTTTTTCAGAAGGCAGTAAGGTACTATCTGATTGATAACATTTTACTGTGGAAGGTTAACATGTACAGTAGATTTGTCAAAATGTTTCGTGTGCACAGAGATATAGTTGTCTAGCTGGTCAAACCTACAAATATTTTAATGATTGTTGGCTTTGACCTTTGGAACATTAAGCTATAATATCATCCTACGGGATGTACAGGCTAGTGCTATCTGTGGCGGATGCAGACAACAAGTGTAGGGTGGGCTGGTCTTCTTCCTCCTTGTTCTTCCCCTTTTCACCCTCCTGCACCTTCTCTCTCTTTTTTTCTCTCTTGCCAAAATTTTAGAAGGGCCCGAGTGCTATGTACTGTAGCATATAGCAGTATCAACTGCACACTGTTTTGTTCTTAGAGGAAGCAGTTGATGCTATTCTAAAGTTAGGCTTGTTAACAATTGTACGGTATGCTAATAAGGCTAGGTGGCAAGGTACAATTTTTTCCATGAGTTGTCATGTTCTACTAGTGATGAAAGCAAATTTCTGTCGTTTAAACATACACTTCTTTGTTGGTTGCACCTAAGTCGTAACAATCATGTGTGCAGGGTGCTGGGACATATATGTTCAGGATAGATGATGAGCGTGTTATAGATGCTACACGGGCAGGAAGTATAGCCCATTTGATCAATCACTCATGTGAGGTGAGAAATTATGTTTTCACTCTGCTAGGTTTTTCATTTTTTTTTCCATTAGCAGCACAGATTTGCTCATCTCTTATGTGCCGATGACAGCACATTAATTTGTTAATAATTTTTCATTTTCCTTTATATATTGGCTTGGTACTTTGTTGAATGCTCCACTTAATGCTCTTCACGTATGGTTAACCGCCATAAGTATTTTCATCAGACTCCATGACGGCCATGTATTTTGCTGTCATATTTAGCTTTCTAAGATAAAAAAAAGTGAAACATCATGATATCTGAAAACTTTGGGCCAATTGGATCAAAGAAAGCACCTGATAATTATTTGTACATTGGGCTTTAAATATTTGACTTTTCCTGAAAGGAATGGGGAACATCTTCTGATAGTTCAATGAAGGCTAGTCGGTTTGTTTTGAAAAATAGGAAGAATTACCGGGTGCTGCATTGTTTGTAATATTAATAGAAAATTAAAACATAAATTTGTTTTTTATTATATTGCTTATTATGCAAATGATATCTGTCAGCTGTTGAGTACTATTGGTCATATGTTTTTGATTTCTTGATGTTTAGGTCTTAATAATGAGAAGAATAACCAAGGAAACTATATATTGTTTCTAAATTTGTTTTTTTTTTTTTGCATGATGCATTTCGTGATAATTTCATCTTATCCTTCCAGCCTAATTGTTATTCGCGTGCCATTACTGTTCTGGGGGATGTGCACATCATCATTTTTGCAAAGCGGGACTTACATCCATGGGAAGAGCTGACATATGACTATAGGTTGGACATAATTATTGTTTTGGTTTTGTAACTGATAATTATGATTCTGCCGTTGACCATTTCAACGTCAGTCTACAAAATAATCATGATGCTTTTGTTCAGGTTTTCCTCAATTGATCAACGACTGCCATGTTATTGTGGATCCTCTAAATGCCGTGGAGTTGTTAATGATGTTGAAGCAGAGATGCAGTCAGCTAAATTAAGGGTTAAGAGGAGTGAGTTGTTTCAGATAAGAGAAGACTAAAGGTCGGTGTAGAAAGACCTGCCCCTTTGAGTCTGCCCATGTCAAAGGTCTATTGCCAACTACCAAGAAAGACCATCCGTAGACAATACCTCTCTAAAACAAGAGATAATTGTATAAACCACCCTACACTTAAAGTTTTGAGATTCACACCCATAAGTCTTTTGTTATAAATCCGCATTCCCTACTGTATTTTGTTCTAAAGCAAGGGATTATTCTTTTGACACATGTTTAATTGTTAAAGATTTTTAATGTCTAATTCATCTTATTTTCATGAAAAATGTATCCAAGTCTGGGATTTAGTTCAAACTCTAATTGACATTTTTACTGCATATTCTCTGAAAAAAAAAATATGAAGATTATACTTTCAAAATTTTGCATGTTTGATAAGAACACCATTTAATGCTTCAAATGAACAAAACATGTTGAATCAATTAAGCTTATACAGATTGGGATGTTGCAACAAAACTTAGTAGGTGGGTGGGATTTGCAACAAAGTGACATGTGTGGGAATGTCAAACTCCGAGTAAAGGGTGGTTTTTGGAATTGACCCCTAAAACAATGAACATGATAATCATTTAACTCAGGGTGATGACCAAGCAATTTTTGCTGGAAATAAGATGGATCGTCAAAACCATTATTTGCTTGTTTGTTTAGGCATGTGCTGAGATCTTTTTTTAAGAAAGCTGGTCTTTCCTTATTGGTTGTATTAATGACATTTTATTTTTTGGCAGTATATGAAGAAGTTGTCAGCCATGGGTTGGCTATTTTGCTATTGCTGGTGCGGACTGTCAAAAATATGCGGAGTTCATTCAGGAACTATAATCATTCTTCTAATTCTTTTAGAATGGAATTCCATTGTTATTGTATAGCTGCTCTTATAGGTTTGGTATCCAAATTTGAGAATGATAGCTAAAATTAATTCTGTAGATGTCACTGAAATGTTTGTTGCATGTAAGTTGGTCATTCATCATATTGGGCTCACCTTTTATCAGTGGTGTTGGTTGATTCTGGGGTAGTTCATTTATATGTTTTGAGATGGCCCGTCAATTACCAAATCACGTCTGGCTAAAATCTTGGGTAAGCTAATTTCTGTGGTTAACTATATACCTCACTGTAGCTGGAGTGTTTGGGGTAGTTTGGATGCCCTCGAACTTGTTCGGCTATTTCAGTTTGGTTATTGCATTAATAGTTAATACTCCATCGCATTCTGAGTGGCGCTTTAGCAATAGGAAAAAAGTCTCAGAAAGACTGTCGTTTTGCCAAACCGGCTTGTGCGTAGCTAGAGCAGAGTATGTGGGGCTAGTAATCAATACAATTGAGGACAAAAAAAAAAAGCCAATCACTCAGCATCAATCTCTTCCCCTCTTCCTGATCTCAGGGTAGAGTCCTTTGGTGTCCCTTCGAGTTAAGAACCATATATTTACTTTATTAAATTAAACATTACTCCCTCTGTTCCAAAATAAGTATTGTTATGGTTTTCATGTTGGTCAAAATTTAACTTTGACTATATTTAGAAAAAATATTAATAATATTCTATAAGAGGAGAATTTTCACAAGATTCTTAATTCTTAGGAGCAAAAAATTATAGTTGCTAACACTAGTGTTGATCAAGGTAATCTCTGATTTCATTTGCCATTTACAAAGTTCTAGTTTCAATACATCATTACTAGTGTGTTATTTGACTCGCGCCTCCCCTCCCCCCTCAGCCTCCTCGTTGGATCTCACTTCGAGCCGGCGACCACCACCCTGGCTGTCGTGACGGCCTCCCTCCCCCCTCCCTAGGGGCGCCCGCTCCCCTCCCCCTCCTTATCCCCGCACGCTCACCCTTTTCGGTCGGCGGGCCATTCTAAGGAGAGTAGATGGCCGGACTCTAGCCCGGCCTCTTATGACTCTGATGAGAGCGTTGGGCGCACGGCGGTGAGCCGCTCCTTCAAGGACATGGTCGTCGCTACAGCGGAATCCGGGAACACCTCGACACCGTCGATCCCTGTTCCTGCACCGACCAAGTTGCCGACCAAGATTGTGCTTCACCCGTCTTCTGTTGGTTCCTCCACCAAGGGTCGTCTCGATCCTGACAGGTGGCAGGGGGTGGAGTCTCGCTCGGCGTGGCGGAGGAAGAAGCGGTCGGTGCCTGTGGACCTCCGCGAGCGCTACTTTAACTGTTTCTCCCCCAACCACCAGACGACCTGTTGCAAGTCCTGGCCACAGGCACTGTGCAACAGGGACCTACTAGGCCTAAATCCCCTGAAGAGGAGAGCAAGGAGGAAACCTAACGCCGTGAGCGGCAACCCACGTAGGACAAAGGCAAGTGTCCTTGATGCATTTTGATCCTATTATGAATATTATTTTAGAACTGTATGCATGTATCAAATGAATGGGTACCTATTGTTAGAGTTTTTCTAGTATTGCTTTATCCTTTTCCTTGAAATAGTTGGTTGGTTATGGGTAGATAATGCTTAGATTGCTTGTGGGATGTTGGGTTAATATTAATTTTGATTGATGAACTATGTCACTTCATGGGTGGAATGATAATTTATGTTAGCAATATGGACTTAGGGATCTATGCAAGCCGAATGGAATGGATATGGTGCCGTGAGCACATGGTTGGTGGTGGTAGGCTTGTTGTAGATCCTAGGAACCGGTTCTTGGAGCGATGACCCAAGATAACAGTGCCATCACAAGGCTGCTATGGAACAACTTGACTGGTTAATTAGGAGTTCTTCCAGTGTCGGTGCATGGTGGAGCGGGGAATGGAAGTCAAGAGGACTGTCCTTGTATCCGAATGGCTCAAGAGGGGGCTCCTGGGGTGATGAGCTGCTTGTTGATAGGCTATCACTTATGGACGGGAGTGGAACCTTAGTGGCTAGCATGTACTAGGAGACCCTTTGTGTGGGATACTTGCTTTATGGGTATCCTCATAGTATCCCACACAAGACTAAGTCGGTGGTCGACCAAGTACTTCGTCAACAAGGAAGCCGACCGAGTAGGCTTGGAACACAAGGCATTTAGAGATAAACTTCCTATGTAAATCCTTTAGGGTTACAACTAGGACTCTTCATATACCCCCCTGCCGACCGGATATATAAAGCGGCAGGGTACCCCACATCGGGGGACAGGCGATACACCAGATTATAATCAATACACACAACACATGACGTAGAGTTTTTACTCTCATCGAGAGGGCCCGAACCTGTATAACTCGGTGTCTTGTGTAACCATCGTAGTTCTTGGTTCTTCTCATGAAGAAAATGAAGACCTTCAAGAACAAGTTCACTTCCAAGTCCCGGGGCAAGTGCTTCAATTATGGCTCGAAGAATCACTTTGTTCATGAATGCCCAAAGCCCAAGAGAGAAGCATTCAAGTCACAAGATTCAAGTGAAGAAGAAGAAGAAGAGCCCAAAGCCAAGCAAAAGAAGAAGAGAGTCTTCAACAAAGACAAGTCCAAGGGCAAAGGCAAAGTCGAAGACTACAAGAAGAAGTTCTCTCACAAGGCCCTTGTAGGGGAGTGGACAAGCGACAACTCAAGTGATGAGTCCACCTCCTCAAATGATGAATAAGTGGCCGGCCTAGCCATGATCAAGACCACATCACCACGTGCTCTCCTTCCTCCTCCCACATGCCTCATGGCTTTGAGCTAACTTGGAGAGAGTGAGGATGAGAGTAGTGATGACAGCGATGACGAGGAGCGCACTTGTGCCGAGTTGTGGAATATGCTTGAGCAAGCCTGCGACATCGCCGTCAAGAAATCCAAAATGTTGGATGTGGTAAGAAAAGAGTGTAAGTTGGCTAAGGACCGTGTTGGTGAGCTTAAGAGTGAGCTCAATGACCTTGTCACATCTCATGATGCCCTAAACAAGAGTTATGACAAACTCAAGGGTGATCATGTAGAGCTTCATGAGAAGTACAAGGCCCTTGAGATTACTTTTGAGGCCATCAATGTTGAGGACCTTGCCTCTCCCCCCTATAGTTCTTCAAAGTGCGATGCTTCTACTATGTGTGATGAACTAACCACCTCGATTGAGGTTTCTTCTCTTGAGCCATTTGTTTTGCAGGAATATCACAAGCTCAAGGAAGAGAGGAAGATGGTGATGGACGGCTTTGAGAGGCTCACACGAGGTAGAGCCATCCACAAGGAGATCCTTGGGAGGAACCTTGTGAACAACATCTCCCACCGGGGACTTGGCTCATATCCCGCCGCCATCGACATCATGGGGACAAGTGACTCCATTCCCAAATGGATCAAGCCCCTACTCGCCGACGACTACTATTACAAGAGGTGTTGCAAGGATGGCCACGTCACCAAGGATTGTCCTAGGGTGAGAAGTTCCATGGCTTTACCTAATGCTAACTTGTTCCATGAGAACACCCACTTCAAGCTTTTTAGGAACAAGGATGGCAAGGTGAAAGCCAAGACTTTGGGACCACCAAACAAGAGAAGAAAGGTCAAGAGCATATGGGTGCCTAAGTGCATTGTTGATCTTGAGAGATCGGCTACGTACAAGTGGGTGCCCAAGAACAAGACCTAGATGGTGGTGGTGGTGGACTGAGCGCATTCATGAAGATCATGTGAAGTCCATCACAAGTGACATGGACCTCAACGACTTATCTACTCATGAGGGAGGTAACGTGTTTGTTTTTGTTTTTGGTAGTTGTAGTGTGTTTTTCTTTCTCTTGCATTGCATGGTAATTAGGACTCCTTCGTGACTAGTATGCTTTGCATCCATGCATGTGTAAATAACTAAAAGAAAACACATAAAAATTAGTCAATGTCTAACCCACTCAAGATAGCTATAAGCAAGGGGGAGTGCTTGAGATGGTGGTTTGTCTTCTCTCAAGGCAAGGGTATGGCTTATAGTGAGTAAGCTTGGGAGGGGATCAAACTTGACATTGTTAGGTTTCCTTTGTGTCTTGTTCAATATTGCTTGCATTCACATGGCATGTTTACTTTCATTGCATATGTAAAATGCTTGTTGCATGCATCATATAGGAAACACAAAGGAGGCTTGTCACATTAGGAGATATTTGTGCCTCATGCTCTATATGAGATTACTTCTTCACAAGTGTGACCAAAGGAAAGGATTGTGTTTCATGCCCATTGAGCAAGCTCTTATGAACGCCGAGGTTAAATCTACTCACGCGGTTCATGAACTAAGGCTCATACATACCCATTTGGTTCTTTATTGCCTTGGTTCTTATTTGCTCGATCTTTCATTTGGCATTTGCGAAAACTATGAGGCCATAGAGTGCCACTATTTGAAAAAGAGTGTTTGAGAGCTCCCTCTATATTCCAAGTGCGGTGTTCCTTTGTGTGTTGAGTGAGGGCACTTGAAAAATGGAGAAATTCCTTGACTTAGCATTTTTCTGGTAGTGACCGTATAGTCCGATCTTCGGACTGTACAGTCTGGTCAGTGCCCTCGGGCACAGTGTTCTGGAGAGTCTGGTCGTAGAGACCGGACAGTACGGTCCTAGTGACTGGACCGTCCGGTCTGTATGGTTCGCCAGCAGACCCAGAGCAGACCGGACTGTCCGGTCCAGAGACTATACCGTCCGGTCACTATGGTTGATCGCGCGAAGCATCTCCTGATCTGTGACTGTTGATTTATTCCTTGTTGAATCTCGACCGTTCATCGATTATTTGACCTTGGTCAAAATCGGTCAGAGGACCTTTGGCCTCTTCCTCATTCAAGTCGCCGCCGAGAGCATGCACCCGCCACCGCCGTGCATCCACACCGCCGCACGCCTACGCCTCTGCTCACGCACGCCCGCACTTCTCCACACGCCTGCGCTGCCGCTCGCCTCGCGCCGTCGTGCGCCTCCTGTCGAGCCGCCACCGCCACCGCCGTGCACTCCTGCCTTGCCTCACGCATAGAGCAGCCGCCGCCGCCGCACGCCTCCAGCCACGTCGCCACTTGCATCGCCACGAGCTGCCACCTCTCCCCTGCCGATTAGGGTGAATTTCCTTCCACCTCCATTGCCGGCAAGACCAAGCCTCAAGCTTTGATCTTTTTGGCGATCGGTTGCGATTCTCTGGTTGATTTCGGTTTTGACTCTTCCCCGGGGTATTGCTACTATTCTCCCATTCATCGAATTATACCCTAATTTGAGTAGTTAGTTTTAATTGATGCAATTGAATTATCTGCCCATGATTAGTTGCATTAATTAGCTAATTGACTCAACCTAGGATGCAATTATATTCATGCCTATCTGTTAATTGCATATCTAGGGTTTGTCTCTTTGTCTAGTCTACAGTTAGATTTATCTCCTATTATTTGACTGTACACTAGATGATTCGCACTAGCCACTTAGAGTCGATGATCGCTGTTGTTGCTTTGCATATTTGCCTAGTGACCATGTCCTTCATTCAGTGCTAGGGTTTCTATTATGCATTCTCTTCTAGCGGTGCTTTACTTATAGATTTATATAGAACTCTATGCTTATCCTACCTTTACCTACATGCGTGCAGTGACAGCAGCAGCAGAGATGGCAGGATCAGGTCAGGATAAGGGCAAGGGGAAGATGCCAGAGAAGCCTAAGACCAAGAAGAGACCGAGACTGGATCTAGAGTTAGAGAGAGCCAGGAGGTTGGCTCAGCACTTGGGTGCCATGGAGCAGTCACGCAGGACACCTGGCTCCCGTCTGAGGATCAACCAGCCAGCTGAGGACCAGGGCTTGAGGAGGAGCACCAGGCAGAGGACTGCACCTCTAGCAGTTGGAGTGGTGTCACCACCGAGGCCGCAGCGTACTCCGGTTTCCGTCAGGGGAGATCGTCGAGAACTGCGGATTAGGGATCATCCAGGCAGCAGGAGGAGGAGTCCGAGGAGGAGGAGACTGGAGAGGAGACCTCAGAGTCAGAGTCTGAGGAGCTGGTTGAGGAGGAGGAGTTAGAGGAGGAGGCTGAGCAGACTGTCCCCCAGAGGACAGCTCACCGGGCAGGAGACCCGAGGTGCACCTGTGAGGTGTGCACGAGGAGGCTGCAGAGGCTTGTACAGGCAGCCGGAGAGCCAGATATCCTTAAGGTTCCTGCCAAGGACCTTAAGGCACTTCGCTTGGTACCCCTCGAGCAGTGGGTTCCAGTTCCCAGAGACCCCACTGCTGGAGAGAGGTGTTGGACTGGCCTCCAGAGGAGGATCGTTGAGGGTCTGAGACGTTACCTTGGCCTGAGAGGCAAGGACAGACTCTTTGTAACATAGCAGTACACGATGTACGAGGCCATGAGGAGGGCCACCGGCATAGAGATGGACCAGTACTTCACGTACTTGCCAGGGCTAGCAGAGCTAGTTACTGCTCCACACAAGTTCAGAGAGGACGTGGTGCTAGAGTTCTACGCCACACTATGGGTTGCCAGAGACCACTCAGAGTTCTGGTTCTTGTTCAGAGGGCAGCCACAGCGTGTGACTAGACAGGATCTGATCTATAACCTAGGACTTCTATCGTCAGACTTCTTACTATACAGGAGTGCCTATGGTACACTTGCACCACCCCGTAGACCTCAGGGAAGGAAGATGCCGATAGACGAGATGGTGTCGATTGCCTTTCCACCACCTCACACACCAGACTTTGACAAAAGCCCTGCAAGACTCACTGCAGAGGATAAGGTGGTGAGAGCGACAGTCACCAGGACTATCATCCCTAGGTCAGGCTACAGAGAGGAGTTCACACTTCTCCATCAGTGGGCTGTAGCAGCTATTCTGAGGAGGCAGCCATTTGACTTGGCAGACCTTCTGATTGGAGAGATGGAGGAGGTGATCTCTGAGAGGGTTGAAGGACGTCACTTAGTCTACGGGCCCTACATTTGCTATCTCTTGAGGAGGATGGGCCTAGTGACGGAGGAGCAGTACGACGCTTTCCCTGAGGTGACCACCAGCTACTCACCTAGAGTCCCCACGGGATCCCAGTCTACCTCCAGCCAGCACACAAGAGAGGAGGAGCAGGAGTCACTGGTACTACACGAGCAGGCAGCTCAGCCACAGACGGTGATTCCTTAGTCAGCAAGTACAGGAGCGCCTCCCCAGCCGATAGGTTTGTAGTCTGAGGACACTGTCATAGTGAGCACTTGCAGGACGGTTGGGTGAGTTTATACAGAGTGTGTCAGAGGACAGATGTCAGATGATGGAGCTGATCAGAGGACAGGCAGAGCTTCAGTGTCAGTAGATGGCCCTTGTTTCCGCTCTAGTGACTCAGTTGATGGAGCTTACTCAGAGGCAGGCCGGTCAGCAGCCAGGACCTTCAGTGATTCCACAGTTTCAGTAGCTGCAGACTCAGCCAAGACCCTTCACTGCATTGATGACAGCACAGTCCAGTGGACTGTCACTCTCAGAGGTCTTACCGACAGGGGGAGCAGGACCGACTTTCTCTTCAGCACAGCTCTCTCCCGTGTCAGCCTTCTCTGTGTCTATGTTGTTTGTCTCACCCTCACACTCTTCTAGCTCGCAGATGGCAGGACCCTCCAGTTCCCAGCATGTACCGGTCAGGAGTCTGTTCTCAAACATAGTCCACACTACTCGTACAGACTCCCAGACCGCCCAAAGACAGCTATAGCTTCAGCTCCATCTCTTACTGCCACAGTTTCCACTCTTACTACTCAGGCAATAGAGGATCTTGTCCGTGGAGGTTTCTCTTAGGAAGATGTGGTAGATCTCATACTACTCCAGACTTCAGCTCAGGAGACTACCATAGTCACTACAACAACACAGGACAGCGGGTCTGAGTCGCCAATAGACCTTGGTTTCTTTGAGCAGCTGGATGCTCAGGTGGCACAGGCTCAGGGAGCATAGTAGGATCCACCTTAGGAGTAGCCAGGAGCAGAGCTCACAGAGGACATCGCTGCACCACCTCCTTCGACCACGAGCGCTTAGATGTTCCTCTTTTCCCGCCTTTTGTGACTTTTTGGTGCTTGTTGCCAAAGAGGGAGTGGGAGTGTGATCTTGTTATGATCGAGACTAGCTTGTATCTAGGGGGAGCTACGAGGTTTTTGGGAGATAGACCATTTGGATCTTATTTTGAGGTATTATTCGTTGTTCATGGATTATGATGAGTCATGGTTTTCATTCGCTTGTGTTTGACTCATTTTGATCTCACTTGGTTTATTTCCTTTTTATATGCAGTGCTTTTTTTTTATTCTCTTGTATGCCTGTGTATGATATCATGTTGATGGATGCTTGTTCTTAATTCTTATGCATTTTCATGCTAACTTGTTGCATCTCATTATTTATGTTTTGCATTGCATGTTATTATGCTTTCATTCAATATATTGCCATGGCATGCATGCATGTTTCATCTAGAGTATGCTCTTCTATCATTTCCTTATATCTCTAGATGTTACTTGTTTGAGCAGGACCTTATGCATTTCTCTCTTATGTTGTCTTGGTTCCTCTCGATCTTTGTGTAGCTTGTTTTAGCCCGGTTATTCCTTAAAGTTTATTTTAAGTAGTGGTTGTCATCAATCACCAAAAAGGGGGAGATTATAAGCTTCATGACCATTGATGATTGGATCCCCGTGGTATGGATGTTTTGGTGATAGATGACAACTATGAAATTGTGGGCTAACATCTACACGAGTGTTGTCTATGTAAGAATCATCTCTTAGCTCTATTACAAATCATATGGATGATGGTGTCCTTGGCGATTGATGACGATGACCGCAAGCATGGAGGCTTGTGAACTTGATGGAGTCCAAGGGTTGATGAAGATGGATCAAAGCGGAGAACAAGCTATGGTGCAAGTGTTTGGTACACTTGAGTAGTTGTTAGGGCTTTGAGTCCATAGGAAAAACCGGACTATCAAGGGGGTCTAGGTCATTCTCTTAGGTCATGTCTAGTCGGTGATGTGCAAGGTTGCTCGGTGAAATCACAGGCACTAGGTGATAGTGTTGAAGCCAAGGAGCTGTTCAGAGAAGCCGGGAAACCAAGTCAAACGAGGATGACAAGTTTCAGCTTCTGGACATAGAGACTAGAGAGAGGGGTCAGTGGACACCGAACTGTACGGTCACTATGGGGAGTTTTCAAGGACTTAGTGCAAGGAGCAGGACTCTGTCAGCAGGAGACTCCATACAGACCGGACGGTCCGGTCTGTTGACTGGACAGTCCGGTCAGTAGGAGTGCAGGGAGGCAGAAGAGGTGCATTTCGTGGAGGCTCCTGGAATGGAGAGAGAAAGTGGACCGGACGGTCCGGTCCACTGACTGGACAGTCCGGTCACTACTGGAGGAAGCAGCGGACAGAGAGCAACAGCTCTAGAGGAGTCGTCCAGTGGAGACCGGACTGTCCAGTCTGGATAGTGACCGGACTGTCCGATCAGTATGTCCAGAAAGACTGTTTCTTGGAGCAACGACTAGTTTGAGGTTGGGAGCCTATATAACTTTGTTGCTGGGGTCTTTGTGACCTCTCTTGGCTAGTGGAATACCTGAGAGCATTTGGTAAGGTCCAAGAGGAAAAGAGGAGAGCACAAGAAGGGGATATTGGATATCTTCAGAGTGCTAGTGAGAGTAACAAGGAGCTACCTTGCACATCTAAGGCTAGGGTGTGCTTGAGGGTATCATCTAGGTTGTTACTCTTGATCTATGGTGAGACCTAGACCAGTTCGGTGTCCATGATCGAGCCTATCATGATTGGTTGTGAAGGTCATCACAAGTTTGTACACGGTTTGAGCCCGCCGTTGGAAGGGGCATCAATAGTGAGCGCCCGTGCCGGCTCTGGGAGTCCGGCAAGTTCTCGAGGGAGGCGAGCTTGTGCTTTGTGCAGCGGTGACACACACCATGTCTTCACTCGAGGAGTGATTGCGGGCTCGTGGGCGAGAACTCCACTTGGTGGCGGGAGAGACCGGGACTCCAGTGGGAGTGGTCCAACGAGGAGTAGGGGAAGGCGCCATCCTTCCGAGACCTCGGGAAAAAATCATAAGCATTCCTTGACCCTCTCTTTACTATTCCGCAATTCTGTGCTCTAGTGATAGGGTAACTTGTGGCTTGCATAGGCTAGTGTGAATAGCTTCCGCGCATTGCTTTGCATCATGAACACTAGCATGTGTAGGGTCTTGGCCTACTAGAATTGTTTAGGTTGCAACGATTCGTTAGGTATGAGAAGCGTGAAACTGAAGTTTTCGGATTTGTGGTCGGCTACCGATTCACCCCCCCCCCTCTCGGTAGGCCTTCGGTCCTTACACTACGTAATGGCTAATTACCTTCCGGTCTGCCTGGATCTAGCCGTTCGGATATGGCTCACATCTCTTCTGGAGGAGTCAATCACGTCTTGGGGAGACCTCAACAAGAAGCTCATTGAAAGTTTCTCAGCTACCTGCAATCGACCGGGCAACCACTTCGACCTCACTCGGATCAAGCAGAAGACCGATGAACCTCTTCGTGACTACATCAAGCGATTTTGCGCTAAGAAGACTGAGATCACCAATGTCCCGGACCAACAAATTATTGCTGTCTTCCAAGGAGGGATCCACAATGATGATTTGGTTCGAGAGATTGGTCGGAGGAATCATGACCTCAAGCTGACCGCTCAAGAGTGCTTCGAGATCGCTGACAAGTTCGCATCTGGTAAGTCGGCATTAGATGACATCCAGGGAAAAGGCAAGGAGAAGCGATCGAACAAGCCCGAGTCCTCCAAGAAGGACAAGAAGAGGAAGTTTGACAACATGGTTCACACGGTTACATGCCGGGAGTTCCTAGGGAAAAGATTAAGCATGAGTTAAGGGTACCTCCTGGGGCTAACCCTGTTCGGCAGAGTCTTAGAAGGTTCACGCAAGACCGTAAGGACGCCATAAAGAAGGAGATAGTTAGACTATTAGATGCTAAGTTTATAAAGGAGGTGTATCGTCCCGACTGGTTAGCAAATCCAGTCCTTGTACCCAAGAAGAATAAAGAGTGGAGGATGTGTGTTGATTATACCGATCTCAACAAGGTCTGTCCTAAAGACCCCTTCGCTCTTCGTCGTATTGATCAGATTGTAGACTCAACAGCCGAGTGTGAGCTCTTAAGCTTTCTGGATGCCTATTCAGGCTATCACCAGATCCCACTGAAGTTTGAAGATCAGATTAAAACTTCCTTTATAACACCCTTCGGTGCCTATTGATATATCACAATGCCTTTCGGTCTGAAGAACGCTGGCGCAACATACCAACAGGGTATTCAACACTGTCTTGCTACTCAGATCGGTCGGAACATAGAAGCGTATGTTGATGACATCGTTGTCAAGACTCGGAACATCAAGGAACTTTTTTCTGACCTGGCAGAAACCTTTGACAATCTGAGGCATTATTCAATGAAGCTGCATCCTAAGAAGTGTGTTTTTGGGGTTCCTTCGGGAAAGCTACTCGGCTACATTGTTTCAAAACGAGGTATAGAGGCCAACCCGGATAAAATCAAGGCGATCCTTGATATGGGGCCACCTAATTCTCAAAGGGACGTTCAGAAGCTGACTGGATGCATGGCGTCCCTGAGTCGCTTTA
Source organism: Eleusine coracana subsp. coracana (assembly GCA_032690845.1). Classification (NCBI taxonomy): domain Eukaryota; kingdom Viridiplantae; phylum Streptophyta; class Magnoliopsida; order Poales; family Poaceae; genus Eleusine; species Eleusine coracana. Next base: position 37,634,677 of record CM064428.1, on the reverse strand, counting down.
TTTCCCGACTGGGGGTTAGAGGGTTACCACTTTTCTGACTACTTAAAAAGCAGGAAGACTTCATTTGGACCGAAGAGGCGCAGTCGGCATTGGACGAGTTGAAGGTTTGCCTCAGCAGCATTTCAGTATTGGTGCCTCCGGAGCCAGGAGAAAAACTTCAACTTTAGATATCGGCCACAACTCAGGTTGTGAGTACTGTTTTATTAATCGACCGAGAAGAAGAGGGACATATACAAAAAGTACAACACCAAGTGAGTGAGGTCCTCTGTGCCTCTAAGGCAAGGTATCAACAGATCTTGAAGTTGTTGTATGCATTGTTGATCACCTCTAGGAAGTTAAAGCATTATTTTCAAGCTCATCCAATCGAAGTCCAGACTTCCTTTGCACTCGGCACAGTGCTAGACAATCGAGAAGCCGAAGGAAAAATTGCCAAGTGGGCAGTTGAACTTGGTCAGTACACCATTATGTTCGCGCCTCGGTCGGCTATAAAGGGACAAGTGTTAGCTGATTTCGTTGCTGAGTGGACAGAGATTCAAAATCCACCTACTGCACAAGATGTCGAGTATTGGAAAATGTACTTCGATGGATCTCTTCAATTACAAGGAGCTGGTGCGGGAGTCGTGTTTGTCTCACCCACTGGAGAGAAGCTATGATATGTCCTTCAGGTGATGTTTTGCGCGTCCAATAACGCTGCGGAGTATGAAGCCCTTCTACATGGTCTGCGCATTGCCGTGTCACTCGGCATCAAGCTCCTCGATGTCTTTGGTGACTCGGCTTTGGTCACTAATCAGGTCACTATGGATTGGAACTGTGTGGATGACAATATGAGTGCTTACTGTCAAGAAGTAAGGAAGCTCAAAGACAAATTCGATGGATTGAAGTTCATGCATGTTCTTCGAGACAATAACCAAGTGGCAGATGAATTGGCCAAGATGGGATCATCCTGGTCTGCGGTCCCGCCATGTGTTTTCTTACACACTCTGGATTCCCCCATGATTTCTCCTCGATCGGATGTACTAATGAGTGTTGTCACTGATCTTGTTAGTGATGACAACATGGAGACCGATTGGCGCGACCCACTTATCCAATATTTGGACAAGGGAACGCTGCCTTCGGATCCTGAGCAACGGAGGTTAGAGACCCGATGCCGAGAATATCTGTTGGTGGGAGACCAACTCTATAAAAGAGGAGGTTCAAACATCTTGATGAGATGCATCTCGATACCAGAAGGCCAAAAGTTGGTAGAAGAAATTCATTCCGGGATATGTGGCAATCATGTGGCTTCCAAAACTTTGATCGGCAAAGCTTTCTGGCAAGGGTTTTATTGGCCCACGACGGTCGAAGATGCACACCAGGTCGTTCGAAAGTGTGAAGGTTGTCAATTCTTCACTCAACAAACGCATGTGCCTTCACAGCAACTTCAGATGATACCTTTGACTTGGCCCTTTGCTGTCTGGGGACTTGATATTGTCGGTCCTTTCAAGAAAGCGCCAGGCGGGTTCACTTATCTGTTTATTGCTATTGATAAATTCACCAAGTGGATCGAAGCAAAGCCGGTCGGCAAGATAACATCGAAGAAGGCAATCGAGTTTGTCAAGGATATCTTCACATACTCCGTTTGGGGTTCCTCATGATATCATCACCGATAATGGCACTCAATTCACGTCAGTGGAGTTCCGTGACTTTGCCGATGAGATGGGAATAAAAATCCACTTTGCATCAGTGGCTCATCCTCAAGCAATGGGCAGGTCGAACGGGCCAATGGTATGATTATTCAAGGATTGAAACCGCGGATATTTGACATACTTAAGCCTTATGCCGATCGGTGAGTCAAAGAATTGCCTTCAGTTCTTTGGGGGCTTTGCACGAACACCAGTCAGGCAACTGGTCAGTCACCTTTCTCATTGGTCTATGGCTTAGAGGCTATGCTACCTACCGAGATCAGTCTTGTTTCAGTACGGGTTCAGGCGTATGATGAACAACTTTCTGAGGAGAATTGAGAGATTGATTTGATTGCAGCAGAGGAGTTGTGTGATCGCGCTTTGTTTCGGTTGGCACTTTACCAGCAAGGCTTGCGTCGATATTATGATAAAAACGTACGTAATCGCCACTTCCAAGTTGGAGATTTAGTGCTTCGCCAAGTGCAGTCAACGAAGAACCAGCATAAGCTTTCTCCAAAGTGGGAAGGACCATATGTGGTGAAGGAAGTCACTCGCCCAGGGGCTTACTGACTGATGTACGAAGACGGTGATGATATACCAAATTCCTGGAACATAAATCAGCTACGTCGTTTCTATACTTAGTTATTCTTTTGTACACTTATACATTATTTATGAATGAAACTTCGGTCTTTTTAATAAAAGATTTTTTGATGATTTTCATTCTACATTGTCTCGATTCCTTAATTTATTTTATTAAACAATCGAGCCAGGGGGCTGGTAATAATGTCCCACCTTGGTCTAACCTTAATTTTGTTTTGGACTATTTTCTGACCAATTCCTTATCTTTGAATACGATCTTTACTTTTTTGGTCTAATGTCTATACATCATGGTTATACACTTTATACTGCACATTAAACTACCACTACACTAAACCTAGAGCCAAAGTGCGAGAGGTCATGTGTCGATTGGTCGACTCTGCTTGTTACGCGGTTACGAGTCACAACCTAATATGTTAAGGCAGACCGATGCAATTTTTATTTCTCAATGACAGAAACATATTTATGATATTTTTATCAGTCTTTTAAGCTATTAAGCAAGAAATTAATTTGCACATAGCAAACATCATATCAGATCATAGATACTTCTAATATTCTCTAGCATTGTAGGATTTACAGCTCCTTTGAAGGAGAGGAAGAGTCAGCTCGTAGCTCAACTTCTGGAGTTGCTGGAGGAGTAGGCACGGTCGGATTGATCTCTATGTTGTCGACCAAGGCTTGGAAAGTCTCCAGCATGGAATCCAAGAGCAACTGGCATTGGTCGTCGGTCAAGTCTGGGTTGAAGCCCTCCTTGATCTTGTCCCAGCAGAGGAGGAGACCAATATTGGAAAATCGCCAGAACCTGACTCCCGGCCTCGGTCACCACTCATCGAGTGTTATAAGTGATAGCTTCCGATGCATGCTCCAGCAAGTAATCCAAGGAATGGCCAGTCTGCTCCACTCGATCAGCATGAACATAATTCATTGCCTTTCGAGCAGCATAAGATAGAGCTGTGAATGATGATTTTTGGTCAGTATGATCAAAAGAGGATTCAAGCAGATGTGAGAAATAATGAAGGGCTTACTGGCAAGATTACATTTGAAGGATTTGGACACGCTGTTGGCATCCTCTATCTTGGCGTCAGCCTCCTTCAGCTCCTTCTGTAGCTGAGTGATCTTGGCCTTCTGGTCCTCGACCGACTTGGAGAGGTTTTCCTTCTCAGCATTCAAGGCGTCAACAAACCTTTGCTGATTGGAAGTCAACTTCTCTAGGTCAGCAATCTTCTGATCACAAGCTAAAGACAAACATTTGAACTTTTAGCGCTAGAGTGATTAGTTGATAATTTAAATTCAGATGGTAAGTAATCTGACCAGCTATATCTGCACGGCCTTGGTCTAAGGCCTTGGTCATCTCTTGTCGGTCGGTCTGCAACTTATCAATCTCCTTTTGAGCTTTGGAGAGTCGCTGACCGGTGACTGGCATAACACCGACAATGTATTAGTCTTGAACATAAAGACATAAAGGCTGAAGAATTTAGGGCATACCAAAGGTTTCGGCTTCAAGGTATTCCACTCTAGCCTGCTTCCTCTCCACAAGAGCTTATATTTTCTACATATAGAAGATGGTTAAGCTTAACGATGAGATTGAGACAAAGCTAAAACAAGGTATTGAAGTACCTTGTTGGCTTCTCCATGTTGATATATTATCTCCATGTCCTCCACTTCGGGTCGACCGAGTGTATCTGCAGACAATGTCGCCTTACCTTTGTCAAGAGGTGAAGGGACGACGGCTGGAGCAGGTTGGGGTGCAGGCGCCGGAATGGAGGCAGGAATTGTCTTATCAGATGGCTTATTCACCTCGGTCGGCATATTTGAAGACTTGCCGACCGGTTTAGGCAGATCAATCGGATGAAGAGGAAGAACCGACCAAGTGTCCTCGGACCCTTGAGCGCTCTGAGAATCGCTCGTCTGACTATTCTCAAAATAAAGATGGAGGAGATTAAAATATGCTATGGTTGGCAATATGAGACAAGGAGTACAAGGTTAAAGAATTAACCTGGGGGCCTTCTTAAGCTTGATTCAGCACATCCTCTTCTTTGAAGAAGTCGACTGAGAATCAGTCTCCTTCCTCTTCTGGGAAGATTTGCCTGCCTTGTCGGTCTGTTCCACCACCCCTGCATCACTCTGAGTTTGGCTTGGGGGCTCCGACTGGCCTGAAGGTCGGTCAGAGGGAGTTGGGGTAGGTTGACTGGCATCAACAGACAACACTTCTTCATCATCACCCTGATCCCCAACATATTGTCGGTGGCGCCCGACAGTTCGTTTCACTAGTTGACGGGGGGAAGCTAGGGTGAAAACTTGTTCGACACGCACGGGTTGAGCGCCGACAGAAGAGCTTGAGCCCCTAGTGCCGGTTTGCGGTGGCTTCTCGACATAGTCCGGTCCCTTGATATCGGTCGGAGGGAGCGGAGGATGGGATACATAAGTATCCAGAACTTGCGCTAGAGTCAAGATATCGAGCAGGACATCAAGACAAGAAAATAAGGGATTGCTCAAAGTAGACTGAGGCTTACTCGGGCTCGCATAGTGCCCTTGTTATACGCCTTTTTGATCAACGAGTGATCCTGAAGGATATCCCCTTCAAACATCTTCGCTAGGCGTTTTTGACGAGTTCACCATTCGGCGGGTCGGGCACCTCCCTGGTTTTGTCATCATCAACATAGTTCCACACCGGGTGACTTTGAAGCTTCAGGGGCTGCACTCTGCGTACTATGAAGCTTTTAGCGACGATGATTCCGTCAACACCTTCAACCTTCAAGTTAGCTATCTTCTTCAACAGAGCCGGGGGGGGGGGGGGATGGGAGCCAATCAAAATTCTCCAAGAGAACTTGGCCTATCTCTCAAAAACAACCCAAGCCAACCTCCAAACCGATCACCAAGACTACACACACCAACTAGTGGTGTACTAGCCCTAGGAGTGTTCAACCACAGCAAGAAATATAGCAGAAATAAAAAGGAAACAACAGAGACTCAAGATAGTAAAAAACCTCACAAACTGCACCTTACTGAACTACCACTGGCAGTGCCGATCAGGACCATCGGTAGTGCCGGTTGGCCCCATCTGCAGTGCTGATCTAGCCCATCGGCAGTGCCGGTGCAGGATTCTGAGACCCACCGCCAGTGCCGGTCCTGGTCGTTGGCAGTGCCGATCAACCCCGACAGAACAACAGAAACTTTCGGAAATTTGACAAATCTTCTCCAAAACCTAACCAAACAAACTCCAAATGATGCGATTTTTGGACCAGTGAATCCTCATCACATCACGATCCTAATCCTAAAAGATCAACTCAAGTGGCTCAAGAAATCATCACGAATTTTAGATCTTGTGCCAGGAACACCAAAAAGGGGAAACTTGAGAAATCCTTCAAATCGAAGGTGCTAGAGCTATTGCATCGTTCAAGAATCCATAGAGGATTGTTCTAGCTCATCCTAGCAACAAGTTTCTCAAGAAATCCGGGCCAAAAATTCATCCAAAAGTGAGATCGAAAATCACCACAAAAATAGCTTCAAAAATAGGAAAAAAAGGAAATTTCGGGATTCAAGTGAAGAGGGAAATCTTGAGCACAAAAATACTTCTCATATCATAGAAAGGTGCTTACAAGATCCATAGGTACAAGGCTAGGAAGCCACCCTCTTCCTCCCACTATTTAGAAGAGCAAAGATGTCTCTCACACACCCTTTTCTCTCCTCTAAAACATGAAGTCCTCTCCTAGCACTTTGAATAGAGTCCTAACACAAGGCTAATGGGAAGAGAGGCACCTCTCCCACTACCACACCTCTCCTTATATAGGCGTAGGGTCTATTGTCCACATGACCACTCTACCCTTGACCTACATAACACACCCACCTTCCACCGGGAGCATAACCATCCATCTTTTTCCTCATCGCCCGAATGCTATCGGACACTTCACGTCTTTGCTTCATCTCGAAGCAAGCTCCATGATGGTGCAACATGCACCACCAACCACCGCCACCGGTTTTGAGGCCTAAACCGGGAAACTACCTTGCACGCTTCTCAAAGCATGACTTCTCGATGTCGACGTGTGTCACCTCGTCCCGCGATCCTGACCACCGGCAAGTCTCTCCCAGCCCCAGTCCATCGGGCCCCCTTGTCACTTGCACCGGCATCCCATTCGCCTTGACTTGGTCAACACGCCGTCTTCATCACCACCACGGTTTTGAGGCTCAACCGCGAAACCGTCCGTGCTTCTTGCCTCTCCACGTGTATGGTGTGGATCACCCTTGACTTCACCCGGCATCCCGATCGTCTGGCCCCAAGTCCCCTACTTGTGCCCGATCCTCTCACCGTTGACCACCAAGTCGACTCCAGTGACCTACACATCATGAGACAAGCAAACACATTTCCCATCCCCTGCAATATCACCAATATCTCCACCAACTCCGGTTAGTCATAACCATGATATGCAAACCCATGCAATCCCCAGATTCCCGCATTTCAACTCAAACACCAAATCCGCTCAAGTCAATTACTCATCACAAATATAGCAAACCATGGCACATATCCACATGGTTTCTCAATCTCCCCCTTGATGAGTACATTGACAACACCAAATGCACAAAGATTAGAGATTGAAATACGAAGCCGAATAAGCACATCCAAATGGCCAAACCCAAAGAAAAGGTGAAAACAAGCCATCTAGCAAGTAGGGATCACAAAACCAAGAGTTGGCAAAGAAAGCGACTTGAGACGCAAAGAATGTGAAAAGCGCAAGAAAATGCTCAAGATCATGATATGCTCCCCCTCAAGTTGTGGTAGGTCTCATGTAGTGCGAAATGGATCATATGAGTTTCTTAGCATTATTAGTGCATGACCCCAAAATTTTCTCCCCCTTTGGCAATGAACTCATCAAAGAGGCAAAAGAACAAGCAAAACATGCAATGCATCAAAATGCAAACCTAAGGAGCTTCAACAATTACGCAAACAAGCATTTAACTTTGCTAACCATAACTATAGTGCTATGAAGTGTAAAAGCAATAGCTCCCAATCATGCAAAGATCAAAAATAGATAGCAAGGCATAAACACCATGAGCAATACAAGCTAAGCAAAAAGATTGACTAGCTTAGACAGAATCAAATTTTACTTATCATGAGAAAATCTGCCACCACATGTATAAGTACTCTCATCCAAGAAAAAACAAGCACCAAGTCAATCATAAGAATCTAGCCAGTTTCAATGTCAACAAGGGAAACAAGCATTCGTAGAAAATGAGCTCTACAAATGCTCACATATGCAACAGAGACTCAGTTGATCAAGTGATTATTGTTTATCCTCATGTGTCCTCTTATTCATGCGGAGGGTCGCACGACTAGGTATGGCAAACACCCCGAGGCTTCAAGTCACAATGTTTGGATTAGCATTATTGAGTAATTCTTGATCAAAGCACTTAGCAGATTTTTCAAGATTATGCACAAGACAAAAGAGCATGCCTTTGTGGCAAAAGGAACACATGTTCCCACAATGTTACATCATGAGCTAAACATTTGCAAAGCCTTTCATTTCGCAAACACAAGGTGCCAAAGCCATGACATCCTCTAGACTAGCCTCAACGCAAGTTTCAACAAGGATAAAAGCAATTATACACATGGTGAGCAAGTTTTAGCAAGATTAGATCATAAGGTTCACAAGAAGCTCAGTTTACCTTTAAGATTAGCAAGTTGCTCACATGAGCTTATAACAGGCCATCTAGAAAATCTAAGCATGAGAGATTACCATCACATCCACACAACTCAGCTCAAGCTCAATCATAGCAAAGAGAAATGCAAGGAAGCATAAGAATCAAAGCTCATCTACCAATGCATATATTACATATGAGATGCAATGCAAAGATGGTAAGATACATATATACAAGTGAACACCAACTCCCCCTCAAATGATGCCATACGGATGACAAACACCAAGTTCCCCCCGAAGAAAAGCATGTCTCGAAGCATCTAGGGGCTTGGTGAGGATATCAGCTAGTTGGTTCTTGGTATCAATGTATATGAGCCCAACATCCCCCTTCTCAACATTGTCTCTCAGGAAGTGAAATCACACATTGATGTGTTTGACCTTACCATGTTGGACTGGGTTTTTGGCTAAGCATATGGCACTGGGTTATCACACATGAGTGGAACACCCTTAAAAGTCAACCCATAGTCTCTAATGGTAGAAACAATCCATAGGATTTGTGAGCAGCAGCTAGCAGCAACTACATACTCAGCCTCTGTGGTGGATTGGGTAACACTCGACTGCTTACGAGAAGACCAACAAATCAAAGAAGTACCCAAGAAATGGCAAGTACCAGAAGTGCTCTTCCTATCAATTCTACACCCAGCAAAGTCCGCATCCGAATACCCAATGAGATCAAGAGATGAAGATGCAGAGTACCAAAGACCAAACTCAAGGTTGTATTTGAGATACCTGAAGATGCACTTGATAGCCTTGCGATGAGTCACCCTTGGGGAAGCTTGAAAGCGAGCACAAAGACACACCACAAAGTGTATGTCGGGTCTTGTTGCTGTCAGGTACAAGAGAGAGCCAATCATGCTCCTGTACTCTCTTTGATGCACCGCTTCACAGTCTTTATCAAGGTCAAGTGCCATTGTAGTGGACATTGGTGTAGACAACGGCTTCACATTGACCATGTCGAACTTCTTCAGGAGATCCTTCGTGTACTTGGCTTGATGTATCAAAGTGCCTTGCTTGCACTGCTTGATTTGAAGCCCAGGAAAGAAGGTGAGCTCGCCCATCATCGACATCTGAAATTCACATTCCATAGCTTCCTGAAATCTGGACACAAGAGCATGAGAGGAACCACCAAAGATGATATCATCCACGTAAATCTGAACCATTAGAAAGTCATTGCCATGCTTTAGAGTGAACAAGGTTTTGTCAACACACCCCATGACATACCCACGCTCTAGCAAGAATGTCTTAAGCCTAGCATACCATGCCCTAGGTGCTTGCTTTAGCCCGTACAAAGCCTTCTGAAGCTTGTACACACGGTTTGGGTATTTGTGGTGCTCAAAGCTAGGGGGTTGCCTCACATACACTTCTTCCTCTATGAAACCATTTATGAAAGCACTCTTGACATCCATTTGATAAAGTCTAATGCCCTTGGAGGTAGCAAATGCAAGCAAGATCCTAATGGCTTCTATGCGAGCAACAGGAGCAAAGGTTTCAACATAATCTAAGCCCTCCACTTGGCTAAAACCTTGATCAACTAGCCTAGCCTTGTTTCTCACAACCTCACCATCCTCCCCATGTTTTTCTTTGAACACCCACTTGGTTCCTATGACATTGACATTTTTGGGAGGCTCTACAAGGGTCCAGACTTTGTTTCTCTCAAAGTTTTCTAACTCCTCATGCATGGCATTAACCCAATGTTCATCAGATAGTGCGTGTCCAACATCTCAGGGTTCAAAGGTTGCAACAAAGAGAGAATTGGTAAAGCAAGCAAGAAGTACAGACTTTGACCTTGTTGTCCTCTCATAGAGATTACCGATCATCTGTTGGGGTGGATGTTGACACTGAATGTGGTGAGGAGCCTCTCTCTTAGAGTGTACCTCCCCCTCAACCACAGCTGGAGCTTGCTTAATAGCTGCTGAAGTCGATGTAGAAGCTTCTGGACCCTCTGCTAGAGTAGTGGTAGCAGTAGGAACAAGCTCAGATGAGAGATGAAGTGAATCATCATCATCATCATCAAAGCCCTATAGGTCCTCTACAAAGATGCTCCCCTTCATCTCCTTGTCACCTACAGACTCAATCACATTCCTTGCACAAGAGTTTGATTCATTAAAGGTTACATCGCAGGATTCTACGATGGTGTTAGTCTCCAAATTCAAAACTCTGTAGGAATGACCATGAAGAGAGTAACCAAGAAAGATTCCATCAGAAGACCTTGACTCAAACTTATCAAGATTGCCACGCTTGAGAATAAAGAACTTGCAACCAAAGGCACGCAAATGAGAAATTGAGGGCTTTCTCCAAAAACGTAGCTCATAAGAAGTTACATTAAGAATTGAGTGCAAGAAAATCCGATTGGAAACATAGCAAGCAGTGCTAATGGCCTCAGCCCAGAACCGCCTCGGAGTCCTATGCTCATCGAGCATTGTCCAGGCCATCTCCACTAAGGTTCTGTTCTTTCTTTCAAGCACACCTTTCTACTGGGGAACACGAGGTGCTAAAAACTGATGCTCAATACCATGCTCAAGACAGAAAGCATCAAAGGAGGAGTTCTTGAACTCGGTGACATTATCACTGCGAATTGCTCGTAATGCACCAGGGAGTTCCTTGAACAACCTCAAAGCTAAGCTCTAAAAGTGATGAAACACTTCATCCTTGCTCTCAAGAAAGTAGACCCAAGAGTAGCGAGAATAGTCATCAACAATCACAAGAACATACCATTTCCCACCCGCCGAACGAACCCGAGAAGGACCAACAGTGTCCATATGAAGCAACTCTCCAGGGCGTTCAGTAATCACCAAATTAATTGGTGGATGAGAAGTGACAATCATTTTCCCATGACGACACGGAGCACAAACCAAATCCTTATCAAATTTGAGCTTAGGCAATCCTTGGATCAAACCTAGGCCACTCAAGCGACATAACAAGTCAATGCTCATGTGACCCAGTCTCCTATGCCATTTCTAGAGCTGAGAAGAAGATTGAGGAAACAAGTACTTGTGAGAACCAGGAGAACCAGCAAAATCAGCCTGAAAAACTCTGCCAATGCGAGAAATCCCACAAACCAAGGAACCACTCGAATCAAGAACACAAGAAGCATTCGACTTAAAGCGCACTTCCAAACCAACATCAAGAAAATGAGAGACAGAGAGGAGATTGTACTTGAGATACTCAACCAAACCAACATCCTTGATAGTGAATTTTTCATTTACCTTTACCACATCTATTGCCTTCACTCTCCCTCTCTTGTCATCTCCAAAGGTCACATACTCCCGCCGCTTCAAGGAAGTGAGGCTGGAGAACCACTTAGCATCTCCGGTCATGTGGCACGAACACCTAGAGTCCATCAATCATTTGTTCTAAAAGCCTCCACCTGCTGCCTACAAAGAACGAGAAGGAAAAGTCGATGGCTCAGTGCTGGGGTTAGTCAAAATAGATTTGGGAATCCAGTACTTAACCATATAACCGGTAGTAGTCATCACAGTTCTTTGCACATTGTCATTTGAACGCATAGGACGAGAACCACGACGGGGAAAATGTGGCCTGTCAAAGCATCTCGACTCAAACCTTGGGTTGTGAGGATAGAGATCATCGAAGTGAAAGCCAAATCCACTCGAATGATGCTCACCACGAAAGGGAAAACGTGGGGCACCAAAGTGCTGCTGCGCAAAGCCTCTGTTTTGTGAATAAAAGCCATATGAGGAATGACCCTGTCCACGATAGGCACGAGAAAAAGAGTGAGGTTGAAAGTCAACAAAATCATCATAAAATGCATCCCTAGTCAACTTAGCTTGCGTCCTCTCAATCCTCTTACGCCTATAACAGAAGTCATCCAAGTGGCCCTTGCGACCACAAAACATGCAAATGTAAACACCTTAGGATTAGGCTTGGTTTGCATTGTAGGTTTGGGTTTTGGCTTCTCTGTTTGCTTTGGGTTGAAGGAGGGTTTGGGATTAGGTGGATAGTATGTGTCAGTGGGTTTAATGGTGTTTTCCTCATCCTTGTAGCTGGAGGTAGGTACAAACTTACCCACACTCTCACTCTCCTTGACACACCTTTCAAATCCCAAGCCCAAGTTATAGGTTGACCTAGAAGCACTCTCCTTCACTCTTGCCAAATCACTCTCAATCTTTTCCTCACTCACTAGCATTCTCTGGAGCTTAGAAACAAGATAGTCATTTTCCTGAACTAGGACTTTGTTTTCCTCCCTAGTGATTACTAGCTTGTCCTTGAGGGTGACACACCCTTCACACGGATGTGGAAGAACTTTCGAGCGAGTCTCATGAAGCAACTTGGATTCAAGCTCTTTGACTTTGAGGGACTGAGGTTCCAACTCATTTGTGAGCTTGGGGCACTTCTGACATGCACCCAAAAGAGTTGGTCTAGCTTTGAACTCATCAAGCTCCTTGAGGGCACTCTCAAACTGACTGACAACTTGAGCATGCACACTCTCCCTCTGTGCAAGATCACTCATCACAACTTGACAAGACTCACACTCTATAACCATGTCATCCTTAGCAAGCTTAGACCTAAGTGAAGCAATTTCAAAATCAGCACTGTCCAACTTAGACTTAAGCTCTCTACTCTCACGAACAACACTATGAAGCTTATCATTTTGCAAAAGAAGAACAACGCGCAAATGATCAAGTTCAGAAGAGAGCTCATCAAGAGTGGGAGGTACCTCACTTGTGTCGGAGTCGGATCCAGAGTCGGTGTCATGGTTGTTCTTTGCCAAGAAGCAAAGCCCGATGAAGTCATCCTTCCTCTTGACTCGTGTCTTTTCAACCTCCTCCTCCGAGCTTGTAAGGCCTTCGCTTGATGTGAGGTCGACATCGCTCAAGGCGGCAACACAGGCGCATGTAATGGCCTTGGCGAACTTCTTGGAGTTCTTGCCCTTCTTGTAGAAGCGGTTCTTCTTCTGCTTGAAGTCTTTAGTGTTGTTATCGCGGTACCCGGCCTTCTTCTTCTTCTTAGGACAATCAGTGATGAAGTGTCTCGGGTAACCGCACTCAAAGAAGGTTCTTGAACCACCTCCTTTTCTCTCCTTCCAGTTGTTGTAGAACTTCCTTATGACAAAGGACAGCTCCTCATCAAGAATGCACTCCATCTATTCATCGGAAGCTGCAACAAGAGAAGACAAAGCAAACTCCAAAGAAGACTTGTCAAGTGAGGGGTTAGTTCCATAAGAAGCATCACTATGACTAACCTTTTGAGAGCTAGAAAGCAAAGCCATGCTAGAAGCAGGAATAGCAAGATTAGGATGAGATTTCCTAGACAGTTCATGAGATTTCAGCTTGCTATACAGTTGCTCACAGTTTAAGGTGTTGAAGTCAGTAGTTTCTTCTAGAGCAGCAATTTTAACCCCCCAAGCATTTTCATCAAGTGAATACAACAGTTGCTTAGCTCTATCATTGTCATTGTACACAAGGGTACCACAAGCCCGCAAGTTGCACACAATTGCCTCAAACCTACGAAAAGTTTCATCTAGTGACTCGCCCAGTTTTTGAGCAAAAGTTTGATACTGTCTATTGTAAGAATCCTTACGCATAGACTTGACCTGGTTGGTACCCTCATGGTAAGTGCAGAGCTTAACCCAAATGGCATGAGCAGTGTCAAGGTGTGCAACCCTATCATGTTCACTCCTACCAAGTGCAGAGAGCAAAATATTGATAGCTTTGGAGTTGTTCTCATACCTCACTAACTCACCTGCAGAAGCAGTATTCAGGTCTTGTGGTATAGCATACTCCTGATCAACAATCTCCCAAATTGCATGTCCTTGTCTCAGCAGATACGCCTTGGTCCGTGACTTCTAGTAGGGGAAGTCCTCTCCATCAAACATCCATAGCTTGACAGCACGCTTCTCTATGTCGCCTTTGGATAAAGGTCAACAAGCAATCAAACTGGCTCTGATACCAATTGAAGGACCGAGAAGGTGACCAGAGGGGAGGGGGGTGAATAGGAACCAATCAAAATTCTCTAAGAGAACTTGGCCTATATCCCAAAAATAATCCAAGCTAACCTCCGAACCGATCACCAAGACTACACACACCAATTAGTGGTGTACTAGCCCTAGGAGTGATCAACCACAGCAAGAAACACAGCGGAAACAACAGAGACTCGAGATTGTCAAAAACCTCACAAACTGCACCTTACTGAACTACCACCAGCAGTGCCGATCAGGACCATCGACAGTGCCGGTTGGCCCCATCGACAGTGTCGACCTGGCCCATCGGCAGTGCCGGTGCGGGGTTCTGAGACCCACCGGCAGTGCCGGTCCTGGTCGTCGGCAGTGCCGATTGACCCCAACAGAACAGCAAAAACTTTTAGGAATTTGACAAATCTTCTCCAAAACCTAACCAAACAAACTCCAAATGATACGATTTTTGGACCAGTGAATCCTCATCAGATCACGACCCTAATCCTAGAAGATCAACTCAAGTGGCTCAAGAAATCATCACGAATTTCAGATCTTGTGCCAAGAACACCAAAAAGGGGAAACTTGAGAAATCCTTCAAATCAAAGGTGCTAGAGCTATTGCATCATTGAAGGATCCATAGAGGATTGTTCAAGCTCATCCTAGCAACAAGTTTCTCAAGAAATCTGGGCCAAAAATTCATCCAAAAGTGAGATAAAAAATCACCACGAAAATAGCTCCGAAAATAGGAAAAAGGGAATTTCGGGATTCAAGTGAAGAGGGAAATCTTGAGCACGAAAATACTTCTCATATCATAGAAAGGTGCTTACAAGATCCATACGTACAAGGCTAGAAAGCCACCCTCTTCCTCCCACGATTTGGAAGAGCAAGAGATGTCTCTCACACACCCTTTCCTCTCCTCTAAAACATGAAGTCCTCTCCTAGCACTTTGAATAGAGTCTTAACACAAGGCTAATGGGAAGAGAGGCACCTCTCCCACTTGCCACACCTCTCCTTATATAGGCCTAGGGTCTATTGTCCACATGACCACTCTACCCTTGACCTACATAACACACCCACCTATCACCGGGGGCATAACTGTCCATCTTTTTCCTCATTGCCCGAATGCCATCGGACGCTTCACGTCTTTGCTTCATCTCGAAGCAAGCTCCATGATGGTGCCACGTGCATCACCAACCACCGCCACCGGTTTTGAGGCCCAAACTGGGAAACCGCCTTACACGCTTCTCAAAGCATGACTTCTCGATGACATGTCACCTCGTCCCGTGATCCTGACCACCGCCAAGTCTGTCCCAGTCCCTGTCCATTGGGCCCCCTTGTCACTTGCACCGGCATCCCGTTCACCTTGACTTGGTCAACACGTCGTCTTCATCACCACCACGGTTTTGAGGCTCAACCGCAAAACCGTCCGTGCTTCTTGCCTCTCCACATGTACGGTGTGGATCACCATTGACTTCACCCAGCATCCTGATCGTCTGGCTCCAAGTCCCCTATTTGTGCCCGATCCTCTCGCTGTTGACCGCCAAGTCGACTCCAGTGACCTACACATCATGAGACAAGCAAACATATTTCCCATTCACTGCAATATCACCAATATCTCCACCAACTCTGGTTAGTCATAATCATGATATGCAAACCCATGTAATCCTTGGATTCCCGCATTTCAACTCAAACACCAAATCCGCTCAAGTCAATTACTCATCACAAATATAGCAAACCATGACACATATCCACATGGTTTCTCACATTGCGCCAGGGGAATTGCCTTGGCACCAGTGAAGTCGGCAAGAACAGGGGGAGGGTTGTCACAGTAGAACCACTCATCCTTCTAGTTCTTGTTTCCAGTCTTCAACGGCACATTGATGTAGGCTTCCTTCTTGCGTAACTGGACGCCAATGCCGCCTATAGCTACTTGATTGTCCTTGGTTGGCAGCGGTCGGAGGACGAACAGATGGCGAAATAGATTGAAGTGGGGGAGAGTGCCCAAAAATGCTTTGCACATATGCATGAAGATGGTGATGTGAAGAATAGAGTTGGGATTGAGGTTGACAAGCTCAATCCCATAAAAGAATAGGAGCCTGCGCAAGAAGTTATAGCAGGGGACTATAAAACCATGCTCGAAGAATGAGCAGAACACGACGATCTGTTTATGAATGGGGATGGGGCAAGATTCACGGGGTATCTTCCAGTGGATCCGAACTTGCTCTCGAAGGATGCCGTCGACCACCATCTGGTTCATATCAGCTTGGGAGAGGCTGCTCTTTGAGAACTCCTGAAGCTACTCTAGAATGTCGACCTCTTACAAAGAGGACGCGACGGTAGCAGTGAAGTAGCAGGAATGGAAGAGGAAACCTTCTTGCGCCCCATCGCAATGATTGTTTTGGGCGCGACGGATCAAGTGCTGAAGCTTAGCAAAAGCTCAGGGGCTAAGTGCGGTGAGATCTGCGACAGCCGGTAGCAAAAATGCTAACCCTATCCAGAAAGCAGAGGAGTCACTGAGCAGAGGAGGCGCGAGGAAGACGAAGGGTTCATGCGCAAGTGCGGCGTGGACTGAGGGTCAACTTGACGCTGCCCTTTTATACTCCCGCTTTTTGACCTAAGGGTCCCATGGGCCAGAATGGGCCGTACAGTGATGCAACTTTTTGATTAATCAGAAGATTAATTAAGGGCCTTAAACAAATTTAGAATTTAAGACCTTGAGAAGTAAGACTCGGGGGCTTCTTTGATGAGAAGCATTTTAAAAAAATGTTTAACCGTATCTATATGATTTGATAATCATGTAGCAAAGGACTTGATGGTCATACGGATATAAGTTCAAAGGTTATAGTATTGATTGAAGTCAACAACTAAGTTGCCAAAATTGGACCTATAAAAAGATAGAGTGAACAATTATTAGGAAAAAGCTATTTTATGATTGATGTCATGTCATTTTACATGGACTGAATATGACTGATGTCATACAATTCAGACCGACAAATCACTCGGATAAAGTGTATATCACTTGGTCTTTTTTATAATCGATCGACAAGGTTGAAGCCTTGCCAATTGGCTTACTGGTTTGATGACCAGAGGACTGCTAAACTCAGACTCCATAGTTTGAGTAAATTATATACAAAATAATAAGAGTTAATATAATTAGACTCTTGCATTATTTGTCAGTCTCCAAATTATACAAAAGTTGAGGGCTACACCGGATCAGGTGCACCTCACCGGTGCACCAGATCTATCAGGAATTTTGAAGAGGTCTTCCTGATTTATGATCTATATTTGAAGATCACTCGAGAGTCAAAGCTCAAAATCAGAAAGCACTCGAGGCTGCTATGGGATACTTGCTTTACGGGTATCCTCATATAAGACTAAGTCGGTGGCCGACCAAGTACTTCCCCAACAAGGAAGCCGACCGAGTCGGTTTGGAACACAAGGCATTTAGAGATAGACTTCCTATATAAATCCTTTAGGGTTACAACTAGGACTCTTCATGTACCCCCCTGCCGACCGGATATATAAGGCGGCAGGGTACCCCACATCGGGGGGCAGGCGATACACCAGATTACACTCAATACATAGAACACAGGACGTAGGGTTTTTACTCTCATCGAGAGGGCTCAAACCTGTATAACTCAATGTCTTGTGTAACCATCGTAGTTCTTAGTCTCGACGTAGCCCTATATATTTACTGCTGATCTCAAGCTTTGACACTTTGGAAAAGCCTCGTAGTGATCTCCTGGCCGCACACCTAAGGAAGTGTGCTAGTGCTTGGCTGGCATGGCAACATGGAGACTTTAGTCCACCTAGCAATAGGGGACGAAATCACGACTTGTGGGTAAAGTGGTACAAACTCTGCAGAGTATCAAACTATATGACAGCCATGCTCACGGTCAAGAGCGGCCTGGAATCCTCACAAGATTAGTTGGTTATGGGTTGGAATTGTTGGGAATGGTTGCATGGTGAATGATGTTGGACTTGGCTTGGATAGTACCCTATGGATTGAGGATTGGGATGACCCCAGTTAGTAAATAGGATATTTAGGTAAATTAAAAGCTCATGCAATAAACTCCTTTAAGCCTTCCTTGTCTTTAGCCCCATGTCATCATTTCCCCCCTTGCTGAGTACAACATGTACTCACCCTTGCTATATACCACATTGCTGCTCAGCTTTAGGAGAAGGATGGTACAACGCCGAAGACAATGGAGAAGAGCTCTAGGCCTGCGGTCTTCCAGTCGACTTCCTGTGGGAGCTGAAGGACTCCAACGCTTAGTTATTCCGCTGCAATGTAATTTTGTTTCTTTGACCTACGGGTCACCTTTGTAATAATATTATCGATTAATAAAGATATTGTTCTTTTATCACATATATTGTCATGTGTGCATGAAAACTTGATCTTGGGCAGGCATACAGATGCATTCGGTTTCGGTCGTTGGAACCGGGTGTGACAAGTGGTATCAGAGCCATATCGACCACTGAACGCAAGCGTAGTTAGAAATGGTTGATTTTTAAAGTATAATTTTGCAAACTCCACTTCTTTCCCCTACTTCCTTGATTATTTCATTATCTCCTCGTGTTTTAAGATAAAATGGTTTACCGATGTGCCCAGACAATAGGTTATATATGAATTCACTTGAGGATCAGCTCTCCCAGGCCTACCATTACTTAGGAAGGTGCCCTAAATAGTATTATATCTACGTGCAATTGTGATTCATTGTTTTATTGTGATGTGCTTGTGTGATCATTTTCTTGTTTCAAACATCTTGCTTTAAGCCTTACCCTTGTCCATGGCCACATTGATCCTATTTTGTTTGTCGACTCCAATACTACCTTTCGGTTCGAGGAGATGACCAAGTCAAAGAGGATCGTCATCATGAACAACAACTCAAGTAACAAGATATACTACCGAAGTACCTCTACATCAAGAAGTGAAGTTCTTAGTAAGGAAGATGAAGATGAAGCTAATGCATCATTGTTGGTCTCCGTTTGTTGAGTTGTGTATGATTGCTTTGTGTGATATAGGTTACTTTGTGCCTATCTTCCTTGACCAACATTTCATCCTTGAAATGTATCTATTATCCTTGATGCATGTGATAAAAAAACCCATATAAGATTAATTTCAACCTTGTCTTATCTCCTCTATCCCTATATCTAGATCTTCTGCTCTTCTATCCAGTCATCTTAACCTAGTCTTTCTGAATCTCGGGGCGAGATTCCTGTTAAGGGGGGTAGATTATCACATCCTAAAATTTCCCATTTTGGAATGTGAACCGTTTTCAAACAATAGAGGTAGATTTCTCAAATTTTGAAACTATTTATAAGAAAATTTGTAAATTAACAAAGATTTTGTTGGTTTCAAATAATTGCTCTATGTAAAAAATGTTTTCAGTTTTCAACAAAAAAACCTTTTTAAATAAGTAAAATCATTTTACTTTATTTGATTTCAATATTTTGTCATTTTTTTATTCTATGTTAATTTGAGAAAATTCAAATCCTTTCAATCAAATTTTATGAATGTACATTCTATTTTCAAATGGGGCTCAACTATCGATGTCACCTTGACTCTCTTGAATGCATGGTCCGACACCACCTTCCAAACCTGTTTCATCACATTGTATCTTCGTTCATCATATATATCACCCTACGAGTCGTTGATGTATCGAGACTCAATGTCATCCACATTCATTTTACCTACTGCATGGATGTTCCTAGATGTGATGTCTTCCTTGTTTACCCCAACCTTCCATAAAACTTCCTATGGAAAGAAACCCCTCCCAAAAACATTTCTATGGAAAGAAACTCCACCTATGATAAACACTTAGAAGGAAGGAACAAGAGAATAAATTGCCATCAACAATGAATTTATTCTTCATAAATCTCCTTCCATATTCTTCCCCCACCTGCCCCCACCCCTCCTATATATACTAGGCCCCCACCCCCCTCAAACCCTCACCATGTCGCAAGGCTGCCGCCACTTCACCCTGCCCTCGCGTTTAGCAACAGTTCTGCTAGTTGGCTTTGGTGTTTCCGGTGATCCACCCATCCAAATGCCACCAAATTTTACATGGAGGTGCGCCCAGATGTCCTCTATAACATATCCAAAATTCAGCACTATTGGACATCGTATTCCTCCGGGATCTGCATCGCAATGGCAGCTGCTCTCTGATCTGGTGAAACCAGCGCGTATGACGGTAAATCCATCCCATTTTCTCCAAATCCAGAGATAGTCTTGATGAAACCTATACTCCTTCTTGTGTTTCAAGGTCTTGTTATCATCTACACTAGAGGGTTCCCCTATAACAGCTATGGTGTGACCAGGAACGCGATCTGTTCTCGACCTGCCGCTGGACGACCTCCCAATGATGCAGCCAACTGATCTCCATTATAGGCAATTTATAATTCAATTCACCTTACGTTTCACATGTTCCACACCATTAGGACGATTTATGTTCAAACGATTCCTAATGAACTAGAGCCAATCAATGGAAATGCGCACATATGTTTTGCACTGTCTGCGCAGCCACAATCCAGCATAAACCTTGCATATCTTTTGATTCATAACTCCAAATTAGTTGATTCTTGTGCCAAATCGATCGTATGAGCATAATCTATGCAATCATGGCATTATCATATTGTTTTACCAGTGTTGCATGGTTGTGTTTTGATTTTGTGTGCATTTGCTTGTGTTAGTAATGATTATGCATAAAGACAAATACACGCAAGGATCAACATATGAGGATCTTCAAGAGCAAGAATTCAAAGTACTTGAGCAGCAACCCGCGTAGGACGAAGGCAAGTGTCCTTAATGCATTTTTATCCTATTATGAATATTATTTTAGAACAACATGCATGTATCAAATGAATGGGTACCTATTGTTAGGGTTTTCTTAGTATTGCTTTATCCTTTTCCTTGTCGCCTTGAACTAGTTGGTTGGTTGTGGGTAGATAATGCTTAGGTTGCTTGTGGGATGTTGGGTTAATATTAATCTTGATTGATGAACTATGTCACTTCATGGGTGGAATGATAATTTATGTTAGCAACATGGACTTAGGGATCTATGCAAGCCGGATGGAATGGATATGGTGCCGTGGGCACATGGTTGGTGGTGGTAGGCTTGTTGTAGATCCTAGGAACAGGTTCTTGGAGCGATGACCTAGGACAACAGTGCCATCACAAGGCTGCTATGGAATAGCTTGGCTGATTAATTAGGAGTTCTCCCAGTGTCGGTGCAGCATTTGGTGGAGCGGGGAATGGAAGTCAAGAGTACTGTCCTTGTATCCGAATGGCTCAAGAGGGGGCTCCTGGGGTGATGAGCTGCTTGTTGATGGGCTATCACTTATGGACGGGAGTGGAACCTTAGTGCCTAGCATGTACTGGGAGACCCTTTGGAAAAGCCTCGTAGTGATCTCCTGGCTGCACACCTAAGGAAGTGTGCTAGTGCTTCGCCGGCATGGTAACATGGAGACTTTAGTCCACCTAGCAACAGGGGACGAAATCATGACTTGTGGGTAAAGTGGTACAAACTCTACAGAGTATCAAACTATCATGACAGCCGTGCTCACGGTCAAGAGCGGCCTGGAATCCTCACAAGATTAGTTGGTTATGGGTTGGAATGGTTGGGAATGGTTGCATGGTGGATGATGTTGGACTTGGCTTGGATAGTACCCTGTGGATTGAGAATTGGGATGACCCCACTTAGTAAATAGGATACTTAGGTTAATTAAAAGCTCATGCAATAAACCCCTATAAGCCTTCCTTGTCTTTAGCCCCATGTCATATTTTCCCCCACTTGCTGAGTACGACACGTACTCACCCTTGCTATATACCACATTGCTGCTCAGCTACAGGAGAAGGATGGTACAACGATGAAGACAATGGAGAAGAGCTCTAGGCCTGCGGTCTTCCGGTCGACTTCCTGTGGGAGCTGAAGGATGCCAACGCTTAGTTATTCTGCTGCAATGTAATTTTGTTTCTTTGACCTATGGGTCACCATTGTAATAATATTATCAATTAATAATGATATTGTTCTTTTATCACATATATTGTCATGTGTGCGTGAAAACTTGATCCTGGGCACACATATAGATGCATTCGGTTTTAGTCATTGGAACTGGGTGTGATAGTGAGAGATCGCTGTCGCAACCCCAGGCAGGCACCTGCGTGCCGACCGGGAGATCGCGAAGCCGTGGCCCACCTTGAGACCTGTCACACCCCATTAACTTTGGGCTACGAGATGTTGAAGGAACCGAGGAGGCTGCTAGCTTCGAAGAGGGCCCAGGTGGCGTGGCGAAAGAGCCCGAGGTGAATAATGCCATTGCCAAGGCGGCTCTATGTCTCCTGCGCTCCCACAAGACTTGAAGGATTTTGAATTAGATGGTCAAGCTTGGGTGGAACCCGAGGAAACTGTTCCACACTCCAACTAGATGGAATGAGCCATCGACTCGACGATCGAGGTAGCCGATGAATACATCTCAGTCGACACGCCAACGATGACATGTTTTGAAGTCCCTACAACTCCGCTGCAGGCAATTGAGGACTCGTGTCAACATGAAACATTGCCATCAACCCAAGTGGTGCAAGTTGCCCGTGAGCTTGAGATCCCACACAACACCGTTACACACAACAGCGGAGTCATGCCAGCATGATAGGTCGCCACCAGCCTAGGAAGTGCAAGAGGTAATTGAGCCTGTTATCTAGGTGGCGCTTGACCTATGGGAGCCGGCCCCGCTCGGTCCCCAGCTAAGGAAGCAAACAATGCTGAGTTGGTTGCGCATGCTGCGAGCGAGGCTCTACCCGGATTGGAGTCAGAACAAGCCCAACAAGGAAACACCCACGCCGCGCCATTGTTGGACTCACTAGTGACCTGGTTACAGATGGAAGATGTCCTACCGCATGAGCCACCCCTGGAGGCAGAAGCTAACGCAGTTCAGAGGTGCACCGCGCAGCCGCTAACGGTGTACACCCAATAGCAAAGAGAGCCATTGGCACAACCGGCCCAGCCTGCACAAGACTTCATCAACCAGATCATGAAGCCTCTCCAGAACGTAATCACCACGCCAAGGAGGCCGAAAAGAAGACGGCAGGAAGCTGCATGAACACAGGCACCAAGGCGCAACATGCGTATAGCCAAACTCTCACCTGAGTTCAACCAACAAGCGGCAATTACAGTATGCTGTAGACTGGGCTTCACCGACAATCAGCAGCAACTCTCGGAGGCAACCATGGACAAGTACATAAGTTTTTTGACAACCCGCTCAGCAGGAATCACGTTTGTGCTCTTGCCGCTCTCTTTGGGCAAGAGGTGCCGATGAAGGAGCAACTGGGCAGGGTGGAGGCCACGATGTTGGCCTGATGGTATGGTGCTTCTGGTCGTTTCTTTCTGTACGTCTTGACGGACAATTCAAATGTTTTGATTTGGAATGTCCGGGGGTTGAATGACCGCGGGCATCGAGACATAGTGTGTAAGGCGATTGATGCATGTAAGCCTAATATCATCTGCCTCCAAGAAATGAAGCTAGCAGGAATTTCCGAATTCGATGTAAGATCAATGTGTGGTCGAGACTTCAAGGACTATGTGTACCTCCCGGCTCAGGGTACCCGTGGTGGTATTCTCATCACATGACAGAATGGAATTTTTGGGGCGGTCGATCAATGGAGGGTGCACCGGCACTCAGTTTCAGTTAAACTACCAAACAGGGACAATACATCGTGGTGGTTTATAGGAGTTTATGGACTACACCGAGATGCTGAAAAGGTTGCCTTCTTGGAAGAGCCGAGGGAAGTCAGAACTCATTGCCCAGGGCCGTGGGCAATAGCTGGCGATTTCAACATGATTTATTCCTCAGAAGACAAGAACAACACCAATGTTAATAGAGCAATGATGGGTAGATTCTGGCAATTCGTCAATGATCTCTAGAACTAAAAGAGATTCCACTCATTGGGCACCGCTACACTTGGTCGAATGAGCATGAACCTCCCACCCTAGTCAAGCTTTATAGGGTAATGTGTATAGTGGATTGGGAGGAATTGTACCCAGAATGCAAGCTGTAGAGTCAAGCTTCAGAAATATCTGACCACTTTCCCCTATTGCTAAGCTTACATAAGAATATGCATGGTAAAAGATGATTCCACTATGAGAGTTACTGGACGAAGTTGTTCTTGGAAGTAGTTGATGAATCATGGAATGCTCCACTCGTGGCCTCCTGCCTGCTGGAACGTATCTCATTTAAACTCAAACGCCTCACGAGAGCGCTTCAATCATGGAGTCAAAGGAAGGTCGGACATATCAATACGCAACATGCTCTAGCACAGGAAGTACTTCACCGCCTAGAAATTGCGCAAGATCGGAGGGCATTGATGATGGAAGAAAATTGGCTGCGGCAACAATTGAAACTGAAATTTGTGGTGGTGGCCTCTTTGGTGAGGACTATTGCACGCCCAAGATCACAAATTCATTTCATAAAAGATTGGGACACCAACATAGCACTATTCCACAGTCAAGCAGGGTTTTGGAAGCAGAAAATTTTCATTCCAAAGCTGCTCCATGCCGATCAGGTGGTCACGTCCTAGCAAGACAAGGAGCAGGTTATGTTTGATTACTTTGACGGCTTTTTGGGGACAACAGTGCCAAGGATGAGCACCCTAGATCTCTCGGCATTCCACCGGGCCGGGATCGGTCTTACGGAGCATGAGACGACCATCACAGAAGAGGAGGTGTGGGCAACAATCAAAACCCTCCTAGCTGATTGCGCACCAGGTCCGGATGGGTACACAGGAAGATTTTACAAGACTTGCCGGTCCATAATTAAACACGATTTCATGGCGGCTATCATCATGTTGCAGCAAGGTGACGCCCGGAAATTGTGGCTCCTTAACTCGACCTTCCTCACTTTGATCCCGAAAAAACCAGATGTGGTGTTAGCCAAGGATTTCCGGCCAATAAGTCTGATTCATAGTTTTGCCAAGTTGATTACTAAAATCTTGGCAAATCGGTTGGCGCCATATCTCAACTCCTTGGTGTCTTCCAACCAGAGCGCATTTGTGCATGGGAGATGTTTACACGACAATTACATGTTGGTGGAGCAAACCATCAGGTCCTTGAATAATAATAGAGCAGTTTTACTATGCATATTACCTCCAGTAATTA
The DNA here is from genome assembly GCA_032690845.1 of Eleusine coracana subsp. coracana. Lineage (NCBI taxonomy): Eukaryota > Viridiplantae > Streptophyta > Magnoliopsida > Poales > Poaceae > Eleusine > Eleusine coracana. The sequence goes on along the minus strand of CM064428.1, from coordinate 37,609,665 downwards.
CTGGAGGTAATGCCTAGGGGTAATAATGTAATTTACTCATATATTTATTTAATTACTCATATTGCCATTAGGGGTATAGGGGTAATTTCTTAGCATCTTCACTCCATCCGCGCAGTGCATTCCCGTTCATCTGCTCACAGGCCCACTGGCGCCGCCGCCGCCGCCACACGTAGGCCCGATTGAAGTTGCTGACATTTTTCTCTTTCTAATAATTCCCAGTAAAATTATTACTCCTTCAAATTACTGGTAGTAATAGTGATGGGATGAAAAATAATTTTAACCGTTAGATTACAATTACTGCCAATAATTACTGCATTACCTCCAGTAATTACTGGAGGTAATATGCATAGTAAAACTGCTCTAATAATAAGGTATCGAGTCTCTTCTTCAAATTGGACATACCGAAAGCCTTCAATTTTGTTTCTTGGTCGTTTCTCCTAGAGAATCTTGCTCACTTAGGGTTTGGACCGAGATGGTGCAATCTGATTTCTAACCTGCTGCAAATGTCCTCCACAAACATCCTTGTCAATGGGGAATCAGGGGAGAAGATATTACACGAGCGCGGTCTCCAGCAAGGGGACCAACTATCTTCGATGCTCTTTATCTTGGTCATGGATGTTCTCAACAGTTGTTTCATCAAGGCCGGAGAGCTGGAGCTATTACAGCCTTTATCTCACCGCAACCCTTCCCAACGAATCTCTTTGTATGCGAACGATGTGGTATTGTTCTTGAAACCGGTGGAAGAAGAGATGTAGCTGGCCTTAAGTACTCTCACCAGCTTCGGTGAAGCCTCTGGTTGGCACACCTATTTGTGAAAAAGCTGTGTTATTCCAATCCAATGTGATTAGCCATGAGTCGAGATAGTCGAGGCAACATTACCTTGTCTAATAGCAACATTCCCATGCACCTATTTGGGTCTCCCAATCTCAAACAAGAAATTATCATGGTCTGATCTCCTTCCATGGATTGAGAAAATTAGGAACATGCTACCGGGATGGTGAGCATCTCTCATGAATATTGCCGGGAGGACAGCTAACAGCTTGGGTCCTGTTTGTCCTTTCAGCAATACCTATTCATCTCCTAATAGCCATCAACGTCCCCAAATGGTTTGTTCGGGCACTGGAGAAACTACAGAGGGGATACATCTAGAAGGGAAGAGAAAATGCTAACAGAGGCAGCTGCAGGGTAGCATTGGGACAAGGTGCAGTGTCCCCTTGAACATGGTAGTCTTGGTGTCCTTAACTTGAAGATCATGAGCTGGGCATTGCAGATTCGGTGGCTCTGGCTCTGTAAAACTGATCTGGACAGGCTGTGGCAGGGTCTAGAGATCAAGGTACATCCTAATGCTTTGTCACTTTTCAATGTGGCCATGGAAACTCTTTTTGGACAGGGTGACTCCACCTTGTTCTGGACCGAAAAGTGGCTTATAGGGTGCTCGGTCGTGGACCTAGCGCCACTAGTGGTAGCGACTGTTCCATCCAATCTCCAAAAGCATCATACTGTGGCACAAGCTCTACTCGATCACACTTGGCCGCAAGACATACAAGGTGGTCTGTCGTTGATTGGCCTATTTAAGTATTTTCAGCTCTCGGATGTGGTACATGAGATCGCTCTATCATAGGAAGATGATGTCCATATATGACGTCTTGATGGGTCAGGTGTTTACTCCTCTAAATCAGCATATAAGGCTTTCCACTAAGGAGCCATAACCTTCAAGCCATGGAGATGGCTGGGGAAATCTTGGGTACCACCTAAATGTAAGGTATTTCTTCGGCGCACCATATGCAATAGATGTTGGACAGCCGATTGTCTTGCCAAGAGAGGTCTCCCTCATCCGGCTAGGTGTCCATTATGTGATAAAGAAAGCAAAGTAGTTCAGCACTTGCTGACATCCTGTGTGTTTGCGCATCAAGTGTGGCATGAAGTGCTCGCCCCATTGGGGCTGCAGAACCTTGCCCCAAGACAATGCGCCAACTCCTTTTCAGAATGGTGGAGGAAAGCCACTAAGCAAGTCTACAAGAACAAGAGAAATGGCATCAAAACCTTGATCATTCTAACAGCTTGGTCACTGTGGAGACATAGGAACTCCTGCATTTTTGAAGGCGCCAGATCAAGCCTTCCTGCTCTCCTTAGCATGATCAAAGATGAACATTTCTTGTGGTGTTTGGCCGGAGCAAAAGGATTGAGGAGCTTGAATGTGCTAGAGCAGGGTCGGGTGAAGAGGTAGGCTAGTGTTTTAGTGTGTTGTTTTGGTCAGGACTCACCCACCTCGGTAGTTTTTCTATCAATCACACCCTATGTAAATAAACATCCAATTCACAGCCCGACTCATAGTGAGGTTGTGTAATTTGTAAGGGGCTGTTCTTTCTCTCTTAATACAAAGATACACAGCTCTGCTGCGTATTCGAGAAAAAAGTGTGTTATTTGACTATTGCATTATGTAAATAGGAGTTGTAAAATCCACTTTGCATGATACCCAAAATGATCTATGCTACTAATGTATAGATTATGGTAGGTCTGATACTAGGCATGCGATCTTTCGGTCAACTTCCTATGTGAGCTGGAGGACACCAACACTTAGTTTATTTTTCTATAATATACTCCCTCTGTCCCAGAATATAGCTAGTTCTAGATTTGTTTGAAGTCAAACTTTTATAATTTTTACCATCTATAACAAAAGATTTATAAATGTTGCCTACGTAAGAATTATATATTATGATAGTTTGATTCATGATCAATCTAATAGTGGTATCCTTCTATTGTTAACTATTATAAAATCTTTGTTATGATTGGTCAAAGTTAAAAAAGTTAGACTTAGGACAAACCTAGAAGTAGCTATATTCTAGGACATAGGGAGTAATATTTTCTTTTACTTAGGATCCTTCTTGTAATAATGTTATCGATTTAATAAAGATGTTATTCTTTTATCACAATAACTGTCCTGTGTGAGTGAAAATTTGATTCTAGGTGCCCATATAGATACATTCGGTTTCAAACATTGGAACCAAGTGTGACACTTTGGGATCTTGATTCTTGGGGAGGACAGCCCCAACTGGTATCTGAAAGTTGCCTAGAGGGAGGAGGGGGGGGGGAGTGAATAGGCAAATCTAAAAATCCTATGAAATTAGACTGTTGGTAGTTGTAAATTCCCTTTGTCGACTACCAACTTACCATAAAAAGGTGGATCTTAACTAATAATGTAATGAAAATAATCTTTGTACACATGAGTTCCACAAGTTTTGGTGAAATATGTGGTTGCAGGTGCTATAGGGTAAAAATATGCAAAAACATGTGAAAAATACCCCGTTGGCCGATCACAACTGTGAAACAACCGTTTCCTGATAGCAGTCAGGGTCGTTAACAGCCAGAATCAGCACCACAGGTCATCACCAAGTAAAGTTGTGAACCGGTCGGATGATAAGCTATCATCATACGGCAAGGGGAATCAAGTGTTCAATCAATTCTCGATCGTACGACAACATGATCTAGGACCACCAGTCGATTTGGAACTTCACCCTTGCACCCACCCGCCGACATGCAAACGCCATCGCCATGAAGTCGTTTCCTAATTCTGGCCCAAAAGATATTCAAAGAGACAAAGGAAGGAGGTCGACAAGTGGCCCAATCGGGACAGGGGAAGGACAACTAGGCCACTTGGCCAAAGGGCTGCTGCACAATAATGGGCTGCCAACCGGCAAGTCGTGTCACCCGACGGACCTTGCGGCTCGGCGGGTTTGCCACCCGGCCTACCAAGCCATTCGGCCCATAAAATCTACCGCCCTGTCTACCATGCCTACCGACATAAAACCAAAGGAAAATGGCCAACCGACCCTCAAAACCGACCTCATAACATCATTACGGCCGTCCCGAATGAGTCGGTTGGAAAACCGACCAAATCGGGTGGCCGCCCGACCGACCCTGCCGCCCGGCCTCCACGGCCGTTCGGCATACCCGGCCGCCCGACCAATGGGTTTTCACCATTTTTGGCCACCAACTTCCCACTGGCCTAGGAGTATGGCCCCTCCATCATTTGGGTATAAATATGACAATTTGGCCACCTGTTTAGACATAAATTGAAGAGGAGAACAACAAGCACCACACTGTGGAAAAGTATGAGAATAGGGAGTGAGAGTGAGAGGTAGAAGTCCGGGAGGGAGCCGGGAATGTTGGCTCCTTCTCCATCTTGTGCCTCAGGGATGAAGCTCCACCGAGAGTAGATTCCTCGTCCTTCCGCCGGGTAACATGTAGTTTAACTCTTCTCCAAGTAATAAAGTGAGTATTTCTATCCTTTTTATCTATGGGATCCTCGTGTGTAACCTTTTATTGCTTTATAGTATTAATTTGTATGCTTACCAATTCTGGAATTGGTATGAAAGTCTAAGAGTAAACGTGGTGTTTAGACTTAGTTTTCCTGGGATTGCATTCGTCCCCACATGCTGTGTGGTAGGCGGTCGGTGGTGACAGCCCTGTCCGTCCAATATTGTAATCCACCATGTTCGGGAAGTCTCAAGCAGGGTTGTCTAGCGATAGCATACCCACTAGTGCATGAGGTTAGCTACCGACCCTTATTAGTGGATCATTTTCATGCCCCGAAGCAGATAAATTGAAATAGGATCTCACTAAATTACTTAGCAGGAGTTTACTACATTAGATTACCTAGCCCGAGGACCTCTTCTCTCTATAGAACCTATTCTCCTCTCAACCATTGTTGTTTCTCTCCTTTGTTCACTAGAGTTGGATTAGGATAGAGTTTCACTTCTTGTTCTTTGTGGATTCGATACCTTGGAATAGTCCCAAGTGAAAGCTACATCGACATCCGTACACCAACAAGCTTTCTGGCGCCATTGCCGGGGAACAGTAGCTGACATTTATTTGAATCCAATTCTTTTTTCTTTTTCTTCTCTTATTTTCTTTCCTTCCATGAATCCCCCATCTATCCGTGACTTCTCAGCCCCTAGGAGTGAATTTCTAGAACCCATACCCTCATCACTCTCTATCACAGCCCCGAGCTATGAAATTCATCCAAATCTCATACTTTTGATTCAAAAGACACCATTTATATGGGCAGAAAATGAAAATCCATATACTCACCTACAACAGTTTGAGATTTGTTGCTCCACTATTGCCATTGAAGGGTTTCCTCAAGAAACCATGAAATGGAGGTTGTTCCCTTTTTCATTAGGTGGGGCAGCGAAAACATGGTATTTTACCCATGTAGGTGAAGTAGATGGAGTTTGGTCCACCTTAAGAGAGTATTTTTTTACGGAAATATTTTCCTCTCTATAAGATTGTTGCTCTAAGGAAAAAGGTTATCAATTTTGAGCAACAAGACCACGAATCACTAGGAGCATCATGGGAAAGGTTCCTATCCTACACCAAAATAGGGGTAGGTTTAGGTATAGAGGAGCCTATAAGGCTGCAACATTTTTCTTTAGTCTAAGGCCCAACAGTGCAAATTATTTAAATGCTGCGGCCGGAGGTGCTTTCTTTTGCGCAACACCATCAGAGGGAATGGAGATCCTAAGCAAAGTCATCTAAAATCTTTCAAATGAGTCATCCATCTCCTCAGAACCTACCAACAAAAGCACCCAAACTTCTAGCCAATTCAAAGAAATAGAAGACAAGTGTCTCCCACAAAAGGCTAAAGCTCCTATGATAGCCTCACTCCACTCACCACACCCTGATTATTTAGTTCATGATCTACACAAAAGGAGTGCCAAACTATTGAACGAATGCTCTCAAGGTCCCTTCCATAGGAAAAGCATAGAAGATGGGTGGGCTGTTATCAACCATATGGCCCAACTCACCCATCGCAAAACACCTTCAATTGCTACTAAGGAGCCAATTTGGAACCATGTGGCAAAAGTTGAGAGATAAGACCATGAGCCATACTTTGCTTCATCGGCCAATACTACCCCAATCCTTGAACCACATTCCACACCCATCCTCCCAAATCCCCCAAGGATCCATATTCTACCTAATGGAGGCACCGTGAAGGACCGAGAAGGCGACGAGAGGGGGATGAATGGGAGCTAATTAATATTCTTCAATAGAACATGGCCTATGTCCCAATTTCAACCCGAGCCAATCTCAAAACGGATCACCAAGATTACACACACCAACTTGTGATGTGCTAGCCCTAGGAGTGATCAATAACAGCAGCGGGACATAGCAGAATCAAAGGAGAGCAGCAAAGACTCAAAATGATCAAGAACTAGACTCAAAACAAAAGGCTCTAGACTCCCATTAGCAGTGCCGATCACAACCATCGGCAGTGCCGGTCACACCCATCGGTAGTGCCGATGTGGGTACTCAAAACCTTGTGAAGCAGGAGTGAGGGCATGTCGGTAGTGCCGGTTGGGGCTAATGATAGTGCCGATGTAGGGTTCAGACTCATGCCACCAGCAGTGCCGGTCATGGCATTGGTAGTGCACATTTTTCTATTCTATCGGGGGTCGATCAGCACTACTGATGACCAGGACCGGCACTGCCGGTGGGTCTGAACTCAACCAAATGATCTCCAAAATGTGCGATATTTGGACTAGGTAATCCTCAACACATCACGACCCTAATCCAAGAAGATCTACTCAATTGGATCAAGGAATCATCGCGAATTTCACATCTTGTGCCAAGATCACCAAAAAGGGGGAAACTAGAGAAAACTTCAAATCGAAGGTACTAGAGCCTTTGATTCGGTCAAGGAGCTATAGAGGTTTGTTCTAGCTCATCATAGCACCAAGTTTCCCATGAAATCCGTCCCCAAAACTCAACCAAAAGTGACATAAAAAATTCCCACGAAAATAGCTCCAAAAATAGAGAAAAAGACAAATTCAGGATTTAGGGAGAGAGGAGGATCTTGAGCACAAAAATAGCTTCGAAAATAGAGAAAAAGAAAAAATTTACTGATATACTAAGGCTTATGTGGAGCTCAAGGTTGGAAATATTAAGGCAACATACTTGTATTTTGTATATCACTAAGTCAAAAATCGGATCCAAGGAGAAAACAAGTCATGAATTATGATCAAGCCATGTGCACAATTATGATATGTATGTATGGATGAAGGATGGCGGATGCTCCTTTTGAAGTGATCTCTCCCTCTCTCTTCTATTTGATTTATATTTTAGAACATGGGCTACTTTATCACTCATGGTCTTCTTTTTTTTTGTTTTTATTCTTTTTGAGTAGCCTATATCTCTTTTGAAATGATTCTTGGAGAGAGATCGACATATATGGTGGAGCACTTTATTCAATGAATGCATTATGGGGATGATGAATGTGAACTTCTAGTGTAGAAGTTTTGACACATGGAGTGGTTGGGGGTGTGCACATGAACTTGATCAATAACACATAGCAAGCATCTCACATGGGTCACAACAATTTGACAAAGTTCAATGAAAATACAAGTAGTAAATGCAATAGATTTTCATCAAGATAATCATCTAGCTTTGGTAGGAATAAACTCATCATTCAGAAGATTGTGAATCTGGAGTCCTCATTTATAAGCATTTGAAAAATAAAATAAAAAATCAAGAAAGTTGAAGGACCGAGAAGGCGACTACAGGGAGGAGGGGGGGGGGTGAATGGGAGCCAATCAAAATTCTCCAAGAGAACTTCGCCTAAATCCCGAAAACAACCCAAGCCAACCTCCAAGCCGATCACCTGACTACACACACCAACTCGTGGTGTACTAGCCCTAGGAGTGATCAACTATAACAAACAAACACAGCGGAAACAACAAGAAATAGCAAAGACTTGAGATAGTTGGAAACCGCACAAAACTGTACCTTCTGGACCACCCCCGGCAGTGCCGATCAGAGCCATCAACACTGGTTGGCCTCATCGGCACTGCTGGTGAGACCCATCGGCAGTGCTGGTGCAGGGTTCTGCACCCCACCGACAGTGCCGGTCCTAGTGCCGATTGACCTCGATAGAACAGGAAAAACTTTTGGGATTTTGGTTAATCTTCTCCAAAACCCAATCAAACAAACTCCAAATGATGCGATTTTTGGATCATTGAATCCTTAGCACATCACAACCATAATCCTAGAAAATCATCTTGATTGGCTCAATAAATCATCACGAAATTCAGATCTTGTGCCAAGGACACCAAAAGGGAAAACTTGAGAAATCCTTCAAATTGAAGGTGCTAGAGCTCTTTATTTGGTCATGGACCTATGAAGGATTGTTCTAGCTCATCATAGCAACAAGTTCCTCAAGAAATCCACCCCAAAAACTCATCCAAAAAGGAGATCAAAAATTCCCACAAAAATAGCTCCAAAAATAGGGAAAAAGAGAAATTCGGGATTTAGGGAGAGAGGAAAATCTTGAGCACGAAAATAAATCTCATGTCATGAAAATATCTTTACAAGATCCATAGATACAAGGTTTTTGAATGAAGTCCTATCTCAAGGCTAATGGGAAGAGAGGCACCTCTTCCACTAGCCTTACCTCTCCTTATGTAGGCCTAGGGTCACATGACCGCTCTACCCTTGACCTACATAACACACCCACCTACCACCGGGGGCATAACCGTCCATCTTTCGCCTCACCTCCCGAATGCCATCGGACACTTTACGTCTTTGCTTCATCTCGAAGCAAGCTCCATGATGGTGCCACGTGCACCACCAACCACCGCCACTGGTTTTGAGGCCCAAACCGAGAAACCGTCTTGCACGCTTCTCAAAGCACAACTTCTCAATGTTGACGTGTGTGTAAGGACCGAAGGCCTACCGAGAGGGGGGGGGGGTGAATCGGTAGCCAACCATGAATCCGAAAACTTCAGTTTCATGCTTCTCAAACCTAACGAATCGTTACAACCTAAACAATTCTAGTAGGCCAAGACCCTACACATGCTAGTGTTCATGATGCAAAGCAATGCATGGAAGCTATTCACACTAGCCTATGCAAGCCACAAGTTACACTATCACTAGAGCACACAATTACGGAATAGTAAAGAGAGGGTTAAGGAATGCTCATGATTTTTTCCCAAGGTCTCGGAAGGATGGCGCCTTCCCCTACTCCTCGTTGGACCACTCCCGCTGGAGTCCCGGTCCCTCCCGCCACCAAGTGGAGTTCTCGCCCATGAGCCCGCAATCACTCCTCGAGTGAAGACACGGTGTGCGTCACCGCTGCACAAAGCACAAGCTCGCCTCCCTCAAGAACTTGTCGTACTCCCTGAGCCGGCACGAGCGGTCACTATTGATGCCCCTTCCAACGGCAGGCTCAAACCATGTACAAACTTGTGACGGCCTTCACAACCAATCATGATAGGCTCGATCACCGACACCTAACCAGTCTAGGTCTCACCCTAGACCAAGAGTAACAAACTAGATCACACCCTCAAGGACACCCTAGCCTTAGATGTGCAAGGTAGCTCCTTGTTACTCTCACTAGCACTCTCAAGATATCCAATATCCTCTTCTAGTGCTCTTCTCTTTTCCTCTTGGACCTTACCAAATGCTCTCAGGTATTCTGCTGGTTAAGAGAGGTCACAAAGACCCCAGCAACAAAGGTATATAGGCTCCCAACCTCAAACTAGCCATTGCTCCATGAAACAGCCTCTCTGGACGTACTCACCGGACAGTCCGATCTCCACTGGACGGCTCCTCAAGAGCTGTTGCTCTCTGTCCGCTGCTTCCTCCTATAGTGACCGGACTGTCCGGTCACTGGACCGGACCGTCCGGCCCACTTTCTCTCTCTAGTCCAGGAGCCCCCGCAAAATGCACCTCTTCTGCCGTCCCTGCACCTGTACTGATCGGACCGTCCGGTCAGTAGACTGGACCGTCCGGTCTGTACAGACTTACCTATTGATAGACTCCTGCTTCTTCACGCTAAGTCCCGGACAACTCCACATAGTGATCATACAGTCCGGTCTCCACAGACCTATCTGTCCGGTCTCTATGTCCAGAAGCTGAAACTCGTCGTCCTCGCTTTACTTGGTTTCCCGGCTTCTCCGAACAGCTCCTTAGCTTATCAACTATCACCTAGTGCCTGTGATTTCACCGAGCAACCTTGCACATCACCGACTACACATGACCTAAGAGAATGACCTAGACCCCCTTGATAGTCCGGTTTTTCCTATGGACTCAAAGCCCTAACAACTACTCAAGTGTACCAAACACTTGCACCATAGCTTGTTCTCCGCTTTGATCCATCTCCATCAACCCTTGGACTCCATCAAGTTCACAAGCCTCCATGCTTGCGGTCATTGTCATCCATCGCCAAGGACACCATCATCCATATGATTTGCAATAGAGTTAAGAGATGATTCCTACATAGATAACACTCGTGTAGATGTTAGCCTACAATTTCATAGTTGTCATCTATAACCAAAACAACCATACCACGGGGATCCAATCATCAATGGTCATGAAGCTTATAATCTCCCCCTTTTTGGTGATTGGTGACAACCACTACTTAAAATATACTTTAAGGAATAACCGGGCTAAAACAAGCTACACAAAGATCGAGAGGAACCAAGACAACATAAGAGAGAAATGCATAAGGTCCCGCTCAATCAAGTAACATCTAGAGATATAAGGAAAAGAGAGAAGAGCATACTCTAGATGAAACATGCATGCATGCCATGGCAATATATTGAATGAAAGCATAATGACATGCAATGCAAAGCATAAATGATGAGATGCAACAAGTTAGCATGAAAATGCATAAGAATTAAGAACAAGCATCCATCATCATGATATCATACACAGGCATACAAGATAATCAATAAATACAAGCACTGCATATGAAAAGGAAATAAACCAAGTGAGATCAAAATGAGTCAAACACAAGCGAATGAAAACCATGACTCATCATAATCCTCGAACAACGAATAACACCTCAAAATAAGATCCAAATGGTCTATCTCCCAAAAACCTCGTAGCTCCCCCTAGATACAAGCTACTCTCAATCATAACAAGATCACACTCCCACTCCCCCTAGACCTAGTATCTTCTCCCCCTTTGGCAACAAGCACCAAAAAGCCAACAAGGCGGGAAAAGATGAACATCTAAGCGCTCGTGGTCGAAGGAGGTGGTGCAGCAACGTCCTCTGTGGGCTCTGCTCCTGGCTGCTCCTGAGGTGGATCCTGCTGTGCTCCCTGAGCCTGTGCCATCTGAGCATCCAGCTGCTCAAAGAAACCAAGGTCTATAGGCGACTCAGACCCGCTGTCCTGTGCTGTTGTAGTGACTATGGCAGTCTCCTGAGCTGAAGTCTACCACATCCTACTGAGAGAAACCTCCACGGACAAGATCCTCTACTGCCTCAGTAGTAAGAGTGGAAATTGTGGCAGTAAGAGGTGGAGCTGAAGTTGTAGCTATCTCCGGGGTGGTCTGGGAGTCTGCACGAGTAGTGTGGGCTGTGTCTGAGAACAGAATCCTGACCGGTACGTGCTGGGAACTGGAGGGTCCTGCCATCTGCGAGCTAGAAGAGTGTGAGGCTGAGACAAACAACGCAGACACAGAGAAGGCTGACACGGGAGAGAGCTATGCTGAAGAGAAAGTCTGTCCTGCTTCCGCTGTCGGTAAGACCCCTGAGAGTGATAGTCCGCTGGACTGTGCTATCATCAGTGCAGTGAAGGGTCCTGGCTGAGTCTGCAGCTGCTGAAACTGGGGAATCACTAAAGGTCCTAGCTGCTGACCAGCCTACCACTGAGTAAGCTCCGTCATATGAGTCACTAGAGCGGAGACAAGGGCCATCTGTTGATGCTGAAGCTCTGCCTGTCCTCTGATCAACTCCATCATCTGATGTCTGTCCTCTGACACACTCTGTATAAACTCACCCAACCGTCCTGCAAGTGCTGTCACTGTGATAGTGTCCTCAGACTACGAACCTGTCGGTTGGGGAGGCGCTCCTGTATTGGCTGACTCAGGAATCACCGTATCTGGCTGAGCTGCCTGCTCGTGTAGTACCGGTGACTCCTACTCCTCCTCTCCTGTGTGCTGGCTGGAGGTAGACTAGGATCCCCTGGGGACTCTAGGTGAGTAGCTGGTGGTCACCTCAGGGAAAGCATCGTACTGCTCCTCCGTCACTAGGCCCATCCTCCTCAAGATATAGCAAATGTAGGGCCCATAGACCAAGTGATGTCCTCCAACCCTCTCAGAGATCACCTCCTCCATCTCTCCAATCAGAAGGTCTACCAAGTCAAATGGCTGCCTCCTCAGTATAGCTGCTATAGCCCACTGATGGAGAAGTATGAACTCCTCTCTGTACCCTGACCTAGGGATGATAGTCCTGGTGACTATCGCTCTCACCACATTAGCCTCTGCAGTAAGTCTCGCAGGGCTTCTGTCAAAGCCTGGTGTGTGAGGTGGTGGAAAGGCAATCGACACCATCTCGTCTATCGGCATCTTCCCTCCCTGAGGTCTGCGGGGTGGTGCAAGTGTACCATAGGCACTCCTGTATAGTAAGAAGTCTGACAAAAGAAGTCCTAGGTTATGGATCAGATCATGTCTAGTCACACGCTGCGGCTGCCCTCTGAACAAGAACCAGAACTCTGAGCGGTCTCTAGCAACCCACAGTGTGGCATAGAACTCTAGCACCACGTCCTCTCTGAACCTGTGTGGAGCAGTAACTAGCTCTGCTAGCCCTGACAAGTACGTGAAGTAGTGCTCCATCTCTGTGCCGGTGGCCCTTCTCATGGCCTTGTACGTCGTGTACTGCTACGGCACAAAGAGTCTGTCTTTCCCTCTCAGGCCAAGGTAACATCTCAGACCCTCACCGATCCTCCTGTGGAGGCCAGTCCAGTACCTCTCTCCAGCAGCAGGGTCTCTGGGAACTAGAACCCACTGCTCGAATGGTACCAAGCGAAGCACCTTAAGGTCCTTTGCAGGAACCCTAAGGATGTCTGGCTCTCCGGCTGCCTGTACCAGTCTCTGCAGCCTCCTCATGCACACCTCACAGGTGCACCTCGGGTCGCCTGCCCGGTGAGCTGTCCTCTGGGGAACAGTCTGCTCTGCCTCCCCCTCTGACTCTTCCTCCTCAACCAGCTCCTCAGACTCTGACTCTGAGGTCTCCTCTCCAGTCTCCTCCTCCTACCTGGAGGATCCCTGATCCACAGTTCTCAACGATCTCCCCTGATGGGAAACCGGAGTACGCTGCGGCCATGGCGGTGGCACAACTCCAACTGCTAGAGGTGCAGTCCTCTGCCTGGTGCTCCTCCTCAAGCCCTGGTCCTCAGCTGGTTGGCTGATCCTCAGACGGGAGCCAGGTGTCCTGCGTGACTGCTCCATGGCGTCCAAGTGCTGAGCCAACCTCCGGGCTCTCTCTGACTCTGGGTCCAGTCTCGGTCTCTTCTTGCTCTGAGGCTTCTCAGGCATCTTCCCTTTGCCCTTATCCTGTCCTGACCCTGCCATGTCTGCCTGCTAACTGTACTGCTGTCACTGCACGCACATAGGTGTAGATGGGATAAGCATAGAGTCCTAATACATCTACAAGCAAAGCACCACTAGGAAAGAATGCACAATAGAAATCCTAGCACTGAATGAAGGACATGATCACTAGACAATTAAGCAAAATAACAACAGTGATCATCGAATATATGTGGCTGGTGCGAGTCATCTAGTGTACAGTCAAAATAATGGCAATTAATTCTAACTGTACACTAGACAGGAGGCAAACCCTAGACATGCAATTAATAGATAAGCAGGAATTCAATTGCATCCTAGGTTGAGTCAATTAGCTAATTAATGCAACTAATCATGAGTAGTTAATTCAATTGCATCAATTAAAGCTAACTACTCAAATTGGGGTATAATTCGATAAATGGGACAATAGTAGCAATACCCCGGGAGGAAAGTCGATGTGCCGAGAACAAGGAACGCCTTGGGCTTGCTCTGATCACCGAGAAAGCTCAAAACTTGAAGCTTTTTGACGCCGGTAATGGAGAGAAGGGCAAACCTTGCCCTAAGATTGGTGGAGCTCGGCTCTTGGGCTGCCTAGGCGTGGAAGGGAGTGAGGGCGACGGCGTGGGAGGTGCTGCATGGCGGCGGCGGCTCACGTGAGTGGAGGCGGCAGCGCTTGCGCGAGGGAGCAGGGCGAGCGTGAGAGAGTGCGGCGGCGTGCGGGGCGAGTAGGTGCAGCTGCGGGAGTTCGCCAATGGCTGAGGCGGCACTACGGCGCACGGCAGCTTGGCTGGTCGGCGGTGGAGGCGAGGCGACGAGGTCGGCGGTGGAGTCTTGGATGTGTTGTCGGAGTCGGAAGAACGAACGGGGATGAAGCCAAATCGGTTCTGACCGATTTTGACCTAGGTCAAATCCCGAATGGACAGCCGAGATCCATCAAGAAAAGATCAACAGCTCAGATTGGAAAGCATACCGCTCGATCAACCCAAGTGATCAGACGGTACGATCTCTAGACCGGACTGTCCGGTCTGCTCTGGGTCTGCTGGCGAACCATATAGACCGGACAGTCCGGTCACTAGGACCGTACTATCTAGTCTCTACGACCAGACTCTCCAGAACACTGTGCCCGAAGGCACTGACCAGACTGTATGGTCCGAAGATCAGACTGTACGGTCACTACCAGGAAAATGCTGAGTCAAGGAATTTCTCCATTTTCCAAGTGCCCTCGCTCAACACACAAAGGAACACCGCACTTGGAATATAGAGGGAGCTCTCAAACACTCTTTTTCAAATAGTGGCACTCTATGGCCTCATAGTTTTCGCAAATGCCAAATGAAAGATCGAGCAAATAAGAACCAAGGCAATAAAGAACCAAAAGGGTATGCATGAGCCTTAGTCCATGAACCACGTGAGTAGATTTAACCTCGAAGTTTGTAAGAGCTTGCTCAATGGGCATGAAGCACAATCCTTTCCTTTGGTCACACTTATGGAGCTATAATCTCATATAGAGCATGGGGCACAAATATCTCCAAATGTTACAAGCCTCCTTTGTGTTTCCTACCTGATGCATGCAACAAGCATTTTACATATGCAATGAAGTTAAACATGCCATGTGAATGCAAGCAATATTAATCAAGACAAAGGAAACCTAACAATGTCAAGTTTGAACCCCTCTCAAGCTTACTCACTATAAGCCATACCCTTGCCTTGAGAGAAGCCAAACCACCATCTCAAGCACTCCCCCTTGCTTATAGCTATCTTGAGTGGGTTAGACATTGGCTAATTTTTATGTGTTTTTCATTTAATTATTTACACATGTAGGGATGCAAAGCATACTAGTCACAAAGGAGTCCTAATTACCATGCAATGCAAGAGAAAGAAAAACACACTACAACTACCAAAAACAAAAACAAACACGGTTACCTCCCTCATGAGTAGATAGGTCGTTGAGGTCCATGTCACTTGTGGTAGACTTCACATGATCTTCATGAATGCGCTCAGTCCACCACCACCACCATCTAGGTCTTGTTCTTGGGCACCCACTTGTACGTAGCCGATCTCTCAAGATCAACAATGCACTTAGGCACCTGATGTAGATATGGCCCAATCTTCTGAGAGGTAAGGGGATAAACTTGAATTTGGGGAACTCGGCGTCGATGACCCGGCTTGAATCAGACACGACCCAACCCCGCAACCATTACACCAAGCACAACTTGATTGTTCCTGCAATCAAAATCGAGAACACAAGCAAGAGAGGATAAACACGCAATCTAAAATTGCAAATATGGATGAGGCAAATTACAAAAAAAGGTTCAAGCTCTGAACACAAAAGGACTAATCGCCACAGTGGTGTAAAACAAGAACAGGGGCCCTGAATTACTGTAAAAGAACTTGTCGCCACAGTTACAATAATTCGATCAAGTTTCTCTCTGGAAAACTGAACTAAACAAAACCCTAAACTAAAAGACGGCAGCTACTAAGTTTATGTAGGAACCAGGGACGTCCTAGGGTTGGGGGCGACCAGGGGGGCACCCACAACATGGGCTTAAGGCCCGACACGATACATGGCCATGTTGGCCCAAAATAGGTGGTGTAGTACCTTGTCATGGTCACATATTATGAATCACGACCCTTCTGGAGCTAGGACCAGAAATAAAACAACGGTGTCGTCGTCCCCTTTCCAACGCATCAAAGAACGCCTTGTTTGGATGTCGGATGTGAGAGATATCATCAAAATCGTAAAGGGATGTCGGCTGAATCCGAGATGAACGCGGCGACCGAGTTGGTGATGACTTGTAACTTGGGGAAGGCCATGATATGCGCGTATCCAGCATGGTGATGTCCTCATCAGCACCCATATGCTCTTGACCTTTCTTCTCTTGTTTGGTGGTCCCAAAGCCTTGGCTTTCACCTTGCCATCCTTGTTCCTAAAAAGCTTGAAGTGGGTGTTCTCATGGAACAAGTTAGCATTAGGTAAAGCAATGAAACTTCTTACCCTAGGACAATCCTTGGTGGTGTGGCCATCCTTGCAACACCTCTCGCAATAGTAGTCGTCGACGAGTAGAGGCTTGATCCATTCGGGAATGGAGTCACTCGTCCCAATGATGTCGATGGCGGCCGGATATGAGCCAAGTCCCCGGTGGGAGACGTTGTTCACAAGGTTTCTTCCAAGAATCTCCTTGTGAATGGCTCTACCACGTGTGAGCCTCTCGAAGCCGTCCATCACCATCTTCCTCTCTTCCATGAGCTTGTGATATTCCTTCAAAACAAATGGCTCAAGAGATGAAACCTCAACCGAGGTGGTTAGTTCATCACACATAGTAGAAGCATCACTCTTTGAAGAGCTAGAGGAGGGAGAGGCAAGGTCCTCAACATTAATGGCCTCAAAAGTAATCTCAAGGGCCTTGTACTTCTCATGAAGCTCTACATGATCACCGTTGAGTTTGTCATAACTCTTGTTTAGGGCATCATGAGATGTCACAAGGTCCTTGAGCTCACTCTCAAGCTCACCAACACGGTCCTTAGCCAACTTACACTCTTTTCTTACCACATCCAACATTTTGGATTTCTTAACGGCGATGTCACGGGCTTGCTCAAGCATACTCCACAACTTGGCACAAGTGCGCTCCTCGTCATCGCTGTCATCACTACTCTCATCCTCACTCTCTCCAAGTTGGCTCGAAGCCATGAGGCATGTGGGAGGAGGAAGGAGAGAACGTGGTGATGTGGTCTTGATCATGGCTAGGCCGGCCACTTCTTCATAACTTGAGGAGGTGGACTCATCACTTGAGTTGTCGCTTGTCCACTCTCCTACGAGGGCCTTGCAAGAGAACTTCTTCTTGTAGTCTTGGGCTTTGCCTTTACTCTTGGACTTGTCTTTGTTGAAGACTCTCTTCTTCTTTTGCTTGGCTTTGGGGTCTTCTTCTTCTTCTTCATTTGAATCTTGTGACATGAATGCTTCTTTCTTGGGCTTTGGGCACTCACGAACAAAGTGATTCTTTGACCCACAATTGTAGCATTTGCCCCGGGACTTGGAAGTAAACTTGTTTTTGAATGTCTTCATCTTCTTCATGAGAAGGGCCAAGTCCTCGGTCGAGTCACCATCATCATCATCTTCTTCTTCTTCATCGGTGTCAGCCTTCTTCTTGCCTTTCTTGCTCTTGCTTGATTCTTGCTTATCAGCTTGTAGAGCAAGATTGGATGGTTGAGGATCATCCATCCCTAGCTGGTAGCTCTCGAAGGCGGTGATCTTGTCAAGCACATCCTTCATGGTCCTGGTCTTGAGGTCACTCTGCAAGGTGTATGTGATGATGGACTCATACTTGGGGTCTTTGAAAAGCCTCAAGAATCTTCTGATGACTTCCATGGGCTTGAGCTTGAAATCATCCCCAAGTGCATTGATCTTCTCCACTAGCACATGAAAACGAGAATAAACAACATTAACTCTCTCATGTGGTAGTCTAGCAAAGTTATCATACTTGTTCTTCAGCACATAGTATCTTTCCTCTTTGACATTACTAGTACCCTCGTGGATACTCTGAATCTTAGTCCAGATACCGTGTGTTGTCGAACTAGCATCCAATCTAGCAAACACATCCTTGTAAATGCATCAAAACAAAGCATTCTTGGCCTTAGCGTTGTTCTTAACAAAGTCAGGCTGAAGAAGGTAAGCATTCGCATCGGACTCATGGGTCACCATCCATATCTCCGGATCAAGGGACTCAAGGTAGGCTTGCATACGAGCCTTCCAATACGTGTAGTCCTCCCCATCAAATATGGGTACACTCCCCACCTTTCCCGGCATCCTTACTCAAGGCGGTGAAGCCTCAAATTGAGCACTTGGCTTTGATACCAATTGTAAGGACCGAAGGCCTACCGAGAGGGGCAGGGTGAATTGGTAGCCGACCACGAATCCGAAAACTTCAGTTTCATGCTTCTCAAACCTAATGAATCATTGCAACCTAAACAATTCTAGTAGGCCAAGACCCTACAGATGCTAGTGTTCAAGATGCAAAGCAATGCGCGAAAGCTATTCACACTAGCCAATGCAAGCCACAAGTTACCCTATCACTAGAGCACACAATTGCGGAATAGTAAAGAGAGGGTCAAGGAATGCTCATGATTTTTTCCCGAGGTCTTGGAAGGATGGCGCCTTCCCCTACTCCTCGTTGGACCACTCCCGCCGGAGTCCCAGTCCCTCCTACCACCAAGTGGAGTTCTCGCCCATGTGCCCGCAATAACTCCTTGAGTGAAGACATGGTGTGCGTCACCGCTGCACAAAGCACAAGCTCGCCTCCGTCAAGAACATGCCGTACTCCCCGAGCCGTCACGAGCGCTCACTATTGATGCCCCTTCCAACGGCGGGCTCAAACCGTGTACAAACTTATGACGGCCTTCACAACTAATCACAATAGGCTCGATCACCAACACATAACCGGTCTAGGTCTCACTATAGACCAAGAGTAATAACCTAGATCACACCCTCAAGGACACCCTAGCCTTAGATGTGCAAGGTAGCTCCTTGTTATTCTCACTAGCACTCTCAAGATATCCAATATCCTCTTCTAGTGCTCTCCTCTTTTCCTCTTGGACCTTACCAAATGCTCTCAGGTATTCTTCTGGCCAAGAGAGGTCACAAAGACCCCAGCATCAAAGTTATATAGGCTCCCAACCTCAAACTAGGCATTGCTCCACGAAATAGCCTCTCTGGACGTACTGACCAGACAGTCCGGTCACAGTCCAGACCAGACAGTTCGGTCTCCACCGGACGGCTCCTCCAGAGCCGTTGCTCTCTGTCCGCTGCTTCCTCCCGTAATGACCAGACTGTCCGGTCACTGGACCGGACCGTCTGGTCCACTTTCTCTCTCCAGTCGAGGAGCTTCCGCGAAATGCACCTCTTCTGCTGTCCCTGCACCTGTACTGACCGGACCGTCCGGTCTGTACAGACTTGTTGATAGACTCCTGCTTCTTCGCGCTAACTCCCGGACAACTCCACATAGTCACCGTACAGTCTAGTCTCCACTGACCGATCTATCCAGTCTGTATCTCCAGAAGCTAAAACTCATCTTCCTCGCTTGACTTGGTTTCCCGGCTTCTCCGAATAGCTCCTTGGCTTCTCAACTGTCACCTAGTGCCTGTGATTTTACCGAGCAACCTTGCACATCACCGACTAGGCATGACCTAAGAGAATGACCTAGACCCTCTTGATAGTCCGGTTTTTCCTATGGACTCAAAGCCCTAACAACTACTCAAGTGTACCAAACACTTGCACCATAGCTTGTTCTCCACTTTGATCCATCTCCATCAACCCTTGGACTTCATCAAGTTCACAAGCCTCCATGCTTGCGGTCATTGTCATCCATCGCTAAGGACACCATCGTCCATATGATTTGCAATAGAGTTAAGAGATGATTCCTACATAGACAACACTCATGTAGATGTTAGCCCACAATTTCATAGTTGTCATCTATCACCAAAACATCCATACCATGGGGATCCAATCATCAATGGTCATGAAGCTTACAGTATGTCACCTTGTCCCGTGATCCTGACCACCGGCAAGTCTCTCCCAGTCCCTGTCCATCGGGCCCCCTTATCACTTGTACTGGCATCCTATTTGCCTTGACTTGGTCAACATGCCATCTTCATCACCACCATGGTTTTGAGGCTCATCCGCGAAATCTTCCATGCTTCTTGCCTCTCCATGTGTATGGTGTGGATCACCCTTGACTTCACCCGGCATCCCAATCGTCCAGCACCAAGTCCCCTACTTGTGCTTGATCCTCTCGCCGTTGACCGCCAAGTCAACTCCAGTGACCTACACATCATGAGACAAGCAAACACATTTCCCATCTCTTACAACATCACCAATACCTCCACCAACTCTAGTTAGTCGAAATCATATTAATGCACACACATATGCAATCCCCGGATTCCCGCAGTTCAACTCAAACACCAAATCCGCTCAAGTCAATTACTCATCACATATATTGCAAACCATGGCACATATCCACATGGTTTCTCAATCTCCCCCTTGATGAGTACATTGACAACCTCAAATGCACAAGATTAGAGAGTGAAATGCGAAACCGAATAAACTCATCCAAATGGCCAAACCCTAAGAAAAGGTGGAAACAAGCCATCTAGCAAGGTAGGGATCACAAAACCAAGAGTTGGCAAAGAAAGCGACTTAAGATGCAAAGAATGTGAAAAGAGCAAGAAAACGCTCAAGGTCATGATATGCTCCCTCTCAACTTGTGGTAGGTTCCATGTAATGCAAAATGGATCATTTTAAGTTTCTTATCATAATTTGTGCACGACCCAATATTTTCTCCCCCTTTGGCAATGAACTCATCAAAGAACAAGCAAACATGCAAAACATGAAAAAGGCAAACCTAAGGAGCTGCAACAATTATGCAAACAAGCATTTAACTTTGCTACCCATAAACATAGAGCCATGAAGTGTAAAAGCAATAGCTCACATTCATACAAAGATCAAAAATAGATAGCAAGGCATAAACACCAAGAGCCACACAAGCTAAGCAGAAAGATTGACTAGCTTAGATAGAATCAAATTTGCTTATCATGAGAAAATCTGCCACCAGATGTGTAAGTACTCCCATTCAAGGCAATACAAGCATCAAGTGAATCATAAGAATCTAGCCAGTTTCAATATCAACTAGGGCAACAAGCATTCGCAGAAAATGAGCTTCACAAATGCTCACATATGCAACAGAGACTCAATTGATCAAGTGTTTATTGTTTATCCTCATGTGTCCTCTTATCCATACGAAGGGTCGCACGACTGGGTACGGCAAACACCCCGAGGCCTCAAGTCACAATGTTTGGATATAGCATTTTAGAATTATTCTTGATCAATAGCACTTAGCAGATTATCCATAGTTTATTCACAAGACAAAAGAGCATGCCTTTGCGACAAAAGGAACACACGTTCCCACAATGTACCATCATGAGCTAAACATTTACAAAGCCTTCCATTTCACAAACACAAGGTGCCAAAACCAAGATATCCTCTAGACTAGCTTCAATGCAAGTTTCAACAAGGATAAAAGGAATTATACACATGGTGAGCAAGTTTTAGCAAGATTAGTTCATAAGGTTCACAAAAAGCTTAGTTTACCTTTAAGATTAGCAAGTTGCTCTCTTGAGTCTATAACAGGCAATCTAGAAAATCTAAGCATGAGAGATTACCATCGCATCCACACAACTTAGCTCAAGCTCAATCATAGCAAAGAGAAATGCAAGAAAGCATAAGAATCAAAGCTCATTTACAAATGCATATATTGCATATGAGATGCAATGCATAAAAGGTAAGATACATATATACAAGTGAAAACCAACTCCCCCTCAAATGATGCCATAAGGATGACACACACCATGTCCCCCCCCCCCCCAAGAAAAGCATGTATAGAAGCATCTAGGGGCTTAGTGAGGATATCAGCTAGTTGGTTTCTGGTGTCGATGTATTTGAGCTCAACATCCCCCTTTTCAACATTGTCTCTCAAGAAGTGGAATCGTACATTGAAGTGTTTGACCTTACCATGTTGGATTAGGTTTTTGGCTAAGCATATGGCACTGGAATTATCACACATGAGTGAAACACTCTTAAAGGTTAACCCATAGTCCCTCATGGTAGATACAACCCATAGGATTTGAGAGCAGCAACTAGCAGCAGCTACATGCTTAGCCTCTGTGGTGGATTGGGAAAGACTCGACTGCTTACGAGAAGACCAACAGATCAAAGAAGTACCTAAGAAATGGCAAGTACCAGAAGTGCTCTTCCTATCAATTCTACACCCAGCAAAGTCCGCATCCGAATACCCAATGAGATCAAGAGATGAAGATGCAGAGTACCAAAGACCAAACTCAAGGGTATATTTGAGATACCTAAAAATACGCTTGACAGCCTTGCAATGAGTCACCCTTGGGGAAGCTTGAAAGCGAGCACAAAGACACACCGCAAAGTGTATGTTGGGTCTTGTCGCTGTCAGGTACAAGAGGGAGCCAATCATGCTCCTGTACTCCCTTTGGTCCACCGCTTCACAGTCTTCATCAAGGTCAAGTGCCATTGTAGTGGACATTGGTGTAGACAACGACTTCACATTGACCGTGTCGAACTTCTTCAGGAGATCCTTCGTGTACTTGGCTTGATGTATGAAAGTGCCTTGCTTGCACTGCTTGATTTGAATCCCAAGAAAGAAGGTGAGCTCGCCCATCATCGACATCTGAAATTCACATTCCATTGCTTCCTGAAATCTGGACACAAGAACATGAGAGGAACCACCAAAGATGATATCATCCATGTAAATCTGAACCATTAGAAAGTCATTGCCATGCCTGAGAGTGAACAAGGTTTTGTCAACACACCCCATGACATACCCACGCTCTAGCAAGAAGGTCTTAAGCCTAGCATACCATGCCGTAGGTGCTTGCTTTAGCCCATACAAAGCCTTCTGAAGCTTGTACACACAGTTTGGGTATTTGTGGTGTTGAAAGCCAAGTGGTTGTTTTACATAAACCTCTTCCTCTATGAAACCATTTAGGAAAACACTCTTGACATCCCTTTGATAGAGTCTAATTCCCTTAGAGGCAGCAAATGCAAGTAAGATCCTAATGGCTTCTATGCGTGCAACAGGAGCAAAGGTTTTCCTATAGTCTAAGCCTTCCACTTGGCTAAAACCTTGAGCAACTAGCCTAGCCTTGTTTCTCACAACCTCACCATCCTCCCCATGTTTGTTTTTGAACACCCACATGGTTCCTATAACATTGAAATTTTTGGGAGGCTCTACAAGGGTCTAGACTTTGTTTCTCTCAAAGTTTTCCAACTCATGCATGGCATTAACCCAATGTTCATCAGATAGTGCGTGTCCAACATCCCGGGGTTCAAAGGTTGCAACAAAGAGAGAATTGGTAAAGCAGGTGGGATGTGCAGACCTTGACCTTGTTGTCCTCTCATAGAGAATGTGGTGAGGAGCTTCTCTCTCAGAGCGTACCTCCCCCTCAACCATAGCTGGAGCTCGCTCGACAGCTGCTGAAGTAGGTGTAGACGCTTCTGGACCCTTTGCTGGAGTGGTGGTGGCACCAGGAACAAGCTCAGATGAGAGATGAAGTGAATCATCATCATTGATGAGGACATCACCATGCTGGATACATGCATATCATGGCCGTCCCCAAGTTACAAGTCGTCACCAACTCGGTCGCCGTGTTCATCTCGGATTCAGCCGACACCCCTTCACGGTTTTGATGATATCTCCCACATCCGACGTCCAAACGAGGTGTTCTTTGATGTGTTGGAGAGGGGACGACGACGCCGTCGTTTTGGTTCTGGTCCTAGCTCCAGAAGGGTCGTGAGTCATAATATGTGACCATGACAAGGTGTTGTGCCACCTATTTTGGGCCAACTTGGTCATGTATCGTGTCGGGCCTTAAGCCCATGTTGTGGGCACCCCCCCTGGCCGCCCCAACCCTAGGACGTCTTTGTTTCCTACATAAACTCAGTAGCCACCGTCTTTTAGTTTCAGGTTTTGTTTAGTTCAGTTTTCTAGAGAGAAACTTGATCGAATTATTGTAACTGTGGCGACAAGTCCTTTTACAGTAATTCAGGGGCCCTGTTCTTGTTCTACACCACTGTGGCGATTAGTCCTTTTGTGTTCAGAGCTTGAACCTTTTATTGTGATTCGCTTCATCCATATTTGCAATTTCAGATTGCGTGTTTATCCTCTCTTGCTTGTGTTCTCGATTTCGCTTGCAGGAACAATCAAGTTGTGCTTGGTGTAACGGTTGCGGGTTTGGATCGTGTCTGATTCAAGCCGGGTCATCGACGCCGAGTTCCCCAAATTTGAGTTTATCCCCTTACCTCTCGGAAGATCGGGCCATATCTACATCAAGTGGTATCAGATTCCTAGGTTCCCCGTGAGGTATTATCGTGTTCTTCGCTTTAGATTCGTTTGTGTTCATCACCTTTTGTCCATGAAAAAGCCTACAAAAAAAATTTCCCCACCATCCCAGACACTGTTTAGCCTTTGCATAATTTAATTTCAGAGTCTGTAGTGTTGAGTTTGTGTCCTAGTCGAGTTCAGTTGCTGGTTTGAATTTGTGTTTCGATTCGGTTTGTGTTTTGATCTCCACTGCACACCACCATCACCATCGTGTTTTCCATTGGATTCACCATCATGTCACCCACCCACCACACCCACAATCTGTTGCCAACAAAAAAACCCTACCCGATTCGGTTCCCCCCCCCCCCTCCCCCCTGAAACCCTATCTTGACATACCTTCGGTAAAACAGGCATAACTTTTCGCTCGTTGCTCCGATTGGGCTGAAATTTTTACAGCAGATTCTTGACTCAAAGTTGAGGTGACCCACACTCGGCTCCGTCCTGTATGCCCTCATCAAAAAATTAAAAAAAAATCGGGAAAAAATAGAAAAAAAAATTGTGAAGTCAAAAATAGAGCTTTCGGTGAAATTTTGAGATTTTGCCTACCCTTTGTTTTTCCTCTATTTGAGTTGAAACTTCTTGTGGTTCCTTCCTTTGTGTTCCTCTATCACAGAAAAATAGTGGAAAAATCGTACAAAAAAAATCAAGATTTTGATTTGCACCCCCCCCCCCCCCCCCCCCCCGCCCTGAAAATTCTAAGTCTATGAAGTCTGTTTTGTTCCTTGCTGCCTTTTCCATTGTTCTTTGCCATTGTTCTTGCTGTCACAACTGTTTTTGAATACGATTCTTTTGCCAGCAAATAGGACACTGCTTTGGATATTTATTCAGTGCTACTATCTGTTATTGAATTGTGTTCCAGTGACATACATATTAGCCTTCCAAGCTATACATATTGCAGCACAGGTTTCTTCCTTGCAACTGTTACACCCAAGCTCAACTACAGATTGTGTCGACCTATTTGGCTTTGGTAAGAACACTTGCAAGATTGTGACACATTGCTTCTGATATTGTTTTCCACTTTCTACACCCTCTGCTGCCTGCTAGTTGATAGGGCTAATCTTTTTGTTTAGTCTTGTCTTTTGCTTTTAACCATGTTAGAGAAAGGGAAAGGGACACCAGGAGAGTTGGAGTCCCCTACAGACTTCAATGATTGCGTCTCCAAGGCCGAGCTCATGAAGCTTCTTGTGGACCAGCGTACATTCATGGAAACGATGTTTGCCGAGTTGATGGGTCACATCAACACTATTGTCCACCGCATTGAGGATGTTGAACGACGACCTCCACCTCAACGAGCTGCTGCTAATGATGATTTTGACCGTGATGCAGACCGTCTTCACTGTAATCGACACGGTATGGGAGGTAATAACAATCATGGTAATACTGATACTTTTGTTAAGCCCAAATTTAACATACCACCTTTTGCCGGTAGTGCTGACCCTAAAGCATACTTAGATTAGGAACTTGCTGTTGAACAGAAATTTAATTCTCATTTAGTTCCTGCTGAGCATAGAGTTAGACTTGCTACTAGTGAGTTTACAGGTTTTGCTCTCTTTTGGTGGAATGATCTTTGCAATACTAATGCTGCTATACCTGCCACTTGGCCTGTTTTGAAACAACGCATGAAATCTCATTTTGCTCCTCCTTATTACCAACGTGATTTACGTTTGAAATTACAATCTTTAACATAAGGTAGTAAAACAGTAGAGGAATATTATTAGGAATTGCTTATTGGTTTAGCACGTTGTGATATACATGAAGATGATCTTGAAACTAGTGCTAGATTTTTTGGTGGTTTGAACCGTGATATCTAGAATATTGTTGACTATAAAAAGTGAAATAGGTTCAGCCAATTGTATCATATTGCTCTTAAGGCTAAACGAGAAGTACAGGGACGCCTTCCACAACAATCTTGCAGGTCCAACACTGAGCAATATCTCCAGCAACGCACTGTAGTAGAGAACTTGAAGAGTCATGTTGCTAAGACACCAGCAACAACTTTTCCACTTGCGCCTACTTCTGCAGCGCAATTGTCTAGTGTGCAGCAACAACACCAGAAGAAGGTTACTACTTCCGGTACTAGGAGTGGCTCCTCCACTACCATTATTTGCCACCGCTGCAAGGGCATGGGACATGTCATGAAGGATTTCCCTAGTCGTCGTGCTTTCATCGCTACCGCTGATGGGTATGAAAGTTCTAGTGATGTTGAAGATGAATTTGCTCGTATGCCTAACCTTGTTGCAGATAAGACGGAGGAGCAGGAGACTACCGCCATTGATTCTTTTGCTGCCACCGCGGGCTTTCCTAGCCTCATTGTACAGCGTGTGTTGACCACTCGGGTGGGACAAGAGGAAGAACAACAACGCAACAATTTATTCTACATGTACCTCATTGTTGCGGACCACCGTGTTCTCACCATCATTGATACTGGGAGCTGTAACAACTTGGTAAGTTCTGATTTGGTAAGCAAACTTGGCTTGACCACGCATGCACTACATCAGCCCTACCACATCAAATGGTTCAACAATAGTGGTACAGCACAGGTAACTCGATCAACACGCATACACTTTTCAGTAGGTTCTTATCAAGACTTTGCTGATTTTTATGTTGTACCTATGCAAGCATGTTCGCTTTTATTAGGCCGTCCATGGGAATATGATACGGATGCTGCCCACCATGGTAGAACAAATACATATACATTCATGCATAAGGACAGGAATATTACTTTGCGTTCGTTATTGCCTGCTGATATTACAAATCATTTTAAACTGCTTGCTGAAAATACTGAGAATAAACATGATAACAAACAACTTTCTGATGTTAAACATAAGGCTATTCAGTTAAAGGGAGGTGCTTTTCTTGCTATGACATCTACAGTTACTGATCTTTGTGATCATCATGATGCACCTTGCTATACTATGCTTTGTCATGATATATCTTCTATCGATGATCATGTATCTTGTACTTTGCATTCTGCTAGTACTAACCTTTTGCAGGAGATTGATGCTGAGATGGAGTCGAGGGAGACTCCAATTCAAGAAGGGGAGGATGATGAGAACATCACCATGCTGGATACGCGCATATCATGGCCGTCCCCAAGTTACAAGTCGTCACCAACTCGGTCGCCACGTTCGTCTCGGATTCAGCCGACACCCCTTTACGGTTTTGATGATATCTCCCACATCCGACGTCCAAACGAGGCGTTCTTTGATGCGTTGGAAAGGGGACGACGCCGCCGTCGTTTTGGTTCTGGTACTAGCTCCAGAAGGGTCGTGAGTCATAATATATGACCATGACAAGGTGCTGTGCCACCTATTTTGGGCCAACTTGGCCATGTATCATGTCGGGCCTTAAGCCCATGTTGTGGGCGCCCCCCCTGGTCGCCCCCAACCCTAGGATGTCTTTGTTTCCTATATAAACTCAGTAGCCACCGTCTTTTAGTTTTGGGTTTTGTTTAGTTCAGTTTTCCAGAGAGAAACTTGATCGAATTATTATAACTGTGGTGACAAGTCCTTTTACAGTAATCCAGGGCCCCTGTTCTTGTTCTACACCACTGTGGCAATTAGTCCTTTTGTGTTCAGAGCTTGAACCTTTTATTGTGATTTGCTTCATCCATATTTGCAATTTCAGATTGCGTGTTTGTCCTCTCTTGCTTGTGTTCTTGATTTCGCTTGCAGGAACAATCAAGTTGTGCTTGGTGTAACGGTTGCGGGTTTGGATCGTGTCTGATTCAAGCCGGGTCGTCGACGCCGAGTTCCCCAAATTTGAGTTTATCCCCTTACCTCTCGGAAGATCGGGCCATATCTACATCAATCATCATCATCATCAAAGCCCTATAGGTCCTCTTCTACAAAGATGCTCTCCTACATCTCCTTGGTACTTCCAGACTCAATCACATTACTTGCACAAGAGTTTGATTCATCAAAGGTTACATCGCAGGACTCTACGATGGTGTTAGTTTCCAAATTCAAAACTCTGTAGGAATGACCATGAAGGCCTTGAAGGGTGTAACCAAGAAAGATGCCATCGGAAGATCTCGACTCAAACTTATCAAGATTGCCACGCTTAAGAATGAAGCACTTGCATCCAAAAGCACGCAAATGAGAAACAGATGGCTTCCTCCCAAAACGTAGCTCATAAGAAGTCACATTAAGAATTGAGCACAAGAAAACCCGATTGGAAACATAGCAAGCAGAGCTAATGGCCTTAGCCCAGAACCGCCTTAGAGTCCTATGCTCATCGAGCATCGTCCGGGCCATCTCCACCAAGTTTTGTTCTTTCTTTCAACCACACCATTCTGCTGGGGAACACGAGGTGCTAAAAACTGATGCTCAATATTATGCTCAAGATAGAAAGCATCAAAGGAGGAGTTCTTGAACTCGGTGCCATTATTACTGCGAATTGCTCGTAATGCACCAGGGAGTTCCTTGAACAACCTCAAAGCTAAGCTCCGAAAGTGATGAAACACTTCATCCTTGCTCTCAAGAATGTAAAACCAAGAGTAGCGAGAATAGTCGTCAACAATCACAAGAACATACCACTTCTCACCCGCCAAACGAACCTGAGAAGGACCAACAGTGTCCATATAAAGCAACTCTCCAAGGCGTTTAGTCATCACCAAATTTATTGGTGGATGAGAAGCGGCAATCATTTTCCCATGACGACAAGGAGCACAAACCAAATCCTTATCAAATTTGAGCTTAGGCAATCCTCAGATTAAGCCTAGGCCACTCAAGCGACATAACAAGTCAAAGCTCATGTGACCCAGTCTCCTATGCCATTTCCAGTGCTCAGAAGAAGATTGAGCAAACAAGCCTTGTGAGAACCAGAAGAACCAGCAAAATCAACCTCAAAAACTCTGCCAATGCGAGAAATCCCACAAACCAAGGAACCACTCGAGTCAAGAACACAAGAAGCATTTTTCTTAAAGCGCACTTCCAAACCAACATCAAGAAGCTGAGAGACAGAGAGGAGATCATATTTGAGAAACTCAACCAAACCAACATCCTTGAGAGTGAATTTTTCATTTACCTTTACCACACCTCTTGCCTTCACTCTCCCTCTCTTGTCATCTCCAAAGGTCACATACTCCCGACGCTTCAAGGGAGTGAGGCTGGAGAACCACTTTGCATCCCTGGTCATGTGGCGCGAACACCCAAAGTCCATCAACCATTTGTTCTCCAAGCCTCCACTTGTTGCCTACAAAGAACGAGAAGGAAAAGTCGATGGCTTAGTGTTGGGGTTAGTCAAAAAGCTTTTGGGAATCCAGCACTTAACCATACGACCGGTAGTAGTCATCACAGTTCTTTGCACATTGTCATTTGAATGCATGGGACGAGAACCACGATGGGGAAAACATGGCATGTCAAAGCGTCTCGACTCAAACCTTGGGTTGTGAGGATAGAAATCATCTGTGTGACAGCCAAATCCACACGAGTAACGCTCACCACGATGGGGAAAATGTGGGGCGCCAAAGCGCTGCTGCGCAAAGCCTCTGTTTCATGAATCAAAGTCATATGAGGAATGACCCTGTCCATGATAGGCACGAGAAGAAGAGCGAGGTTGAAAATCAATAAAATCATCATAAAAATCATCCCTAGTCAACTCAGCTTGCTTCCCCTCAATCCTCTTACGCCTATAACAGAATTTGTCCAAGTGGCCCTTGCGACCACAAAATATGGAAATGTATACACCCTTAGGATTAGGCTTGGTTTGCATGGCAGGCTTGGGTTTTGGCTTCTCTGTTTGCTTTGGGTTGAAGGAGGGTTTTGGATTGGGTGGATAGTATGTGTCAATGGGTTTGATGGTGTTTTCCTCATCCTTGTAACTAGAGCTAGGTGCAAACTTACCCACATTCTCACTCTCCTTGTCACACCTCTCAAATCCCAAGCCCAAGTTATCTAGAAGCATTCTCCTTCACTCTTCCCAAATCACTCTCAATCTTTTCCTCACTCACTAGGGTTCTTTGGAGTCTAGAAACAAGATAGTCATTTTCCTGAACTAGAACTTTGTTTTCCTCCCTAGTGATTACAAGCTTGCCCTTAAGATAGACACACACCTCACAGTGTGGTGGAAGGACCTTAGAGCGAGTCTCAATGAGCAGCTTGGACTCAAGCTCTTTGACTTTGAGGGTTTGAGCTTCCAACTCACTTGTGAGCTTGGGGCACTTTTGACATGCACCCAAAAGAGTTGGTCTTTGAGTTCATCAAGCTCCTTGAGGGCACTCTCAAGTTGACTGGCAACTTGAGCATGCACACTCTTCCTCTGACTCAGATCATTCATCACAACTTGACAAGACTCACATTCTACAACCATGTCATCTTTAGCAAGCTTAGACCTAAGTGAAGCAATTTCAAAATTAGCACTCTCCAACTTAGACTTAAGCTCTCTACTCTCACGAACAACACTGTGAAGCTTATCATCTTGCAAGAGCAGAACATCGCGCAAATGATCAAGTTCAGAAGAGAGCTCATCAAGAGTGGGAGGTACCTTGCTAGTGTCAAAGTCAAATCCAGAGTTGGTGTCGTGGTCGTTCTTTGCCATGAAGCAAAGCCCGCTGAAGTCATCCTTCCTCTTGACCCGTGGCTTTTCAACCTCCTCCCCCGAGCTTGTAAGGCCTTTGCTTGATGTGAGGTCGACATCGCTCAAGGCGGACAACGTAGGCGTGTGCAATGGCCTCGGCGAACTTCTTGGAGTTCTTGCCCTTCTTGTAGGAGTGGTTCTTCTTCTGCTTGAAGTCTTCAGTGTTGTTGTCGCGGTACCCGACCTTCTTCTTCTTGGGACAGTCAGCAATGAAGTGTCCCGGGTCACCGCACTCGAAGCAGGTTCTTGAACCACCTCCTTTTCTCTCCTTCCGGTTGTTGTAGAACTTCCTGAACTTCCTTGTGAGCAAGGACAGCTCCTCGTCAGGAATGCACTCCATCTATTCATCGGAAGCTGCAACAAGAGAGGACAGAGCAAACTCCAAAGAAGACTTGTCAAGTGAGGGGTTAGTTCCATAAGAAGCATCACTGTGACTACCCTTCTGAGAGCTAGAAAGCAAAGCCATGCTAGAAGCAGGAATAGCTAGATTAGGATGAGATTTCCTAGATAGTTCATGAGATTTTAGCTTGCTATATAGTTGCTCACAGTTTAAGGTGTTGAAGTTAGCAGTTTCTTCTAGAGCAGCAATTTTAACTCCCCAAACATTTTCATCAAGTGAGTACAACAGTTGCCTAGCTCTATCATTGTCATTGTACACAAGGTTACCACAAGCTCGCAAGTTGCACACAATTGCCTCAAACCTACGAAAGGTGTCATCTAGTGACTCGCCAGGTTTTTGTGCAAAGGTTTGGTACTGTCTATTCTAAGAATCCTTTCGCATAGACTTGACTTGATTGGTACCCTCATGGTACATGCAAAGCTTAACCAAAATAGCATGAGCAGTGTCAAGGTGTGCAACACGATCATGTTCACTTCTACCAAGTGCAGAGAGCAGAATATTGACAACTTTGGAGTTGTGTTCATATCTGGTTAACTCCCCTACAGGTGCAGTGTTTAGGTCTTGTGGTATAGCATACTCCAGCTCAACGATCTCCCAAATTGCACGTCCTTGACTCAATAGATATGCCTTGGTCCGTGACTTCTAGTAGGGAAAGTCCTCTCCATCGAACATCCACAGCTTAACAGCACGCTTCTCTATGTCACCTTCGGATCACAACGCTAGTGAAGGTCAACTAGTGATCAAACCGGCTCTAATACTAATTGAAGGACCGAGAAGGCGACCAGAGGGGGGTGAATGGGAGCCAATCAAAATTCTCCAAGAGAACTTGGCCTATATCCCAAAAACAACCCAAGCCAACCTTCGAGCCGATCACCAAGACTACACACACCAACTAGTGGTGTAGTACCCTAGGAGTGATCAACTACAGCAAACAAACACAGCGGAAACAACAAGAAACAACAAAGACACGAGATAGTTGGAAACCGCACAAAACTGTACCTTCTGGACCACCACCGGCAGTGCCGATCAGAGCCATTGACAGTGCCAGTGAGACCCATCGGTAGTGCTGGTGTGGGGTTCTACACCCCATCGGCAGTGTCGGTCCTGGTCGTCGGCAGTGCCGATTGACCCCGATAGAACAGGAAAAACTTTTGGGATTTTGGCTAATCTTCTCCAAAACCCAATCAAACGAACTCCAAATGATGCGATTTTTGGACCATTGAATTCTTAGCATATCACGACCCTAATCCTAGAAGATCAACTCAATTGGCTCAAGAAATCATCATGAATTTTAGATCTTGTGCCAAGAACACCAAAAAGGGAAAACATGAGAAATCCTTCAAATTGAAGGTGCTAGAGCTCTTGATTTGGTCATGGACCTATGAAGGATTTTTCTAGCTCATCATAGCAACAAGTTCCTCAAGAAATCCGCCCAAAAACTCATCCAAAAAGGAGATCGAATATTCCCACGAAAATAGCTCCAAAAATAGGGACAAAGAAAAATTCAGGATTTAGGGAGAGAGGAAAATCTTGAGCATGAAAATAAATCTCATATCATGAAAACATCCATACAAGATCCATAGATACAAGATTTTGGAATGAAGTCCTATCTCAAGGCTAATGGGGAGAGACGCACCTCTTCCACTAGCCTTACCTCTCCTTATATAGGCCTAGGGTCACATGACCACTCTACCCTTGACCTATATAACACACACCCACCTACCACCGGGGGCATAACTTTCCATCTTTCGCCTTGCCGCCCGAATGCCATCGGACGCTTCACGTCTTTGCTTCATCTCGACGCAATCTCCATGATGCTGCCATGTGCACCACCAGCCACCGCCACCGGTTTTAAGGCCCAAACCGGGAAACCGCCTTACACGCTTCTCAAAGCGCGACTTCTCGATGTTGATGCATGTCACCTTGTCCCGCCATCTTGACCACCAGCAAGTCTCTCCCAGTCCCTATCCATCGGCCCCCCTTGTCACTTGTACCGGCATCCTATTTGCCTTGACTTGGTCAACACGCCGTCTTCATCACCACCACGGTTTTGAGGCTCAATCGCGAAACTGTTCGTGCTTCTTGCCTCTCCACGTGTACGGTGTGGATCACCCTTGACTTCACCAGGCATCCCGATCGTCCGGCCCCAAGTCCCCTACTTGTGCCCGATTCTCTCACCGTTGACCACCAAGTCGACTCTAGTGACCTACACATCATGAGACAAGCAAACACATTTCCCATCTCCTGTAACATCACCAATACCTCCCCCAACTCTGGTTAGTCGAAACCATAATCATGCACACACACATGCAGTCTCCGGATTCCCGCATTTCAACTCAAACACCAAATCCGCTCAAGTCAATTACTCATCACATATATTGCAAACCATGGCACATATCCACATGGTTTCTCAAAAGTTGACTTGGTTCCAAGAAAGGTTAAGCTCTCTAAGGTCATATCACATCTATCAACAATTTAGACAAGGTTTTCTATGCAATGAGTGTTTCCCATGGGCGATGAAAGAATGCAAGGAACAATCCTTATATATCAAGCAAGAATAAGAAGGAAGTTTTATATTAGCTACCATAAATCATGCTTGACAAAAAAAATAGTTCATACAAAGATATGAAAACAAGAAGGGATAAGTGATACGAGGAATACCGCAATGATTGTTGTTCATTCATATCTTGTCCTCTTGTTCCTTTTGATATTAACCTATAGAGGTTAGCTAACAAAATACCCGAAGGAACAATCCCAAAGTTGTGCCATTATTATTGCTGAGTATATTTTATTGTTGAGAAGGAACAGCAAGTTTTTTTTTTGAAGTTTCAAATGAGAAACTGACAAAGCCTAGTAAAGGGAAACAAATCGGGTTACCTCCTGTTAGTACTTATTTAAGGTAATAAGTTTGATCATGGAGGCACTAGTTCATTTTGCAGCTTGGGTTGGCAATTTGGCTCCCTCCATCACCAAACGTGTGTGAGGGGGAGCATATCATGTCCTTAAGTGTTTTTTTATGCGCCTTTCACAATCTTTGAGTTCTCGAGTGGCTTACTTTGTCAACTCTTTGTTTTGTGATCCCTCTTATACTAGATGGCTTCTTTTCACCTTTTCTTTGGGTTTGAGCCATTTGGATGTGCTTATTCAATTTCATATTTCAAATCTCTAAGCTTTGTGCATTTGATGTTGCCAATGTACTCGTCAATGGGGAGATTGAGAAACCATGTGGATATGTGTCATGGTTTGCAATATGCGATGAGTAATTGACATCGGTTGAGTTTGGTGTTTCAGTTGAAATATGGAAATTTTGGGATTGCATGAGTTTGTGCATGTCATGGTTATGACTAACCAGAGTTGGTGAAGATATTCGTGAAGTTTCGGGAGATGGGAAATGTGTTTGCTTGTCTCATGATGTGTAGGTCACTGGAGTCAACTTGGCGGTTAACAGCGAGAGGATCGGGCACAAGTAGGAGACTTGGGGCCGGACGATCGGGAGGCCGGGTGAAGTCACGGGTGATCCATATCGCACATGGAGAGGCAAGAAGAATGGACAGTTTTGCGGTTGAGCCTCAAAACCATGGGTGGTAACCAAGACGGTGGGGTTGACAAAGTCAAAGGTGATCGGACATCGGTGCAAGTAGAGGTTTCCAATGGACTGGATGCAGGAGAGACTTACCGACGAGGAGGATCATGGCATGAGGTGACATGCGTCAAGATCAAGAAGTCATGCTTTGAGAAGCGTGCAAGGCAGTTTTCCAGTTTGGGCCTCAAAACCGGTGGCAACCTGTAGTAGTAGTAGTAGTTTTGGCCCAAGAGGCCTAGAAGTGGAGTGAAGTTGTGGGCTTAGTCCCACATTGGAAGTTTAGGTAGGTGAGGGTCAGCATATAACCCTCGTTGTTCCAACCATACCACCTCCGGGTTAATCCTTTTACATGAAGCGAGGATGAAAGCATAAGAGGGATGCTATGTATGAATGTGCATGCCTGCCCCACAAGTGGGCTAGGGCGCTAAGCGGACTTTGAACACGGGGAATTATAGTTGTATTAGAGCATCAACCCTCATTTCTTTGAGAGAAGGTCTTAGGTATTTGTTTGTCATGTTAATGGTGTGCTGCCGCGGGCATCAACCCTTAGGGGGGGGGGTGACTGTAACACTCTAGCCCGTTAGCAATGTTGGGCATTTTAATGACAACAGAATAAATCCGCAAGCGTATGGATACCAAAGTAGATTTCACCCAGGAGTATTCCAAGGTATCGAATCCACAGGGAACGTGCATGCCTAATCTTATATTCTAGGTCGTCCAAGGACACGAAGATAAATATGGCATTGGGTAGAGAGGATTCCTAACAGGTATAAGGTCCTAATCAAGGTAAGAGTACTACTAGGTTGCTTGCATTGGACATCCGGTTTTCCCCTGCATCCACAGTGTGATTCGAGCCAAGAGCCTACTACATAACCAAACGTGGAGGATTTCAAAGAATAGATACGGCTATCACTACCTACTGCCTACCTCTAGCAATTCATGGACTATGTGATAAACAAAGGTAACCTATACCTAGACACCACGCCTATGCTTTTGACTACTCCCTTAATCTCAACGTGCGATGATATAAGACTAAGGTCTCTAACTAAATAGAGCGTTGAGCGAGCAAAGCAACTATGTGAAAAACTTACATAAAGGAAACTTAAATACCAAGAAAGGAATCATGAAGACTTACTTAATATGGCAAGCATCCGTTGAGGCACAAGCGTGGAGAAGAGGTGGACAGGCCTACTCCTCCTCCGGACTTTGCCTCATTCTCTCCCTATTTTCTAAGCACTTTGGTAGTGCTAAAGCCTTATGGAAATGAAGCACTAAACTACTCTTGAAGTGTGTGGAGAGTAGAGCCACTCCCCTCCTTATCTAGGGCCCAAAGGCGGTTCCAGTGGCGGTAACTTCCTTCTAATGCGCACAATCGACCTTGGAGAGGTACCAGAAGATGACACATGGCGAAGGGGGGGGGGGGCTCCCACCTTTGGCCGAACACATATGTTCAGCTGAACATGGGTTGTGGGCCCAGGTGCCCCCTCTGTTCTAGGTCCCTGCTAGGTAGTCCCTCGTCTCTCCTGACACCATAAGGCGGTGGGTTATGTCTGTTTCCTTCTTGAAAGTGGGCCAGTGGATCCGTGTGTTGTGCTCTGATTGGTCGGAAGTGTGCTTTCTCCCTTGATGACATGGATTTTCCCTTAATTACATGGGTAAATCACATGCAAGCAAATATTCACCAACACTTGTGGAATTCATTAGTAATAAACTCCTACCACTATGTTGGTTGTTTACTTTTATAGTTTTATGCAGGTATTTGACAGTCAGATTTTGTACTTAGTGACCATCAACAAACTCCTCCACACTTAGCCTTTGCTTGTCCTCGAGTAAAGGAAAAGGACTAAGGTGGATCATAATCTCCAAACGGTATGATGCTAGAATGCAAATTATTCCAAACCATACATGTACCAATGGACTTTGAAGTGTCTACCAAGTCACC
This sequence comes from Eleusine coracana subsp. coracana, assembly GCA_032690845.1. Taxonomy (NCBI): domain Eukaryota; kingdom Viridiplantae; phylum Streptophyta; class Magnoliopsida; order Poales; family Poaceae; genus Eleusine; species Eleusine coracana. The sequence continues at coordinate 37,572,859 of CM064428.1, read as the reverse complement.
TTGGGTGGTTGAAGGGTGGAACGGTATAGATTGTGGTCTTTTTTGCTCCTTGTACTAAGTAACTTGGGGTTTTGAAGAATTTTCAAAGATAAAACAAAGCTATACTCCTCAAATGATTCTCTAAGTCACTCATATATATGTGTGGATCCTCACCGAGGCTTTTGATGTTGCTTCTTTTTATTCCTACTTCTAAAGATAGGCTTATGTGGAGCTCCGGGTAGGGAATAAAAAGACCAAAAAACCTATGCTTCATATATTACCTAGTCAAAAACCGGATCCAAGGAGAAAATAAGTCATGAATCACAAATCAAGTATGTGCATATATATGGATGGAATGGATGTGGTGGAGAAATATGGGTACTCCTATTGATATCCTCCCTCTCTTCTATTTGAGAACATGGGCTATCTCTCTTCTTCTCTTTTTTTCCCTCTCTCTTTTTGATACTTGATAGCCCATGTCTCTTTTTGCAAGGATAATTGGAGAGGGAGCTTCTCAAAGCATGGTGGAGCACTTTATTTTTTGGATGGATGATGGATATGTGTAATGCTATCTTCTGGAATGGAAGAGTAGCATATGAAAAGAGATGGATGATGGAGGTAGATGAATACTCCTTTATGTACTCTCTCTTTCTATAAAACAATATTGGGCATGTATATTTCTTTTCTCTCTCTATTTTTCATGCTTAAGGATTGAGAGCCTTTTTTATAGCCATGCCTTCTATGAGGTCAATCGAGAGAGAGAGTCATAACAAGATAATCATGGAGTAATTATTTTGGTGGATGGATGGATGATAATGATTATGCTAACTTGCAATATATAAGGTTAACATATCAAGGAAATGTGCACATGAACTTGATCAACAATGCATAACAAACATCTCACTAGGGTCACAACAATTTGACAAGGTTCAATGAAGACACAAGCAGCATATGCATAATGTTTATCAAATGAATCTATCATATGGCTCTGGTGGGATATTTCAAATCATTAAGGAGTAAGCTTATAGGTTTTAATTTTAATAAAAGAATTTTTCAAGTACTTTATGCAACAGAGAACAAGAATCACTTGACCAAACCACATCTCACTAGTAAACAACCTAGGTAGCATGTGGTCCCTATGAATATATTCCATTAGTATTGGCAAATGAGCAAGGAATAAAGTGCATGCAAGCCAACCATGGAAAATTTTGAATAATTGGAAGGTCATCAAGGTTGATTTTAATTTCCAAGTTTAGATCTTATCAATTTGTTCCAGGAAAAATTAAATCAAAGCAAGAAACAGGGAGATAGAGGGATAAGACCGTCACACTAATCGAAGATGATGTCAAGCTGGGTCGAAGTGGGTTCAGTCGACCTAGAGGGTTCGGTAGAGTCATCCTGGCATCTAGCTTGGTCATCGTATGGCATGGTGTTCTGTGCGGCATTGTTTATTATTGTATGACAGATGTGGTCCTTTGTTGCACGTCGAGAATCCTGAGGATCTCCCGCGCACTTGTTCGATTGGCTGCACTTTTATTTGACACAAGAAAAATAAAAAAGGGTTAAAAGCAAAAGGGACTCTACCGGCTTTAAGGGCCCTATAGAGTCACACTTTTGTTATTAAGTTATTTATTTTATTTATTATTATTATTTTTTATGGCGCACTATAAGATTGAATTGAAAGGAAATAAAAAGGGAAATAAACTAAAGCACCTTTCATTTTTTTTCTCTTTTTTTTAGCAAGGCATGAATGCAAGAACTAACAACAACTCTAAACCAAGAGGAAAGTTGGCATGAATGGAACTTAATACGTGATACTTACAGAGCTCCCCTACACTTAGATTTTTGTATCACTCAGACACAATAAATTAAGTGTGTAGTGTTGCACCCTTCTCGTCGTAGGTTCCATCGCCAAAAGTACCAAGGTGTCAAGTTGATGTAGCTCCCATGTTCTTAGGCATAGTGTGACCATTGTTCTTTTAAATCCTTACATAAAAGGGTAAGGGTTAATGACCAAAAATACTCGAAGGCAAATATATCCTAAAACATATGCTTGCATTTATTTAAATAAAGGAAAAGGGAAAGATGATAATCTGGGCCATCTCCTGGCAGTGCTTTGTTTATAGTCAGAAGCTCGACTACAAGGACTTCATGCTACAACTATCATTGGTGATGTAGTTGCCATCTTACCGCCAATTGCTGATTATGTATCAATGAAGTCTTAGCTGCAAAGTTAGTGCCAAAATGCAACTACGAGATTTGCAAAATTTATGATAAACAAAAACATCTACAACCATCCTTCTAAACATTTTACTAATTAAGGCCTTAAAGTGGTTGTAGTCCTTGTAGGTACTTTTAGCAATAATCTTTATTGACTCTGGAGATTTCTCATATGAGCATGTATCTTGTGGTTGTTCAAGGAAGAAGCTTCCATGCTCATTAGTTGAATCCTTTTCTCCTGTCTCTAGAGTCAATGGCTCAAGCAATCCAATGGCCCAAAGGTTCTCCTCTTTAATAATTTCATCGATAAAACTCATGGTTGATTTTTTATCGCCAGAGAGAATTGAGTATTGAAGGCCAGAGGGAAAAGGCTTAGGGAAGAAGGATGATGGTTTGATTTCAAAAGGACTAAGAGTTTCTCCCATATTGTCTTCTTCTTGGATGCAATGCTTCATGCCCTTATAAAGAACAAACCTCGATGATGCGTGTCGGGAAACATACATCACCTCCTTAAGCGGGGAGTGCTTGAGATGAGGCCTCACCATAACATTTTCTAAGCAATGGGCATTGGCGGTGAAAGCGGTTTTCCTAAGCTCTACATTTAGGCTTCCTTGAGATGCACCCTTACGCTAAAGGCTTTCTTGTGGGAAGCCTATGAGAAGTTCAAAGTCGATGATAGGTAAGATGTGGAGGTCTAGGTGAACTTTGATTTTGTTCATCTCAATTGGTACAGCCCTTGCAATCCCACGACATGGAAAGGTTACTCCCAAGGCACGCTTGAGGAGTGTGTCATTTGGCATAAGTGGTATGTCATCCAAAAGTTGTCGAGCTATGTACTCAGGGATGATATTGGCTCCTATGGTGGGATCATGAAGGGCTTCTACAACATTTCCCTTTATATAACAGGGAATGGTAGAAGAAGGAGAAGAGATTTGGATTTCTCTTGAAGAATATCTTTCCTCCTTCATCCACTTCTTGTTAAGGGCCTCCTGTAGGGTTTCTTCTAGGAAAGCCTTGGGAGGTGAAAGGGATGTTGTAGGCTTCTTCTGCCAGAAGTGTTTCGAGGTGTTTCCATGATCATTAGGTACTCCTTCCTCGAATCCAACTGGCAACCTTGATGGTAGGAATTCTCCTTCCTTCCGAGCGGTCTCTACAACAGAGTCTAAAGGTAAGATAGCTATGGATTCAAATCTGGCTATTGAGGGACCCTCATGAGTTGGCTTGCCTTCCCCCTGGATAAGTGGATGGTCTCCTTCCTTATGAATGGATCCAGGAGGGTCATACGGGAATGTTGCCATCACTTCACTGCACTACAAATTTTTCGGTGTTTTGTAACACAATGAAAATGTTGCAATAGTGGTATATTCGTTGCAATATTATGTTATTGCAATGACTTCGGTGTTGGAGGAGTCACAATTACAGCCGATGCAATAGTATATTGCATCACTTTTTTTAGCGTTGCGGTAGCTATGACGTGTTGCACCGACCTGTGGCATTGCATGTAGAAGATATGGCAACGACGATTGCATTGTAGTAAAGCGCATTTGCAACTACGCTCCATCATTTGCTATAATGGCTATTGCATCAATGGAGCCTTGTTGCAAATATGCAATATTGCAACATCTGCAAGGTGTAGCTATACCCGCAATTGCCACGTAGGTGCTCGTCGCGATATGTGACCTCTAGTCACGATATGTGACCCACCCTACTGCAACCATCTGATCCTCGTTGCTATACGTTCTGTTGCAATCACAACGCTTCGTGCTGTTGCTATAAGCTCAACTAGAATCACTACAATGAACATGTCGTTGCTATACGCTCAACTACAATCATGACGTACCTGCCGTTGCTATAGGTTTAATGGGTATCACATCAGAAAAAATAGCCATTACTATATATAGAGAGGGTATTGCATCAAAATATCAATTGTGGCAATCTGCATTTAGTGAATCACATCGAAATATCAGTCATGGCAATCTGTATTTAGGTATTGCAATGAAATGAATAGTGTACATCAATCCAATAGTATTGTTACATACATCAATATAATATTACTGTTATGTACATCAATCAAATATTCACTCAGACATTCCATTCAAATGAAGAAGTCTGATTCTATCCACAAAACTTTGTGCATGCCAAAATGACAACAATAAAGGGAGAATGAAGGTTGCCTCACACCTAGGTACTAAGCAATCCAGAACCTTATATATCGACCTACCAAACTTTAAATGTCGTCCTACCAAAATAAGAGAAACATATAAGGTTTCTAGTGAGATGAGAATTACAGTTGGTAGAGCTATATAGAAATGCTTTGATAAAAATTAATGCTAGTATGAATGAAGGTAATTTTCCAGTTCTTACATGTTGTTTCCTTTTGGCTGCTGCTAGCGTTCTAGATTGAGCTACCAGCGATCCTGAAGAAATGTAACTTCTTGATGATCCATGATCACGATATTCATTCGCCAAATTCTTTGACAGCTTGGTAGATTTTTTTTTAGGATTAGGTCGAACATTTTCTTTGTGTGTTGTGATAATGCTTCTTGACTCAATCTACTCTACAGATGTTGGAACATTGTTAGCCATAATCCAAGCACAACATCATCATGGTTACCATGCTTGTTCAAAACCATTACCTGCTCCGACTTGAGTGTTCGAACACTGTTACGCACCGGTGTTGCATCAATGTTGTCCTTAGTGTTCCTAGCTTCGTGTTCTGTTGTGTTGCTGCTTATATTGACCGTCCTTCATTGGTCTTCTCTGTAACTATCCCTTCACTGTTCCCTACTACAATGTTTGTTTCATTGGTCTCTATTGCAATGTTGCCTTCATCGCTTCCAATGTTTGTAGCTGCATTGCTCTCTAGTACATTGTCGGTTTGGGGGTAGTAGCCTACAAATTACAAAACATGGCACAAATTGTGTAATACGACAAATTTCAAGTACATTATGAATCTTTAATTGGCAACAAATTGGCAGTGGCGGGGCTAGGCCCAAGTTCTAGATTGCGCCGAATGCTATCGGGCTGGTTTGGGTTGGCCAAAGGGAAAATAACAAAAATAGATGCAAAAAAAATGTATCTTTCGAAAACCACTAGAACATTCCAGTAAAAATAGGCAAAAATATGATCAGACTGTTATATGCCTGAGAGTGTTACCTCCAGGTTGCGGTGTCGTGCCGTCATTGTTTAAAACTCTTGCATCAATGATTGTCAAACTGAGTCCACGAGTTCTTGATTCTCTACTTCCTTATCGGTAGCTTGCTTTGCAAGAAGCTTTTTTAGTTGTTGAATCTCATGCGCTTGTTTTTGGACTCTCTCCTGAAGCAGTTGCTTTTTATTTTTATTACACATGTAACCTTGGTCACGTAACCTGCTTGACTTGATGCTGGTTGTTTCCCTGTATACTTACCAAAGAACAAGACCCTCTTTACCAGATGCAGATGTGTTATCTTGACACGAATTTTGGGGCATTTGAAAATATGATAGAAAATCAATTCAAAATAATGATATAATAAATAAATGCACATATGTCTCTAAAGAATATATATATATATATATATATATATATATATATATATATATAGCTATACTATATCACATCCTGGGTGTGATTTAGTATTCCACACCCCAGCCAACCCACCTAGCCACCATTCTTATGTGTTATGGAAAAGACATGAGTGTGAGAAAATAATGAAATGCATGTTTTATTGGCCTGAAATAAGTACAATACAAATTCACTTATATAGGCACATATAGCCAGCTAATGCATGTACGAGCTAATATGTACGATTGGCCAAAAGAAAAGAACCCATGCAGTAACTTGTTGCATGCGGCCAAAACTAATCAGTCAATTATTTCGGGTATATTAAAATAAATTAATCACATGGTCTACCAGCTCGTAGCCATCTCGTACCCACAGACTTGCGCGGCAATATACGTGATATGGCTCATAGTCAGAGTCCAAAACTGGTTTTAGCTGATAAAGTATTAAGTTTAAACTCTGGACCCATAGCTCAACTCCTAAATTCATACGTGACGGTACAAAGGAATAAGCACTAAACCAGGTCCAGTTGGCAGGAGGAAGAAATCCCACGAACTGTTCAGCGCGCATGACTTCAAAAACTGTTGCCGCCTAAAACAATGATTAACGAATAAAGAAATTGAGTAAAAGGGAGACATGGCCCATTCGACAGTTAGAAAGAAACATGCAAACCTCTATTGTTAAGCCCACCGGTTAGACATAGGAGAAGCAAAATCTTCTCGGTCAAGGAATTAGCAGCGCACGTCTCTGCTCAGGCCGTTGAACGCGCGCACGATGCAGATAATGGGCACTTTTGCCGCCAAGCATTTTCCAACTCGCTCAAAGCAACCGCTGCTTGCTCCTGCTCTATAAATACAGGGCCCCGTTCTCTCTCTCGGTCCGCTTCCCTGATTTCCGAAACACATTCGCTCAACCACACCGTCAGGCTGCAGGAGCGCGAGCGCACATTCTCGCAGAGCACCGTCAGGCTACCGGGTCATCACCATATCGTCAAGCTGCTGCATTGAGAACTCGGCAAGGAAAAGCGTTGCTTCAGCAGGCTGGTGCCGGAGTAAAGCTTGTGCCATCGTTGCAACGTCGGCAAGCAACCGTCGTTTCATCATCAAGTTCCATCTTCGACGAGCATCATCTGCAAAGGCTTCCCGTGGGAAACTCTGTGAAGGTGAGAACTCCCGATGCCTCAACGCTGGTGACCTGACCAATTACAAGTTCTTCCCTTTTCTTCCTCATGTGCCTATGAATTTGGTCTTGTTGGCGGATACAAATCAGATCATGAGAAACCTTTCTCTTGAGGCATGATTTGGTCCCTGCATTGATACAAATCATGGTGAGCATATTTGCTTGTCTCTATATTACATGCAGGCTCTACAATTTCCTTCATATACTCTGTATCCATGTTTATGCCTCCACATGATGATATTTTACCTCTTGATTCGGTCCTGTCGGTTGATACAAGTCAGGCCATGAGAGACTTTGTCTTGAGTCATGATTTGGTCTCTGCGTGGATACAGACCAAGGTGTGTAAAAAATTCATCATCAACGTCATGCATTTGATTGGATATAGCGATTGTTTGTCTGAAACAAAATACAAAAAAATAATCATTTGATTATGTTCCATGCTCAACTCCATGATATGCTAATCGTAAACTGATAGAAAGTTAAACGTATTTTCTTGCATGCTGCATTATACATGCAGTTATATCATACTGATTTTTTTTCGATAATGGAGAACTTACAAAAAAAGTTTCCGGTCTTTTGCATACTAGATGCATATAGCATGATTATAGTTTTATTACAGCATTGGACACTAGGAAGAGGGGAACTAAGCACTATCCTAGCATGGTAAGGCCACCCATTGTTGGCGAATATTTGCATGGCCACCTATTCCAACGAGCAGCAAGCCACCAAGATATCCTCCCTGAGAGCATCCTTTTGGAGCAGTCACCAAAATCTGAACCAGTATGTTCCATGAAAGATAACCTGTATAATAGTAATCCAAGGTTGTTTGTTAAACACCATATCATTGCGGCAGAGCCAAATAAACCATAAGATGGCAGCCACCCCAACAAGAATAAATCCTTTCTTATTGCCAACATTTCTTAACCAACCAAGCAGAATATGAGCAATATTAAGAGGTTGTGATATGCCAAAAGCAATATAAATTATATGCCAAATAGTCTTGGCAACATGACAATCTAAGAAAAGGTTTTGTATGGTTTCGTTCTGGTTATAGAAACAACATTTTTGACTCTCTTTTCAATTTTTTCTAGCAAGATTATCCTTAGTAAGGATAACCCCACATCCAAGATACCAAAGAAAGATCTTGATTTTTAAAGGTAGTTTCAATTTCTAGAGAGTTTTTGCTTGAATGGAAACATCAGACATCATCATGTGCTCGTACATTGAATAGACTAAAAAAGTACCGTTCTTGTGTAGCGACCAGAAAAAAAGTATTAGGGTCATTATTTAGATTGATGTTTAAAAGCTTAGTCACCATACTCTCCCAAGCAGTCCGTTTATCTCCAACGAGCGCTCTCCAGAACGAAAGGTTAAGAGGTGTTGATCTCATCACTTCGGCGACAGTAGCTTCCTTATGTCTAACAATATTATACAACATTGGATATTGCTGACTTAGTGGTGTATTATCCAACCAAGTGTCATTCCAGAACCTAGTCTGTTCCCCATTATTTACCTGGAACTTACCCAACGATATAAAATCTTGTTTGATTTTCATAAGACAAGACCAGAATTGAGAATCCCCTGGTTTTGCCTGTACCTAGGACAAAGCCTTACTCCCCACATATTTGTTGGCAATCAAACGTTGCCATATCCCTTCCTCATTTAGTAGCTGAAAGAGCCATTTGCTAAGCAAGCATTGGTTCTTCACTTGGAGATTAGTAATTCCAAGGCCACCAAAATGTTTAGGTTTGCACAGAATTGACCACTTAGCTAAATGGTATTTTTTTCTTATGTCCTTCTCCCTCCCAATAAAACTTAGAACGTATCATGTCTAACCTTTTAATGACCCCACTAGGGATTTCAAAGAAGGACATCATGAATATGGGGAGATTACTCAAAACCGCATTTAGAAGTACCAATCTTCCTCCTGCATACATGAGGTTAGCTTTCAAGCGCTCAATTTCCTCTCAAACCTTTCTATGATCCCATTCCATTCACTATTTCTCAGTCTCCTATGAATCATAGGAATTCCAAGATATTTAAATGGCATCACTCTAGTTTCACAACCAAAGAGATGGGTGTACTGCTGTTGAAAGTATTGTGCTTCTCCAAAACAAAAGAGTTCACTCTTATGAAAGTTAATCTTTAGTCCGGATAATTGTTCAAAGACACACAAAAGCAATTTTATGTTTTTGGCCTGTTCCAAATTGTGATCTATGAAGATGATGGTGTCATCCGCATATTGGAGAATGGATAAACCATCATCTACCAGATAGGAGACAACCCCTTTAAATTGACCGCTCTCTTTCCCCTTTGAATTAGCACCGCGAGCATATCGGCTACCAGATTAAAAAGGATACGGGATAGCGGGTCACCTTGTCTCAGGCCTTTCTGGGTTTGGAAATATTCACCTAGATCATCATTTACTTTTATTCCAACATGACCACCGGTAACGAAGTTATCAATCCAATGGCACCAAGTTGGTGAGAACCCCTTCATACACAAAGTTTGTTCAAGGACGTCCCATTTGACCTTGTCATAGGCCTTCTCGAAGTCAATTTTAAGGATGACACCATTTTGTTTGTCTTTGTAACTCATGGATGGTCTCATGAAGAATGATAACCCCTTCCATTATATTACGCCCTGACATAAATGTTGTCTGTGTCAGCTTTATGATTTTGTCGGCAACTTGACTAATTCTGTTTGTGGCAACTTTAGTTAGGATTTTAAAGCTCACATTCAGCAAACAGATTAGGCGATATTCTTGTATTATCTTGGCTGAGTCCTTCTTGGGTAACAGAGTAATTACCCCAATGTTTAGGCTATAGGTGGTGAGTTGTCCTTGATGAAAGTCTACAAATAAAGCTAGGAGATCTCCTTTGATCACTTCCCCAAACACCTGATAGAATTCAGCTGGGAAGCCATTTGGCCCTTCTTTATTTCCTCCTCCGTGAACGGAGCCATGAGAATCTCGTTCTCCTCCTCACTTACTTGAGCAATATCATCGGTCATCGACCCATCCAGAGTAATGTGAGTATTATCTGGCTTGCCGAATAGGCCTTTGTAGTATCTAGTGATATATCGCTTAAGGTTGGCATCCCTAGTAATGGTACCCTCCTCTTGCTCAAGTTTAAAAATTCTTTTTTATGGTGTTTCCCATTAGCCACTAGATGGAAATACTGAGTATTGCTATCTCCCTCTAACAAATCCTTCACTTTGGCCAGTTGATACCACTTAATTTCCTCCTCCCTAAGGATAGTTGCTAGCCTTTCATTAAGAAAATGTTTCATGGCTAGCTCATTAGGCGTTAGAAGAGTATTTCCGCCTTTTTATCTAGCTCATCTATGAGTAAGTTAAGTTGGGTCTTCTCCTTTCTAAGTATCCCGGCCATGTGTGCTGCCCATCCACGTAAATGCTGACGGACTGCACGTATGGCACCTTTGTTTTCATTATTCTAGATTTTGGTGACCATATCAAAGAAACCATCTCTGAGAAACCAACCCAATTCAAATTTGAATTGTTTGTAGCCCATACCCAATAAGGACTCTCCAGTGTCTAGAAGCAATGGAGTATGATCTGACCTCGATCGTTCTCGGGCCTGTCCTATCACCTTTGGGTTTTTAACTTCCCATTCCGTGCTCATGAGAACCCTATCAAGCTTCTCATAAGTAGGCGGGTCCAGCTCATTCGCCCAAGTATACTGTCTTCCGGTCATATGGATCTCCCGCAATTCCAAAGTCTCTATAATCGAATTGAAAAGTCAGGGCCATTTGTGACCGAAGTTGCCATTGTTTTTATCAGATGGGTATCTCATAATATTATAATCCCCTCCAGTATCTCATAATGTTTCCGCTCTACAAACATTCGCCATCTCAGTGAGGAACTGAGTTTTAGCTCATCTTGTGCGGGTCCATACACTGCACAACGCCCAGGTGAAACCATCTCTTTTGTTCCTTAGAAGGAATTTAGAGTAAAAATCCCCTTCTGCTATGGCTCCAACATTGAAGACAGACATATTAACACCTACAATCATCCTACCGATCGACCTCTAGGTGGCATGACATGCCATAGGTAGTCCGTACCTCCCCCTAAATGCTTAAGCAAAGTATTAGAGAAGTTACTCCTACCTGTTTCCATTATGGTAATGAAATAGCTAAATCTGACATAAAATTATGTTTAGCTAAGTCTTCCAGACCTCTGCTATTCCAGAAGATACTCTGCATTGTAAAACAATTTTTGAAGGTGTTACGGGTTTCTTAGCTTGGTGAGAAACCAAACCCTTGCCCTTATGGGAGTTGCTCTTTTTTCTCCTAGGTACTGGACTTAGATCATATAAAATATGGTCTGGACTATCCTCGCAGAGATCACGATTAAGGTCTCAAGAATAATCCCCAGAGAAGTCTCTAAGTCGTCATCCAAGTCATCCCCCTCATGATTAATAAGAGTTGGGGTAGGTAGACAATTCTTAGAAATTCTATTATTATTATGTTTCTTCGAGGTTAAAGCTAATCTATCAATCTCTATATTCTTAAGAGAGGTAATAGAATGCGAAATAGAAGCATGATCAGGACCCAAAGAAACACCTAAATTGCGAGATTTAGAAATAATAGAACTAGAAGGAAAAGCGGAAAAGGAAGTACCATCATCCAAGTTTCTCTTCGCTGCTATCCTAGAAGCCTTGGACATCATATCTTCATCTTTCCCTGTGCGGAGACTGGAGCGTGTGACGCCTTCCCCCCTGGAACATGAAGACGGGATGGTGTGCTCTTCTCTCCTGTCGCAAGCCGTATCAAAGCTTCGGTCATGTCTTTGTTCGACATATTGGCCTTAATCCCCTTCTCCTTGCAGTGCTGTTGAAGCTCACGCCGTGAAAGACGTAAGAAATCTTCCCTGCCTGTCTCTGCCTGCAGCTGATGCAGCAGCCACTGTAACTCCAGCCACCGTTGTCACAGGTGCCGCTGTTCCAGCGGTAGTGGCTGTGTCCGCTGCTGCAGCTGTGAGTGAAGCCGCCGGCTGAGTCGGCTCCACGGCTGGACCTGCAGCCGAGCTCACATTAGTAGCTGTGGCCGAAGTAGCAGCCAGGCTTGGCTCCCCCGTCGGTTCTGCTAGAGGGTTGTCATCCACAGCCGCCTGGGTACTATACGGCTGTGGCATGAGCGATGCAGACTTCGGATTGGGTGCTGCAGCCCACGCAACCGACTCCGCAGGTTCGGTCACAGCAGGCCCGCCGATCTTCAGTGTGACCACAGGGGTCGGCTCAGGTCCAGTTGCCACGCCGTGCACGCCAAGATGTGGCTGTGCGTCAGTAGACGCGCCGGTATCCGACGTAGCACCGAGCTCCAGAGAGTCAGCTTCATTTGCCGCAAGCTGGGAGGCGGCAACACCATCACTTGAAAGCTTGGTCGCTAGCCCAGAGACGACCTCGTCTCCTTGCTTGGTGCGCTCTGGGGGAGCCGTCATTGCACCGACCGTTGGCGAGAAAGCCTCCCGTGATGACTGCACAGCCACAACCCCGGGTAACTCCTGCACGGAAGAAAGTCCGTCGTCGCCCCTTCCTGCTCCATGGTCAGAGGGACGTTCTCCCCTCCTAGTTCCCACTCAACCATCGTAGCATCCATGTTTTGCGTGGGTGCAGCAATCTCCCTAGGCATCTCCTGGATCACGTGCTCTGCAATGAAAGGTTCTGCAGCCACCACTCCTGCTGCTTCATCCATTACACGGTCAACTACCTTATCAAGGATGCCATTGGCCATTTGTTTTAACTGATGTTCAGTAGCTGAGTTAGGCTTGGGTGCATCTCCTTCTTGCTCTCCCTGCTGATCCGCTGAAGGGTGTGCTGAAGCCGAAGCGTCCGGCTTTTCCACAGCAGGCTCTTCATCCATGAGATCATCATCTTCAGCATTGAAGCCATCATCTGAATGAAAATCACTCCATGTTCCGTCCCGGCAGATTTTATCAACTGTAAAGAAAATTGTATAATTATTTTCACCCAAAGAAATGTCGACCGAGTCAGGTAGCTGAGTAGCATCCCATACACAAGCAAGAATGCGACAAACATCAATCTTCTTTGTATACTTCATGTCCACCTTTAGTGACGAACCGATGATGGTACCTATCGCCCAGAGTGGTAGGAAGGACCTCAGCTCATACGGTACCCGTAAACATTGACCCAAACTTTCTGCAACTGTCGAGATGGTTCAATAACCTGATTCCACTCCTCAACAATTATGATGCCTTCACCCCTAACAGTATGAATGAACTTTGTTGCTACCTTACGTTGTAATTCCACCTTGCACGGAAACTGGACTAGAAACCAGTCTCCATGTGCTACAACTGCCCAAGTCCACTTAACAGGGATCAGCCTGGCAAGTTCACTCCTGATTAGATCAGCAGAAATATTACCCTCCTTGATGGAAATCTTTGCTGTAGCATTTTCCTTGCGTGGTGCTTTAGAAGCAGCACCATCACATGGGATTTGGAAGAAACCTCCTTCGCCGGCGAATCCGCAAAAGGTAGCATACGGCTTAGGTCCCAAGAAGGTGGGGCAAACCGACGTGAGATGGTTTTCCTCACAAATGTCACATACTAGCACCTCCTTTTGTTTCTTCCCATTGTCGAAAGCTTCATCCTCCAACGCACTTCTTTTCTTGTTCTTCTCCACCACCGATGGACCCTGTTCACCAGATGTAGTAGTGCCGATTGTGACAACCCTACTCCAAAAAATACAATGTGTCGTACAGGATCGTCTCGAGAGATGATTAACAAAGTAACCATACACAACATTCACACATGAACATTCATTATTTATAAAGTTACATTACTGAATGCATAATATTACAAGTTCGAGAGTTTCAACAGAAGCAAGTTTAGATTACAATACAATACATATGTCCTTGGTTTATATTACATAAATGAGCGGGAGCGAAAAGACGACAAAACACGGCGTCGATCACCTAAGCGAACCATACCGGCCCTATGGCAATGGCTCACTCATCACGGTTAGGAGAGCTAGGGACCCATTTAATGATCCAATTCTGAGGCTCCTCGCCTTCCCAAACCACTTTGTTATAACAATCACAGTAAGTAGCTTGAGGGAAACCTGAAAAACAACATAATCACAAAGCCTGAGTATCTAACATACTCCGCAAGACTTACCCGTCAAAAGGTTTACTAAAACCGACTCCTAGTATACAGGGGGCTGATCGGGTTTATTTGATAATCGCAAACAAGCTCCTATTAGTTCTATGCTGCACTTTTATTTCCTTAATCAAGATTTTACTTTGCTTATTGCAGAAAAATAACGATGGTGAAACTAGCTAGCTCCTAAGACTTGAATCATAAGTAAAGAGCAATACATCATAGCAATATATAGCCATAGCATAAGTAAATTTCAGAATCATAACTACAACTTCACTACTTAACATATCATTGCCGTTGCTCGAACAAGAGGTACTCATAATCGCGAGAGATGGTAATTCGAATTGATTTACATCCTATAGGAGAAAACCCAAATACACGACATACGCATCACTTAAGAATATGTATGGCCACTGTTCACGAGGTTGCTATAAAGTCAATCTGGGGCCATCGATCCCGAGTACACGTCCTCCCCATGATATAGTACTTCGTATCCGAGGCTTAACCCGTGCACTCTCCAACGGTCCTCAAACCCGTGCATCCACCGTGCCATTCACATCACCTCTGGATCGATGAGTATGGCCGTACAACAATATGGCGCCCAAGTTACTAGGTTTACCAATTCCCATATAAAGGTATGTACTTGGTACTGTTCAATACTTGTCCGCGGATATGCAACGATAGGTGCTTCATTTAATCAAGTTCATTAATCATATGAACCATAGTTGAATCAAGTGATACCATAACCTACCGTTGACTCCACTAGTTTAAGCATAGCATTTACTAACGAAGAGGCTTGCTAACATAAATGAACCATAGGTAATTTACGGGAGTATGCAAGTGGGTTTCATCCAAGTCCTACACTTAATGCACAATACAACATTCCTAGCTTGTGACAAAGTAAAAAGGACTCGAAAATTAATTAGGTATGCACCGGGGCTTGCCTTGGGAGTGATCGTAGTTAGCGTCTTCGCCGAAGTTCACTTCAGATCCCGGTTGCTCCGGTGTGATCTCCTCGATCTCGGGCCCTTTATGAAATGAACATGCATAATTAAAGAGAGATACACAAGGGTTCATGGAGTTCCCTAATTAACTTATGACATGTATGGCATGATGATTCATGGCACTTCCTCAACAAATAAAGTTAAGGAACTGATGCTCATGCATGAATGGGTATGTACACATATGTATAAAATGACAATCACTTAATTGAAGGGGACAAACTTCTAATTAGAAGAGATATGGTTTTTATTCATCGAAAACCTAGTGTATGTCTACTTTAAATATGAGCATGGCATAGTTGAGGACTACATGGCATTACATGATGAAGGTGACATGAAAATGTAGTACTAGGTCCTAAACTTCAGAAAGTTTGTTTCAAGCAATTTAGTTAAAGTGGAAACTATGCAAGTGACTATAGCAATATATATGAGATGAACAAAGTTGAATTACATAAACTAGCAATATATATGAGATGAACAAAGCATACTGATGGTGCTCAAAAGTTTTCATGGAATTTAGTAGGGATGTACAAATGCATAAGGAACAGGAATACCAACTTTCATAAATAAATCCCTAACAATTAATTTATATAAATTCATTTACTAAAAATTAGGATTATGCAATAATACTAAAAATATGCATATAAATGGAAATGTGCTTTTGCAGAAAGTTTAGGGATGCCTTGAGATGCTTACTGAAAAAGTTTCATTAATTTACCACTTATATATATTTACTTATGAATTTATTAATCTAATTAGGGTTATAAGTTTAAGTAATTAAATTAATTTTTGTACTGCACAACCTTGGATCTCAACTTATTTTTCTGGTAGCGGGGAACTTTAGGAGTCCAACAAAATTAGTTTCACAATTTTAGGGCTTTTATACTTCGAGTTATTGATTTTTGGAGTTTAATTCAAAGTTCAGGACTATTTATGAAATTGCCATCGGCAATTTAAACAGAGGCGCGCGCGCACGAGCCCGCGTGGCAGCGCGCGGTGGCCGATGACTGCGAGCTCAGACCAGCAGCCGATCGGCGGCGTGACCGGGGCCAGCACGCACCCCAAAATTATCAGTGCCTTGCGGCAGTCTCGGGGGTTCGGTCGGGAAGGAGAACATCTCCTGTCCTTTCTTTGACTCTTTTTTTATATGAGAAATGATCCCAATGTGGAAGTTATAATTGTAAATAAACCACAATCGAATCTATGGAAGCATTGGTTTATACGTTCCTTTTAGTTTCAACTTTAGGGATAATTTTTTTCGCTATCTTCTTCCGAGAACCCCCTAAGGTTCCGACTAAAAAATGAAATAATTTAATTGAAGTAAGAAGTCTCCCAGCCGGGAGAGCTCACCGGAGTTGGCCGGCGATGAGTGGTGGCGTCAGAGCAGACTCCAGCGATGTCGCGCGACCGGTGCAGAGGGAGTGAGGGGTCGGGGTTAGGTCGGAGAGCTCCGCCATGGTACGATGGTCGACGTCGTGGAGGAAGGAGTTGGCGGGAGTGGCCGTAACAGGGTCCTCGTTAGCGAGGTGGTCGGCTTCGACGGCGGCAACCGCGGCTCTTCGCGAAATCCGGTGGCAGCTCTGCAAATCAAGAGGCGAGCATTAGGGAGAGGCTAGGAGGGTTGCTGGCACGTCGATTTCAGAGAAAAGAGGGCGACGAGGTGTTGCCTAGCTCGGGTGGAGGACGACGGCAGCCAGGTGGTCTGGAGCACGGTTCTTGAGCTCGATTCCACCGGAGAGCGATAGGGAAAGGGCGCCGGCGCTTGGGGGTGCTCTGGAGGGGTTGTGCGAGCTGCTGGTGAGCAGAGAGGGAGAAATGGAGTGGGCTTCTGGCAGCTGCTACCCTTTAACGCCGACGGGCAGACAGAGAGAGCGAGGGAGAGAAAGGAGAGGAGGTGGCGGTTGGGGAGTAGCTTGCTGGCGATTTCTCTTCAATGCAGGCCGGTGACACAGGGAGAAGCAGTGGTGCAGTGGCTGGAATGGAGCTGCAGTGGCGTCCTGGCGCTGCAGTGATCGATGGTGGCGGGTACGGCAGTGCACCGGTGTCGATCGGGGAGTGGCCAGGGGAAAAAGAAGAGTTGACTCCCTTGACTCAGAATAATGCTTGGGTTTTGCAAAAATTCGCCAAGTTCCCGTGCTCCAAACTTTTTGCAGATTTTTTGTGCATGCCCAGGAAATCATACACTCCAACTTTGCTTTTGGGGTCAAGTTCTAATTCAGCATAGATTAATTATAAAAATTCCAGAACCGAAAGTGCTTTCCTCAAAAATTGGATTACCAAAAATTCTGATAAAATTCTCAAAATTATATTTTAATATGGCCATCTTGAATATGCAAAAACATTAGTGCATTTACATGTGTTTTTGTGTTGTTTGTGAAAGACTCTCATTTGGAAATTTTTGGATTTAATTAATTAATCTCCTCCTTATTCTTTGACACCTTAATTATTTATATTTTTTAATTTGCCCTCAATTAGTATTAAGATTGGCTTAATTAACCTTTTGTGACACCGATCATCGGCTCTTTGGTGGTACTGCGATTTGCAGGACCATGGCCACCCCGGCCACGGCCTCTACCGCCCGCCGCTTCTGGTTGCTCGGTGAGATCCGCATGGCGCCCCCGTCCACGACCACTAGGGCCGCGGCCACGATCGTTCCTTCCTCAAGCAGTTCGCTTGTTGAAACCACCTCGGCCCCCTTCACCACGGCCGCCGGGGCCCTTGCCGGCTGCGCCGCTCTGACCTCCACCAGCCATCACCACTTCAGCGTAAGATCGACTAGGGTTTGGAACAGTTGGAGGACGACGATGTAGAATACGCGTTTGCCTTTCCTGCAGCGCAGTGGATCCCGAGGTGGAGTCTCGATTGACTCGTTCGATGGGCCATGCTGTAGGTACACGTGGCCCAACAGAATTTGAAACAGAGTGCGTTGATTCCGGATCGAGATCTCCTCCTCGAAAGGAATCAGGAAGAACATTGCCGGCGGTGATCTCCTGGGCTTCGGCAAAGGTCCTTTCCAAGGAGCAGAGCCTTCGATCTTGGTCTACCTGTACCAGCAAAGCAAAATTTCTTCTTCAAGATGGGTCTTTTGTCGATGGCGTTTTGCTGTGCCATGTTCAGTTTTTCCAAATTAGTAAACTGCGGTCTCTGTACATTATATCCTGCGCATATGCATGGTAGATAGTTGCCGTGATGGTCTTCAATCAGAGCAGCAAGGTGCCATCAATATTCATACATGTAGGTTAGACCAAGATTAGAATGTTTCTTCTGGCCGATTAGCATGCATGACATCATCATCTCATCATGCTTAGCACACAAGCTAACTGCTCTAGTTCTAACGCTGACAGTTTGCCAAATCGACAAAACATAGTCCTAGTGCCATGTTCAGTTTTTCCAAATCAGTAAACTGCGGTCTCTGTACATTATATCCTGCGCATATGCATGGTAGATAGTTGCCGTGATAAGGTCTTCAATCAGAGCAGCAAGGTGCCATAAATATTCATACATGTAGGTTAGACCAAGATTAGTAAGTTTCTTCCGGCCGATTAGCATGCATGACATCATCATCTCATCATGCTTAGCACACAAGCTAACTGCTCTAGTTCTAACGCTGACAGTTTGCCAAATCGACAAAACATAGTCCTAACAGGCTATACTCCTGGATATATATACAAGTGGTTAGTAGTTTCATAATTAGAACAACCGTACATGTTAATTGAGTAAAGATGATATTATTTCATTATCAGTATTTTCGGCCAGTTTGCACTTATGACATCACGCTGTCATCATGATTGGGTCATATGCCATTTTATTTATCAACAAACAATAATCTGTGCATATACTGCATTCCTGGTATTATTAATTGCAGCATAACGAAATCGGATAGTCAAATGTGCTTATGACTTCTGAATCAAATAAAAATCAGTAAATTACTAAAAATTGTGTAGTTTACTCGCTATGTCATAAATAGAAAGAAAAAAGGATATGCATCCCTTGTCGAATAAGGGTAAAATTATCTCAAATACTATATTTGACTCTCCGCACGTAGGTCCTTTGATACTATGTCATGAGAGTACTTATTATAACATGCTGCTTGTATGAAGTTTAAGCGAGTGTTTTGGACATCAAAATCCTATTGCTAGTCGTAGTCCTCATATAAGGATAATACGCTACTAGCTTCAGTCAAATCTAATGATCAATATGGTGTTATGCATACATCAACTCATTAGCTAAGTATTCATATACTCTGCCATAGTGTAGAAGGTGATCCAACTATGTCAGACTCATACTGCACTACTGCAGTCATATTGTATCTATGGATACTATATCAGGCAAGCAAAGAAAAGGCATTATCTCTCATGAGTATGCGAGTCTCATCAGCAAAGATAGTGCATCAAAAATATTTATGCAAATGGTCATATAGTTGCATTATGTCCTAGAGATGTATGCCGGCTTAAATCTAAAGTGAAACCCAATAAATTCCTACTGCATATACATATGAAACATGCAGTCACGGTAAAAAGAAATGAAATATTGCACTTCTGCCTCATATGCATGAGCCGTTTGACAATGTCATGCTATATGCACATACTAAATACTTGCGGGATGTGCAAATGCTTAAATCACTTGGCCATATATGTCAATTTCCAAAAGAGTATACATTCTCCATATCTGCATACAAAATTAGAAACCTTACCGTATTAAAATATCAAAATTGGTGTGTGCATTATCACCTACATATATACAAAAAAAATGAGAAGCATGTTAAACTCTTCGGCAAGCATTCATCCAAGGCGTCAAGACTGAAGACTCTTGTTTCCTTCTATAATTTGTAATAGGGAACTATATGTTGCAACTATTATGTAATTTTCTCTTTCAATGTTGGAATTCTTAATCAGGGGTTTTCTCCTAGGAGATGTAATTAACATAATTTTTACGTAAATGTAAGAATTATGGAAGTATGAACTCGCAATACCTGAATTCTTTTTCTTTTATGCATTTAAATTAAATTAAAATTCAAACTTGTCTCTCATGACGGGTGTGTGTTGCGTCAACTGTTTCCCCACCATCAGATTTTGGCACGCCCAGTGGAACATACTTTTCCCCTCATCTTTGATTTCCAACATAATTGCAACATATGGCTTTGGTCTCAACATCAAAGTAAAAAAAAGATAGAAGAAAAGGAATTATATGATATACATGTATGCTATGCAAGAAAACTCACATACGGTTTTCTTATATAAAGGAAAGCATGGCTGGACGTGTTCAAGACTTCATCACCATCCGTGTGGGTTCCCTGTGGATCGATGTTCCCATGGGTCCACTTCAAGCAACAAGCAGCACCAACTCGCTTCGCACCATGGCTGCATCGCCAATGGTAGTGAACCATGAGTGAAAGATGAACTCCAAGCCTGAGGAGGACTTCACTCCTGTTGTGTCCAAGGCTACAAAGTGGAGGGCAAGGAGGGCTGCTGCAAAAGAAAATGTAGTAGCCTCAAAAGCAGGTGGTAACAATGTGCGCAGGGCATCAACCTCCCGCTCAGTCCCTCTAAATCCCTCCAAGCCTGGAAGATCTAAAGCTCCAAAGCATGAGGCAAAGCCAAGCTCTCGCTGTACAATGTTGGGAGAATGTCCTGTTCTTGTGAAGGAAACAAGTTCAAAAAAATCAACATTACGTGCATCGACATTCCCCTCATCAAATCCAAAAGATGAGGGGCATGCACCACTAAACTCTTCTACCATGTTGGGAGCAAAGTCATCTAATCCGCCCCTACGCATACATGACGAACGTCCTTTGAAGATGACGGGTATGTCGACAATGCCTATGTCAAGGTCCATGGACAAAGGAAAGGCTCCTATGATGGAGTATGATAAAACACCCTATGAAGGAGAGTCACCCCATATGATGACTTCGTGCTGATGCTCCGGAATTTGTTCCCTCGCCAACGTATAACACCGACAACGCTCAAGACAAGCAAGAACTTTGGTGGCAAAGAGTTTATCTCTTCCTGAACAATATTGATAAAGGCCATGTTTATCCCTTAGTTGAAATCTCTGACCCAATATCGTATGAGATGATGATTCCACAGAAATCCGTACAAAGTTCCACGTCAGCTGTGCGTCATCAACGACGCCAACGTAATGCTTGTGGTGCATGAGCAAATCTTCCGGCTGCGATTGGTGATCCCGTCATGGTAAAGTCACAACGAGATTTCATTGTTGACACTATTATGGCTCAACAAGAAGAAAATCGTCATAAGTTTCAAAGTACAGCTTGGAGAGCCATCCAAGTCTCTCTACAAAAGACAATATGCCAAGATTTGAAATAACTACTCCCTGGAGCATCTCCATCAGATGATAATATTGGAGGAGAACTCATGAGGCATGTAGAAGCACTGGCCAAGTGGCCGAATATCAAGAGTTTACGAAGAAAGATCCGCGACGTGAAGCACATGCCAAACAAGCCGCCAATGTTCGTGCAAGACGAACTGAATATAAACTAAGAGAGATGGCTATACCAGTTGACTCCATGTCTAGTAGAATAAAGGGGTCATCAGATATTCCCTCATCAAGTCATGATAATCAAAAGAATAAGCAGTCTACAACTCCAATAAAGAGAGTTGCACGAAGCATCATTTCTCGGCCAACACGAAGAAGGGCCTCACAAAACACATTTGAAGTATTCGCATCTATGCCCGTGGGTGTCACTAGAGATGATCCAAATTCTAGTGAAACTTCCTCTGCTTCCACACATTTTAAGAGGAAGAAATTAAGACAAAATGTTGTAGACCATCACCCCGTGACTAGAAGCCTAACTTCGGGTTCAAGTGGTATGCCACGTATAGAGGGTGAGTCACACCATGTGGAACAAGTGATGGCCACAAATGAAGGCCAGACAGTTGATGAACAAATGGCTCGACTCATGGCTATGCTTCAACAGAAGGAAGATGAACTAGCAGCATTGCGTCAACAAACAGCCGCACATCGACAAAGGGAAGAAGAGTTGGCAGCATTACGTCAAAAGACAACCGCTTATCAACAAAGAGAAGAAGAGTTGGTAGCATTACATCAATAGACAACCGCTTATCAATAAAGAGAAGATGAGTTGGCTGCACTTCGTCAATAAATTGCAGCTAAAAATACAAGACAAGAGAAAGAAGGAAGTGCTGGTGCGAGCCAAAATAGCCATCAACAAATGCCAAGTGCAATTAGCATTAAGGCAATCCAAAGAATGATTACCGAAGGGTTAAAAGCACAATACATGCAAACACATCATTCAATGCGTCCAGGGTATGTAAAACCTTACCCTCCGGAGGTTGATATGGTGCCATTCCTAAGCAATTATCGCCAACCCCAATTCAACAAGTTTAATGGGCCAGGGTCGCCTCATGAACATGTGGCCCACTTCCTAGCAGCATGCTAAGATATGGCACATAACGGGGCCCTTCTCCTCTGCCAATTTGTGCTAACATTGTCGGGTCCTGCTTTCACTTGGTATAGCAAGTTGCCACCTAGTTCAATTAGAACTTGGGAGCAAATGCAAGATGCCTTCCTTGAGCGCTTTTATAGCACTCAAAGGACGGTAGGGATCATGGAGTTGACACAAACACTCCAGAGATCTAATGAAAAGGCGGCTGATTTCATCAATAGATGGAGGAATTTGAGCCTTCATTGCCCACAACCAATCACCAAGCCAGAAGTGGTTTGTATGTGTATGAATATGAGCCTTGATATGGCTACATACCTCCAAGGTGTACGTCCTATCAGTTTTGAAGAGCTGGCCTCAAAAGCCACAGATATTGAGAACTACATGCAGCATGTTGCATGTGGTTCAAGGCCATTTGGTAAGCCTATGGAGAAGAACAGTCAACGTGATAAGTTGCCATCGAAACCAAAATCAGCACAAGCTATGGAGACTATTGTATCGCCTCCATAATTTCAGCCAAGAAGTGTCACTATGAGAATCAAGAAAATAGAAGTGCACAAGCTCCTAAGAGGCTAACTCTTAGTTAGCGACAGAGTAGAGAATATTCATTCCCACCTGAAGAAGTTGAGGATCTATTCATGGGTTTACGGGAGTTAAATCTCATTGAGCTACCTAGATCAAAAAGGCCAGAAGAGACTTCCAGATTTGAAGAGCCAAACTTCTGCCACTATCATCGCATCTTGGGCCATACACTCAAAGATTGCTTCGTAGTGAAGAACATCATGCAAAAAAATGATTGATGATGGAACGATAGATGCCAACCTCCTCAAAAGTTTAAAAAAAGGCAAGAAAATGGCCACATAAAATGTGGCCACTTTTGAGGATCATTTGGTGAGTTATGCAAATGCAAATATGATGTCAACTTATGATTAAATTGTGTTGACATCAAAACCTGAGTTTGTTAATATGATTTCTTTAGGATATGCTATTCAGCTCAAACTTGAGCGAGAAAATGAAAGCAAGACTGTCCTTCGGCGGACTTCCACTCAAAGATGTGGAAAGTCACTTCCCCGAAGATCAAGAGAGCGCCAGCAACAGCTCTCAACATGATGTGCACTACAAGAAGTGATGTCAAGGGGCAACGCCCGGCACTTCCCTAAAAATATATGGAAGCGTCAGGATGAGTTCCTTGAAGAGTGTGCGACTTTTGCCATTGGAGTCTTTGAGGATGATGACGGGTTTCTTCACTTCCCTCAAGAAGAAGAGGAGGACATAGAAGTTGATGAAGTACAACGTAGATCAGGTCGCCAACTGTCTGAACCTTATCCTCAATCAAAACAGCCCAAGGGCAAAAATGTAACTCTGAGTGATGTGTCTGACCATGTATCTAATATGTTGGTCAAATATGATGTAATCGCACACTTGAAGAAAATACCAGCTATGCTTTCAGTATATGATGCTCTGTGTTTATCTTCTGATTTGTGTAAGGCCTTTATTACCGCACTGTCATTCCTAGAAGATTATAGGGTTGAAGTATCTCAAGCAGAAATAGAGCCAATTAAAGAAAGTGATGTGACATTCAATGAGGTGGACTTGTTGTTGGGACATAAAAAACATAATAGGCCTATCCTCATGTTTGGTGATATTGAGAATTTACCAATTAATCGTAGCATGGTTGATGGTGATTCAACCATAAATCTACCACCACTGCGTACTCTTAAAAGAATAAGCTATTCTCGAAAAGATTTAAGTCGCTCCAATGTTGTTATTCACGGCTTCAACCAATCAGGACAAGAAGCTTTTGGTACAATTTCCCTAGTCTTGAAATTGGAAAAATTTACTTATGTAAAGTTTCATGTCATTGATGCGACCACTTCATACAATGCTCTCCTTAGGCGCCCATGGTTGCACGAAAATAAAATAGTACCATCCACTCTCACCAATGCCTCAAGTACAAAGATCCATCAGGTGAAGTAGTGACAATATCTGCGGATAAAAATCCGTTTACAGTGGCTGAATCATTCTATGCAGATGCAATTTTTTTTTGAGACTGTTGATAAAGTGTCAAACCAAAAACAAAGATTGTTTTAGAGCAAGATCTTCCAAAGAAAAATGAGGGAGAGGCCTCATCAAGCAAAAGGATACATCAGTATGTTCCAAGTAGTCAAAGGAAAAAGGGGGAACCAATATTTCGCATCATATACAAGCCATCCAAAGATAAAGGTATTAAATTTCCTACGCTTTACCTCCCTTGGTGCAAAGGAAAATAAAAGAAGCTAGTGATGAGCGACACAACAAAAGTAATGTCATTGCACATGTTACTTTGACAAATAAAGATGAAGAAATATTGCCTATTTCTTTATATGATGATAATGTACTTTATATGATGCAACAGATGGGCTATGATATCTCCACCGGCCCTTCATTATGCGACGGCCGGGGGTAGCTGGCACCATTTGAAAAGTCATTGTCTCAAGCTCAACTAAATGCCTTGCATCAAGACCAAATATTGAAAGAAGAGAAATATGGGCTAGGATATGAAGTCCATATGACCTCTGTTGAGCCAATTGATGCTGCACCTGCTTCTCCACAATTGGAGGATGGAAATCAACCAACCACAGATGAACTAGAAGAAATAAATATTGGGACATCTGATGATCCTTGTCCAATATTTATTAGCAAAAACTTATCTAAAGAAAACAAGGAAAAATATTATAAGTTTCTTTCTGCAAATAGAGACATCTTTGCTTGGTCTTATGAAGAAATGCCAGGTCTAGACCCATCTGTCGTTGTTCACCGATTGGCTATACAAAAGAATTTTCGACCAGTGAAACAAGGGCAAAGAAGATATCATCCAGAACTTCTCCCAAAAATAGAAGCTGAAGTTGACAAACTCATAACTGCTAGCTTCATTAGAGAAGTAAAATACCCTACATGGGTTTCTAGCATTGTGCCTGTGAGAAAGAAAAATGGGCAAACACGTATATGTGTAGACTTTAGAGATTTAAATAAAGCATGTCCAAAAGATGACTTTCCAATCCCTATATCTGAGATCCTCATTGATTCTACTATGGGGTATGAAATCATCTCCTTCATGGATGGTTTTTTTCGTTACAACCAAATAAAAATGGTGCTAGAAGATGAAGAATTAACAGCTTTTCAAACAACCAAAGGCATATATTGTTATAAAGTTATGCCTTTTGGACTAAAAAATGCTGATGCTACATATCAACGTGCCATGACAATTGTCTTAGATGGGTTGTTGTATGAGATCATTGAGTGCTACATAGACGACATTGTTGTAAAATCAAAACAAGAGGCGGATCATTTAAAGCATTTGGCCATGGTATTTGAGCGCCTTAGAAAACATAAATTAAAAAATGAACCCAATGAAATGTGCCTTTGGTGTTTCTTGGGGAAAATTCCTTGGCTTTATTGTCACAAAGTGCGGTATTGAGGTTGACCCTACTAAAATAAAGGCAATTGTAAATATGCCACAACCAAAAAATATTCATGAGTTAAAAAGCTTACAAGGACACCTAGCATATATTAGGAGATTTATTTCTAATTTATCTGGGAGATGCAAAACATTCTCTCGTCTCAGGAAGAAAGGAGTTCCATTCATATGGGATCAAGCATGCCAAAATGCATTTGACGATATAAAGAAATATTTGACAAGTCCGCCTGTCCTTTGTGCTCCTATTAAAGGGAGACCACTAATATTATATACCGCAGCCATGTCCACCTTATTAGGTGCGCTCTTAGCTCAAAACAATGATGACGGAAAGGAAGTATCCTTATACTATCTTAGCCGCACTCTGCTGGGGGCAGAATGCAACTACCCGGACATAAAAAAAATATGTTTATCACTAGTGTTTGCAGCACAAAAGCTTCACCACTATATGTTAGAACATACGGTCCATCTTGTATCAAGAGCAGATCCACTTTATTATATCCTTAATAAAATGACGTTGTCTGGAAGAATGGCTAAATGGGCAATGTTCCTCTCACAATTTGATATTATATTGGTACCACAAAAAGTGGTGAAGGGTCAAGCACTAGCAATTTTTCTAGCTGCTCACCCAGTTCCTGATGATTTTCCCATCGATGATGATCTACCCGATGAAGAAGTTTTTGCTACTGATATAGCTACTTCGTCCTAGAAAATGTATTTTGATGGTGCGTGCCCAAAATCAGGAGCAGGCACAGGTGTTGTCTTTGTCACCCCTGATGAAGCAATAATCCTGTACTCATTCACGCTAACCTCAGCCATATCAAATAATGCTGCTGAATATGAGGCTCTAATCATTGGGCTCGAAATAGCTCAAAATCTGAGTCTCAATACATTGCACATATACGATGATTCCCAATTGATAGTTAATCAACTTTTGGGCACCTATGCAGTAAAGAAACTTGAGCTAATACCATATTACTTAAGAGCAAAAGAACTTATATCTCAATTTTCTGATATGAAAATTGAACACATTATGAGAAGCCAGAATGAAAAAGCGGATGCTTTGGCAAGCTTAGCTACCAGTATGTCACTAAATTATGGACAAAAGATGGATGTACGGGTAGAGGAGCAAAGAATTCTCCTGATATTTACTCAAGAAGTGGACATAACCTCCACTCTAGCTCTAGCAGATGATGCTTATGAAATTGAGCTAGGAGATTGGAGAACACCTTTCCTCGATTATCTCTTACATGGATACTTGCCCCTAGACTTTTCTGAAAGGTATAGGATCCGAAAATGATCGATCAACTATACTTGCATCAATGACATGTTCTATCGACGGTCATGTGATGGAATCCTACTTCGTTGTCTTGTAGGAAATGAAATAATAGGTGCAATGGCTGAAGTACATGCTGGAGTTTGTGGTGCACACCAATCTGGTCCTAAACTGCATTACCAACTTAAGCATTTGGGTTATTATTGGCCCACAATGTTTGAAGATTCAATGAAATTTGCAAAGAAATGTCATCAGTGTCAAATACATGCTGATTTTATTCATCAACCACATGGACCATTGCATCCAACCAATATGTCTTGGCCCTTCGAAATATGGGGAATGGATATTGTTGGACCAATTGATCCTCCATCATCTAAAGGCCATAAGTTCATTCTCGCTGCCACATATTATTTCTCTAAATGGGCAGAGGCTATACCATTAAAAGATATCAAGGCAGAAAATGTTGAGAATTTTATACGAAATAATCTCATATACCGCTTCAGTGTTCCATCTCGAATTATATCCAATAATGGGACTTCATTTAAAAATAAAGAAGTACAAAAGTTAACTGACAAATTTAAAATTAAACACTAGTTTTCCACAGCCTATAATCCCTCTACCAATGGACAAGCTGAAGCATTTAATAAAGTTCTCTATAAATTACTCAAAAAAGTGGTTTCATAGAATAAACAACAATGGCATGAAAAATTACTTGAGACTTTGTGGGCATATCGAACCACAACACGTACACCAACCGGAATGACCCCTTATTCTCTTATATACGGAGGCGAGGCATTCCTTCCATTAGAAATACAAATTTCTTCCTTAAGAGTTGTTGTCCACGAAAAAGTTACAGAAGATGAGGTAGCAAAATTACAACTAAAAGAGTTGGATAACCTTGAAGAAAAGAGGCTTTGAGCTCTACAAAATTTAGAGGCATATCAAGCTAGGATGTCTCGAGCTTTCGATAAATGGTTGAAAAGAATATCGTTTAAAGAAGGCGACTTGGTCCTCGTGGTTATACATCCGATGAATATCACACACCGCATGCAAGCAAAATCCGAGTCTAAATGGGAAGGCCCGTTTGTTGTAAAAGATGTTTATTCTAGCAGTGCGATTATTTCTCCGAATGGTGAGTATTATCCACCACCAATAAATGAGAAATTCTTAAAGTGCTACTATGCATAAAGAACTTCAAAAGAAAAAAAAAAGCTTCATGAGCCTAAACTGTAAGCAAATAAAAAAACTGAATATAAAGCTCCATCGCTTCATGAGCCTAAACTGTAAGCAAATAAAAAGAACTGAATATAAAGCTCCATCGCTTCATGAGCCTGAACTGTAAGCAAATAAAAAAAACTTAATATAAAGCTCCTTCGCTAAATAATAAAAAAAAACTGAATATAAAACTCCAATGCTTTATGAGCCTAAACTATATGCGATTAAAAGAATCATACGTTTCAATGATTTATGCATAACAAAATGTCGTATAGCTATGTCTCTGTATGATACACAAATATTACTAAATGTAAAGTACAGACACCATGTTAAAGAAATATGCAATACTCTAAGGCTGTGCGAGTATAAATGATCAACCTGTTTTCAAACATGCGAATACGAAAGGTGATTCATATGACCAAAACACAACTTAAAAAAATTAGTATTTAAAAAAAACTCAAGAGGTTGTTGCATTAGTCACACTCTACGAGATATAACGCTAGTCTAAGAAAATATATATATGCGTTAGATGACATTCAGCTAAGTAATAGGCTGTGGGCAAAATATCTATAAATCTCGTTGTCGAGACTTAGGGTAGTTCACCTATGAGGATTTATATATATGACAGAGGTATGCGCGAGATCGAGAGACGATGGTAACACAAGATGCCAATTTATACAGATTCGGGCCTCCCGGAGGATAATAACCCTACGTCCTGTATTCTGTGGTATTTGTACCACTACAAGGTTTTAGGTCTGTTGCAAGGCCCTGAAAATGTTGCTATATAGGTATTTTCGTTGCGATAACAAACTATCGCGACGATGTCATTTCATTGGGAGGCATTGTTGGTGGTTTCTAGATGCCCATTTTATCTACCCAAAAGGGATGTTTTGCGTCTTAATTTGGTGGTTTGGACTAACAATTAACCCCCTATTTACATATATTTGTAGTTGTTCTATTTTGGATGTAATTGCAGAAAACAGGTATAAAACATGACAATTATGGATAGAGGACTAAAGAGCAACGAAGGTGGGCCAGATATGGAGGCCGCGCCGATCGGCACGGGCCTGCGCCGTTTGGCGCAAGAAGGAAAAGATGATGAAAACACAACCCAGTCCGAGGAAGAGGAAGGCCCATCCCAGAATGGGTCAGAGTCTGTAAAAGTTGACCTAATCCCGTCGGTTATAAAAGGAAGATAATTATCAAGAGCCAGGAGAGAACGACGGAGATGGCAATCGCGAGAACTAGTCATTAGAACTAGGGATACAGGATATTGGCGGCGGAAGGTCGGCCAACACTGACGAGATCCACCAGAAGGGAGGTCGCGCCGATCGGCGTGTTGCTTATCCCGATCGGCTCGTGCGCGTTCCAGCGCTATTTCTCATCCCTCTGCTATGTCTAGCGGAAGGATGAGTGAGTAGTCTCATATTCTCTTCTCTAGTACGGGGATCTGGTCATGTAACTCTCATGCTTATTGATACTCTCTCGATGAATTTAATCTATGTGATGAACTTGATTACATATCCATTTATCCCTTTCATTAGTGTATCAACCAATACACTTTTGCCCATCACATAGTGGAAGAAACCAGTGGGGAGCTAATAACCTCTGTAGTGACAACCGGGGTGAACGAAACCACCATGTCTTGTAGAATATTAGAATCATCACTCGAGTTGATAAGAATAAAGTTGCATGCTAGTGAACCAATCCTAAGGAGAGAATCCTTCATTATCCTATTACCTCTTCAATAACATTCACCCTTCACTCTCTCACCGTCACCATTCACACCAACCAACATATTGCAATTTGTTAGTAATCCTTTAATAGTAATAGTTTCGCTCGTTCCTTGTGGATTCGATATCCTTGGGGTTCACCGATTTTTCTTTCACATCATCATCCAAGGGTTTGCTAGTAGCCATAGGTGTGTGCAAAGGCTTGCAATTCTCCATATTGAATCTCTTGAGAATGTCCTTAGTATATTTCTCTTGATAGATGAAGTTTCCCTCTCTCAATTGCTTGACTTGGAGTCAAAGGAACATATGCAACTCTCCAATCATTGACATTTGGTTGACCCATAGATGATATCATCCACATAGATTTGGCACACAAAGAGAACCTTCCCAACATTCCTCGTGAACAAGGTACTATCAATGCTTCCAATGGTGAATCCATTTTTGAGTAGGAAGTTCCTCAAGTGTTCATACCATGCCCTTGGTGCTTGTTTGAGGTCATAGAGAACTTTCTTCAATTTGTACACATGTCTTGGATGTTTTGGGTCCTCAAACCCCAGAGGTTATTCCACATAGACTTTCTTATTGATCTCTCCATTCAAGAAGGCACTCTTGACATCTATTTAAAAGAGCTTGAAGCCATTGTGTGATGCATAGGAAAGTAAGATCCGAATAGCTTCAAGACGTGCCACGAAATAAAGGTCTCTTCAAAGTCAATCCCCACCACTTGAAGAATATCCCTTAGCCACTAGACGGGCCTTGTTCTTGACAATTGCTCCTTTCTCATCTTGATTGTTCTTGAAGACCCACTTGGTGCCATCCACATTATGATGCTTGGGCCTCTAAACCAATTTCTATACTTTGCACCTCTTGAAGTTGTTCAACTCTTCTTGCATGGCAATAACCCACTTGTGATCATCCATAGCCTCATCAATGGTAGTGGGCTCAATCATAGAGATGAAGGAAAAGTTCTCAATCTCAACATTTGCCTCATCATCATCCTCTTCACTCACATAATTGGGTTTATATTGATTCCTCCTTGTTTTTATCCCTTGAGATGGACTCCAATGATCAAGTCTTGTGAGTGATCTTTGTTGATGGCTTTGGGTCTAGGATGATATTTTCTTTGAGTGGGAGGAGCTTTAGGTGAAATATCTTGTGCATTATGGATTGTTTGCTCTTTTGATATATGAGTGTCTTGGATCCTAAGAGAGGTGGAAGAGTCACTCTTATGCTCTCTTGTTTTGGACTTTGAGCTTGGGGTGGATGGGAGAGTATCTTGTGAAGAGCTAGGAGAAATGGCTTGTGGTGAATTATGTGGGGAGGTTTGTGGGTCACTTCTCACTTTGGATCCCTCATCATTTGGTGAGTGTACTCTCAATGAGTCTTGGGAGGAGCTTGTGGGATTGTGGCATCTTGGGTTGTTTGTTGTACCTCGGAGCAGGGGGTAGGTTGAGGTGGTGGAGTAGAGGGCTCATCATTTTCACCATCATTGACCTCGTGGGGTAAAACCTCGCCCGTGGGCATGTTCCTCAAAGCTTCCCTCATAGGCTCACCTCTAATGTTTATTTAATGAAATTCATCCTCCTTTTGAGACCCATTTGACTCATCAAATTGCACATCATAGGATTCTTCCACACAACCTATGGCTGAGTTGTAGACCCTATATGCTTTAGAAGTCCCAGAGTACCCAACAAGAATGCCTTCATAAGTTCTGCTCTCAAACTTTCTGGGTTTTCTCCTCTTCTTGAGAATGTAACACTTGCATCCAAAGACTCGAAAATAGAAAACATTGGGTTTCCATCCCACCAATAGCTCATATGGTGTCTTCTTCAACAGTCGGTGGAGATAGACATGGTTGGAAGTGTAGCATGCCATGTTGATTGCCTCCGCCCAAAACCTCTCATGAGTTCCATACTGATCCAACATCGCACGAGAAAGAGTGATGAGCGTCTTGTTGTTCCTCTCCACTACTACATTTTGCTCGGGAGTATATGTAGCGGAGAATTCATGTTTGATCCCTTTCTTGTCACAGTATTCATCCACGGTGGTATTCTTGAACTCCGTCCCATTGTCACTCCTTATCTTCACAATGCTAGAATTGAACTCATTCTTTGCTCTCTTGGCAAACTTTCTGAAGATACCACTGGCTTGAGATTTGTCCACAAGAAAGAAGATCCAAGTGTATCTCATGAAATCATCAACAATCACCAAGCAATATAGATTGCCTCCTAGACTCTTGTAGTGTGTTGGCCCAAACAAATCCATGTGCAAGAGCTCTAGAGGATGAGATGTAGACATGAATGACTTGGTGGGATGTGAAGATGCAACTTGTTTTCCTGCCTGACAAGCACTACACAGTCTATCCTTCTCAAAGGCCACATCCTTGATTCCTACAACTAGATTCCTCTTGACAATCTTCTTGAGCTGATTCATTCCAACATGTTCCACTCTTCTATGCCACAACCATCCCTTGGATGCCTTAGTGAATAGGCAAGTGCTTGGTGGCATGTTGCTTGACTTGAAGTCTATGACATACAAGTTCCCATGCCTTACTCCATGAAATACTAGCCCTCTCATGTCATTCTCAATCTTTGCACCGTCCTCATCAAATGTGCACTTGAAACCCATGTCACATAGTTGACCAATAGACAGAAGGTTGACGTCGAGGGTTTCCACAAGAAAGACCTTCGAGAGATGGAGGTCATTTGTGATGGCCACCTTGCCCGAGCCTCTAACTCCCCCCTTTGAGTTATCCCCAAAAGTCACCTTCTCACTATCTTCGTCTTCATCAATGATGGTGAACATGGTTGGCTTCCCGGTCATATGTTGAGTGCACCCACTATCAAGAATCCAATGAGTGCCTCCACTCTTGTAGTTGACCCTGGTGGTAGCCATAAGATAAGCACTAGAGAAAGAAGGGTTAGTATCCAAAGCATTACTTGATTGACTAGCACTAACCTCATTGTGTCGAGCAATAAGACCATCCTCATAGATGGGGATTCTTGCAATCCCATCCAGTATTCTCCTCCTAATAGGGTAGTGAGGAGCACGGTACCTACAATGTCCATGACCATCCCCCATGTGCACATTGTCAAAGTTGATGTAGTAATGGGGAGGGTCATAGAGTCTAGTGATGTGCTCAAGTACATGCCCCACTTGTGTATGGAGCACAAGTATCATCTCCATTGATCTCTCAATTAAGAGCTCATGTCTCCTGTTGACTACCTCAAGTAAGAAACCCCTCTCAGGAGTTGTGATTTGTTGGAGAAGCTTGTCAATCACTTCATGTGGTGCAATCCTCCGAAGTCCACTGAAAGAGTTTATCCTACACACAAGATCATAGATGCTCAATAGATTTTCACAAAGGTCAACATTTGGATTTCTCACAAATTCACCGAGTTCAAAGAAGAGATCCTATTGGTGAGCTCGACAAAGATGCCACAGATAGTCTTGTGGTGGAGGGGGTGGAGGAGGTGGAGGCGCCGGAGCTGAAGCCGCAAGATTAATCATCTCAAATGATCGAGCGAGCATTGTTGTTGGTGCTCCCCCTAAGACAATGCTCGGTCCACTCAAGGTGCTTGTATTAGAACTTGGAATGGCACTTGAGGTAGAGCTTGACGGAGCGCCCGAAGAATGTCTTGACCCGAAGGGGTTGTAGAAGTTGTTGCAAGACAGTCTTGTAGAGGGATCAAAGAAGTTTGAGCTCGAAGCTACTTCTTTACCTTTGCTTAAAGATGCTTCATGATTTGTCTTGTAAGTCTTCTTCCACGCCATGCTCGTAGTGATCTCCTCATCCTTGAAGAGTACCTCAATCACGTCCTCGACGGAGAGACTCTTCTCCATGAGAAGGTCAAGGGTGATGTAGAAGAGCTTGCTACTCGGAAACAAAGAGAGGATCTTCTCCACTATCATGATCTTGGGAAGCTCGAAAGAAGTTGTCCCAATCCTTTCCACAATACCTCACAAGCGAATAAGAGAGTCAAGTAAGTCCTCATTGTCATTAATGTGAAAAGCAAAGAACTCCTCAACAAGAGAACTACTAGCATGATCAATAGGAGGCTCACGAACAAGAGACACATCATTATCAATCATCATATTAGGCACACTAGTAGAGCATTATTGCTAGAAAGATCTAGGCACTCACTAGTACAAGGCACATCCACACCATCATCACAATCATCATACATATGATCATCGGTAAAGGTATTGGCAAAGTCCACAAGAGTATCCATCAACTCATTCAAAATCATGGCATTTAGGTAGCTTTTAAAGCGATCCTTCCATGAGCCATGACCCGGCCCTGAATGGGATGACATCCCATCTCAATACGGTCACTACTCAAGGCGGTTAAGCCTTATAATGAGCACTTGGCTCTAATACCACTTGTAAGGACCGAGTGATCGAGAGGGGGGGGGGGTGAATTGGGAACTTGCACTATGTACCAAATTCACCAATTCCTAAAACCGACCACTGAAAACAACTCCTACACAATCCTTGTGGTGATCACACTAGCAAGATAATGAACCTATGAAAGGAACAATAACCTAAGCATACCAATGAATCACATAAAGGCAATACAACTCCTATGCAATCTAGTTACCAAAGATACGCAGAACCAAACAACTAGCTTGCAAGGAGTTCTACTCAAGCAAAGCTACTAGATCAACAAGCATATAGAAAGCATACAACCATGAGTAGCACAATACATACTAGGGAGATAAATCAAGCCAAAGCAACTCCTATACATGCAATCAAGTATGAAGGCTAAGCACTACTAGCAAGTAAAGAAGCCTACTCATGCAAGTCTACAGTTAGTCAACTAGAGCAAGGTAAGCACACAAGCATGAATATCATGGTATGTAAATACGGAAAGTAAAGCATCATAGTAAGGAGTAGAGTAAGAGATGGCTCATGATTTTTTCCCGAGGTCTCAGAAGGGTGGCGCCTTCCCCTACTCCTCGTTGGACCACTCCCGCCGGAGTCGCGGTCCCTCCCGCCACCAAGTGGAGTTCTCGCCCATGAGCCTGCAATCACTCTAGAGTGAAGACACGGTGTGCATCACCGCTGCACAAAGCACAAGCTCGCCTCCCTCAAGAACTTGCCGGACTCCCCGAGCCGACACGGGCGCTCACTAGCGATACCCCTTTTAACGGCGGGCTCAAACCGTGTACAAACGTGTGATGGCCTTCACAACCGATCACGATAGGCTCGATCACCGACACCTAACTGGTCTAGGTCTCACCATAGACCAAGAGTAACAATCTAGATCACACCCTTAAGGACACCCTAGCCTTAGATGTGCAAGATGCTCAAGCTAGTCTTCTCTAGCACTCTCAAGATATGCAATATCTCCTCCTAGTGCTCTCCTCTTTTCCTCTTGGACCTTACCAAATGCTCTCAGGTATTCCACTGGCCAAGAGGGGTCTCCAAGGCCCCAGCAACGAAGTTATATAGGCTCCCAACCTCAAACTAGCCGTTGTGATGTAGATATGGCCCGATCTTCTGAGAGGTAAGGGGATAAACTCGAATTTGGGGAACTCGGCGTCGATGACCCGGCGTGAATTAGACACGATCCAACCCTGCAACCGTTACACCAAGCACAACTTGATTGTTCCTGCAAGCGAAATCGAGAACACAAGCAAGAGAGGATAAACACGCAATCTGAAATTACAAATATGGATGAAGTGAATCACAAGAAAAGGTTCAAGCTCTGATCACAAAAAGACTAATCGCCACAGTGGTGTAGAACAAGAACAAGGGCCCTGGATTACTGTAAAAGGACTTGTCGCCACAGTTACAATAATTCGATCAAGTTTCTCTCTGGAAAACTGAACTAAACAAAACCCAAAACTAAAAGATAGTGGCTACTGAGTTTATGTAGGAAACAAAGACGTCCTAGGGTTGGGGGCGACCAGGGGGGGGCGCCCACAACATGGGCTTAAGGCCCGACACGATACATGGCCAAGTTGGCCCAAAATAGGTGGCATAGCACCTTGTCATGGTCACATATTATGACTCACGACCCTTCTGGATCTAGGACCAGAACCAAAACGACGGCGTCGTCGGCCCCTTTCCAACGCATCAAAGAACGCCTCGTTTGGACGTCGGATGTGGGAGATATCATCAAAACCGTGAAGGGGTGTCGGCTGAATCCGAGACGAACACGGCAACCGAGTTGGTGACGACTTGTAACTTGGGGACGGCCATGATATGCGCGTATCCAGCATGGTGATGCCCTCATCATCCTCCCCTTTTTGAATTGGAGTCGCCCTCGACTCCATCTCAGCATCAATCTCCTGCAAAAGGTTAGTACTAGCAGAATGCAAAGTACAAGATACATGATCATCGATAGATGATATATCATGACAAAGCATAGTATAGCAAGGTGCATCATGATTATCACAAAGATCAGTAACAGTAGATGTCATAGCAAGAAAAGCACCTCCCTTTAACTGAATAGCCTTATGTTTAACATCAGAAAGTTGTTTGTTATCATGTTTATTCTCAGTATTTTCAGCAAGCAGTTTAAAATGATTTCTAATATCAGCAGGCAATAACGGACGCAAAGTAATATTTCTGTCCTTATGCATGAATGTATATGTATTTGTTCTACCATGGTGGGCAGCATCCGTATCATATTCCCATGGACGGCCTAATAAAAGCGAACATGCTTGCATAGGTACAACATGAAAATCGGCAAAGTCTTGATAAGAACCTACTGAAAAGTGTATGCGTGCTGATCGAGTTACCTGTGCCGTACCACTATTGTTGAACCATTTGATGTGGTAGGGCTGATGTAGTGCATGCGTGGTCAAGCTAAGTTTGCTTACCAAATCAGAATTTACCAAGTTGTTACAGCTCCCAGTATCAATGATGGTGAGAACACGGTGGTCTGCAACAATGAGGTACATGTAGAATAAATTGTTGCGTTGTTGTTCTTTCTCTTGTTCCACCCGAGTGGTCAACACACGCCGTACAATGAGGCTAGGAAAGCCCGCGGTGGCAGCAATAGAATCAATGGCGGTAGTCTCCTGCTCCTCCGTCGAATCTGCAACAAGGTTAGGCATACGAGCAAATTCATCTTCAACATCACTAGAACTTTCATACCCATCAGCGGTAGCGATGAAAGCACGACGAATAGGGCAATCCTTCATGACATGTCCCATGCCCTTGCAGCGGTGGCAAATAATGGTGGTGGAGGAGCCACTCCTAGTACCGGAAGTAGTAACCTTCTTCTAGTGTTGGTGCTGCACACTAGACGATTGCGCTGCAGAAGTAGACGCAAGTGGAAAAGTTGTTGCTGGTGTCTTAGCAACATGACTCTTCAAGTTCTCTACTCTAGTGCGTTGCTGGAGATATTGCTCAGTGTTGGACCTGCAAGATTGTTGTGGAAGGCGTCCCTGTACTTCTCGTTCAGCCTTAAGAGCAATATGATACAATTGGCTGAACCTATTCCACTCTTTATAGTCAACAATATTTTGGATATCACGGTTCAAACTACCAAAAAATCTAGCACTAGTTTGAAGATCATCTTCATGTATATCACAACGTGTTAAACCAATAAGCAATTCCTGATAATATTCCTCTACTGTTTTACTACCTTGTGTTAAAGATTGTAATTTCAAACGTAAATCACGTTGGTAATAAGGAGGAACAAAACGAGATTTCATGCATTGTTTCAAAACAGGCCAAGTGGCAGGTATAGCAGCATTAGTATTACAAAGATCATTCCACCAAAAGAGAGCAAAACCTGTAAACTCACTAGTAGCAAGTCTAACTCTATGCTCAGCAGGAACTAAATGAGAATTAAATTTCTGTTCAACAGCAAGTTCCCAGTCTAAGTATGCTTCAGGGTCAGCACTACCGGCAAAAGGTGGTATGTTAAATTTGGGCTTAACAAAAGTATCAGTATTACCACGATTGTTATTACCTCCCATACCATGTCGATTACGGTGAAGACGGTCTGCATCACGGTCAAAATCATCATCATCAGCAGCTCGTTGAGGTGGAGGTCATCGTTCAACATCCTCAATGCGGTGGACAACAGTGTTGATGTGACCCATCAACTCGGCAAACTTCGTTTCCATGAATGTATGCTGGTCCGCAAGAAGCTTCGTGAGCTCGGCCTTGGAGACGCAATCATTGAAGTCTGTAGGGGACTCCAACTCTCCAGG
Source organism: Eleusine coracana subsp. coracana (assembly GCA_032690845.1). Taxonomy (NCBI): domain Eukaryota; kingdom Viridiplantae; phylum Streptophyta; class Magnoliopsida; order Poales; family Poaceae; genus Eleusine; species Eleusine coracana. The sequence continues at coordinate 37,534,527 of CM064428.1, read as the reverse complement.
TGTCCCTTTCCCTTTCTCTGACATGGTTAAAAGCAAAAGACAACACTAACCAAAAAGATTAGCCCTATCAACTAGGAGGCAGCAGAGGGTGTAGAAAGTGGAAAACAATATCAGAAGCAATGTATCACAATCTTGCAAGTGTTCTTACCAAAGCCAAATAGGTCGACACAATCTATAGTTGAGCTTGGGTGTAACAGTTGCAAGGAAGAAACCTGTGCTGCAATATGTATAGCTTGGAAGGCTAATATGTATGTCACTCGAACATAATTCAATAACAGATAGTAGCACTGAATAAATGTCCAAAGCAGTGTCCTATTTGCTGGCAAAAGAATTGTGTTCAAAAACAGTTGTGACAGCAAGAACAATGGGAAAGGCAGCAAGGAACAAAACAGACTTCACAGACTTAGAATTTTCAGGGCGGAGGGGGGGGGGGGGGGGTGCAAATCAAAATCTTGATTTTTTTGTATGATTTTTCCACTATTTTTCTATGGTAGATGAACACAAAGGAAGGAACCACAAGAAGTTTCAACTCAAACAGAGGAAAAACAAAGGGTAGGCAAAATCTCAAAGTTTCACCGAAAGCGCTATTTTTGACTTCATAATGTTTTTTCTATTTTTTCCCGATTTTTTTGAATTTTTTGATGAGGGCACATAGGGCGGAGCCGAGTGTGGGTCATCTCAACTTTGAGTCAAAAATCTGCTGTAAAAATTTCAGCCCAATCGGAGCAACGAGGGAAAAGTTATGCCTATTTTACCGAAGGTATGTCAAGATAGGGTTTGAGGGGTGAGGGGGGGGGGGGGGGAACCGAATCGGGTAGGGTTTTTTTGTTGGCAACAGATTGTGGGTATGGTGGGTGGGTGACATGATGGTGAATCCAATGGAAAACACGATGGTGATGGTGGTGTGCAGCGGAGATCAAAACACAAACCGAATCGAAACACAAATTCAAACCAGCAATTGACCTCGACTAGGACACAAACTCAACACTACGGACTCTGAAATTAAATTATGCAAAGGCTAAATAGTGTCTGGGATGGTGGGGAAATTTTTTTTGTAGGCTTTTTCGTGGACAAAAGGTGATGAACACAAATGAATCTAAAGGGAAGAACACGATAATACCTCACGGGTACCTCACGGGGAACCTAGGAATCTGATACCACTTGATGTAGATATGGCCCGATCTTCTGAGAGGTAAGGGGAAAAACTCGAATTTGGGAAACTCGGCATCGACGACCCGACGTGAATCAGACACGATCCAACCCTGCAACCGTTACACCAAGCACAACTTGATTGTTCCTGCAAGCGAAATCGAGAACACAAGCAAGAGAGGATAAACACGTAATCTGAAATTGCAAATATGGATGAAGTGAATCACAAGAAAAGGTTCAAGCTCTCGTCACAAAAGGACTAATCGCCACAGTGGTGTAGAACAAGAACAGGGGCCCTGGATTACTGTAAAAGGATTTGTCGCCACAGTTACAATAATTCGATCAAGTTTCTCTCTGGAAAACTGAACTAAACAAAACCCGAAACTAAAATACGGAGGCTACTGAGTTTATGTAGGAAACAAAGACGTCCTAGGGTTGGGGGCGACCAGGGGGGGTGCCCACAACATGGGCTTAAGGCCCGACACGATACATGGCCAAGTTGGCCCAAAATAGGTGGCATAGCACCTTGTCATGGTCACATATTATAACTCACAACCCTTCTGGAGCTAGGACCAGAACCAAAACTACGGCGGCATCGTCCCCTTTCCAACGCATCAAAGAACGCCTCGTTTGGACGTCGGATGTGGGAGATATCATCAAAACCGTGGAGGGGTGTCGGCTGAATCCGAGACGAACGCGGCGACCGAGTTGGTAACGACTTGTAACTTGGGGATGGCCATGATATGCGCGTATCCAGCATGGTGATGTCCTCATCACGTTGCTCCACAAAATCACCTTTCTGGGTGCACTGACTAGACTGTCCGGTCTCCGCCTGACCGGATCGTCCGGTCACTCCTGTAATGGCTCTCCTAGCCATTGGATCCTCTGTGCATAGGCTATTCCCTTGTACTGACCGGACCTTTCGGTCAGTAGACTGGACCGTTTAGTTTGTACAACTGTCGGACAAGTTTGACACGTTGGACATCGTCATTGGACTCTAGAACACTGGCTTCCTCTCTGCCCCGTGCTTCACCCATACAGACCGGACCGTCCGGTCTATAGACCGGACCGTCCAATCTCTATGGTCCCTCACACATATAGATTCCTTGCTCCTCATTGGAAGTCCGAGACATCTCCACATAGTGACCGTATAGTCTGGTCTCCACTGACCCCTCTGTCCGGTCTCTATGTCCAGAAGCTGAAACTTGTCGTCCTCGCTTGACTTCGTTTCCCGGCTTCTCCGAACAGCTCCCTGGTTTCTCCACTATCACCTAGTGCCTGTGATTTCATCGAGCAACCTTGCACATCACTGACTAGACATGACCTAAGAGAATGACCTAGACCCCTTGATAGTCCGGTTTTTCCTATGGACTCAAAGCCCTAACAACTAGTCAAGTGTTCCAAACACTTGCACCATAGCTTGTTCTCCGCTTTGATCCATCTCCATCAACCCTTGGACTGCATCAAGTTCACAAGCCTCCATGCTTGTGGTCATTGTCATCTATCGCCAAGAACACCGTTGCCAACCATCATAAGATAGAGGAGGTTTTCTACACGAACAACACTCAAGTAGATATTAGTCACATTTCATGTTTGTCATTCATCACCAAAACACCATACATTGGGGTGACCTCAATGGTCATGAACCTTAGAAAGTGGCACAATTTGCCATCTCATAATACTAATGAGTGAAGGTGTTCAGGAGACAAATTTAGTCGGAGATTGAACAGGGTAAAATAAAGTTTACTAAGGGAACCATGAAGATTGGTGGATATTCATTCCCTGCAAATATTAACATGGCTTGTATCGACAACATGGAGGCATTCATCAAATGGTACCAAAAGAAGAGAGATAGGGCAATAAAGGAGTAATATTTTGATCTGCATTGGGAGTGTTCGTTCTTTCAGTATTGCTGGGATCACAATATGAAGCCTCCTTCAATTGACAATTATCCCGGCTGTGGCCAACATTCGGATCGGATGTATCGACATCAACATCGACAAGTTAATTCCAAGAAGTCAATGGACAAAATAGTGTGTCAGCATTTGATCGACTCTAGACTAAGAAGGTCGAGAATGAAGTAAGCTTTGACAAAGATGTCGAGTAGGAATTGCAAGAGGAGAAGGAGCAGAATAATCAGTGGTGTCCTTCAGGTATTTTCTCTAGGAGTCAGAAGCATAGGGTTCAGAGGACACACTGCTGGCAGATAAGGGCGGGTTCGTACTATTATGATGAAGATGGTGATCAACCGCCTGAGAAGGTATGGAGGCCAAAGGTGAAGTCATAGGTATAGATACCTGGTGCTATAGTAGGCATGGTGATGGTGTTGCCTCAAGAGTTCATGACCTCAGAAGAAGAGTTGTTTGCTGATGAAGGGGATGCACCACAATTGATATTTGATACATAGCAAGCAGTGTTTGATAAACCAAATGAGTCTAAGCATCAGTACTTGAAGGCTTCCTACTTCAAAGGATTTGTCAACGGGATGCCAATGGGAAAGATGATGGTTGATGGAGGTGTTGCAGTCAATATTATGCCGATCACTACTGCTAGGAAGTTTGGAAAGACTGCAGAAGATTTGATCGACACTAACAAGATCCTAAGAGATTATGGTGGTCACACTACAGCAGCTAACGGGGTGTTGAATGTGGATCTTACGATGGGTAGTAAGACTTTGTCGGTTACTTTCTTTGTTATTAAGGGAAAGGGGACCTACAACATGTTGTTGCGCCATGATTGGATACATGCTAATTGTTGCTGAAGGACCGAGAAGGTGACCAGAGTGGGGGGGGGGGGCTGTGACACCCAGGTGTCTCTTTTCTTGCTTAAGCACAAATTGCCACAATTTTTGAGCATAAAATAATAGGGACAAGTTAAAAATGGAATTTCCTTAAAGCTAAACTAAAACCCTACAAACGAAAACTTTGAAGCAAATTAAATTTCTATAAATCATAGGCCAAATAATTACATCAGAATTACCAAAATAATAAAATAGAATTTTGGCCAAAAACCATAACTTTATTCCATTAAGAAATCAATCAATTAAATGGTTTAAACCCAGAAATGTTTTAACTTTAATTAATTATTCTAATTAAATTATTTCTTTTCTGGTCAAGAAGACTTCACTAATAATTTGTCCATATCCTAATTAACCCACCTTTAAAATTTCAGCTTAATTGGACGGAAGTATTTTAAATCTTTTAAAACGGAATCAGGGGCGTCTTTGCAATCTTTTTGAAAACTTGAGGACCCCTCTGCAAAACTCCTGTTTTCTTCCTCCCGTCGTGCGCGCTCGCACGAATCAGCTTCCCGCGCGCCCATGTCTCTGTCGTCGCATCCGCCTGGCCACCTCGATACTCGACCCCGCACTCCCATGTCTCCGCATTTGCCGTCGCCGCACCCCGCTGCCGTCCGGTTGCTAGCCGACGCGCGCCCGAGTCCCTTTTGCCCTGCCCGAAGATAACGCAGTCCTGCCGCCATGGCCACTGGCCGAAGCTCCGACCGGTTTCCGTGCACCCAGCCGCTCCCGCCTGCGTGACCACGACCGGTCACCTCACTCTGCCTCCCCCTTCGCCGCACGCTGCTACCAGCCAAGCACGTGAGTTGCTTTCGCCTTGCCTAATGCCGACTAACTCCCCGTGCTCTCTCCTGCCGCGCCCGCGCTGCTCCCCATGCGCCCAACGGCTCCCGCCGGTCCAACAACACTTAACCCATCGTGCACACACCACACGCAGTAGTGCCGCTCCTCCTCAGCCCCCTTTCTGGTCTTTCCGCCTATAAATCCCCCCCTCCCTCTATCATTTTCCGCACCCACTCTCACGCCATTACCAAGCTCTAAGCTCGGGTTCCATACCCGGCCATCGCTGCCTCTCACCCTGAACCCAGAGCACTTTCAACCGCACCTCAACTCCCTCTACCTCCCCGAGCCATTCCAAGATCAGCCATGTCCTGAGTCCCACTTAATTTCGAAGAAACACCAACAGTCCTGTTCTTGATCGACCTCGGCCGAACGTCGAAATTCGTCCTCCCCGGTGAGCCTCTCCTCTCCTTTTCGCTCGTAACGATGCTCAACTCCTCTGCGAATCCAGCTAACGCCCCCTCTCTTTGTTCCACGACTTGAGGTGGCCGAAACCGAACTTTTCCCCGGCTGACCTCCCTCGGCGCCGCCGTGTCCGAGCCACCTCCATGGTGAGCCCCATCTTCTGGCCTTCCCCGACGGTCACCGACCTGATGTCGATCCCCGCCGTGTCCCCGTGAAGCTCCAGGCGAAGTCGGAGTCCGAGTTCGTGCCTCAAAGCAGAAACGCGAACCCGTCAAACCTCGCCTCTCCACCGCCACTCGTCGCTGACTACCCTCCGGTGAGTTTTCCACTTCGCGACCCCCCCTAGCCTCCCCACCTCGTCGCGCGCATCATTTTCCCTCTCCCGCGGCGAGCTTTCGGCCACCCTAGTGCCCTACGGCGAGCCCTCCGGCAAACGCCGACCGCGCTTAGGCACAACTGCCTGGCAGCTGAGCTGGAGCCTAGTTGGCGCTGATGTGTCGCGACGTAGCTACTGACCTGGTCCTGCATGGCATTGTTTAAAATAGAAATACCAGAAAAATTTATAGAAAACTGCTAAAACTTCAAAAATGCATAGTAAAATCATTTTAAGTCCAAATGACCCCAAACCAATTTTGTTAGCTTCATTTTGAGGTGCTTTATTTTAGTAAATTAATAACCAGCTGTCTCTGTTAATATAGTTTAGTTAATTAAATAACTTGTGTAAACACTAAATTAATCCTTATTAATTCTATGAAAGCAATTTAATTCCAATCTTTTGCATGTACTGTTAATTCATACTAATATATCACCCTGATTTTTGGTTAAGTTAAATCTGTAGTATTTCATACTCTATTAATTAAGTAATGCTTTAACTTGAATAAATATTAGTTAATAAAATAATACTATCCAGAGGCTGTAACTTGGTGAAAATGCAATTCATATATGTCTGTGTACCTGATAAATCACTCAAGTCCAGGATCATTTGGTTACTATTTCAATTGTTTAATTATTCTCAAAAGCTATAACAACCCTGATTAAATGATTCACACACATAAAATAATAAAAATCTAATTTGCTTCTTTGAAGCATATGGCTTCGAGAACTTGTTAATAAGGTTGTTAGCATCAAAACACTAATGCAATATGCATCCATCATTTCGTTGCATTTATCATGTCATTGCATATAACGGTTTTTCAACACTACCGTTAAACCCATGTTCATCAATAGGTAACGACACTCAGGAGCAGGAGCTTGATGTCCAGCAGGACCAAGAGCCTGAAGAGCAAGAGACTGTAGTAACTAACACTTGCGTGGATCCAGACAAACCCCGGTTTGCATTAGCCTCTTTATAATGTTTTGCTAGTTTATATCACTACTAGTGTCTATGTTTATTTGTTGCATTAGGTCATAGGAGTTGCTTGAAACCCACCTTGCCTGTTATTCCAAATGACCTATGCTACTGTTATTAGAACCTTAGTAGGATCGGTACTAAATGCTATGCTTAGTAATTAATAAGTCTCGGTAGTTATCATGATTACTATGAAACAGATTTGATCACTAAAATGAAACTTATAAAAGGAGTTTATTTTTTTTATGTATAGCCGGGCAGGGAATTTGCATGTGTAGGTTTGCAGCAACACATGGGTGTTGGCTGCAGTAGCCCTGTCTTGCCCACCCTAGAACCCGTCCGTGGTCAGCCCCTTGATCAAGTTTTGAACAATACCGAATGCATGCTAGTTTCATGGGCACTAGTAAACCGATGTAGCATTAAAGGCCACTTATATCAAGGACGGTTAAGGTTCGTTGGTCTTAGGACCCCTTGGCTGCTGGACTAGGCGGTCCATAGCACGAAGTACTGCTGGCAGGACGGCATGCCCACTCGACATCACCACACCCGGGCCTGGATGTGGGTGGTTTTTCTTGTGAAAGGTTACCATATACGACGTTAATTGGTGCGTATGTGTCGTGTTATTTGAGTTTTCCTAGCTGGTGTAAATCAATTGCAATTGATGTCCCTCACAGTAATGAGTACCGCTTGTTCACTGCGCCAATCACGTAGTTGCACATGAAATCATGGATATGGATTTGTATTGGTTATTACTGATATATTTTATTGCTCTACTGTTGTACTTATTTTATGTATTATTTTATTATCTTATTGTTACAACTAAAGTTATATTTCAGCTCAACCCATTTAATCTAAAAAATAAAACTTGACAGAACTAATAGGTTGCTTAGTGCGAGTTCTTTTAAACAAGCCACCTATTAGAGCCATTGCATGTCTAGGTTTTTGACGGGTAAGTCTTGCTGAGTAATTAGTACTCAGGCTTTATGCTTATGTGGTTTTCAGGTACTGAAGAGATAGAATTGCCTGTAGATGTGTTGCTTTAGGACGTGCAAGTCCCTGAGGGTTGGACTGCCTACTGGGAGTCTGACCTGCCGCCGCAGTGATTGTTGTGTGCTGCTAGAGTGATGGTTCCTCGGGCATGAATCATCACCATGCTGTATCATCGAGCTCATAGATCTTATCGTTATTTCGCTTCCGCTGTTTTTGAAACCATCATGAACTTGTAATTCCACTGCACTTTGATGTAATAATTAAACTTAAATTTGGATCATTGTTGTATTATCAAGTGTCTGTGTTATCAGCACCTTCGGGACCTCGATCCTCCGGGAAGGGGCGCCTCAGCTGGTATCAGAGCCGTGGTCCATGGTAATACAACAATTAAAATGTATTTTTAAAAAACTATGACGTTATGTGTAAGGATACATTAGTATTGCCCCTAGTAGTTATTAGGGTTGGTAACAATGCTAACAGGTTATGCTTGAGTTGGATTTTAATTGGTTCTTCTTTTGGCATTTAAAGTTCGCTCGCAAGGACTGTGGCTTTGCGGGACGATTCCTTCCATGAATCGTTGCCAACATTTTTCATTTTTGGCTCCTTGACAAGTGTTGGAGCGTAGAGTTCACTCACGAGGGCTATGGTTTTGCGAGACGGTTTCTTCCATAAACCATGCCAACTTTTCATTAGTAATGCTCATCATAATAGGTTTATGAGCATTGGTTCGCTTGCGAGAACCATGGTTTCGCAAGGCGGTTCGTTCCATGAACTGTTGTAGAATTACCCTTATTTTTGTAAGTTTCTCTTAATTTAATGTAATGTTTCTACAATGATTTTTTCTGCAGGTACACTAACACCGTTAGTACAACACTTAGTGACTACGTGATGAGTGCGGGTCGTCACCAAATTTTCATGCCGCTAAGTACCGGCGATATAGGTGTGTGTTGTGAGGAACGATAGGTAATTAAATTGAACTTTTGCATCATGCATCCCTTGATAACTTAACTAAAATTTGTTCTCTCCTTACTTACCCCCCCCCCCCTCTGAAATAAGAATTTGCAAGTTTGGTAAATACAAAATTTCAAAATACAAGCCTAAATTGTTATGTTAACAACAATCTGTCCACTCTCTGTTTTCAACACCTCCCTGAACTTGCAAAAATCATAAGTCCAGTTCTACTTGGAATTTTTGGGAGTACAAATACAATCTGGAAAGCTATGAAAGTCTACTGTAACATGGTGCCAAGTACCAGTTCTGTAGATTTTGTTTTCTAGATACAATACTCAATTTGCTGACTGCTGCATAGTCAAGACCAAATCTGTTGAAAATCCATCTCCGTATTATTGCCCCTTGAGGCTGGAAAATGGGAACTAAAATTTTGTTTTTGTATTTCATGAAGTTGTACATGAAATGCACTTTACTTTAAGGAAGATTCTGACTCATTCAGATTTCACCCTTGTAGATGGCTGAAAACAATTTCTAAGCTCCACCCGGTTGGGAAATCACCGACGGTCTGGAGATCCCTGGGATGACTCAACTCTTTTGGAGTGTCCTTCAGGGTTATGGACATGATATCCCTCCCACCTATGTTGGAAAGACCATTGAGGAGAATGGAATCACTTCCTGTGTAGTCCATGTCGCAGTTCCCACCAACTATTCCTTCTTACTGGCATGGGAGTCATGGACTATCAGTGTCACTGGCGTGGACCTACTCACTACTTGGAGTGTTGATGCCCTCAAAGCCCTCACTCTGTTTTGCGAACTCCACAAGCACGAGGTCACTGGAACACCGATAACCTTGATACCCATTGACAACATGGAAGATCCTGAGTGGAACTGTCATCTGGATTTTGTCTTTGATCCAAACCACCCACTCTGTCGCACAACGCTACATATGGCAGAGTGTTATGGACTCTCCCTATTTGGCATATGCAAGAACTTGTACCGGCAACTGGACATGTTTTGGGCCGCACTTCGGCTTTCCAAAGCCGAAAAGAAAGCCAAGATTCTAGAAATTGCAGAATTGAACCAGCAAGTACAAGCGAAGAATGAAGAGATGAATATGATCATCGAAGAGCGTGACCAAGCTATTGGAGATGCAGAAATCATAGAATCTGAACTGCAGGAGCCTCAAGTCGAATTTGATGCCTTCAAGGCTACCCACCTCCCCATCATAGATAACTGGGATGAGATCCCTATGGAGTATGGAAAACAAGTGGATGAAGAGATGGAGCAAGCAGAAAATGTTGATGTAGAGCTGATGGAACCAGGAGAGCCAGAAGAACCGTTGGGGCCGCCAGAACCCAACGAGCCGATAGTCATAGACCAGGAGTAGATGAGTTGGTCGTATATGAGCCATAGTGCACCCGCAATACCATAGTTAGGCATCAATGGACGCATGGATGAGTTAGTGTGATGATTATCCTTTTAATAACCATGTACCAAACTTTGATTTGTGAAAATGGTTGTCATTTCTTAAACCCTTAGAGCACCCTTGCAAGTTTTTCCACACATCTCTTATGGAACACTTGGAAGAATGACTAATGTGTAGGGTGTAATTTGCAGCATTGTGCAAACTCGGAATCAGGATGATCCTGAGAGCTCTCAGCAGGGAGCTAATGCTCAGCCTTCGCTAGCAGATGTTCTGGCTGCAGCACTCAGCCGACAGCAGAACGACTCTGAGTTGCTCCACCGGTTAGTTGATATCACGTCCCACATGGCTGGACATGGGGGCAACTGCAACAACAACCAGCCCCGACAATGCACTTACTCAGACTTTCTGGGTACGCACCCGGCGACCTTCGAGCGTGCTAGAGAGCCCCTAGACGCCGACCACTGGCTACGTCAGACCGAGTCTAAGTTCGGTCTGCTTGACTGCACTGAGCACTAGAAGGTACTATTCGCTGCCCAGCAACTCCAGGGCCCTGCTGGTGCCTGGTGGGCGAACCACGTCGCTTCACTACCCGCTAGAACCCGCGTCGAGTGGAATGAGTTTTGAACTGCCTTTCGAGCTCATTTCATACCAGCTGGTCTTGTGCAGAGGAAGTTTCAGGAGTTCATGGACCTGAAACAAGGAGAGAGGAATGTCCTCCAGTATTATGAGGCGTTCAACCATCTTGCTCAGTATGCCACTGAGTATGTCAACATTGAGGAGAAGAAGAGGTATGCTTTCCTGCGTGGCATGAATGCCGCCCTGAAGGAGCGGCTGACCAGGCAGATGACCGACACCTACAACGACCTGGTCAATGCTGCTATTGTCTAGGACGGTGCCATGCGCCAAGTTGAGGAAGATGAGCGCAAGAGGAAGGTCCCTGCTAGTACCTCTACTGCCCCACAGGCGAAGCATCGCCTGGTGTACACTTCTCCATCTGGACAGCGGTACCGGACGTCCCTGCAGCAGCAGTTTCAGCGCCCGAGGCCACAACAGCAGCAGTACTTTCCGCCCCGTGCACCTCAGCAGCAGCAACAGCACACTCAGTACCGTACACCCTACCAGCAGCAGGGAAGTCAAAATGCACGTGCTCCCCAGTCTATCAGTCGTGGAGGTAACTACCCGTGCTACAACTGTGGTCGCACCGGCCACTTCGCCGGAGAATGTACAGCACCTAGGCGCAACAATAACAACAACAATCAGTGCCCTCCACAGAACAAGAATGTGAATGCACCATCTCGTGGTGCCCAAGTGAACTACACCCGCGCTGAAGATATTCCTCAGGGAGATCCCGTGCTGACCGGTATGCTCTCACTTTACCGCCAGCCTGTTCTCACTCTTTTCAATTCTGGTGCTACGCATAATTTTATTAGCAGAACTTGTGTGCAAAAACATAACCTCCCCACCACCACTATAAATCAGTGCTTTACTGTCTGTTCCCCAGCTGGACAAATTCTAGCTAATGAAATAGTAAGCAAAGCTCCACTAGAAATCAATCAGAAAATCTACCCCACTGATTTTATCATGCTCCATAATCAAGAGATTGACCTAATTATTGGCATGAAGTGGATGAAAACCCATAGAGCCATGTTGGATATAGAGACCCGTGTGGTTCATTTGAACTCTCCCCTACATGGTCTAGACACTCTTTCTCTTAGTACCATCTCCCCGAGGGATCTGGTTGTCTATCATTTGGAAGGACCATCACTTGAGAACATCCCTATTGTCTGTGAGTACCCCGACATATTCCCAGAAGATATTTCTATACTTCCACCTGATCGCAAAGTAGAATTCAAGATTGAGCTCCAGCCAGGGACTTCTCCTATAACCCGACGTCCCTATAAAATGGCTCCAAATGAGCTAGCTGAATTGAAGAAACAGTTGAATGAGTTGCTGGAAAAAGGATTTATTCACCCAAGTACTTCACCTTGGGGCTGTCCCGCCATTTTTGTGAAGAAGAAGGACAAGTCTCTATGTCTTGTTGTTGATTACCGGCCTCTTAATAAAGTCACCATCAAGAATAAGTACCCGCTGCCCCGTATTGATATTCTTTTTGATCAATTGGTTGGTGCCAAGGTCTTTTTCAAAATTGACATTCGGTCAGGTTATCATCAGATCAAGATCAGAGCGGAAGATATTCCAAAGGCTACATTCTCTACTAGATACGGATTATTCGAATATCTAGTGATGTCCTTTGGATTGACAAATGCACCTGCCTATTTCATGTATCTCATGAATTCAGTCTTCATGCTAGAGCTAGACAAATTCGTGGTAGTATTCATTGATGACATTCTTATCTATTCGAAGTCCAAGGAAGAACATGTCGAACATCTTCGTATTGTTCTTCAGCATCTACGAGATCACAAGCTATTTGCGAAATTTAGTAAGTGTGAATTTTGGTTGGACCGTGTGCCATTCCTTGGTCACATAGTTTCAGCCGAAGGTATCTCTGTAGACCCAAGCAAGGTCCAAGATGTGCTAGACTGGAAGCCACCGAAAACCGTCCACCAAGTTCATAGTTTCCTCGGACTAGCTGGATACTATCGGAGGTTCATTCCTAATTTCTCTTAGTTGACCAAACCCATCACCGAGCTGCTGAAAAAGGATAAGAAGTTTGATTGGAGCAATAATTGTGAAGAAGCTTTTCAGAAATTAAAGACATTGTTGACTACTGCCCTAATATTAGCTCAACCAGACATTACCAAGCCGTTTGACATGTATTGTGATGCATCTGGGACAGGACTTGGATGTGTGCTCATGCAGGATGGTCGTGTCATTGCCTATGCATCTCGACAACTGCGGAAGCATGAAGAGCACTATCCTACTCATGATTTGGAACAAACTGTCGTTGTCCTTGCACTAAAAATCTGGAGGCATTATTTGTTCGGTAATTTAGTGCACATCTATACAGATCACAAGAGCTTAAAGTACATATTTACTCAGTCTGATATGAACATGAGACAATGTCGATGGCTAGAATTAATTAAGGACTATAATCTGGAGATTCATTATCACCCAGGCAAGGCTAATGTGGTCGTCGACGCTCTGAGTCAAAAGATACACTGCAATAATCTAGTGATAGACCGCAACATTGAAGCAAGTACCACAGAACCCAGCCTACATATATTGCCTGCCCTAGTGATCAACAATCTCAGTATTCATTCCACCATTCGTGATGAGGTCATTGCTGCATAGAAAAGAGACGTTAGAATGAAGTACATTCGGGAGAACATTAAGAGTGGCAAGGCAAAATGCTTCACACAAGATTCGGATGGTACTCAGTGGTTCAATAACCGTATAGTAGTACCCCAGGATTTTGAGCTTCGTCACAAAATATTGGATGAAGCACATCACTCTAAGTATTCCATTCATCCTGGAAGTAACAAGATGTACTAGGATCTAACGAAGAATTTCTGGTGGACCAGAATGAAGCGAGAAGTTGCTCGATATGTCATGGAGTGTGATACCTGTCAGAGAGTTAAGGTCGACCATTTGAAATAGGCCGGACTACTTCAGCCATTGAGTATCCCCACCTGGAAATGGGAAGATAAAGTATGAATTTCATTGTTGGCCTCCCTCTCACATCTCGGAAGCATGATTCGATTTCGGTTGTTGTTGATAGACTCACAAAGTCTGCTCACTTTCTACCAGTGAACACCAGATACAGCGTACGGCAGTATGCAGAACTATACATAGCAAGAATTCTGTGTCTCCATGGAGTACCCAAGACCATTGTTATAGATCGTGGCTTGCAGTTTATCGCTCGTTTCTGGGAACAACTGCACGCATCTCTGGGTACTAAGTTGATTCGAAGTTCTGCTTATCATGCCATTACTGATGGACAAACTGAGCATGTCAACCAAATCTTGGAAGATATGCTTAGAGCATGTGTCTTAACACATGGTGGTAACTGGGATGAGTACTTACCGTATGCAGAATTCTCATACAACAACAGTTACCAAGAGAGTGTAAAAATGTCCCCTTTTGAAGCACTCTACGGTCAGAGTTGTAGAACACCATTGAATTGTTCAGAATCTGGAGAAAGAGTAACTTTTGGTCCTGACCTCGTCAAGGATGCAGAAGAAAAGGTTCAGACAATTCAAGCAAATCTCAAGGCTGCTAAATGTCGTCAAGAAAAGTATGGAAACCGACAACGTAGGCCATTGTTTTTCAACAAGGATGATTTTGTCTATCTCCGAGTGTCACCAATGAAGGGCATTCATCGTTTTGGAATCAAAGGAAAATTAGCACCCTGCTATATTGGCCCTTTTAAAATCTTGGAAAGATGTGGTCAAGTCGCCTACAAGCTGGAATTACCTACTAATCTATCTGGAGTTCATAGCATGTTTCATGTTTCACAACTGAAACGGTGTCTCAAACCTCCAATTGATGTTGTCTTGGAAGAGTACGATCATCTTCAACCAGACCTCACATATTCCGACCACATAATAAAAATCCTTGATGAAAAAGAACACACAACCCGCAAAAGAACCCTCAAATTTTATAAAGTGCAATGGAGTAATCACTCAGAAGATGAATCCACCTGGGAATCGGAAGAATTTCTGAGTACTCATTACCCGGAATTCTGGTCTTCATTCATAGGTAAATTTTTTCCCTCACTAGTCTGCCTTGTTCTTAATCTCGGGACGAGATTTCTTTAAGGAGGGAGGGCTGTGACACCTAGGTGTCTCTTTTCTTGCTTAAGCACAAATTGCCACAATTTTTGAGCTCAAGTAAGGAGCATAAAATAATAGGGACAAGTTAAAAATGGAATTTCCTCAAAGCTAAACTAAAACCCTACAAACAAAAACTTTGAAGCAAATTAAATTTCTATAAATTATAGGCCAAATAATTACATCAGAATTACCAAAATAATAAAATAGAATTTTGGGCCAAAAACCAGAACTTTATTCCATTAAGAAATTAATCAATTAAATGGTTTAAACCCATAAATGATTTAAGTTTAATTAATTATTCTAATTAAATTATTTCTTTTCTCGCCAAGAAGACTTCACTAATAATTTGTCCATATCCTAATAAACCCACTTTTAAAATTTCAGCTTAATTGGACTTAAGGAAGTTTTTAAATCTTTTAAAACGGAATCAGGGACTTCTTTGCAATCTTTTTGAAAACATGAGGACCCCTCTGCAAAACTCATGTCTTCTTCCTCCCGTCGCGCGCGCTCGCGCGAATCAGCTTCCCGCGCGCCCGCGTCTCTGCCGTCGCGTCCGCCTGGCCGCCTCGGTACCTGTCCGCATTTGCCATCGCTACACCCCGCTGCCGTCCGGTCGCTAGCTGACGCGTGCCCGAGTCCCTTTTGCCCTGCCCAAAGACGGCGCAGTCCTGCCACCATGGCTACTAGGCGAAGCTTCGACCGGTTTCCGCGCACCCAGCCGCTCCCGCCTACGCGACCATGACCGGTCACCTCACTCTGCCTCCCCCTTCGCCGCACGCTGCTACCAGCCAAGCGCGTGAGTTGCTTTCGCCTTGCCCAATGACGACTGACCCCCCCCCCCCTGTGCTCTCTCCTGCCGCGCCCGTGCTGCTCCCTATGCGCCCAATGGCTCCCTCCGGTCCGACAACACTTAACCCGTCGCGAACACACCTCACGCAGCAGTGCCGCTCCTCCTCGGCCCCCTTTCTGGTCTTTCCGCCTATAAATCCCCCCCTCCCTCTGTCATTTTCCACACACGCCCTCACGCCATTACCAAGCTCTGAGCTCAAGTTCCATACCCGGCCATCGCTGCCTCTCGCCCGGAACCCAGAGCACTTTCAGCCGCGCCTCAAGTCCCTCTACCTCCCCGAGCCATTCCAAGATCAGCCATGTCCTGAGTCCCACTTAATTTTGACGAAACGCCAACGGTCCTATTCTTGATCGACCTCGGCCGAATGTCGAAATTCGTCCTCTCCGGTGAGCCTCTCCTCTCCTTTTCGCTCGCAACGATGCTCAACTCCTCTGCGAATCCAGCTAACACCCCCTCTCTTTGTTCCACGACTTGAGGTGGCCGGAACCGAACTTTTCCCCGGCTGACCACCCTCTGCGCCTCCGTGTCCGAGCCACCTCCATGGTGAGCCCCATCTTCTGGCCTTCCCCGACGGTCGCCGACCTGATGCCGATCCCCGCCGTGCCCCGTGAAGCTCAAGGCGAAGTCGGAGTCCGAGTTCGTGCCTCGAAGCAGAAACGTGGAGCCGCTGAACCTCGCCTCTCCACCGCCGCTCGTCGCCAACTACCCTCCGATGAGTTTTCCACTTTGCGAACCCCCCTAGCCTCCCCGCCTCGCCGCGCGCATCATTTCCCCTCTCCCGCGGTGAGCTTTCGACCACCCTAGTGCCATACGGCGAGCCCTCCAGCAAGCCCCGACCGCGTGCTGCCGCGCTCAGGCACAGCTGCTTGGCAGCTGAGCTAGCGCCTAGTTGGTGCTGATGTGTCACCACGTAGCTGCTGACCTGGCCCTGCGTGGCATTGTTTAAAACAGAAATACCAGAAAATTTTTACAAAAAACTGCTGAAACTTCAAAAATGCGTAGTAAAATTATTTTAAGTCCAAATGACCCCAAACCAATTTTGTTAGCTTCATTTTGAGGTGCTTTATTTTAGTAAATTAATAACCAGTGTCTCTGTTAATATACTTTAGTTAATTAACTAACTTGTGTAAACACTAAATTAATCCTTATTAATTCTGTGAAAGCAATTTAAATCCAATCTTTTGCATGTATTGTTAATTCATACTAATACATCACCCTGATTTTTGGTTAAGTTAAATCTATAGTATTTCATACTCTATTAATTAAGTAATGATTTAACTTTAATAAATGTTAGTAAATAAAATAATACTATCCAGAGGCTGTAACTTGGTGAAAATGCAATTCATATATGTCTCTATACCTGATAAACCACTCAAGTCCAGGATCATTTGGTTACTATTTCAATTGTTTAATTGTTCTCAAAAGCTATAACAACCCTGATTAAATGCTTCACACACATAAAATAATAAAAATCTAATTTGCTTCTTTGAAGCATATGGCTTCGAGAACTTGTTACTAAGGTTGTTAGCATCAAAACACTAATGCAATATGCATCCATCATTTCATTGCATTTATCATGTCATTGCATGTAACGGTGTTTCAACACTACCGTTAAACCCTTGTTCATCAATAGGTAACGACACACAGGAGCAGGAGCCCGACGTCCAACAGGACCAAGAGCCTGAAGAGCAAGAGACTCTAGTAGCTAACACTTGCGTGGATCCAGGCAAGCCCCGGTTTGCATTAGCCTCTTTATAAAGTTTTGCTAGTTTATATCACTACTAGTGTCTATGTTTATTTGTTGCATTAGGTCATAGGAGTTGCTTGAAACCCACCTTGCATGTTATCCCAAACGACCTATGCTACTATTATTAGAACCTTAGTAGGATCAGTACTAAATGCTATGCTTAGTAATTAATAAGTCTCGGTAGTTATCATGATTACTATGGAATAGATTTGATCACTAAAATGAAACTCATAAAAGGAGTTTATTTTTTTTATGTATGGCCGGGCAGGGAATTTGCATGTGTAGGATTGCAGCAACACATGGGTGTTGGCTGCGGTAGCCCTGTCTTGCCCACCCTAGGACCCGTCTGTGGTCGGCCCCTTGATCAAGTTTTGAACAGTACCAAATGCATGCTAGTTTCATGGGCACTAGTAAATCGATGTAACATTAAAGGCCGCTTATATCAGGGACGGTTAAGGTGCGTTGGTCTTAGGACCCCTCGGCTGCTGGAGTGGGCGGTCCATACCGCGAAGTACTGCTAGCAAGACGGCATGCCCACTCGACGTCACCACACCCGGGCTTGGATGTGGGTGGTTTTTCTTGTGAAAGGTTGCCATATACGATGTTAATTGGTGCGTATGTGTCATGTTATTCGGGTTTTCCTAGCTAGTGTAAATCAATTGTAATTGTTGTCCCTCGCAGTAATGAGTACCGCTTGTTCACCGCGCCAATCACGTAGTTGCACATGATATCATGGATATGGATTTGTATTGGTTATTACTGATATATTTTATTGCTCTACTGTTGTACTTATTTTTTGTATTGCTTTATTATCTTATTGTTGCAAGTAAAGTTATATTTCAGCTCAACATATTTAATCTGAAAAATAAAACTTGGCAGAACTAATAGGTTGCATAGTGCGAGTCCTTTTAAACAAGCCACCTATTAGAGCCATTGCATGTCTAGGTTTTTGACGGGTAAGTCCTGCTGAGTAATTAGTACTCAGGCTTTATGCTTATGTGGTTTTCAGGTACTGAAGAGATAGAATTGCCTGTAGATGTGTTGCCTTGAGACGTGCAAGTCCCTGAGGGTTGGACTACCCACTGGGAGTCTGACCTGCCGCCACAGTGATTGTTGTGTGCTGCTAGAGTGATGGTTCCTCGGGCATGAATCATCACCATGCTGTATCATCGAGCTCATAGATCTTATCGTTATTTCGCTTCCGCTGTTTTTTGAAACCATCATGAACTTGTAATTCCACTGCACTTTGATGTAATAATTAAACTTAAATTTGGATCATTGTTGTATTATCAAGTGTCTGCGTTATCAGCACCTTCGAGACCTCGATCCTCCGGGAAGGGGCTCCTCAGTGGTGAATGGGATCTAATCAAAATTCTCTAAGAGTACTTGGCCTATGTCCCAATTACAACCCAAGCCAACCTCTAAACTGATCACAAAGGCTACACACACCAACTTGTGATGGGCTAACCCTAGGAGTGATCAACAACATCGGAACACAGCCGAAACAAGAGTCAACAACAAAGACTTGAAATAGTCAATGAAGCACGCACCAAACACCTTACTGGTCTACCATCGGAAGTGCCAATCACAACCATCAGCAGTGCCGATTGACACCATCGGTAGTGCCGGTCACACCCATTGGTAGTGCTGGTTGTAGCTGTTGGTGGAGTACAGCCAAGACACAAATCTACTGGAAAATCACACAGAAAACAATTAATGAAGGTGGAAAACCAAGGCACAAAACATGGAAAAAACACACTCAAAAACTAAGTTGTCCTGATGAAGAATCGGCAGTGCCGATCTGTTTATCGGCAGTGCCGATCGGCGGTGCTGGTCCAGGCGATCGGCAGTGCTAGTACGGTCATCAGCAATGACCACCGGCACTGCTGGTCCTTGTTGGTCCATCGGCAGTTGGTGCCACCGGCAGTAGCCATCGGCACTGCCTATCAGGCTCGACAGGTTCAAAACAGCAACAGCGAATCGTAAAGAAAAATTGCAAAGCCCTATCAAACAAACTCTAAAAATCATGAAATTTGGACTAGAGAAACATCATGGCAGGACGTTCCATATCCAAGTGGAATCACACAAATAGCTCAAGAATTCATTGCGAATTTGAGGATTTACCAAAAGCTCTAAGGTTTGAATGTTCTTGAGGAAATCCACGAAATCAAAGGTGTTCTTGCCTAGGATTCAATCAAGCATCCATAGAGGAATGTTTAGGCATGTCCTAGCATCAAGATCCCTCAAGAAATTCATACCAAAACCCACTCAAAAACAAGATCGAAAATCTCCATGAAAATAGCTCCGAAAATAGGGAAAAAGAGAAATTCAGGATTTAGAGAGAGAGGAAAATCTTGAGCACAAAAATAAATCTCATGTCATAGAAACATCCTTACATGATCCATAGATATCAGGTTTTAGAATGAAGTCCTAACACAAGACTAATGGGAAGAGAGGCACCTCTTCCACTAGCCTCACCTCTCCTTATAGGCCAAGGGTCTATGACCACTCTACCCTTGACCTACATAACACACCCACCTACCACCGGGAGCACAACTATGACAACCCTACTCCAAAAATAGAGTGTGTCGTACATGATCGTCTCAGGAGATGATTAACGAAGTAACCATACACAACATTCACACATGAACATTCATCATTTACAAAGTTACATTACTGAATGCATAATATTACAAGTTCGAGAGTCTCAACGGAAGCAAGTTCAGATTACAATACAATACATATGTCCTTGGTTTATATTACATAAATGAGCAGAAGCAAAGAGACAACAAAACACGACGTCGATCACCTAAGTGAACCATGCCGGCCCTATGGCAATGGGTCACTCATCACGGTTAGGAGAGCTAGGGACCCATTCAATGGTCCAATTCTGAGGCTCCTCGCCTTCCCAAACCACTTTGTTACAACAATCACAGTAAGTAGCTTGAGGGAAACCTGAAAAACAACATAATCACAAAGCCTGAGTATCTAACATACTCCGCAAGACTTACCCATCAAAAGGTTTACTAAAACTGACTCCTAGTATGCAGGGGGCTGACCGGGTTTATTTGATAATTGCAAACAAGCTCCTATTAGTTCTATGCTGCACTTTTATTTCCTTAATCAAGATTTTACTTTGCTTATTGCAGAAAAATAACGATGGTGAAACTAGCTAGCTGCTAAGACTTGAATAATAAGTAAAGAGCAATACATCATAGCAATATGTAGCCATAGCATGATGTAGATATGGCCCGATCTTCCGAGAGGTAAGGGGATAAACTCAAATTTGGGGAACTCGGTGTCGACGACCTGGCTTGAATCAGACACGATCCAACCCTGCAACCGTTACACCAAGCACAACTTGATTGTTCCTGCAAGCGAAATCGAGAACACAAGCAAGAGAGGAAAAACACGCAATCTGAAATTGCAAATATGGATGAAGCGAATCACAAGAAAAGGTTCAAGCTTTGAACACAAAAGGAGTAATCACCATAGTGGTGTAGAACAAGAACAGGGTCCCTGGATTACTGTAAAAGGACTTGTCGCCACAGTTACAATAATTCGATCAAGTTTCTCTCTGGAAAACTGAACTAAAGAAAACCCGAAACTAAAAGACAGCGGCTACTGAGTTTATGTAGGAAACAAAGATGTCCTAGGGTTGGGGGCGACCAGGGGGGTCGCCCACAACATGGGCTTAAGGCCCGACATGATACATGGCCAAGTTGGCCCAAAATAGGTGGCACAGCACCTTGTTATGGTCACATATTATGACTCACAACCCTTCTGGAGCTAGGATCAGAACCAAAATGACGGCGTCGTCGTCCCCTTTCCAACGCATCAAAGAACGTCTCGTTTGGACGTCGGATGTGGGAGATATCATCAAAACCGTGAAGGGGTGTCGGCTGAATCCGAGATGAACGCGGCGACCGAGTTGGTGACGACTTGTAACTTGGGGACGGCCATGATATGCGCATATCCAGCATGGTGATGTCCTCATCATAAAATACCTAATAAATTCATAATATTCTATTTTATTATTACCAAACTGATGATGAAATTATTTGGCATGAGTTGTATTGAAATTTTTGAATTGCTTCAATAACTTGGTTGCAAGTTATTTATTTGCCTTGGATTAAATCAATGATTAGGATCCTATCATTTCATGCTATAATTTCCATGATTTGTGCTCCTCATTTTTGTTGAATTAAGGTGAGACACCTGGGGTGTCACAACCCTCCCTCCTTAAAGAAATCTCGTCCCGAGATTATGAATCAAGGCAAACTAGAGGGAAGTGCGGTGGTCGTAGTATACCTGTGTATCAAGACCAAAATTCTGGGTAGTGAATACTCAGAAATTCTTCTGATTCCCAAGTAGACTCATCTTCTGAGTGGTTACTCCATTGAACTTTGTAGAATTTGAGGGTTCTATTACGAGTTGTGCGCTCTTTCTCGTCGAGGATCTTCATGGGTTGTTTGGAGTATGTGAGATCGGGTTGGAGTTGGTCATATTCTTCCAAAATCTTGTCGATGGGTGGCTTGAGACATCGCTTAAGCTGAGAGACATGGAAGATGTGATGAACTCCGGATAGATTAGCGGGTAACTCCAGCTTATAGGCCACGTTTCCACATCGCTCCAGAATTTGGAATGGTCTAATATAACGGGGAACTAACTTTCCTTTGACTCCAAACCGTTGGATACCCTTCATAGGCGACACCCTGAGATAGACGTAATCACCCTTGTTGAAGTATAGTGGCCTACGTCGTCTGTTTGCATACTTCTCTTGTTGGCATTTAGCGGGTTTAAGATTGGCTTGAATGATACGAACCTTTTCTTCAACATCCTTGACAAGGTCGGGACCAAAGGTTACCCTTTCTCCAGATTCAGACCAATTTAGTGGTGTTCTACAACTGCGACCATAAAGTGCCTCAAATGGCGACATTTTTAAACTCTCCTGGTAACTATTGTTGTATGAGAATTCCGTATAAGGCAAATACTCATCCCAATTACCACCATGTGTTAAAACACATGCTCTAAGCATATCTTCCAAAATCTGGTTGACACGCTTTGTTTGTCCGTCAGTGGTGGCATGGTAAGCGGAACTCCGAATCAGCTTGGTACCCAGCGATGCATGCAGTTGTTCCCAAAAACGAGCGACAAACTGCAAGCCATGATCTGTAACAATGGTCTTGGGTACTCCATGAAGACATAGAATTCTTGCTATGTATAGTTCTGCATATTGCTTTATCTTGTAGGTGTTATTGATCGGTAGGAAGTGGGCAGATTTTGTGAGTCGGTCCACAATGACCCAAATTGAATCATGCTTCCGAGAGGTGAGAGGGAGACCAACAATAAAATCCATGCTGATGTCTTCCCATTTCCACGTGGGAATACTCAATGGTTGAAGTAATCCAGCTTGATTCAAATGATTAGCCTTAACTCTCTGATAGGTATCGCATTCTGCGACATACCGAGCAACTTCTCACTTCATCCTTGTCCACCAAAAATTCTTCTTCAAGTCTTGGTACATTTTGTTACTACCTAGATGGATGGAGTACTTGGAGTGATGCGCTTCATCCAAGATTTTCCGTCGAAGTTCAAAGTCTTTTGGTACTACTAAACGGTTATCAAACCATAGAGTACTATCCGAGTCTTGGGTAAAGCATTTTGCTTTACCATCTTCAATGTTTTGACGGATATGATTCATACCAATGTCATTTTTCTGTGCAGCAATGATTTCTTCACGAATAGTAGATTGCACACTTAGGTTGCTAATCACTACCGCAGGTAAAACGTGAAGGCTGGGTTCTGAATTAGTTTCGCGGTCATTTCTGTCCTGAACTTCCAGCTCCAAGTTGTTGCAGTGGACCTTTCTGCTTAACGCATCGGTGACTACATTAGCCTTGCCTGGATGACAATGAATCTCCAGGTTATAATCCTTAATAAAATCTTGCCAGCGATGCTGTCTCATGTTCAGATCAGTCTGGGTGAAGATATATTTCAAGCTCTTATGGTCTATGTAGACATGCACTAAGATGCCGAGCAAATAATGCCTCCATATTTTCAGTGCAAGTACAACTGCAGCTAGCTCCAAATCATGAGTTGGATAGTGCTCTTCATGCTTCCTTAGCTGTCGAGATGCATAGGCTATGACACGACCTTCTTGCATGAGTACACGTCCAAGTGCTTTCCCAGACGCATCACAATATACATCGAATGTCTTGGTGATGTCGGGTTGAGCCAGTACTAGGGCAGTTGTCAATAATTTCTTCAATGCTTGAATTGCTTCTTCACAATTGCTGTTCCAACCAAACTTTTTCTCCTTTTTCAGCAGCTCCGTGATGGGTTTGGTCAGCCGAGAAAAATTTGGTATGAACCTATGATAATATCCGGCTAGCCCGAGGAAACTGCATACTTGGTGAACTGTCTTTGGTGGCTTCCAATCTAGCACATCTTGAACCTTGCTAGGGTCTACCGAGATTCCTTCTGCAGAGACTATGTGACCAAGGAATGGCACACGGTCCAACCAAAATTCACACTTGCTGAATTTTGCATACAACTTATGATCTCGTAGACGTTGAAGAACAATGCGAAGATGTTCAGCATGCTCTTCCTTGGACTTAGAATAGACGAGGATGTTGTCAATGAATACTACCACAAATTTGTCCAATTCTAGCATGAATACCGAATTCATGAGATACATGAAATGAGCTGGAGCGTTTGTCAATCCGAATGACATTACTAGATACTCGAATAATTCGTATCTAGTAGAAAAGGCGGTCTTCGGAATATCTTCTGCTCTGATTTTGATTTGATGATAACCTGAATGGAGGTCAATTTTTGAAAATACCTTAGCACCAACTAATTGATCAAAAAGGATATCAATTCATGGTAACGGGTACTTATTCTTGATGGTAACCTCATTGAGAGGTCGATAATCAACAACGAGACACAGAGATTTGTCCTTCTTCTTCACAAAAATAGCAGGGCAGCCCCAAGGTGAAGTGCTTGGGTCAATGAATCCCTTTTCCAATAACTTATTCAATTGCTTTTTCAATTCGGCCAACTCAGTCGGGGCCATCTTATAGGGTCGACGAGATATCAGAGAAGTTCCTGGCTGTAGCTCTATCTTAAATTCCACTTCACGGTCAGATGGTAGGCTAGAGATATCCTCGAGAAATACGTCCGGATACTCACAAACAACGGGGAGGTTCTCGAGCGATTGCCCTTCCAAGTGATGGACAATCAAGGCTTTCGATGAATTGATGTTTAGAGAAAATGTATCTTTTCCATGCAAAGGGGAGTTGATGTGAACGATACGGGGCTCGATGTCTAGCATGGCTCTATGGGTTTTCATCCAGATCGTGGGGTCGCAGTTGCGCAGGCATGGTGTGCATGGCTGGTGTGGGCCCGGAGTGGTCACACAACATGATACATGCGCTAGCACTGGGCACACGGACGTGGCCAAGAGGGGATGTTCCTGGCTTGGGGTTGATCGACGAGGACATCGATCTTATAAGGGGTGAGAGTGTGTAACATCCTGGCCCAAGGCTTAATAGGATTGATAGAATACTCATATCAATAAGTTGTAACTTCTTTTCCGGAAGCTCATCCCCAAAGAACTCCAAAGTTAAGTGTGCTTGGCCTGGAGCAATTTAGGGATGGGTGACCGATCGGAAAGTTTGTCTCGAGTGCGCACGAGTAAGGATAAAGTGCACAGAAAAGACATGTGCTGATCTGTGAGGAAAGTCTTGAGGTCCTAGAGAGCTGCCAGGGTAAGCGGGCCCGACCTCGGAGGGACGGGACGTTATAAATGATATCAGAGCTGACCCTCGTGGTTTCACGGGTGCGTGGGGTCGCAGTTGCGTAGGCATGGTGTGCATGACTGGTGTGGGCCTGGAGAGGTCACACAGCATGACACATGCGC
Organism: Eleusine coracana subsp. coracana; assembly: GCA_032690845.1. Lineage (NCBI taxonomy): Eukaryota > Viridiplantae > Streptophyta > Magnoliopsida > Poales > Poaceae > Eleusine > Eleusine coracana. Next base: position 37,509,367 of record CM064428.1, on the reverse strand, counting down.
TGGCACTGGGCACACGGACGTGGCCAAGAGGGGACGTTCCTGGCTTGGGGTTGATCAACGAGGACGTCGATCTTATTAGGGGTGAGAGTGTGTAACATCCTGGCCCAAGGCTTAATAGGATTGATAGAATACTCATATCAACAAGTTGTAACTTCTTTTCTGGAAGCTCATCCCCAAAGAACTCCAAAGTTAAGCGTGCTTGGCCTGGAGAAATTTAGGGATGGGTGACTGATCAGGAAGTTTGTCTCGGGTGCGCACGAGTAAGGACAAAGTACACAGAAAAGACATGTGTTGATCTGTGAGGAAGGTCTTGAGGTCCTAGAGAGCTGCCAGGGTAAGCGGGCCCGACCTCGGAGGGGCGGGACGCTACACGAGTGAAGAAGGTTGGAGTCAAGACCGTTCTATTCCTCAACAACCCAAGGTAACATGATAGATACTTCAAAAGTTCATGGGTACAAGTATGACATGGGATAATTTGCATGCTAGCATCATACCAACTGATGTTATGATCCACCTTAGTCTTCAACCTTTACTCGAGGACGAGCAAAGGCTAAGTGTGGGGGAGTTTGTTGACGGTCCTTAAATGCTAAATCTGACCATCAAATCCTTGCATAAATAACATAAGAGGAATAACTAACATGGTGGTAGGAGCTTGTTACAAACAATTTTCACAAGTGTTGGTGAATATTTGCCTGCAGGTGATTTATTAACAAATTCAAGAAAATATCAGAGTTACAAGAGGAGAAATAATAAAAGCCCATAAACATGAAGTAAGAAGTTATCAAATAATATATTAGATATCACCATGTTGAAGCTCTCGTCGAGCCGATCGAAACGCATATATAACTTGCCGAAATTGGACTTCGGATATGAGAGTTATGAAGTATAGAAGATCATGTGTTTGAGCTGAACCGATGCTGACATCAGCATGACATCAGCACGCGCGGGAGAGGAAGAGAATAACGATTCATGTTGCTTGGCTGAGTGGGGAAGCCCATTACTTAGGCCCCTAAGGATGAGGGATAGTCCAAAGAATATTCCCTTATTCTTAGGAAACATTCTCCACTCTCCCAAGTCATCTCCCACTATAAATAGAGCCCCCCTCTCTCTCATTTCACACAACACAAGAAGAAGATTTAGAGCTCCTCTCAAAAGGTTTTAGCACTACCAAAGTGCTTAGAAAATAGGGAGAGAGTGAGGGAGAGTTAGGAGGAGGTCCGAGCTTGTCGGCGCCTTCTCCACACTTGTACCTCAGCGGATGCTTTCCTTTGTTAGCAAATATTCATGATCTTCCATTGGTATTTAAGTTTCCTTTTTAAGTAAGTTCTTTTATTAGTTACTTACGGGATCATCGCTCTACTTAGTTAGAGTATCATAGTCTTCTATAAGTGTGACGTCGAGACTTTGATAGTAATTAATAACGTAGACGTGGTGTCTAGGCTAGAAGTTACCTTTGTTTGTCACGTGCCCCACGGTTTGTAGAGGTTGTCGGTAGGTGGTGACAGCCCTATTCGGCCTTAGTAATCCTCCATGTTCGGGTACATCGTAGAGCTGTTGGCCGGAGTCGCCTGTGGATGCAGGGGTAAGCCGGTGCCCGAAGTAAGCATTTATAGACTGAACCTATCTTATTTTAGGATCTTTGACCATAGGAATCCTCTCTATCCTCTGCCTACCATATTCTTGTTGTCCTTGGACGGATTAGGATAGGAGATTAGTACACACACGTTCCCTGAGATTCGATAACCTGGAACACTCCTAGGTGAAGTGCTACATTGGTATCCATGCGCTTGTGGATTTATCTATGATCGTAAGAAATACCAACAAGCATTTCTGGCGCCGTTGCCGGGGATAGTAATATTTCTGGTGCGACGCTAAGAAGTGTCAACAACCTCTAGCCTAGACACCACGTCTACGCTATTAATTACTATCCTAGTCTCGGTACCATGCTTATAAAAGACTAAGATACTCTAACTAAATAGAGCGATGATCCCGTAAACAATAAAGGAAATAACTACTTAAATAGGAAACTTAAACACCAAAGAGAAATCACGGACACTTACTTGCAAGGAAAGCATCCGCTGAGGTACAAGTGTGGGGAAGATCGCCGACAAGCTCAGTGCTTCCCCGAACTCTCCCTCACTCTCTCCCTATTTTCTATGCACATTGGCAGTGCTAAAGCCTTTTGAGTGGAGCTCTAAACTATTTTCTTGTGTGTTGTGTCTTTTTTGCCGAATTTCCCCTCTATTTATAGGTGGCGAAGGGCTGGCGGGTACTTGTAGGTAAAGGAGAGTCGGTGGGCAAATGTCGGTCCACCGGGCGGCGGGTCATGCCAGGAGGCCACGTGTGTCAGGCGGCATGCAATGCTGGGCGGTGACCAAGGCCGGGCGGCCTTTGGATCGTGTCGGTTTCCCAACCGACTTTCTTTTTCTGGGGCCGGTAGACCTCATGGGCCTCATGGGCTGGCATGCCCTGGGTGGCAACCCAGGCCGGACAGCAAGCCTGGCCGCGCAGCAAGCCAGGCCAGGCGGCTGCCTTGACCGGGAGCCGACCCCCTCCGGGTCGCCCCATGACTTCTCCCGGTTACGCCACTTGTGGGCCTCCTTTCCTTAGCCATATATTCATTACTTTTGGTCTGGGAGGAGAAAACAACTTCATGTTGGAGTGTTTTGAAGAATCGACGGGGTCGGATAATCAGCCTGATGATGACTCCTATTTGATCAGCCGAGTGGCTGATTTTAGCTTCAAACGACCCTGTTGGCTGGGTCCTGATTTCAGCCATCACGACCCTGTCTCGGTCCTGATTTCAGCCTCAAATGACACTGTCGGCTAGTGGAAAACGACTATTTCACAGTCGTGATCGGCTGACAGGGTGTTTCTTCATGTTTTTGCATATTTTGGCATTTTTATACCCGCAAACACATATCTCACCAAAACTCGTGGAAATCGTTAATAATGAACTGCTTCCACTATGTTGTTTATTTCTTTTATGTTATTTATGCAAGGATTTGACGGTCAGATTTAGCATTTAAGGACCATCAACAGAGGCTCCCTCTCATCAACCTTGTCATTGAAGCTCACCTTGTTCATTCGCCACCTGTGGCCTGAGGACAAAAAACGGTGATGCCCCATATAGCAATGCTTTTTACCATGTTGTAACCAGAAGTAATCAGTATCTTTGTGACAATGAGGACAACCAAACTTTTTTTTGTGCTCCAACAAGATAACATCGCATATGTAGGAAAATCATTTATTGTCTAAAGTAAAGCTGCATATAGATTAAAATTCTTCTTCGCTTTTGCATCCCATGTCACAACTCCATTAATCTAGAGATCATTCAACTCATCGATCAGAGGCTGCAAATACACATCAATGTTAATTCCTAAAGATCTAGGCCCTAGAATGAGCATCGACATCATCCATTAAAACTATTTCAAGCACAACCATGGAGGCAGGTTATAAGGAATTAGGAGCACCGGCCGTGTAGTGTAATTCACATTCAACATCCCAAATAGATTGAAGCAATCTGATGCAAGTCCCAGCCTAACATTACGTGGATCCGATGCCAATGAGTTGGTCGGGTGTTGTCACACTCAGTTTTAAGGCCAAAACCAAATGCTTCTGTATACGTGCCCAGGATCAAGTTTTCACGCATACAAGACAAAAGTGAAGTAACAGTAATAACCAATGTGATTATTATTATGTCATACCATTATTACATAGTCTAGAATACATCAAGAAGATAAAAGAAAATAGCGGAAGACTCCGTAACGCCACAAGCAGTCCACCGGGGGTCGCACGCCTAGTCGTAGTAGTCCTCATCCACGTAGTCCATCTAGCCAGCGTCGTCTGAGCAGCAGTAATAAAGCGACAATGCAGGGAAAACTATAACGCATGAGTATATAAAGTACTCAGCAAGTGGGGGAAAGCAATGACATGCAGGGTAAAAACAAGAATAGGCTTGACACAGGTTTACTGCACTACGCATCCTTAGCCTATGACTCTAATTAAACAAGTATCCTATTTACTAGGTGAAAAGTATAGCCAACAGGTTAACCACCTATGCAACACTATCGGTTCCCCACCTGCAGCTACCACCCAAATTTGGTTACCCACCAGATCCACCCAAATATCCATCTAATCGTGTGAGGATCCAAGCCACTCTTGACCGTGAGCACGGTTATATAACAGTTTTACACTCTACAGAGGTTGCACAACTTTATCCACAGGTTGGTGATTCCATCACTGTTCAGTGACTAAAGCCTCCCTGTTGTCAACACACTACCGTAGGTGTGAGACCAAGAGATCACCACATGGTCTGTCAAAGTGCTCCCCAGCTTGCAAAACGTCCACGCTAAGGTTTCAACGCTGCGGGATTAACCATCCCTATAGAAGCCCCCACTGGCGCCGTGGCTAGAAGTAACCCTTCATCACCTGAGGGCAAAAGTAACCCTCTCGTCCTCCTTCCTCGATTGCCTGCAAAACTGGGAAGACATCTAATACTAAACCACGCCTACCCATCTCAGCCCTATGGTTTGCGCTGTTTTCCTGGGTGGCCGCTCCACAAATTTGGTTTTTATGAACACAAGCAGGTACTACCGCAAACCAAATAGTACATTACCCATACTTGTGCATACCCGCACGATCCTGAACATCCTCCTGCTTGGGTCATCTAAATTACCCAATGATGTTTAGGTTCAAGTGAATATTAGTCAAGTTTATATTATTCATTTTTATACTCCAAAGAATTACACTAGCATGACATACCCAAAGTCAACTACCAAGCCAAACCAGGCGACAAGGATAGGATTAATCAATAACTAGTCAACCCTAACATAGGATTCAAATTTACACAAGCATGTTGTAAGCTTCATGATCATTGATGATTAGATCCCAGTGGTATGGATGTTTTGGTGATAGATGACAACTATGAAATTGTGGGTTAACATCTACACGAGTGTTGTCTCTGTAAGAATCATCTCTTAACTCTATTGCAAATCATATGGATGATGGTGTCCTTGGCGATGGATGAAGATGACCGCAAGCATGGAGGCTTGTGAACTTGATGGAGTCCAAGGGTTGATGAAGATGGATCAAAGCGAAGAACAAGCTATGGTGCAAGTGTTTGGTACACTTGAGTAGTTGTTAGGATTTGAGTTCATAGGAAAAACCAGACTATCAAGGGGGTCTAGGTCATTCTCTTAGGTCATGTCTAGTCGGTGATGTGCAAGGTTGCACGGTGAAATCACAGGCACTAGGTGACAGTTGAGAAGCCAAGGAGCTGTTCGAAGAAGCCGGGAAACCAAGTCAAGCGAGGACGACGAGTTTCAGCTTCTAGACATAGAGACCGGACAGATGGGTCAGTGGAGACTAGACTGTACGGTCACTATGTGGAGTTGTCCGGGACTTAGCACGAAGAAGCAGAAGTCTGTCAATAGGTAAGTATGTACAGACCGGACGGTCCGGTCTACTGACCGAACGGTCCGGTCAGTACAGGTGCAGGGACGGCATAAGAGGTGCATTTCGCAGAGGCTCCTGGACTAGAGAGAGAAAGTAGACCGGACGGTCCGGTCCAGTGACCGGATAGTCCGGTCACTACAGGAGGAAGCAATGACTCTGGAGGAGCCGTCCGGTGGAGACCAGACTGTCCGGTCTAGACAGTGACCGGATTGTCCAGTCAGTACGTCCATAGAGGCTGTTTCGTGGAGCAACGACTAGTTTGAGGTTGGGAGCCTATATAACTTTGTTGCTGGGGTCTTTGTGACCTCTCTTGGCCAGCAGAATACCTGTGAGCACTTGGTAAGGTCCAAGAGGAAAAGAGGAGAGCACTAGAAGAGGATATTGGATATCTTGAGAGTGCTAGTGAGAGTAACAAGGAGCTACCTTGCATATCTAAGGGTAGGGTGTCCTTGAGGGTGTGATCTAGGTTGTTACCCTTGGTCTATGGTGAGACCTAGACCGGTTAGGTGTCGGTGATCGAGCCTATCGTGATTGCTTGTGAAGGCCGTCATAAGTTTGTACACAGTTTGAGCCCGCCGTTGGAAGGGGCATCAATAGTGAGTGCCCATGCCGGCTCGAGGAGTATGGCAAGTTCTCGAGGGAGGCGAGCTTGTGCTTTGTGCGGCGGTGATGCACACCATGTCTTCACTTGAGGATTGATTGCGGGCTCGTGGGCGAGAACTCCACTTGGTGGCGGGAGGGACCGGGACTCCGACAGGAGTGGTCCAATGAGGATTCGGGGAAGACGCCATCCTTCCATGCCCACTGATCCATCTTGATGGCTAGCATGTCAATACCATCAACGTTGTGGACTCCCCTCATCTTGGGTTGCGGCTGGCTCTGCCTCTCATCATAGTCACTATAGCTGGCGACCATCTTTTCTATGAGAGTGTGATCTTCCTTGACCTTCAGAGAGAAGAAGGAACCTCTAGTGGCTGCATCTAGGTGCCCACGAGTGGGACGATTAAGCCCATGGTAAAAGCTCTGGATTAGCAACCAATCTTGCATTTCATGATGTAGGCATGCCAGAGTATACTCTTGGAAACGCTCCCATGCCTCAGGGATGCTTTCATCGGTTAGCTGTTGGAAACTTGAAACCTTATTCCACGGGGCATTGGTTTGGCCCAACGGGGAGAACTTGGCAAGGAAGGCATTGGAGCACTTGTCCCTTGTGGTAAGATAGTCTTGGTTGCTATAGAACCATTACTTGGCCTTCCCCATCAGTGAAAATGGAAAAAGGCGAAGGTGGATAGCTTCAGGAGTCACATCCCTCATGGTGAAGGTGCTGCACACCGCCAAAAACTGTTGGAGGTGGGCGTTTGCATCTTTCGATGTCTTGCCACAGAAAGGACTAGCCAAAACCACGTTGATTAGGGCTGGTTTTAGCTCATAACCTCCGTTCCCTATGTTCGGGTTCAGACCGGTGCGGATGTTGTCTACAGATGGGGCGGAGTAGTCACGGATCATCCTCTCAGCAATAGTTGGTTGGGTGGACGAAGACGGGACTCGCGGTTGAGCTTGAGATATCGGAGGTGCTGCAAGAGCAAGTACAGGCCGAGGAGGGGTGAGTCTCTGATGCACTCTCCGCAACAAAGCTTCTGGATTGTTGTGGTAGTTGTCTGGTACGTCGAAACCAGTCATAAAGCGTCCTGTTTACACCACAGATAAACAGAACAAGGGTAAGCCCGCTAAGGAAAGTGGTAACTCCTTAATAGAAATATCAATTTTAAAATTCTGATATCTTAGCCTATTGCTTCCCCGGCAACGGTGCCAGAAATGCTTGTTGGCACTTCTTAACATCGCACCAAAATATTATCTGGTAACAACGCTCAAAGTGTTGATTGATATTTGTTATGCTTTAAGAGAAGAGTGAACCAATCCGCAAGCGCACGGAACATCTATTGTAGCATTTCACCCGAGAGTATTCCAAGGTATCGTATTTATTTTCCTCAGGGAAGCTAGGCATAAGAGTATCTTGGTTTAACAAAAATATGACTATAAGAGTTGTACCAACTAACCAAAGACGAGGGTAAAGATATTCAATGATAAATAGGGGAGCAGTGATACGAGGAGAAATCTACACTAAGATAGATAAAAGAGATCGGTTAAGCTAGTCGGGAGAACAGCAAGTCTAAGTCTAAAATTCCGAAGATAAACATTGCTAAATCTAGTCAAGCGTCCAAATTCCTAGTTACTCGGGTTGAGCGCTTACACCAAATCCATGGTACAGCCTCGAGTTTTTCACTAATAAGCTTACTTCAGGGCACGACAATGATCCACTAATAGGGTCGGTAACTAACCTCGTGCACTAGTAGTGGGCACGTTACCGCTAGACAACCCTGCTTGAGACTTCCCGAACGTGGTGGATTACTAAAGGGACAGACAGGGCTGTCACCACCTGCCGCCTACTACACAACCCGTAGGGACGAATGCAAATCCTACTACCGCGCCTATGCCTTCACTAGATATTCTTCCGTTGGCCTAGTGGAAGAATAGCTGGGGAATAACCAAGTCTAAGTTCTATTCGAGAACTAAACTTAATTAAATCCTAACCGGGAATCCGGTAAACTATGCTTCAAAGTTCTTTCTAGATAATTGTAACTTGAGGAAATTGACTAAGTAAAGATAAATACTTGACAAGATAAATAAGGAAAAGATTATTGTATTTAATAAAAGATAAGTCTCACAAAAGGAGAAAAGATACAAGAGAGCTGATACCAAGACTCTGAGATGATTTCTGGAATCCCGAGCTAAGCTCCCAACTAGACTCTAACTCCCGACTAACTAACCTACTCTACTAGTAAGAAAAGTAGTGGGAAATGGACTCCAATGTGCTTCACTTGCTTGCCCCTTCAGTTCTGCCAAATTCCCCCTCTATTTATAGGTGACGAAGGCTTGGTGGGTACTTCGAGGTGGAGGACAGTCGGTGGGCAAAAATTCCCCCACCGAGTGGCGGCATTGGCCGGGCGGCGTGGCAGGCTGGGCGGCAGGGAGCGCCGGGCGGCCCTTAGATTTGGTCGGTTTCCGACCGCATTCCCTCGGACGGCTCAGATTTGGTCCGAATGACAGTTGTTGAGTCGGTTCTCGACCACCTTATCCACTTGGCGTCGGTTGGCATAATGGGCCGAGTGGGCTGCACACCCCGGGAGGAAAATCCTAGGCCAGGTGGTCTGGCAGGCCGGGTGGCAGCCTGTGCTGGGCGGCGGCCCTTTTAGGTGCTGACCCCCTCCGGGTCATATTTTCACTTGTCCATGTTGTGCCACGTGGAGTCCTCCTTTACTTCTCCACTTTTTACCCTTGTTAGTCCGAGAATGGAAAACGGCCTTATCTTGGAGTGTTTTGCAGGGTCGGCCAAGTTGGATGATCGGTCGGGAGATGATCCCGTCTGATTGGTCGGGTGGTTGTCCGACTGGTCGATTAGGCTTCCGGCCTTCATCCAGGTGATCACCTTGATCACCCAGCCTGGTGATGATCTGGGTGGTAGATTACACTGCCAGTCCCAGATCCGTCAGAAAGATATGGGCTGGGTGCTGATTTTGGCCTCATTCCACCCTGTTGGCCTGCTGTTTTATGGCAGGATCGGCCGACGGGACGTTTCTTCATGTTTTTACATAATTTTGGCCCTTTTGAACCTGCAAACACATATTCCACCAAAACTCGTGGAACTTCATTAGTTTAAGCAAGTTCTTATTTAGACCTTAGTCTTTACCTTGCAATTCCCGACCAGTTGGTGGCTGATATTGGGTTTAAAGGACCATCAACAGCCTCCTCTGAGGCTCCCTAGAAGGTGTACTTTCAGGATCAATGGGAATGCAATGGGTGCAAAGAGCAGAACTAATTATCTTAAGGTCTTGGATTGAGTTGCCTAGGACAGAATGATGCATTTCTAGGATGGCTAAAAGTTTAGCAGTTTCTTCCTCGGATAGACTGTCACTTATGATAACATGGGCTTCTAGGTCGCCATTTAGGAAAGCATAGCATAGGCCAGAAGGCAAGGGCTTAAGCTCAATCGGAGGTCGTCATGGTGGTTCTTCAATGGGTAACTCAATTGTCTCCTGAAACTCATCCTCCTCTTGGATAAACTCTTTAGCATCTCTTTCTAGAAAGGGTTCAGGAGAATCAAATTGAAGAATAGCCATTACATCCTTAATTGGATCTTCCTCGAGGGAAGGATCTGGTAGGGAGTTCCTCGATCAGGACATCGGGACAGAAAACTCCCCCCCCCCCCCCCCTAGTTTTACGTCGAGACTTCCAACCATCAGTACATCATGAGTACTTTCTCAATGGGATGTCCGATTAAGACATCAAAATCCTGAATGTCAAAGACATGGAAGTCTAGGACAGCCTTGACGTTTGCGTGCCTTATGGTCACATCTTGCAAATTCGTGTATCCTTATAAAATAGGGCCAAAGGGGCTCTTGAAGGGTTTACAAGTCAGTGACAATGGCGTATCGCCCAAAATCTCAAATGCAAAGGCACTAGAAACTATGTTGGCACCAACAGTGGGATTATAAAGAACATCCACCAGGACTCCTCTAATGTCGCATCGAATAGTTGAAGAGAAAAAGCAAATTCAAATTACTTCAGAGGATAGCTCAACCTATCGCAACCATTCGTCGCTCATAATTGAAGTTAACTCCTTCACCATCTCTTGGAGGAATGCCTCTTCAAGTGGCTCAGGAGTAGAGACGGGAGTGGGGGGGGGGGTTTTTTATGCAACAATACTTTGAGGTGTTTCCATAATCTTCAAAAAGCTCTTCCTCAAAGTCAAATGGGAATTCTGAGGGTTGAATTTCTTCTTTCCTAGGTGTTCCCGGTTCGGGTGAGGGATCATTGGTCGAATCTTGAGGTATGCAAGGAATGGGGTTGGATTCGGCTATTAAGGGTTCCTTATGGCTCGACTTGGCTTCCTCCTGGAGGGGTTCGGCGTGATCAGATAGGAAGGAAGTGTTTTCTAGAATACGGTCTAGGATTTCTCTTCCTTCAATCATAGTCTTGTGGATGAACAATCCTCCGACGGCAATGTCGAGGTATAGGCACAACTTCCTTATTCAAACCCTCACGAAAATGTTGGAGCAACATCAGGTCAGGAATGGCAAGGTTGGGTTCGGATTTGGATAGCAAATTAAGCCTAGCCTAGACTGCACCTAAAGATTCCTTCTCATTCTGGCAAAAACCGAGAATTTTCATATGAAGGGAGACAATACGATATGTAGGGAAGAATGTGAGACAAAATTTATCTTGAAGTTCTCCCCAATCATCGTTTACACTCCCGACAGTATGAGTGTACCATTGTTTTGCCCTCTCCATGAGGGAAAAGGGAAACAGTTTCCACTTTAGGGTTTCTCGTGTCATGCCCTTTATAGAAAGGCACGAACACAGTTGCTCAAATTCTCGTAGGTGATGGTATGGGTTTTCACTATCTAATCTAGAAAAGTATTGTTCCCGAATGTTGGTCATAACTACGCACCCACTTATATACCACAAGAGTACGGTGTATGATTGTAGCACTTTTTCCCTTGAATTGAGTATTCCAAGGTTTATTGAATCCACTAGGACCATAGGGATAATTAAACAAAGTTAACAGTAAAAGATCTAACTAAAGCTACTATCGAATTTAGGTTGTTTGAGGGGAGACTGGCCAGCGCAAAGGTGCACTAGACAACAAATCTATCGTTGCGCCGATCAGTGCAGGTGTTGAGCCGATCGGCACACTGGTGGATCTAAGCCAAAGTGCGCCAGATACCTTTTAAGCCTAAGCTGTTAAGTGAGTAGCCAAGTATCTACTAGTGAGATCATAACCAAAAAGTCTAATCGAATAACATCATAATGGACAATTACATGGATCAGTGAAAACCTATGATGAGTAAGACTGCCCTGCTTTCTGAGCGGCTCCCGATTTATTGCTGCTGAGAGGAAACCCTTAATCACGTGAATATCTTATCTTACTCAATTATCCAATAGTGTTGCATAGGCTTGGTGCTGTCACAGCTAAACCACACTACTAGCATCATCAAGCAACCATAATCAATACAATGTCTGAATACTATCCTAATCACCATGATCAAGATAATATCTAATTACATAGCCTAGAACTAAGCAATTGGAATAAGCACATGCATGATTGTAGAATCAAGATAGACAAATCATCAAAACCATCATCAACATATTCAATCATCCTTGAGATACATACAATAAGATTCATCCCCGTCGAGATGGCCTACCTTGACGGATCAACTCTTAACACCAATGGTTCTTGAAACTCAACTAGAGATCTATTCTAACGGGGCAAGCCCCGGTAGCTGTAACTCACGAATTTGTTGTCACTCTGTCGCTTCTGCCTCTTCTTCTACCGAGACCAGGGTTTACAAGTATTTATAGAGGTTCTACTCGTAGAGGACTCGTTTCTAGCAAATAAGGCGGTTGCGCCAATCAGCGCAGGATTAGGCCGATCGACGCAAGCCGTGTCTTCTCGGGTTTCTCTTCTGAGTCGATTCTTGTGCCTTCCACAGCTGCCATGTGGACCTTTTCCTTTGAGATAAAATCTTGTACTGCAAGTCAAGATCTTGAAGTTCCAAAAATCTTCTAGGTAAATATCTTCAAGTGTCTTGCGCAGATAAACTTCCATAAACATGTGGACTGGACCTCGATCACTTCTGTGGGCCAAAACACCCTTGCGCCGACCGGCTCAAGGACTGCACCGATCGACGCACTGGGCTCCTTCAGTGCTTTTCGTCGGTTCTGGATTCCTATCCTCTCCAGCATCAATTTAATCGTCAATTTTACCTATTGCTACAATAAAGCTCCAAAACAACGCATATACAAATATATAGGCAATATCATAGGTAAATGGCCTAAATTAGTATCAATTATGCTCTAATTGGGGTAATATTCACATGTAAAAGGGGCACACGGGGAGTGCCAACAGTTCCCCCACATTTAAACCTTTGCTCATCCCGAGTAAACTAAAATAAAGAAAAATCAAAGAACATACTCTTTCTATCATAAAAGACATCTCAAATCAGGAAATGTTGAGCATTGTTCTATTGTGGTGTATTTCATATTGGTATTCAGCAAAATAGTTCAAATATGGGCATAAAGCTTAAAGTTTCTCCCCAAAGGAATAAATCATGTCCAACTCACAAACTATAACTTTTCCACTCATGTAATCACCCAAAAGATTGTTGTGAACATAAAGAATCTATCTTCCAAATAATCCATGGCAACAACTCATCTTTCAAATCACTCAACCTATATTCTACATCATAATGATCAAATAATATTTGTGTAAGGCTTATTGAGTATCTAGGTGAGGTAGTTCAAGGATTACGAACATAAATCATCAATATATTGCAAAGCTAGGAGATTATTCTTCGTTGGAATTACAGAACTTTATCATGATGGCCATTATGAAAGAAAAATTTAAGAAAGGACTTACACTTTGGATGTGTGGACATGCGCATAGCAAAAATTTGATCTTGGAAGAAAAAGAACTCCCATAATTAGATTGCACATGGTTGGAATGATTCATGGCTATATTAGAATGAATTTCGAGAATAAGCATGTCATATACCATCCCCCCACACTTAAAATTTTGCTAGTCCCTTAGCAAACAACAGAGCTTTCCCCTTTTTTCTTTATCTTCTTCTGTTTTTTTCCTTTTTCTTTATTTTGCTCTCTACTGCGCCGATCGATGCAGGATGGGCCGATGGGTTCTTAACCTGAATCACGAACCTTTGTTGGTATTTGATTCATCTGGCTTCTACAATTATTCAAGAATTAAATATAGCCAGAAATATAGGATATGGTCAAGGAATGATACTCAACAAGATATTTTGGGTTTATGGTAGGATACTCAGGGGAATTGAATTTTTGCATGAGTAATTCAAGGCTAGGAAAAGATACACAAAGATTTGCCATCTTAGTAAAGTTCATACCAAAAAGAATTAAATCCTAACCGAACTCAACCATCAATTTAATGTTCATCTACTTATCAGAGGTTCATGAGAATTTCTCAAACTATGGCATTGGTAGGTAAGGATCTTGAAAAGAACAAATTCCAAAGTTCACAACATGAAAATTTATTTATGAAAAGATTGGTACCAAGTTATCATCACAAATTGGACAATACAAATGAAGCACATGGGTACTCAAAAATTGCCCCACATAAGACATATTTGCCAAATGATCATTAAGTGTAAGTTCAAAGTTTTTATTCAATGCTCAATATTATTTGATCTTCATCGGTACTTTTCAAGAAAGAATAGATAATTCAATTCTCTAAAAGAGCATAACCACCACCATTATATTAAGATCGAGACTCGAATACATGGTGATGGTTTTTGCACACACTTACATAGAAATAAAATTACTACTAACTACTACTGGCACACTTGCTTAAAAATAAGCTTACTACTAGCTCCTACTAGCACACTTGCATAAAAATAAACTTACTACTAGGTACTACTAACACACTTGCATGAAAGTAAACACACCCGATACATGGTTTCCCAACCCGCTCACACACACATAAGCAAATAAAGAAAAAGATTGCAAAAAACAAGAAAAACACAAACCGGGAAACTGATACATGTGCCAACTCTTAGGCACTCTAGTTAAACGGAGGTGGAGGCGGTGGCTGATCGAAGCCATAGCACCGCGCCTGGAGTCGCTCGAACTCCTCCACCATCGCCTCATGATTCATCAAAGGTTACATTGCAGGACTCTACGATGGTGTTAGTCTCCAAATTCAAAACTCTGTAGGAATGACCATGAAGAGAGTAACCAAGAAAGATGCCATTGGAAGATCTTGACTCAAACTTATCAAGATTACCATGCTTGAGAATAAAGCACTTGCAGCCAAAAGCACGCAAATGAGAAACCGAGGGCTTTCTCCCAAAACGCAGCTCATAAGAAGTCACATTAAGAATTGAGCCCAAGAAAATCCGATTGGAAACATAGCAAGTAAATGGCCTCAGCCCAGAAACGCCTCTGAGTCCTATGCTCATCGAGCATCGTCCAGGCCATCCCCACCAGGGTTCTATTCTTTCTTTTGACCACTCCATTCTGCTGGGGAACACGTGGTGCTAAAAACTGATACTCAATACCATGCTCAAGACAGAAAGCATCAAAGGAGGAGTTCTTGAACTCGGTGCCATTATCACTATGGATTGCTCGTAATGCACTAGGGAGTTCCTTGAAAAACATCAAAGCTAAGCTCCGAAAGTGATGAAACACTTCATCCTTGCTCTCAAGAAAGTAAATCCAAGAGTAGCGAGAATAATTGTCAACAATCACAAGAACATACCACTTCCCACCTGCCGAACGAACCCGAGAAGGACCAACAGTGTCCATGTCAAGCAACTCTCCAGGGCGTTCAGTCATCACCAAATTAATTGGTGGATGAGAAGCGGCAATCATTTTCCCATGACGACAAGGAGTACAAACCAAATCCTTCTCAAATTTGAGCTTAGGAAATCCTCGGATCAAACCTAGGCCACTCAAGCGACATAATAAGTCAAAGCTCAGGTGACCTAGTATCCTATGCCATTTCCAGAGCTCAGAAGAAGATTGAGCAAACAAGCACTTGTGAGACCCAGGAGAACCAGCAAAATCAGCCTGAAAAACTCTGCCAATGTGAGAAATCCCACAAACCAAGGAACCACTTGAATCAAGAACATAAGAAGCATTTGACTTAAAACGCACTTCCAAACCAACATCAAGAAGCTGAGAAACAGAGAGGAGATTGTACTTGAGATACTCAACCAACCCAACATCCTTGAGAATGAATTTTTCATTTACCTTTACCGCGCCTCTTGCCTTCACTCTCCCTCTCTTGTCATCTCCAAAGGTCACATACTCTCGTCGCTTCAAGGGAGTGAGGCTGGAGAACCACTTTGCATCTTCGGTCATGTGGCGCGAACACCCGGAGTCCATCAACCATTTGTTCACCAAGTCTCCACCTGCTACCTACAAAGAACGAGAAGAAAAAGTCAATGGCTCAGTGCCGGGGTTAGTCAAAAGAGATTTGGGAATCCAGTGCTTAACCATACGATCGGTAGTAGTCATCACAGTTCTTTGCACATTATCATTCGAACGCATAGGACGAGAACCACGATGGGGAAAACGTGGCCTGTCAAAGCGTCTCGACTCAAACCTTGGGTTGTGAGGATAGAAGTCATCAGTGTGAAAGCCAAATCCACGCGAATTACGCTCACCACGATGGGGAAAACGTGGGGCGCCAAAACGTTGCTGCACAAAGCCTTTGTTTTGTGAATCAAAGCCATATGAGGAATGACCCTGTCCACAATAGGCACGAGAAAAAGAGTGAGGCTAAAAACCATCAAAATCATCATAAAAGGCATCCCTAGTTAACTCAGCTTGCTTCCTTTCAATCCTCTCATGCCTATAACAGAATTCATCCAAGTGACCCTTGCGACCACAAAACATGCAATGTAGACACCCTTAGGATTAGGCTTGGTTTGCATTGCAGGTTTGGGTTTTGGCTTCTCTGTTTGCTTTGGGTTGAAGGAGGGTTTGGGATTGGGTGGATAGTATGTGTCAGTGGGTTTGATGGTGTTTTCCTCATCCTTGTAGCTGGAGCTAGGTAAAAACTTACCCACATTCTCACTTTCCTTGTCACACCTCTCAAATCCCAAGCCAAAGTTATAGGTTGACCTAGAAGCACTCTCCTTCACCCTTGCCAAGTCACTCTCAATCTTTTCCTCACTCACTAGGGTTCTCTGGAGCCTAGAAACAAGATAGTCATTTTCCTGAACTAGTACTTTGTTTTCCTCCCTAGTGATTACTAGCTTGTCCTTGAGGGTGACACACACTTCACACGGATGTGGGAGAACTTTCGAGCGAGTCTTATGAAGCTACTTGGACTCAAGCTCTTTGACTTTGAGGGACCGAGCTTCCAACTCATCTGTGAGCTTGGGGCATTTCTGACATGCACCCAAAAGAGTTGGTCTAGCTTTGAACTCATCAAGCTCCTTGAGGGCACTCTCAAGCTGACTGGCAACTTGACCATGCACACTCTCCCCTATGCAAGATCACTCATCACAACTTGACTAGACTCACACTCAGCAACAGTATCAACACAAGCAAGCTTAGACCTAAGAGAAGCAATTTTAAAATCAGCACTCTCCAACTTAGACTTAAGCTCTCTACTCTCACGAACAGCACTGCGAAGCTTATCATCTTGCAAGAGCAAAACATCACGCAAATAATCAAGTTCAGAAGAGAGCTCATCAAGAGTGGGAGGTACCTCACTTGTGTTGGAGTCAGATCTAGAGTCGGTGTCGTGGTCGTTCTTTGCCATGAAGCAAAGCCCGGTGAAGTCATCCTTCCACTTGACTCGTGGCTTCTCAACCTCCTCCTCCGAGCTTGTGAGGCCTTCGCTTGATGTGAGGTCGACATCACTCAAGGCGGCAACGCAGGTGCGTGCAATGGCCTTGGCGAACTTCTTGGAGTTCTTGCCCTTCTTGTAGAAGCAGTTCTTCTTCTAGTGGAAGTCATCAGTGTTGTTGTCGCGGTACCCAGCCTTCTTCTTCTTCTTGGGACAGTCAGCAATGAAGTGTCCCGGGTCACCGCACTCGAAGCAGGTTCTTGAACCACCTCCTCTTCTCTCTGTCCGATTGTTGTAGAATTTCTTGAACTTCCTTGTGAGCAAGGATAGCTCCTCATCAGGAATGCACTCTATCTTTTCATCAGAAGCTGTAACAAGAGAAGACAAAGCAAACTCCAAAGAAGACTTGTCAAGTGAGGGGTTAGTTCTATAAGAAGCACAACTGTGATCACCCTTCTGAGAACTAGAAGGCAAAGCCATGCTAGAAGCAGGTTTAGCAAGATTAGGATGAGATTTCCTAGACAGTTCATAAGATTTCAGCTTGCTATACAGTTGCTCACAGTTCATGGTATTGAATTCAGTAGTTTCTTCTAGAGCAGCATTTTTAACCCCCCAAACATTTTCATCAAGTGAGTACAGCAGTTGCTTAGCTCTATCATTTTCATTGTACACAAGGTTACCACAAGCCCACAAGTTGCACACAATTGCCTCAAACCTACAAAAGGTGTCATCTAGTGACTCGCCAGGTTTTTATGCAAAGGTTTGGTACTGTCTATTGTAAGAATCCTTACGCATAGACTTGACTTGGTTGGTACCCTCATGGTAAGTACAGAGCTTAACCCACATAGCATGAGCAGTGTCAAGGTGTGCAACCCTATCATATTCACTCCTACCAAGTGCAGAGAGCAGAATATTGAAAGCTTTGGAGTTGTTCTCATACCTGACAAACTCAGTTGCAGATCCAGTGTTCAGGTCCTGTGGTACAGCATACTCCTGCTCAACAATCTCCTAAATTGCACATCCTTGACTTAGCAGATACGCCTTGGTCCGTGACTTCCAGTAGGAGAAGTCCTCTCCATCGAACATCCACAGCTTAACAGCGCGCTTGTCCATGTTGCCTTCGGATCACAAAGTTGGTGAAGGTCAACTAGTGATCAAACCGTCTCTGATACCAATTGAAGGACCGAGAAGGCGACCAGAGGGGGGGGGGTGAATGAGAGCCAATCGAAATTCTCCAAGAGAACTTGGCCTATATCCCAAAAACAACCCAAACCAGCCTCCGAACCGATCACCAAGACTACACACACCAACTAGTGGTGTACAAGCCCTAGGAGTGATCAACCACAACAAAGAAACACAACGGAAACAAAAAGGAACAAGAAGCACTCAAAACAGATCAATTCTGGACTCTCATCGGCAGTGCCGACCACAGCCATCGGTAGTGCCGGTTGGCACCATCGGCAGTGCCGGTGCGGAAATCTCAGGACTTAAAGAAAAATGACTCAGAGCGCATCGGCAGTGCCGGTATTGACCATTGGCAGTGCTGGTGCGGGTTCCCCAGAATTCAAAAATAACCAGTCAAACCACATCGGCAGTGCCGGTCGACCCCCACAGAACAGGAAAACTTTCAGGATTTTGTCAAATCTTCTCCAAAACTTATTCAAACAAACTCTAATCCTAGAAGGTCAACTCAAGTGGCTCAAGATATCATCACAAATTTCAGATCTTGTGCCAAGAACACCAAAAAGGGGAAACTTGAGAAATCCTTCAAATGAAAGGTGCTAGAGCTATTGATTCGGTCAAGAATCCATAGAGGATTGTTCTAGCTCATCCTAGCAACAAGTTTCTCAAGATATCCAGGCCAAAAAGTTATCCAAAAATGAGATCGAAAATCACCACGAAAATAGCTCCGAAAATAGGAAAAAGGGAATTTCGGGATTCAAGTGAAGAGGGAAATCTTGAGCACGAAAATACTTCTCATATCGTAGAAAGGTGCTTATAAGATCCATGGATACAAGGCTAGGAAGCCACCCTCAGTCACACACCCACTATTCTCCTCTCAAACATGAAGTCCTCTCCTAGCACTTTGAGTGGAGTCCTAACACAAGGCGAATGGAAAGAGAGGCACCTCTCCCACTAGCCACACCTCTCCTTATATAGGCCTAGGGTCTATTGTCCACATGACCACTCTACCCTTGACCTACATAACACACCCACCTACCACCGGGGGCATAACCATCCACCATTTTCCTCATCGCCCAAATGCCATCAGATGCTTCACGGCTTTGCTTCATCTCGAAGCAAGCTCCATGATGGTGCCACGTGCACCACCAACCACCACCATCGGTTTTCAGGCCCAAACCAGGAAACCGCCTTGCATGCTTCTCAAAGCGCAACTTCTCAATGTCAACGCGTGTCACCTTGTCCTGCGATCTTGACCACCGGCAAGTCTCTCCTAATCCCTGTCCATCGGCCCCCCTTGTCACTTGCACCGGCATCCCGTTCTCCTTGACTTGGTCACCACGCCGTCTTCATCATCACCACGGTTTTGAGGCTCAACTGCAAAACTGTCCGTGCTTCTTGCCTCTCCATGTGTACGGTGTGGATCACCTTTGAGTTCACCCGGCATCCCGATCGTCTGGCCCCAAGTCCCCTAGTTGTGCCCGATCCTCTCGCCGTTGACCGCCAAGTCGACTCCAGTGACCTACACATCATGAGACAAGCAAACACATTTCCCATCTCCTGCAATATCACCAATATCTCCACCAACTCCGGTTAGTCATAACCATGATATGCAAACCCATGCGATCCCTGGATTCCCGCATTTCAACTCAAACATCAAATCCGCTCAAGTCAATTACTCATCAGAAATATAGCAAACCAAGGCACATATCCACATGGTTTCTCACTCCCCGTAGTGACCGTATAGTCCGGTCTCCACTGACCCCCCTGTCTGGTGTCTATGTCCAGAAGCTGAAACTTGTCATCCTCGCTTGACTTGGTTTCCCGGCTTCTTCGAACAGCTCCTTGGCTTCTCCACTGTCACCTGTGCCTGTGATTTCACCGAGCAACCTTGCACATCACCGACTAGACATGACCTAAGAGAATGATCTAGACCCCGTTGATAGTCTGGTTTTTCCTATGGACTCAAAGCCCTAACAACTACTCAAGTGTTCCAAACACTTGCACCATAGCTTGTTTTCTGCTTTGATCCATTTTCATCAACCCTTGGACTTCATCAAGTTCAGAAGCCACCATGCTTGCAGTCAATGTCATCCAACGCCAAGAACACCATCATCCACATGATTTGCAATAGAGTTAAGAGATGATTCCTACAAAGACAACACTCGTGTAGATGTTAGCCCACAATTTCATTGTTGTCATCTATCACCAAAACATCCATACCACGGGGATCCAAATCATCAATGGTCATGAAGCTTACAATCTCCACCTTTTTTGGTGATTGATGACAACCACTACTTAATTGAAAAACTTTAACGAATAACCGGACTAAACAAGCTACACAAAGATCGAGAGGAACCATAACAACATATGAGAGAAATGCATAATGTCCTACCCAATCAAACATCATCTAGAGATATAAGGAAAAGAGTGAAGAGCATACTCTAGATGAAACATGCATGCATGTCATGGCAATATATTGAATGAAAACATAAGGACATGCAATGCAAGGCATAAATGATGAGATGCAACAAGTTAGCATGACAATGCATAAGAATTAAAAACAAGCATTCATCATCATGATATCATACACAGGCATACAAGATAATCAATAAATACAAGCACTGCATATGAAAGGAAATAAACCAAGTGAGATCAAAATGAGTCAAACACAAGCGAATGAATTTCTCCATTTTCCAAGTGTCCTCGCCAAACACACAAACAACACCGCACTTGGAATATAGAGGGAACTCTCAAACACTTATTTTCAAATAGTGGCACTCTATGGCCTCATAGTTTTCGCAAATGCTAAATGAAAGATCGAGCAAATAAGAACCAAGGCAAATAAAGAACCAAAAGGATATGTATGAGCCTTAGTCCATGAACTACGTGAGTAAATTTAACCTTGGAGTTCATAAGAGCTTGCTCAATGGGAATGATGCCCAATCCTTTCCTTTGGTCACACTTATGGAGATGTAATCTCATATAGAGCATGAGGCACAAGTATCTCCAAGTATGACAAGCCTCCTTTGTGTTTCCTATATGATGCATGCAACAAGCAATTTACATATGCAATGAAAGTAAACATGCCATGTGAATGCAAGTAATGTTAAAGAACAAGACACAAAGAAAACCTCACAATGTCATGTTCGAACCCCTCCCAAGCTTACTCACTCTAAGCCATGCCCTTGCCTTGAGAGAAATCAAACCACCATCTCAAGCACTCCCCCTTGCTTATAGCTATCTTAGATGGGTTAGACATTGATTATTTTTTATGTGTTTTTCTTTTAGTTATTTACACATGCATGGATGTAAAGCATACTAGTCACAAAGGAGTCCTAATTACCATGCAATGCAGGGGAAAGAAAAACACACTACAACTACAAAGAACAAACACAGTTACCTCCCTCACGAGTAGATATGTCATTGAGGTCCATGTCACTTGTGGTGGACTTTGCATGTCCTATCGAAATGATCTCCAAATCGTGCGATTTTTGGACCAGCCAATCCTCAACACATCATGACCCTAATCCTAGAAGATCCACTCAATGGCTCAAGGAATCATCACGAATTTCAGATCTTGTGCCAAGAACACCAAAAAGGGGAAACTTGAGAAATCCTTCAAATTGAAGGTGCTAGAGCTCTTGATTCGGTCAAGGACCCATATAGGATTGTTCTAGCTTGTCATAGCACCAAGATCCCCCAAGAAGTCCGCCTAAAAACTTGCCCAAAAATGAGATTGAAAATACCCACAAAAATAGCTCCAAAAATACAGAAAAAGAGAAATTCGTTATTTAGGAAGAGAGGAAGAACTTGAGAACGAATTTGAATCTCATGTCATTGATTCATCAAGTCAAGATACATGAATACATGGCTAAGAAGCCACCCTCTTCCCCCCACTATTTGGAAGAGCAAGAGATGTCTCTCACACACCCTCTCCTCTCCTCTATTGCATGAAGACCTCTCCTAGCACTTTGAAATGAATTCCTAATACAAGGCTAATGGAAAGAGGCTCCTACCCCACCAACCATACCTCTACTTATATAAGCCTAGTGGTTGTCCAAAAGACCATCCTACCCCTCACCTACAATACATTACCACCTACCACTAGGGGCACAACCGTCCATCTTTTTCCTTGTCGCCCGAATGCTATCGAGCCCTTCACAACTTTGTTTCGCCTCGATGCAAGCTCCGCGATGGTGACACATGCACCTCCAATCGCTGCCACCAATTTTGAGGCCCAAACTAGGAAACTGCCTTGCACGCTTCTTAAAGCGTGACTTCTTGATCTTGACGCTTGTCACCTTGTCCTGTGATCCTCCTCGTTGGCATGTCTCTCCCGCCTTCGGTCCATTGGAAGCCTCCACTTGCACTGACGCCCAATCACCTTTGAATTGGTCAACCCCATCGTCTTGATCACCACCCATGGTTTTGAGGCTTAACTGTGAAACCGTCCGTGCTTCTTGCCTCTCCACGTGTACGGTATGGATCACCCTTGACTTCACCCGGTCTCCTGATTGTCCAACCCCAAGACTCCTACTTATGCCCGATTCTCTCGCCATTGACCACCAAGTTGACTCCAGTGACCTACACATCATGAGACAAGCAAACACATTTCTCATCTCCTGCAAACTCTCCAACATCTTTACCAACTCCGGTTAGTCAAAACCATGACATGCATAAACTCATGCAATCCCCAGATCCGCATTCAACTCAAACACAAAACTCAACCAATGTCAATTGCTCATCACATATTGCAAACCGTGGCACATATCCACATGGTTTCTCAATCTCCCCCTTGATGAGTACATTGACAACATCAAATGCACAAAGCTTAGATATTTGAAATGTGAAACCGAATAAGCACATCCAAATGGCCAAACCTAAAGAAAAGATGAAAAGTAGCCATCAAGCATAAGAGGGATCACAAAACCAAGAGTTGAAAAAGAAAGCCACTCAAGAATGCAAAGATTGTGAAAAGCGCATGAAAAACGCTCAAGGACATGATATGCTCCCCCTCATCTTGTGGAAAGTCTCATGTAATACAAAATGGATCATTTTAAGGTTTCTTAGCATTATTTGTGCATGACCCAATATTTTCTCCCCCTTTGGCAATGAACTCATCAAAGAAGCAAAAGAACAAGCAAACATGCAATGCATGAAAATGCAAACCTAAGGAGCTTCAACAATAATGCAAACAAGCATTTAACCTTGCTAATCACAGGTATAGAGCTATGAAGTGTAAAAGCAATAGCTCACAATCATAAAAAGATAAAAAATAGATAGCAAGGCATAAACACCAAGAGCCATACATGCTAAGCAAAAAAGATCGACTAGCTTAGATAGAATCAAATTTACTCCCCATGATAAAAGCAACCACCACATGTGTAAGTACTCCCATCCAAGGCAAAACAAGCATCAGGTGAATCATAAGAATCTAGACCGTCTCAATCTCAACCAAGGCAACAAGCATTCGTAGAAAATAAGCTCTACAAATGCTCACATATGCAACAGAGACTCATAAGAAAAGAGAATAGCATTATTCTTATGTGATCCTCATGTATCTTCTAATCTGTGCGAAGGCTTCAAAGTACAATGTTTGGATTTAGCATTTTTATTTTACTTCTAATTCATGCGGAGGGTCGCATGACTGGATACGGCAAACACCCCGAGGCTTCGAAGCACAGTCAACTTATTTTGCAAATTAAAAGCATAAGGATGAGCATGCCTTTGCGGTGAAAGTAACAAACGTTCCCACAATGTTCCATCATGAGCTAAACATTTGCAAAGCCACATCTCACAAACACGAGGTGCCATAGCCAAGATATCTTCTAGACTAGCCTCAATGAAAGTTTTAACAAGGATAAAAGCAATTATACACATTGTGAGCAAGTTTTAGCAAGATTAGATCATAAGGTTCACGAGAAGCTAAGTTTACCTTTAAGATTAGCAAGTTGCTCAAAAGAGTTTATAACAAACCATCTAAAAAATCTAAGCATGAGATATTACTACCACATACACACAACTTAGCTCAATCTCAATCCTAGCAAAGAGAAATGCAAGAAAGCATAAGAATCAAAGCTCATCTACTAATGCATATATTACATATGAGATGCAATGCGAAAAGATATGATACACATATACATGAGAACACCAACTCCCCCTCAAATGATGCCATAAGGATGACAAACACCAAGCTCCCCTCGAAAAAAAGTGAATTGCGAAGCATCTAGGGGCTTGGTAAGGATATTAGCCAATTGGTTTTTGGTGTCAATATATTTGAGCTCAACATCTCCCTTCTCAACATTGTCTCTCAAGAAGTGGAATCACACATTAATGTGTTTGACCTTACCATGTTGGACTGGGTTCTTGGCTAAGCATATGGCACTGGAGTTATCACACATGAGTGGAACACTCTTAAAGGTTAACCCATAGTCTCTTATGGTGGATACAATCCATAGGATTTGAGAGCAGCAGCTAGCAACAGCAACATACTCAGCCTCTATGGTGGATTGGGCTACACTCGACTGCTTACGAGAAGAACAATAGATCAAAGAAGTACCCAAGAAATGGCAAGTACCAGAAGTGCTCTTCCTATCGATTCTACACCCAGCAAAGTCTGCATCCGAATATCCAATGAGATCAAGAGATAAAGATGCAGAGTACTAAAGACCGAACTCAAGGGTGTATTTGAGATACCTGATGATGCGCTTGATAGCCTTGCGATGAGTCGCCCTTGGGGAAGCCTGAAAGCGAGCACAAAGACACATTGCAAAGTGTATGTCGGCCTTGTTGCCGTCGGGTACATGAGGGATTATGCTCCTATACTCCCTTTGGTCCATCGCTTCACATTCTTTGTTAGGGTCAAGTGCTATTGTAGTGGACATTGGTGTTAACAACGGCTTCACATTGACCATGTCGAACTTCTTCAGGATATCCTTCGTGTATTTGGCTTGATGTTTGAAGGTGCATTGCTTGCATTGTGTCGAGACTTGATCTCGACAATAAATTTATAGGGCTACGTCAAGACAAAGAACTACTATAGTCTGTAAAAGATGCCAAGTTATATAGGTTCAGGCCCTCTCGATGAGAGTAAAAACCCTACATCCTGTATTCTGTGGATTGTATTGCTTGTGTTGTATAGTCTCCTCGATGAGGGGGTCCCTGCCACCTTATATATCTGGTCGGTAGGGGGTACATGAAGAGTCCTACTCATAATCTACAAGGATTTACATAGAAAGTCTATCTCTAATTGCCTTGTGCTTCAAGCCAACTCGGTTGGTTTCCTTATTGATGAAGTACCTGGTTGGTTACTAACTTAAACATGTCATCGGATACCCATAAGGCAAGTATCCCACAGTAGCCCTCGAGTGCTTTCTGATTTTGAGTTGTTATTCGTCAAGTGACCTTCAATGTCGATATGAATAGGTCATAAATTAGGAAGACCTCATGACCCAAGTTCCTGATAGATCAGGTGCACCGGTCAGGTGCACCTGATCAAGTGTAGCCCCCGACTATTGTATAATTTGGAGACTAACAAATAATACAAGAGTCTCATAATATTAGCTCTTAACATTTTGTTATGTAATTTCACTCAAATCATCAAACTTGAATAGCTAATTCCTGATCATCAAACTATGCACTCGGTCTGCCAAATATCAATTGTGCCGACCGCCTGTAATAAAGGTAGAGTGGTCTTCACTCTTAGTCGAGTGACCATTTGACCCCCATGACATCTATCATGTGTGGAATCAAAAATTAATTATGACATCAATCATAATTGAGTACTAAACTATAATGATATCAATCATAATATAGTCTTCCCTAAAAATGTCACTCAACTCAATGCAAGTTCAATCTCATGGTATTTATTTACTGACATCAATCAGAAACTTTCCCTTAGAACTTGCTCTCGTATGACCTTCTAGTTCTTTGCTATACGATCATTAAATCATATTGATATAGGAAATATTTTTAAGTGGGTTTGCCACTGCTTCTCATCAAAGAAGCCCCCGAGATTATTGCTCAAGGTAAATTGCTCCAATTCTTCTTAAAGAATAAAGACTTTTATATTTTAATT
This sequence comes from Eleusine coracana subsp. coracana, assembly GCA_032690845.1. NCBI lineage: Eukaryota > Viridiplantae > Streptophyta > Magnoliopsida > Poales > Poaceae > Eleusine > Eleusine coracana. Next base: position 37,483,259 of record CM064428.1, on the reverse strand, counting down.
ATTATCACTTTTAGGCAAAAAAAGCCTGCTACTGTGTGGCCCATCACATTCCATGGGACCCAAAGACCAGGTCGAAAAGACAAAGGTATAAAAGGGGAGGGGAGTGTTGACTCCAAGTCCACGCCGCCATTTGCACACAACGCTTCTTCTTCCTCGCATCTCCTCTGCTCATGCGACTCCTCTGTTCCCAGAGCTAGGGTTAGCTTTTTCTTCATCACCACTACAAACCTTCGTCATCATCAAGCCCCCAAGCTCAAGCTCGAGTTTAGTTCCACCGCTCCTCCTTAGTTCCTGAAGATGGGTCACAAATCGTCCAAGAAAACCGCCGCCACCGAGTCGTCTTCCTCAGAATTGGAGATCCCAGAACAACTTCGGGAGTTCTCCAAGAGTAGCATCACCACCATGGATTTGAACGCGTTGGTGATGGATGGCATCCTCCCGGAGCAAGCCCACATCAACTGGAAGGTACCCAAAGAGACCCGCCCCCTCCCAATCCATAAGCAGATTGTAGTCTTTTGCTCTTTTTTTGAGCATGGATTTGGATTGCCGTGTTGTAGCTTTTTACGCGGGCTCCTGTTCTTCTATGGGTTTGAGCTCGTCAACCTCAATCCCAACTCCATTCTTCATATTGCCATCTTCGTACATTTGTGCGAAGCTTTCCTGGGCGTCCTGCCCCGTTTCACTCTGTTTTGCCACCTTTTTGTCCTCCGACCATTGCCGACCAAGCATAACCAAGTCACCATAGGAGAGCGGGTGTCCAATTGCGCAAGAAGGAGGCATACATCAATGTGCCCCTGAACACCGGGAACAAGAACTTGAGGGATAAGTGGTTTTATTGTGATAACCCTCCTCCTCCTCTTGCTGATTTTTCTGGTGCCATGGCCACTCCCCAACTTTGTTGGTCTGAGAAGCCAGATCCGACCAACCCTCAAGTGGTTGCCCTGCTGGAGAAGATTGCAGGGCTAAAGAGCGAGGGGGTTGATGGCATTACTATAACAAAGAGCTTCATAGTTCGTCGAGTATAGCCTCTGAAGCAGCAGAGTCACCCTGCCTGGATGGATGCCACCGATGATGAAACGAGGGAAGTACCTGATTCGCCGAACTCCATTCTATGTTGGACCACCTCTTAATAGCAAAGGCATACAATGTCGGCACTCTACGAGCCCGAGTAAGCTTTTGGTCGTCTTGAACAATTTTGATGTCTTTTGGAACAATCACGATATGTGATGTCTTGGTGTTTTTGCAGGTTCTGGACACTTTTATGTCACATCCTCTGCTCCCTTCGACCGATACCGAGGGGCTGGATTATGTTGAAAAGCCACGGCAGACTGGTGCTGGGGCCTCAAGCTCATCAGCAAGCGCTCGTCCATTAGGGGATGCTGATGTCATTTCCATCCCATCTCCTGTCAACCTGCCTTCCCCCACCCGATGAGTGAAGCAGACTGCCCATCATCGTAGACAGTATGTGGGGGACCAAGATGATGAAGAGGAAGAGCTCGCTCAAGACGCCGGTCTACCAGCTCCTGCACACTCCAACCGCTCATCAAGCCGGTCGGAGCCCCCGAGCAAAGCGTCGAGTGATGCAGGAGCGGCAAAGAAGTCTGATGAGGTCAGCAAGTCTTCCTAGAAGAGGAAGGAGACTGACTCGTAGACCACTTCTTCAAAGAAGAGAGTCTGCCGAATCAAAATCAAGAAAGCTTCTAGGTTAGCCTCCTTGACCTCTCAATCTTTTACGTACATGGTAAATAACCAAAGTTTAGTATTTAACACCATATTCTGTTATGAACATAGTGGTCGGTCGAGCGATGCTCAAAGTACCCAAGGATTCAAGGACACTCGGTCAAACCCAACTCCTCGTCCGACCGACTTACCTCGACCGATTAGCAAACCATCAGGTACTCCAACCGTGCCAAGGAAGTCTTCCGAAGAAGCAGCTCCTGCATCAAAACCAGAGCCGGCACCCCAGATTGTCAACCCTTCTCCGGTCAGTGCTCCTTCCCCTCTTAATAAAGGCAAGGCAGCATTGGCCAAGGATGCAGTTGGTCGGCCTGAAATGGATGATGTGGAGATAATGTATCAGCACCGAGAGGCCAACAAGGTACATCAATGCCAAGCTTCTTTCTTTTTCTCAGTCTTTATCCTTAACTTAACCATCTTCTCTGTATTTAGAAAATGTATGCTCTTGTGGAAAGGAAACATGCCAGGGTTGAATACCTCAAAGCTGAGACCTTTGGTATGTCTTAGATTTCTTTTGTATTCAATACTTTATTCAAGATATTGACTTGTTGTTGGTGTTTTGCTAGTTACCAGTGAATATCTCTCCCTGGCCAAAAAGCAGATTGACATGCTGCACACCGACCACAAAGAGATGACCAAAGCTTTGGAGCAGAGTCGTGCTGATGTTTCCAGTAAGGTCGCATACCAATCTTTTACATACTCTTTAATCAATCTATCACTAAACATTTGATATATGCCTTTGGCTCATGACCAAAAAGTTGTCGACCTAGAGAAGTTAACTTCCAATCAGCAGAGATTCTTAGATGCTCTGAATACTGAGAAGGAAGACCTCTCTAAGTCAATTGGAGAGCAAAACACCGAGATCGCTTGAGAAACCATGTGGATATGTGCCATGGTTTGCAATATATGTGATGAGTAATTGACTTGAGCGGACTTGTGTTTGAGTTGAAATGCAGGAATCCGGAGATTGCATGAGTTTGTGCATGTCATGATTTTGACTAACCGGAGTTGGTGGAAGCATTGGTGATATTGCAGGAGTTGAGAAATATGTTTGCTTGTCTCATGATGTGTAGGTCACTGGAGTCGACTTGACGGTCAACGATGAGAGGATCGGGCACAAGTTGGGGACTTGGGGCCGGACAATCGGGATGTCGGGTGAAGTCAAGGGTGATCCACACAGTACACGTGGAGAGGCAAGAAGCACAGACGGTTTTGTGGTTGAGCCTCAAAACTGTGGGTGTGATGAAGACGGCATGTTGACCAAACCAAGGTGAACGGGATGCCGGTACAAGTGACAAGGGGGCCTGATGGACAGGGACTGGGAGAGACTTTCTGGTGGTCAGGATTGCAGGACAAGGTGACACGTGTCAACATCAAGAAGTCACGCTTTGAGAAGCATGCAAGGCGGTTTCCCGGTTTGGGCGTCAAAACCGATGGCGATGGTTGGTGGTGCATGTGGCACCATCATGGAGCATGCTTTGAGAGGAAGCAAAGACGTGAAGCGTCCGATGGCATTCGGGCGATGAGGCAAAAGATGGACGGTTATGCCCCAAGTGGTAGGAGGGTGTGTTATGTAGGTCAAGGGTAGAATGGTCATGTGGACAATAGACCCTAGGCCAATATAAGTAGAGGTAAGGCTACTGGAAGAGGTGTTATCTTCCCATTAGCCTTGTGTTAGGACTTCATTCAAAAACCTTGTATCTATAGATCTTGTAAGGATGTTTCCATGACATGAGATTTATTTTCGTGCTCAAGATTTTCCTCTCTCCCTAAATCCCGAATTTCTCCTTTTCCCTATTTTTGGAGCTATTTTTGTGGGAATTTTCAATCTCCTTTTTGGATGAGTTTTTGGGGCAGATTTCTTGAGAAACTTGTTGCTATGATGAGCTAGAACAATCCTTCATAGGTCCTTGACCGAATCCATAGCTCTAGCACCTTCAATTTGAAGGATTTCTCAAGTTTCCCCTTTCTGGTGTTCTTGGCACAAGATCTGAAATTCATGATGATTTCTTGTGCCAATTGAGTTGATGTTCTTGGATTAGGGTTGTGATGTGCTAAGGATTCACTGATCCAAAAATCACATCATTTGGAGATCGTTTGATTAGGATTTGGAGAAGATTTGACAAAAATCCCAAAAGTTTTTGTTGTTCTATCGGGGTCGATCAGCACTGCCGACAACCAGGACCGGCACTGCCGGTGGGTTGCAAAACCCCACACAGGCACTGCCGATGGGTTTCACCGGCACTGCCGATGGGGCCAACTGGCACTGCCGATGGCCATGATTGGCACTGCCGGTGGTGGACCAGTGAGGTCAGGTTTTGAGTCTCTTGATCATATTGAGTCCTTGCTGTTCATTGGTGTTTCCGCTGTGTTTCTTTGCTAAGGTTGATCACTCCTAAGGCTAGTACATCACGAGTTGGTGTGTGTAGTCTTAGTGATCACTTTGGAAGTTGACTTGGGTTGGTTTTGGGATATAGGCCATGTTCTCTTGGAGAATTTTGATTGGCTCCCATTCACTCCCCCCCCCCTCTGGTCACCTTCTCGGTCCTTTAATTGGTATCAGAGACGGTTTGATCACTAGTTGACCTTCCCCTACTGGAAGTCGTGGACCAAGGCTTATCTCCTGAGTCAAGGACGTGCTATCTCAGACATCATCGAGCAAGAATACAACATACCTGCCGACCTCAACACTGCTTCTACAAATGAGTTGAACAGGTATGAACACAACTCCAAAGCTGTCAACATCCTGCTCTCTGCACTTGGTAGAAGTGAACATGATCGCGTTGCACACCTTGACACTGCTCATGCTATTTGGGTTCAGCTTTTCATGTACCATGAGGGTACCAATCAAATCAAGTCTATGCGTAAGGATTCCTACTATAGATAGTACTAAACATTTGCACAAAAACCTGGCGAGTCACTAGATGACACCTTTTTTAGGTTTGAGGCAATTGTGTGCAACTTGCGGGCTTGTCGTAACCTTGTGTACAATGACAATGATAGAGCTAAGCAACTGCTGTACTCACTTGATGAAAATGGTGGGGGGGTTAAAATTGCTGCTCTAGAAGAAACTGCTGACCTTAACACCTTGAACTATGAGCAACTGTATAGCAAGCTGAAATCTCATGAACTATCTAGGAAATCTCATCCTAATCTTGCTATTCCTGCTTCTAGCATGGCTTTGCTTTCTAGCTCTCAGAAGGGTAGTCACAGTGATGCTTCTTATGGAACTAACCCCTCACTTGACAAGTCTTCTTTGGAGTTTGCTCTATCTTCTCTTGTTGCAGCTTTCGATGAACAGATGGAGTGCATCCCTGATAAGGAGCTGTCTTTGCTCACAAGGAAGTTTAGGAGGTTCTACAACAACCGGAAGGAGAGAAGAGGAGGTGGTTCAAGAACCTGCTTCGAGTACGGTGACCCGGGACACTTCATTGCTGAATGTCCCAAGAAGAGGAACAACAACACTGAAGACTTCAAGCAGAAGAAGAACCGCTTCTACATGAAGGGCAAGAACTCCAAGAAGTTCGCCAAGTCCATTGCACGTGCCTGCGTTGCCGCCTTGAGTGATGTCGACCTCACATCAAGCGAAGGCCTTACAAGCTCAGAGGAGGAGGTGGAAAAGCCACGTGTCAAGAGGAAGGATGACTTCACCGGGCTTTGCTTCATGGAAAAGAACGACCACAACACCGACTCTGAATCCGACTCCAACACAAGCGAGGTACCTCCCACTCTTGATGAGCTCTCTTCTGAACTTGATCATTTGCACGATGTTCTACTCTTGCAAGATGATAAGCTTTGCAGTGCTTTTCGTGAGAGTACAGAGCTTAAGTCTAAGTTGGAGAGTGCTGATTTTGAAATTGCTTCGCTTAGGTCTAAGCTTGCTAAAGATGACATGGTTGTAGAGTGTGAGTCTTGTCCAGTTGTGATGAATGATCTAAGTCAGAGGGAGAGTGTGCATGCTCAAGTTGCTAGTCAGCTTGAGAGTGCCCTCAAGGAGCTTGATGAAGTCAAGGTTAGAACAACTCTTTTGGGTGCATGTCAGAAATGCCCCAAGCTCACAAATGAGTCGGAAGCTCAAACCCTCAAATATCAAAGAACTTGTGGGACATATATACCCGGGATACTTAACCACTCGGTTAACTGGCCGAGTGGGCCGGGGGCTCGGGTATGGTGTATTCGACCCAGAAGATATTTATTTAGATGTTTGTTTGAGTAAGCAGCAAGTTAGGTTAGCAGATATGTTGGATAGATAGAATTTGTTGTAACCGACTAAAAGATTACCATGTAAATCCCTGCCCTTCGGATATATAAGGAGGGCAGGGGGCCTTCGGAAAATGGCAGACTCGCATTGGAACCCTAATTCTAGTGCGAACCTTAGCAACACAGAAACACCAAATAGGACATAGGGTTATTATCCCTCGGGAGGCCCGAACCTGTATAAACCTTGCGTCTTGTGTCCATCGATCTTTCATACTCATACGCATACCTAGATCTACTATCAAGAATATCTCTCGACAGTTGGCACGCCAGGTAGGGACAGCGTTGAGTGTAGCTTTGTCGAAATCGATGACTTTCATCGACATCAAGTTTTGCCCGGGAGACAAGATCTGCTTTGGCGCCGTCAGCCTCGTCGCTGATCAGCACGGGAACCTTGTCAAGCAAGAACGCGTGGCCCGCTCGGTCGCTGCCACGGCCGATCAGAGCGATCCGGCCACCTGATTCCCGCTTGGCCTCGACAACGCGACAACAGCTTTCCAGGCGGAAACCCTCTCGGGCGGCAACTCCACGTCGCCCACAATGCCCCGATCAACAACCTTGGTCGACTCGGATTACACTACGGTTGATCTCCCGGCTCATCACACGGATCTCGGATGAAGATCCCAAATTTTTCAATGAATCTAGATTCGTTGCAACAATCGGCCTTGAAAGCGAGTCACTCTTGGACTTGATTGAAGGGCCGAGTGATTCAGAGAGTTGTTCCTCGGACTTCCATGAGGTATTCATGGTGGCACCTACTGACCAGGGGCGAGCTGACGGCGAAACATCGGCGGAGGCTGCTGCACGCGGTACCGCGCTACGCGTAGACGGACATGAAACATACCTTGAAGATGATGATCCAGATGCCACCACTCCTCCACTCCGCAGACCAGATGCCCAGCAGAGGCCCCGCATTGTAAGAAACCTAGACATGGGTGACCTCACCTTAAAGCTTGATGGTGAAGATGTCTTTAAAACCCCACAACACAACATCACAGCCGCGACGACCCTCCTACAAACAATAGAGCCCTTGCTCCAAGACTCCCCAGAGTTGACACCTCAGGACAACCAATTAAAAGCGCACATCAGGGTCGCGGCTGTACTGGAGATGCATGTGGCACGGTCAACGTCGAGTAAGTCAGTTTCTGGGGCCGCCAGTTCGGTACCCAGGGAAGATAGAAGAGACCGACAGCACTCCAACTGGGAGGCAACCCCGCCTGCTGTCCCAGACGCAGGCCCATTGTAGAGTACCATGATCGGCATCCGAGCGCCGACCTGCGCAATGGCATACCACCACGTGATGCGCGGGTCCGACTGGACAACAGATACCAGGAGCGTGACAACGCGGTCCACCGAGAGTACGAAGATGAATGGCGCCGGCGTGGTTACGTTGACTACAAACATGACAACAGGCGGCAGCCGCATAGAGACGACCATTACCGTGATCAATGGGACGAGGGCCGTCGTGATGATAGATCTCGCCGAGAAGCTGGTCATGAACAAGAACGGACCCCGGTCACCGATGATTATGACGAGGTGGCTGGCATTCGAGCCTTCACTCGGGAGCTTTGAACCGTCAGCTGGCCGATCGGCTTCAAGCCAGTTGGCATCGAGAAGTATGACGGCAAGACGGATCCGCGCGACTGGCTTCATGTCTATTCGACAGCCATACGAGCTCTCAGCGGTGACAGTTTTTTCATGGCCAACTACCTGCATGGTTGCCTAGCCCCAGCGGCAAGAACTTGGCTCACTAATCTGCCCGACAACTCTATCAGCTCCTAGGCAGATCTCTGTTGGCAGTTTGTTGCCAACTTTCAAGCCACCTTTGACAGGCCAGGGAATCACTGGGAACTCGGTCGGATCAAGCAGCGGGACCGGGAGCCACTTCGAGAGTACACCCAACGCTTCTACCGAGTGAAAAATACCATCCTTAACGTCTCGGATGCTCAAGTTGTCGCCGCTTTCCAAGGAGGACTCCATGACAATGATCTGATAAAAAAGATTAGGAGGTTGGATGCTACCGGCGGACTGTCAGCCAAAGAACTGTTCACTACAAATATGCTTCTAGCAATTTGGCTCTGTTCCAAGTTCGCCAGTACAAGGAGGCGACCCCAAGGAACCAGTCGGGTCCGTCCGATTACGGCAAGGACGATGACAGGAAGCGCAAGCAAGACCGAACGGTGGCCAACACCGAGCGCTCGACCAGGAGGAAACCAGTCACTCAGGATGACTTCGACAAGATGCTCGATGGCCCTTGCCTGCTACATGATGGAGCCCACAAAGCCAGGGAGTGCTTCAAGCTAAAAAACTTCGCCCATCTTGCCTTGAAGGTCTGCAAAGAACGTCCCTGGGTCCCCAAGGGTGGCAAGAAGGATTCGGATAAGGATAACCAAGATGAGGACAAGGAGGACTTCCAAGACCCCGAATGCGAGGTCAATTACATCTGTGGCTGGTCTACGGCAGACTTGAAGCGCCAGCAGAAGATCCTTTACAGAGAAGTCCACTCGGTCTCACCAGCAGTCCCTCAGTATCTACGATGGTCAGAGGTCCCAATTACCTTTGATAGATCGGACCATCCGGATCACATCCCTCGGCCTGGGAAATATCCCTTAGTACTAACGCCGACTGTTAACCGAGTTCGACTAAATCGGGTACTGGTAGATGGCGGTAGCAATTTGGACATCCTTTTTGTAAAAACCTTCAAGGAGCTCGGCATACCTTTGACCGACCTCAAGCCAAGCTGATCGCCGTTTCACGGCATGATCCCAGGCATGCAAACTGTCCCTCTGGGGCAAATCACTCTGCCTGTGACTTTTGGCACTCGGGAGAACTACACGACGGAGCGCATCACCTTCGACGTTGCCGACCTCGACTCTACATACGACGCCATTATAGGGCGGCTGCCATCACCAAGTTCATGGTGGTACCTCATTATCCTTATATGATGATGAAGCTGCCAGGACCAAACGGAGTCATCTCACTCCACTCGGATGTGCGAACATCATACGACTGTGACAACGGCAGTTGCAAGTTGACCGAGAAGATAGTAGCGGCATCAGAGCTGGCCGAGTTGAAGGAAGCGATCACAACAGTTGAGGAGGCCACGCTTGACCCTACCCCCAGGAAGGCACTGAAGACTATGGCACAGGCAGACGCCGTGGAGTCCAAGAAGATTAGCCTAGATGATAGTGATGTATCCAAGACCACCAATATCGGGGTCAATCTAGGTGACAAATAGGAAAGCGCGCTCATCCTTTTTCTTAGAAATAATAAAGACATATTTGCATGGAAACCTTCAGATATGCGAGGTGTTCCAAGGGAAAAGGCTGAGCACAAACTACACGTTCGTGAAAATGCCAAGCCGGTAAGGCAACAGCTTAGACCATTCTCGCAGGACCGAAAGGATGCGATTAGGAAAGAAATCGGCCGACTGCTGGCAGCCGGTTTTATTAAAGAAGTTTTCCACCCCGACTGGTTGGCCAACCTAGTTCTGGTGCGGAAGAAAAATAAGGAGTGGCGGATGTGCGTGGACTATACCGGTCTTAATCAAGCCTGTCCGAAAGATCCGTTCACCTTCCCACGTATTGATCAAGTGGTCGATTCGACGGCTCGATGCGTTTTGTTGTGCTTCTTAGATGCCTATTCAGGGTACCATCAGATTCCCTTAAACCAATTCGACCAGCTTAAAACCTCGTTCATCACGCCGTTCGGAGCCTTTTGTTACACAATAATGCCCTTTGGCCTGAAAAACGCTGGTGCCACCTACCAGTGGACTATGCAGCTAAAGGACCGAGAAGGCGACCAGAGGGGGGGTGAATGGGAGCCAAATAAAATTCTCCAGGAGAACTTGGCCTATATCCCAAAAACAACCCAAGCCAACCTCCAAATTGATCAGCAAGACTACACACACCAACTTGTGGTGTACTAGCCCTAGGAGTGATCAACCACACAAAAGAAACACAGCAAAAACAAAAAGGGAAGAAGCAATCCTCAACAATTCAGAACTGAACTCCCATCGGCAGTGCTGATCCCTGCCATCGGCAGTGCCGGTGGGCATCGGCAGTGCCGGTCACGCCTATCGGCAGTGCCGGTGCGTGTCATCGGCAGTGTCGGTCCCACCTATCGGCAGTTCCGATGCAGGATGCTATCGTACTGGAACCTACAGACTGGACCAATCGGTAGTGCCGGTCCTCATCATTGGCAGTGCCGGTCGACCCCCGACAGAACAGAAAATCTCTCGGGATCTTCTCAAATCTTCTCCAAAACTCAATCAAACGAACTCCAAATGATGCGATTTTTGGACCAGTGAATCCTCATCACACCACAACCCTTATCCTAGGAGATCTACTCAATTGGCTCAAGTAATCATCACGAATTTCATATCTCATGCCAAGAACACCAAAAAGGGGAAACTTGAGAAATCCTTCAAATCGAAGGTGCTAGAGCCAATAATTCCATCAAGGATCAATAGAGGATTATCCTAGCTCATCCTAGCAACAAATTTCTCAAGAAATCCGGGCCAAAAACTCATCCAAAAGTGAGATCGAAAATCTCCATGAAAATGCTTCCAAAAATAAGAAAAAGGGAATTTCGGGATTCAAGTGAAGAGGAAAATCTGAGCACGAAAATACTTCTCATATCATAGAAAGGTGCTTACAAGATCTATACGTACAAGGCTAGGAAGCCACCCTCTTCCTCCCACTATTTGGAAGAGCAAGAGATGTCTCTCACACACCCACTACTCTCCTCTCAAACATGAAGTCCTCTCCTAGCACTTTGAATAGAGTCCTAACACAAGGCTAATAGGAAGAGAGGCACCTCTCCCACTAGCCACACCTCTCCTTATATAGGCCTAGGGTCTATTGTCCACATGACCACTCTACCCTTCACCTACATAACACACCCACCTACCACCGGGGACATAACCGTCCATCTTTTTCCTCATCGCCCAAATGCCATCGGACGCTTCACGTCTTTGCTTCATCTCAAAGCAAGCTCCATGATGGTGCCACGTGCACCACCAACCACCACCACCGGTTTTGAGGCCCAAACCGGGAAACCACCTTGCACGCTTCTCAAAGCATGACTTCTTGATGTTGACACGTGTCACCTTGACCCGCGATCCTGACCACCGGCAAGTCTCTCCCAGTCCCTGTCCATCGGGCCCCCTTGTCACTTGCACCGGCATCCCGTTCGCCTTGACTTGGTCAACACGCCGTCTTCATCACCACCACGGTTTTGAAGCTCAACCACGAAACCGTTCCTGCTTCTTGCCTCTCCACGTGTACGGTGTGGATCACCCTTGACTTCACCCGGCATCCCGATCGTCTGGCCCCAAGTCCCCTACTTGTGCCCGATCCTCTCGCCGTTGACCGCCAAGTCGACTCTAGCGACCTACACATCATGAGACAAGCAAACACATTTTCCATCTCCTGCAACATCACCACTATCTCCACCAAATCCGGTTAGTCATAACCATGATATGCAAACCCATGCAATCCCTGGATTCCCGCATTTCAACTCAAACACCAAATCCGCTCAAGTCAATTACTCATCACAAATATAGCAAACCATGGCACGTATCCATATTGTTTTTCAATCTCCCCCTTGATGAGTACATTGACAACACCAAATGCACAAAGATTAGAGATTGAAATGTGAAACCGAATAAGCACATCCAAATGGCCAAACCCAAAGAAAAGGTGAAAACAAGCCATCTAGCAAGTAGGGATCACAAAACCAAGAGTTGGCAAAGAAAGCGACTTGAGATGCAAAGAATGTGAAAAATGCCAGAAACCGCTCAAGATCATGATATGTTCCCCGTCAAGTTGTGGTAGGTCTCAAGTAGTGCAAAATGGATCATATTAGTTTCTTAGCATTATTTGTGCATGACCCCAAAATTTTCTCCCTCTTTGGCAATGAACTCATCAAAGAGGCAAAAGAACAAGCAAACATGCAATGCATGAAAGTGCAAACCTAAGGAGCTTCAACAATTATGCAAACAAGCATTTAACTTTGCTAACCATAACCATAGTGCCATGAAGTGTAAAGGCAATAGCTCCCAATCATGCAAAGATCAAAAATAGATAGCAAGGCATAAACACCATGAGCTATACAGGCTAAGCAGAAAGATTGACTAGCTTAGATAGAATCAAATTTTGCTTATCATGAGAAAATCTGCCACCACATGTGTAAGTACTCTCATCCAAGGCAAAACAAGCACCAAGTGAATCATAGGAATCTAGCCAGGTTCAATCTCAACAAGGGCAACAAGCACTCGCAAAAAATGAGCTCTACAAACGCTCACATATGAAACAGAGACTCAGTTGATCAAGTGATTATAGTTTATCCTCATGTGTCCTCTTATCCATACGGAGGGTCACACGACTAGGTACGACAAACACCCCGAGGCTTCAAGTCACAATGTTTGGATGTAGCATTATTGAGTAGTTCTTGATCAAAGCACTTAGTAGATTTTTCAAGATTATGCACAAGACAAAAGAGCATGCCTTTGCGGCAAAAGGAACACACATTCCCGCAATGTTTCATCATGAGCTAAACATTTGCAAAGCCTTCCATTTCGCAAACACAAGGTGCCAAAGCCAAGACATCCTCTAGACTAGCCTCAGTGCAAGTTTCAACAAGGATAAAAGCAATTATACACATGGTGAGCAAGTTTTAGCAAGATTAGATCATAAGGTTCACAAGAAGCTCAGTTTACCTTTAAGATTAGCAAGTTGCTCACATGAGTTCATAACAGGCCATCTAGAAAATCTAAGCATAAGAGATTACCATCACATCCACACAACTTAGCTCAAGCTCAATCATAGCAAGGAGAAATGCAAGGAAGCATAAGAATCAAAGCTCATCTACCAATGCATATATTACATATGAGATGCAATGCGAAAATGGTAAGATACATATATACAAGAGAAAACCAACTCCCCCTCAAATGATGCCATAGGGATGACAAACACCAAGTTCCCCCCGAAGAAACGCATGTCTTGAAGCATCTAGAGGATTGGTGAGGATATCAGCTAGTTGGTTTTTGGTATCAATGTATTGGAGCTCAACATCCCCCTTCTCAACATTGTCTCTCAGGAAGTGGAATCGCACATTGATGTGTTTGACCTTACCATGTTGGACTGGGTTTTTGGCTAAGCATATGACACTGGAGTTATCACACATGAGTGGAACACCCTTAAAAGTCAACCCATAATCTCTCATGGTAGATACAATCCATAGGATTTGTGAGCAGCAGCTAGCAGCAGCTACATACTCAACCTCTGTGGTGGATTGGGCAACACTCGACTGCTTACGAGAAGACCAACAGATCAAAGAAGTACCCAATAAATGGCAAGTACCAGAAGTGCTCTTCCTATCAATTCTACACCCAGCAAAGTCCGCATCCGAATACCCAATGAGATCAAGAGGTGAAGATGCAGAGTAACAAAGACCGAAATCAAAGGTGTATTTGAGATACCTGAAGATGCGCTTGACAGCCTTGCGATGAGTCACCCTTGGGGAAGCTTGAAAGCGAGCACAAAGATACACCGCAAAGTGTATGTCGGGTCTTGTCACTATCAGGTACAAGAGGGAGCCAATCATGCTCCTGTACTCCCTTTGATCCACCGCTTCACAGTCTTCATCAGGGTCAAGAGCCATTGTAGTGGACATTGGTGTAGACAACGACTTCACAATGACCATGTCGAACTTCTTCAGGAGATCCTTCGTGTACTTGGCTTGATGTATGAAAGTGCCTTGCTTGCACTGCTTGATTTGAAGTCCAAGAAAGAAAGTGAGCTCTTCCATCATCGACATCTGAAATTCACTCTCCATAGCTTCCTGAAACCTGGACACAAGAGCATGAGAGGAACCACCAAAGATGATATCATCCACGTAAATTTGAACCATTAGAATGTCATTGCCATGCTTGAGAGTGAACAAGGTTTTATCAACACACCCCATGACATACCCACGCTCTAGCAAGAAGGTCTTAAGCCTAGCATACCATGCCCTAGGTGCTTGCTTTAGCCCGTACAAAGCCTTCTAAAGCTTGTACACACGGTTTGGGTATTTGTGGTGCTCAAAGCCAGGAGGTTGCCTCACATACACTTCTTTCTCTATGAAACCATTTAGGAAAGCACTCTTGACATCCATTTGATAAAGTCTAATGCCCTTGGAGGTAGCAAATGCAAGCAAGATCCTAATGGCTTCTATGCGAGCAACAGGAGCAAAGGTTTCACCATAATCTAAGCCCTCCACTTGTCTAAAACCTTGAGCAACTAGCCTAGCCTTGTTTCTCACAACCTCACCATCCCCCCCATGTTTGTTTTTGAACACCCACTTGGTTTCTATGACATTGACATTTTTGGAAAGCTCTACAAGGGTCCAGACTTTGTTTCTCTCAAAGTTTTGCAACTCCTCATGCATGGCATTAACCCAATGTTCATCAGATAGTGCGTGTCCAACATCCTGGGGTTCAAAGGTTACAACAAAGAGAGAATTGGTAAAGCAAGCAAGATGTGCAGACCTTGACCTTGTTGTCCTCTCATAGAGATTACCGATCATCTATTGAGGTGGATGTTGACGCTGAATGTGGTGAAGAGCCTCTCTCTCAGAGTGTACCTTCCCCTCAACCACAGCTGGAGCTTGCTCGATAGCTGCTGAAGTCGATGTAGAAGCTTCTGGACCCTCTGCTGGAGTAGTGGTAGCAGCAGGAACAAGCTCGGATGTGGGATGGAATGACTCATCATCATCATCATCCAAGCCCTATAGGTCCTCTTCTACAAAGATGCTCTCCTTCATCTCCTTGTCACCTGCAGACTCAGTCACATTCCTTGCACAAGAGTTTGATTCATCAAGGTTACATCACAGGATTCTACGATGGTGTTAGTCTCTAAATTCAAAACTCTATAGGGATGACCATGAAGAGAGTATCCAAGAAAGATTCCATCAGAAGACCATGACTCAAACTTATCAAGATTGCCACACTTGAGAATAAAGCACTTGCAACCAGAGGCACACAAATGAGAAACTGAGGGCTTTCTCCCAAAATGCAGCTCATAAGAAGTCACATTAAGAATTGAGCACAAGAAAATCCGATTGGAAACATAGCATGCAGTGCTAATGGCCTCAACCCAGAACCGCCTCGGAGTCCTATGCTCATCGAGCATCGTCCGGGCCATCTCCACTTAGGTTCTGTTCTTTCTTTCAACCACACCGTTCTGCTAGGGAACCCGAGGTGCTGAAAACTGATGCTCAATACCATGCTCAAGACAAAAAGCATCAAAGGAGGAGTTCTTGAACTCGGTGCCATTATCACTACGAATTGCTCGTAATGCACCAGGGAGTTCCTTGTACAACCTCAAAGCTAAGCTCCGAAAGTGATGAAACACTTCATCCTTGCTCTTAAGAAAGTAGACCCAAGAGTAGCGAGAGTAGTCATCAACAATCACAAGAACATACCACTTCCCACCCGCCAAACGAACCCGAGAAGGACCAACAGTGTCCATATGAAGCAATTCTACGGGGCGTTCAGTCATCACCAAAATTGATTGGTGGATGAGAAGCGGCAATCATTTTCCTATGACGACAAGGAGCACAAACCAAATCCTTATCAAATTTGAGCTTAGGCAATCCTCGGATCAAACCTAGGCCACTCAAGCGACATAACAAGTCAAAGCTCATGTGACCCAGTCTCCTATGCCATTTCCAGAGCTCAGAAGAAGATTGAGCAAACAAGCACTTGTGAGAACCAGGAGAACCAGCAAAATCAGCCTAAAAAACTCTGCCAATGCGAGAAATCCCACAAACCAAGGAACCACTCGAATCAAGAACACAAGAAGCATTCGACTTAAAACACACTTCCAAATCAACATCAAGAAGCTGAGAGACAGAGAGGAGATTGTACTTGAGAAACTCAACCAAACAAACATCATTGAGAGTGAAGTTCTCATTTACCTTTACCGCGCCCCTTCCCTTCACTCTTTCTCTCTTGTCATCTCCAAAGGTCACATACTCCCGACGCTTCAAGGGAGTGAGGCTGGAGAACCACTTTGCATTTTTGGTCATGTGGCGCGAACACCCGGAATCCATCAACCACTTGTTCTCTAAGCCTCCACCTGCTGCCTATAAAGAACGAGAAGTGAAAGTCGATGGCTCAGTGCTGGGGTTAGTCAAAAAGCCTCTATTTCGTGAATCAAAGCCATATGAGGAATGACCCTGTCCATGATAGGCACGAGAAAAAAAGCAAGGCTGAAAGTCAACAAAATCATCATAAAAAGCATCCCTAGTCAACTCAGCTTGCTTCCTCTCAATCCTCTTACGCCTAAAACAGAATTCATCCAAGTGGCCCTTGCGACCACAAAACATGCAAATGTAGACACCCTTAGGATTAGGCTTGGCTTGCATTGCAGGTTTGGGTTTTGGCTTGGGTGGATAGTATGTGTCACTGGGTTTGATGGTGTTTTCTTCATCCTTGTAGCTGGAGCTAGGTACAAATTGACCCACATTCTCACTCTCCTTGTCACAGCTCTCAAATCCCAAACCCCAGTTATAGGTTGATCTAGAAGCACTCTCCTTCACTCTTGCCAAATCACTCTCAATCTTCTCTTCACTCACTAGGGTTCTCTAGAGCCTATACACAAGATAGTCATTTTCCTGGACTAGGGCTTTGTTTTCGTCCCTAGTGATTACAAGCTTGTCCTTAAGAGAGACACACACCTCACAAGGTGATGGAAGGACCTTAGAGCGAGTCTCATGAAGCAACTTGGACTCAAGCTGTTTGACTTTGAGGGACTGAGCTTCCAACTCATCTGTGAGTTTGGGACACTTCTGACATGTACCCAAAAGAGTTAGTCTAGCTTTGAACTCATCAAGCTCCTTGAGGGCACTCTCAAGCTGACTGGCAACTTGAGCATGCACACTCTCCCTCTGTGCAAGATCACTCATCACAACTTGACAAGACTCACACTCTACAACCATGTCATCCTTAGCAAGCTTAGACCTAAGCGAAGCAATTTCAAAATCAGCTCTCCAACTTAGACTTAAGCTCTCTACTCTCACGAACAGCACTGCGAAGCTTATCATCTTGCAAAAGTAGAACATTGCACAAATGATCAAGTTCAGAAGAGAGCTTATCAAGAGTGGGAGGTACCTCGCTTGTGTCGGAGTCGGATCCAGAGTTGGTGTCGTGGTCGTTCTTTGCCATAAAGCAAAGCCCGATGAAGTCATCCTTCCTCTTGACTCGTGGCTTTTCAACCTCCTCCTCTGAGCTTGTAAGGCCTTCGCTTGATGTGAGGTCGACATCGCTCAAGGCGGCAACACAGGCGTGTGCAATGGCCTTGGTGAACTTCTTGGAGTTCTTGCCCTTCTTGTAGAAGCGGTTCTTCTTCTGCTTGAAGTCTTCATTGTTGTTGTCGCGGTACCCGGCCTTCTTCTTCTTCTTGGGACAATCAGCGATGAAGTGTTCCGGGTCACCGCACTCGAAGCAGGTTCCTGAACCACCTCCTCTTCTCTCCTTCCGGTTGTTGTAGAACCTCCTGAACTTCCTTGTGAGCAAGGACAGCTCCTCGTCAAGAATGCACTCCATCTCTTCATCGAAATCTGCAATGAGAAGACAAAGCAAACTCCAAGGAAGACTTGTCAAGTGAGGGGTTCGTTCCATAAGAAGCATCACTGTGACTAACCTTCTAAGAGCTACAAAGCAAAGCCATGCTAGAAGCAGGAATAGCAAGATTAGGACGAGATTTCCTAAACGGTTTATGAGATTTCAGCTTGCTATACAGTTGCTCACAGTTTAAGGTGTTGGAGTCAGTAGTTTCTTCTAGAGCAGCAATTTTAACCCCCCAAACATTTTCATCAAGTGAATACAGCAGTTGCTTAGCTCTATCATTGTCATTGTACACAAGGGTACCACAAGCCCGCAAGTTGCACACAATTGTCTCAAACTTACAAAAAGTGTCATCTAGTGACTCGCCCAGTTTTTGAGCAAAGGTTTGGTACTGTCTATTATAAGAATCCTTACGCATAGACTTGACCTGGTTGGTACCCTCATGGTAAGTGCAGAGCTTAACCCAAATAGCATGAGCAGTATCAAGGTATGCAACTCTATCATGTTCACTCCTACCAAGTGTAGAGAGCAGAATGATGAGGACATCACCATGCTGGATATGCGCATATCATGGCCTTCCCCAAGTTACAAGTCATCACCAACTCGGTCGCCACATTCGTCTAAGATTCAGCCGACACCCCTTCACGGTTTTGATGATATCTTCCACATCCGACGTCCAAACGAGACATTCTTTGATGCGTTGGAAAGGGGACGATGATGCCGTCATTTTGGTTCTAGTCCTAGCTCCAGAAGGGTCGTGAGTCATAATATGTGACCATGACAAGGTGTTGTGCCACCTATTTTGGGCCAACTTGGCCATGTATCATGTCGGGCCTTAAGCCCATGTTGTGGGCGCCCCCCCTGGTCGCCCCCAACCCTAGGATGTCTTTGTTTCCTACATAAACTCAGTAGCCGCCGTCTTTTAGTTTGGGGTTTTGTTTAGTTCAGTTTTCCAGAGAGAAACTTGATCGAATTATTGTAACTGTGGCGACAAGTCCTTTTACAGTAATCCAGGGGCCCTGTTCTTGTTCCACACCACTGTGGCGATTAGTCCTTTTGTGTTCAGAGCTTGAACCTTTTCTTGTGATTCGCTTCATCCATATTTGCAATTTCAGATTGCGTGTTTATCCTCTCTTGCTTGTGTTCTCCATTTCGCTTGCAGGAACAATCAAGTTGTGCTTGGTGTAACGGTTGCGGGGTTGGATCATGCCTGATTCAAGCCGGGTCGTCGACGCCGAGTTCCCCAAATTCGATTTTATCCCCTTACCACTCAGAAGATCGGGCCATATCTATATCAAGTGGTATCAGATTCCTAGGTTCCCCGTGAGGTATTATCGTGTTCTTCCCTTTAGATTCGTTTGTGTTCATCACCTTTTTGTCCACGAAAAAGCCTAGAAAAAAAATTTCCCCACCATCCCAGACATTGTTTAGCCTTTGCATAATTTAATTTCAGAGTCCATAGTGTTGAGTTTGTGTCCTAGTCGAGTTCAGTTGCTGGTTTGAATTTGTGTTTCGATTCGGTTTGTGTTTTGATGTCCACTGCACACCACCATCACCATCGTGTTTTCCATTGGATTCACCATCGTGTCACCCACCCACCACACCCACAATCTGTTGCCAACAAAAAAACCCTACCCGATTCTGTTTCTCCCCCCCTCCCCCCTGAAACCCTATCTTGACATACCTTCGGTAAAACAGGTACAACTTTTCGCTCATTGCTCCGATTGGGCTGAAATTTTTATAGCGGATTCTTGACTCAAAGTTGAGGCGACCCACACTAGGCTCTGCCCTGTGTGCCCTCGTCAATAAATTCAACAAACATCGGGAAAAATAGAAAAAAAATTGTGAAGTCAAAAATAGCGCTTTCGGTGAAACTTTGAGATTTTGCCTACCCTTTGTTTTCCCTCTATTTGAGTTGAAACTTCTTGTGGTTCCTTCCTTTGTGTTCCTCTATCACAGAAAAATAGTGGAAAAATCATACAGAAAAATCAAGATTTTGATTTGCACCCCCCCCCCCCTAAAATTCTAAGTCTGTGAAGTCTGTTTTGTTCATTGCTGCCTTTGCCATTGTTCTTTGCCATTGTTCTTGCTGTCACAACTGTTTTTGGAACACAATTCTTTTGCCAGCAATTAGGACACTGCTTTGGACATTTATTCAGTGCTACTATCTGTTATTAAATTGTGTTCCATTGACATACATATTAGCCTTCCAAGCTATACATATTGCAGCATAGGTTTCTTCTTTGCAACTGTTACACCCAAGCTCAACTACAGATTGTGTCGACCTGTTTGGCTTTGGTAAGAACACTTGCAAGATTGTGATACATTGCTTCTGATATTGTTTTCCACTTTCTACACCCTCTCGGCCTGCTAGTTGATAGGGCTAATCTTTTTGTTTAGTGTTGTCTTTTGCTTTTAACCATGTTTGAGAAATGGAAAGGGAGACCTGGAGAGTTGGAGTCCCCTACAGACTTCAATGATTGCGTCTCCAAGGCCGAGCTCACGAAGCTTCTTGCGTACCAGCGTACATTCATGGAAACGAAATTTGCCGAGTTGATGGGTCACATCAACACTGTTGTCCACCGCATTGAGGATGTTGAACGTCGACCTCCACCTCAACGAGCTGCTGCTGATGATGATTTTGACTGTGATGCAGACCGTCTTCACCGTAATCGACAAGGTATGGGAGGTAATAACAATCGTGGTAATACTGATACTTTTGTTAAGCCCAAATTTAACATACCACCTTTTGCTGGTAGTGTTGATCCTGAAGCATACTTAGATTGGGAACTTGCTGTTGAACAGAAATTTAATTCTCATTTAGTTCCTGCGGAGCATAGAGTTAGACTTGCTACTAGTGAGTTTACAGGTTTTGCTCTCTTTTGGTGGAATGATCTTTGCAATACTAATGCTGCTATACCTGCCACTTGGCCTGTTTTGAAACAACACATGAAATCTCAATTTGTTCCTCCTTATTACCAACATGATTTACGTTTGAAATTACAATCTTTAACACAAGGTAGTAAAACAGTAGAGGAATATTATCAGGAATTGCTTATTGGTTTAGCACGTTGTGATATATATGAAGATGATGTTGAAACTAGTGCTAGATTTTTTTGGTGGTTTGAACCGTGATATCCAGAATATTGTTGACTATAAAGAGTGGAATAGGTTCAGCCAATTGTATCATATTGCTCTTAAGGCTGAACGAGAAGTACATGGACACCTTCCACAACAATCTTGCAGGTCCAACACTGAGCAATATCTCCAGCAACGCACTAGAGTAGAGAACTTGAAGAGTCATGTTGCTAAGACACCAGCAACAACTTTTCCACTTGCGCCTACTTCTGCGGCACCAGAAGAAGGTTACTACTTCCGGTACTAGGAGTGGCTCCTCCACCACCATTATTTGCCACCGCTGCAAGGGCACGGGACATGTCATGAAGGATTGTCCTAGTCATCGTGCTTTCATCGCTACCGCTGATGGGTATGAAAGTTCTAGTGATGTTGAAGATGAATTTGCTCGTATGCCTAACCTTGTTGCAGATTCGACGGAGGAGCTGGGGTTAGTCAAAAGAGATTTGGGAATCCAGCACTTAACCATACGACCGGTAGTAGTCATCACTGTTCTTTGCACATTGTCATTTGAACGCATAGGACGAGAACCATGATGGGGAAAACGTGGCCTGTCAAAGCGCCTCGACTCAAACCTTGGGTTATGAGGATAGAAATCATCAATGTGAAAGCCAAATCCACGCGAATGACGCTCACCATTATGGGAAAAACATGGGGCGCCAAAGCGCTACTGTGCAAAGCCTCCATTTCGTGAATTAAAGCCATATGAGGAATGACCCCGTCCACGATAGGCATGAGAAAAGGAGAGAGGCTAAAGTCAACAAAATCATCATAAAAAGCATCCCTAGTCAACTCAACTTGCTTCCTCTCAATCCTTTTATGCCTATAACAGAATTCATCATGGTGGCCCTTGTGACCACAAAACATGCAAATGTAGACACCCTTAGGATTAGGCTTGGTTTGCATTGCAGGTTTGGGTTTTGGCTTCTCTATTTGCTTTGGGTTGAAAGAGAGTTTTGGATTGGGTGGATAGTATGTGTCAGTGGGTTTGATGGTGTTTTCCGCATCCTTGTAGCTGGAGCTAGGTACAAACTTACCCACATTCTCACTCTCCTTGTCACACCTCTCAAATCCCAAACCCAAGTTATAGGTTGACCTAGAAGCACTCTCCTTCACTCTTGCCAAATCACTCTCAATCTTTTCCTCACTCACTAGGGTTCTTTGGAGCCTAGAAACAAGATAGTCATTTTCTTGGACTAGGGCTTTGTTTTCCTCCCTAGTGATTACAAGCTTGTCCTTAAGAGAGACACACACCTCACAAGGTGGTGGAAGGACCTTAGAGCGAGTCTCATGAAGCAACTTGGACTCAAGCTCTTTGACTTTGAGGGACTGAGCTTCCAACTCATCTGTGAGTTTGGGACACTTCTGACATGTACCCAAAAGAGTTGGTCTAGCTTTGAACTCATCAAGCTCCTTGAGGGCACTCTCAAGCTGACTGGCAACTTGAGCATGCACACTCTCCCTCTATGCAAGATAGTCATCCTTAGCAAGCTTAGACCTAAGCGAAGCAATTTCAAAATCAGCACTCTCCAACTTAGACTTAAGCTCTCTACTCTCACGAACAGCACTACGAAGCTTATCATTTTGCAAAGGCAGAATATCGCACAAATGATCAAGTTCAGAAGAGAGCTCATCCAGAGTGGGAGGTACCTCGCTTGTGTTGGAGTCGGATCCAGAGTTGGTGTTGTGGTTGTTCTTTGCCATGAAGCAAAGCCCGATGAGGTCATCCTTCCTCTTGACTTGTGGCTTTTCAACCTCCTCCTCCGAGCTTGAAAGTGCTTGATGTGAGGTCGACATCGCTCAAGGCGGCAACGCAGGCGCGTGCAATGGCCTTGGTGAACTTCTTGGAGTTCTTGCCCTTCTTGTAGAAGCGGTTCTTCTTCTGCTTGAAGTCTTCAGTGTTGTTGTCGCGATACCCGACCTTCTTCTTCTTCTTGGCACAATCAGCGATAAAGTGTCCCAGGTCACCGCACTCGAAGCTGGTTCTTGAACCACCTCCTTTTCTCTCCTTCCGGTTGTTGTAGAATTTCCTGAACTTCCTTGTGAGCAAGGACAGCTCCTCGTCAGGAATGCACTCCATCTGTTCATTGGAAGTTGCAACAAGAGAAGACAAAGCAAACTCCAAGGAAGACTTGTCAAGTGAGGGGTTAGTTCCATGAGAAGCATAACTGTGATCACCCTTCTAAGAACTAGAAAGCAAAGCCATGCTAGAAGCAGGAATAGCAAGATTAGGACAAGATTTCCTAGATAGTTCATGAGATTTCAGCTTGCTATACAGTTGCTCATAGTTTAGGGTACTGAATTCAGCAGTTTCTTCTAGAGCAACAATTTTAACCCCCCAAACATTTTCATCAAGTGAGTACAGCAGTTGCTTAGCTCTATCATTGTCATTGTACACAAGGGTACCACAAGCCCGCAAGTTGCACACAATTTCCTCAAACCTATGAAAAGTGTCATCTAGTGACTCGCCCGGTTTTTGTGCAAAGGTTTGGTACTGTCTATTGTAAGAATCCTTACGCATAGACTTGACCTGGTTGGTACCCTCATGGTAAGTGTAGAGCTTATCCCAAATAGCATGAGCAGTGTCAAGGTGTGCAACCCTATCATGTTCGCTCCTACCAAGTGCAAAAAGCAGAATATTGATAGCTTTGGAGTTGTTCTCATACCTGAGTAACTCACCTGGAGATGCAGTGTTCAGGTCTTGTGGTATAGCATACTCCTGATCAACAATCTCCCAAATTGCACGTCCTTAACTCAGCAGATACACCTTAGTCTGTGACTTCCAGTAGGGGAAGTCCTCTCCATCGAACATCCACAGCTTGACAGCACGCTTTTCCATGTCGCCTTCGGATCGCAAAGCTGATGAAGGTCAACTAGTGATCAAACCGGCTCTGATACCAATTGAAGGACCGAGAAGGTGACCAGAGGGGCGGTGAATGGGAGCCAAATAAAATTCTCTAGGAGAACTTGGCCTATATCCCAAAAACAACCCAAGCCAACCTCCAAATCGATCACCAAGACTACACACACCAACTTGTGGTGTACTAGCCCTAGGAGTGATCAACCACACAAAAGAAACACAGCGGAAACAAAAAGGGAAGAAGCAATCCTCAATATTTCAGAACTGAACTCCCATCGGCAGTGCCGATCCCTACCATTGGCAGTGCCGGTGGGCATCGGCAGTGCCGGTCACGCCTATCGGCAGTGTCGGTGCGTGTCATTGGCAGTGCCGGTCCCACCTATCGGCAGTGCCGGTGCAGGATGCTATCGCACTAGAACCTACAGACTGGACCAAACGGCAGTGCCGGACCTGGTCATTGGCAATGCTGGTCGACCCCCGACAGAACAGAAAATCTCTCCGGATCTTCTCAAATCTTCTCCAAAACTCAATCAAACGAACTCCAAATGACGTGGTTTTTGGACCAGTGAATCCTCATCACATCATGACCCTAATCCTGGAGATCAACTCAATTGGCTCAAGAAATCATCACGAATTTCAGATCTCGTGCCAAGAACACCAAAAAGGGGAAACTTGAGAAATCCTTCAAATCGAAGATGCTAGAGCCAATAATTCCATCAAGGATCCATAGAGGATTATCCTAGCTCATCCTAGCAACAAATTTCTCAAGAAATCTGGGCCAAAAGTGAGATCCAAAATCACCACGAAAATGCTTCCAAAAATAAGAAAAAGGGAATTTGAGGATTCAAGTGAAGAGGGAAATCTTGAGCACGAAAATACTTCTCATATCATAAAAAGGTGCTTACAAGATCTATAGGTACAAGGCTAGGAAGCCACCCTCTTCCTCCCATTATTTGGAAGAGCAAGAGATGTCTCTCACACACCCACTACTCTCCTCTCAAACATGAAGTCCTCTCCTAGCACTTTGAGTAGAGTCCTAACACAAGGTTAACAAGAAGAGAGGCACCTCTCCCACTAGCCACAACTCTCCTTATATAGACCTAGGTTCTATTGTCCACATGACCACTCTACCCTTGACCTATATAACACACCCACCTACCACCAGGGGCATAACCGTCTTTTCCCTAATCGCCCGAATGCCGTTGGACGCTTCACGTCTTTGCTTCGTCTCGAAGCAAGCTCCGTGATGGTGCCACGTGCACCACGAACCACCGCCACCGGTTTTGAGGCCCAAACCGGGAAACCACCTTGCATGCTTCTCAAAGCGCAACTTCTTGATGTCGACGCGTGTCACCTTGTCCCACGATCCTAACCACCGGCAAGTCTCTCCCAGACCCTGTCCATCGGGCCCCCTTGTCACTTGCACCGGCATCCTGTTCGCCTTGACTTGGTCAACACACCGTCTTCATCACCACCACGGTTTTGAAGCTCAACCGCGAAACCGTTCATGCTTCTTGCCTCTCCTCGTGTACGATGTGGATCACCCTTGACTTCACCCGGCATCCCGATCGTCTGGCCCCAAGTCCCCTACTTATGCCCGATCCTCTCATCGTTGACCGTCAAGTCAACTCCAGTGACCTACACATCATGAGACAAGCAAACACATTTCCCATCTCCTGCAACATCACCAATATCTCCACCAACTCCGGTTAGTCATGACCATGATATGCAAACCCATGCAATCCCTGGATTCCCACATTTGAACTCAAACACCAAATCCGCTCAAGTCAATTACTCATCACAAATATAGCAAACCATGGCACATATCCATATGGTTTCTTAGTAGCGATGTTTGGACAACCAGATAGGAAGGAATGTTCATGCTTACGTAGATGACGTGGTAATCAAGACTCGGCTCTCCACCGACTTGATATCCGACCTAGACGAAACATTTGGTAACCTTCGGAAGGACAATATGAAGCTAAATCTGGAAAAATGCGTCTTTGGGGTCCCATCAAGAAAATTACTTGGTTTCCTGGTATCACACAGAGGGATTGAAGCTAATCTAGAAAAGGTAAATGCCATATTACAAATGGGACCTCCACATTCGCAAAAAGACATTCAAAAGCTCACTGGTTGTATGGTGGCGCTCAGTCGGTTTGTATCACGACTCGGCGTTCGAGGGTTACCCTTTTTTTGCTTACTCAAGAAGCAAGAATCATTCATCTAGAATGATGACACACAGAAAGCCTTGGATGATTTTAAGGCTTACATTAGTGGTCCTCTGGTCTTAACTCCCCTAGAGCCAAAGAAAACTTTGCAGCTGTACATTTCCGTAACCAAACATGTTGTCAGTACTATGCTGGCGTTGGAACGGGCGGAAGATGGCAAGGCTCAAAAGGTGCAACGACCAGTTTATTTCATCAGTGAGGTCTTATCGGAATCCAAGGTATGATATTTCCAGCTTCAGAAATTAATTTATGCATTACTGATGACATCTCAGAAGTTGAAGCATTACTTTGAGGATCACCCAATTGAGGTCCACACGTTGTTCGACCTAGGCGAATTGCTGCACAACAGATAGGCCACTGGGAAAATCGCCAAATGGGCCGTCGAGCTCGGAACATATGATATCACCTTTAAGTCACGTGATTCGATCAAAGGTCAAGCTTTGTCGGACTTCGTCGCCGAGTGGACAAAATGTACCAGAGCAGGAGTCATATTGATATCTCCTGACGGAGCCAAGTTGCGGTACATTCTTCGAATGCACTTCCGTGCCTCTAACAATGCCGCAGAGTATGAGGCGCTATGACATGGACTTCGGACAGCTATCTCACTTGGTGTCCAAAGGATAAGCGTTTCTGGCGACTCGGTGCTAGTTATAAATCAAGTAACGAAGGAGTGGTGTTGTTCCCACGAAAGCATGACAGCCTACTGCACCGAAGTTCGGAAGCTCGAAGACAAGTTTGATGGCATCGAATACAAACATGTCCTGCGCAAGTATAACGAAGAGGAAGATGAACTGGCGAAACTTGGGTCTAGCAGATCTAAAATACCTGACGGAGTATTCCTCGACGATCTGCATAAGCCATTTGTACTAACCCAACAAACTATGGAGCAGTCGGCACTAAAGGCGGGGGCAACACCACATGTAGCTGTCATTGAGCTAGATTGGCGCACTCCCTTCATTGAGTATTTAGATTGTGACACACTACCGACCGACAAAGACGAATCCCTCCGAAATATTCGCAAATCACGTTCATATTGTATAGTTGACCATCACCTGTACAAGCAAAGCCCACATGGGGTACTGATGAAATTCTTATCTCAAGATGAAGGCAGAGCTATATTAGGAAACATCCACACTGGCATTTGTGGGAATCACACAGGCCCATCCACAATTGCGGCCAAAGCAATGAGGCAAGGGTTTTATTGGCTAACCGCTAGTGCTGATGCCAAGGAAATTGTTCAAAAGTGTGAAGGTTGTCAGTTGTTCGCCCGCCAGATGCATGTACTTGCCACAGAGCTCCAAAATATCCCAATAACTTGGTCGTTTTCAGTATGGGGTTTAGACATTGTCGGACCTTTCACAAAATCTCAAGGGTGCTTTACTCACCTTTTCGTGGCAGTGGACAAGTTCTCTAAATGGATCGAAGAAAAGCCAGTCGGTAAGATTTCGGCAAAGAAGGCCATCGAGTTTATGACCAAAATAGTCACTCGGTTCGATGCCCCACACAAGATCATCACTGGCAATGGTACTCAATTCATAGCAGAGGAGTTTAAAGAGTTTGTGGGCCGAGTCGGCTTTAAGATTGGCTATGCCTCGGCCGCCCATCCACAGAGCAATGGTCAAGTTGAGAGGGCAAACGGCCTCCTGCTTTCTGGAATTAAGCCTCGTATATTTGATCGGCTGGAAAAGTACGCTCAATGGTGGGTTCGGGAATTGCCATCTGTGTTGTGGGTACTTAGAACCAATGTAAGTCGTGCCACCGGACACTCCCCTTTTTCCTTGGTTTATGGCTCGGAAGCCATGTTGCCAACCGAGATTCTATTCGCCTCCCCACGAGTGGCAGCATACGAAGAAAAAACCTCCAACGACCATAGGTGTGATGACTTGTTGTTGTTAAAGGAGCAGCGAGATGCCACCTTAATTCGGTCGGCAAAGTACCAGCAAAGCTTACGACATTATCACGACAAAAACGTTCGAACATGGGGTTTTTTTGTCGATGACTTGATTTTGAAGCAGGTTCAGTCTAAGGTCGGTAAGCACAAGCTGTCGGCTCCATGGGAAGGACCTTTTATTATAAAGGAAATCACTCAGCCAGGTGCCTATTGATGAATGAGGACGGGTCGGACCTTCAATGTTCCTGGAACATTTCACAGCTACGTCATTTTTATGCCTAGTATTTATAGTTTATTGTACTTCTATTATTGAATATATATACATAATGGTCATGATATCTGATTTTGCAATTTATGATTTCTGTGAATAGTTGTTGTTATTGTTTAAATCATGGCTCAACTTCTGATACTTGGTATCACCCTAACTCGCGCATGTCGACCAAGCGGGTTACTTAGTCCCCAGGGTTCTTGCCGTCTGTTAGGGTCCAAGGCAATTCTCCCAATTCTCATATGCTTGACCGAGTGAGTTCTTAGTCTCCATGGTTCATATCGGTTATTGGGAGAATTGTTTAGAGTGCTGACATGAGTTGTGTATTGGTTGTGAGTGTTTAACACGAGTTTATACAATACATATACAAAGCAGCGTGACCCAAGAATTCATTACAATATTGGTAATGAATCTAGAGATTAGCGGTCTATCGAACCTTAGTTATATTATAGCAACAGAGATGTAGTACAGTATTTTAAGCTTTAGAATTCCTTACACTTTGGGTAAGGGATCTAGCTCTATTTGGTCGGCTAATATATGCGCTGTTTTTTGCGCCTCAGCCACAAGGGCTTCACATTGCTCGTCCAAGAGGTCTTCGTGGAAACCTTCGACAACCACATCTAGCTCTATGCTAGGGATGTGAGATTTTGCTATTGCTAGGACTTGTGCGCCGGCTAGCTCTGGAACATGTCGAGCATGCTCTTTCAATCGGCCGGGTGCCCCTTGTAGCCTAGTCATCAGGTCTCGACATCGAGGTGGTTTTTCTTCAGGGTATATATATTGGGCGACCACCTCTACATCCTTATGAAGAGCTCCAAGAGACCATCGAAGGTTTTCATCACCTTCTATAAATTTCTTTTGCAAAAGCTCATAGGACCTCTTTGATCCTACAAGAGTACAATAATCACATATGTCCAGCACAATGAACTTGGATATAAAGGTATTAGATGAATAAATACTTACCTCTTAGGCGTTTCTCAGCTTCTACCATTTCAGCTTCAAGGGTGGCAACTTTTTCCTTATACTCTTCTTTCAGCTTTTCAACTTCTTTGAATGCTTTCTGGAATTGGTTTAGCTCATCCACAGCCTTTTTGAAGATCTTTTCAGCCTTGGATAGTTCAGTTTCCAGCCTTGTGTTTCTCTCCCTCTAGTTTTTTATTGTTCCTTCAGCATCTGTTAGTTATAAACACTTTAGTTTACAGCTGTATTTCCATATGCATAGGTATATTGATTTTTACCTTCAGCCCTTTTCTTCCAAGAAGTTAGGGATTCTTGCTTTGTCTTGAAGTCGTTTTTCAGCTTTTCAAAATTATTCTTGATCTCTTCCGAGTCCTGGAGCTGCCTTTTTAATCCCTGGTTCTCGGTTTTCAAAGCTTTATTAGCTTGGGCAGACGACTCCAATTCTTTTATACGGCCTTCGAGACTTGCAATTTGAGCGGCCGACTGGGCATCTTGTTTTTGCTTCAATTCCAGCGTCCGTGATACCTCTGTATGGACGAGGTCAAATATTCATATTCTAAAGATAGCATGTGAGGTATAAGGCTTTGTAGATCTCATACCTTATATCTCAAATTGAAGTTCATCAACTTGAGATGAACGGGCTTTTAGAGCGACTGATAAGCACCCGACTTCCAGTCTCTCCTTGGCAAGCTGATCTTCTAAATCTACGACTTTTGCACAATGCCTCTCGACAAGTTGCAGAAGCTTACTCTTGTTGGCCATATGGGTTTTCAGAGCCTGCAATGATGGCGAATTATATGGTTGAAACTTCACAGTCAGGAATGGTGATTATTATTGTTGACATTATTTTTCAAGAAGGGAGGAATACCTGGAAGGAATGGTAGGCTTTTTCAGTATGTTCTTCAAAATTTTTCAACTCCACTTGTTCTGCCGACTCATCAAATCCGGTGATGGCAAATTGGCCAATATGATATACTGACCTAGTCACGTGGGCTGTTTCGGAGCACCTTCTCTTACCACTCGGTGAATGGGAGTCGGCGTGACATTTTCCTCTGGACCGATTGGATACTCATATGTTGGTTCTGGCCTTGTTTCAAAAACCAGTGATGGCTCTTCGGGTTCGGTGGAGGCAGGAGTATTAGCACCCGTTGCCATCTCAGACGTATTCAGGTCTGGGATATTGGGTGATTTAGCCTGGTTAGCTTCTGGCCAAGTGGATTCGGGTGCATTCTTTAAATCACTCGGTTTCTCTGCCGAGTGGCCTGGGGCATCATCTCTGGATGACCCGACATGTGGTGTATCTCGATCTTTTTCAGGAACTGCACTTTGCGCTGGGACTTCTTCAAATGACGTTCGCCCGGACGACCTGTCAATTAGATAGAGATTACATAATTATTCAAATGGAGAGTCGAGCTTCAAGTTACATTGTTCTATTTACCTTGAGCGGCATTTGAATTTTAGGCCTAACACTCTTGGTGGGGGGCTGGTTGGGCTTGGGGCACCTGTTGTGTCTGGTGCCGCCTCATGGGTGCCTGCCTTGCTTGGTTCACTTGGACGACTTTGCTCTTTTTCGTTTTCATCCATGGTCCGCCGAGTGGTGGAGGTTTTCTCTGGAGTTTTTTTCTTTGCCTCTTCTTGAAGTCTAGCTACTCTTTCAGCTAGCGATTCTTCTTCATCAGAATCTTCAATATGCACCTTGCGGCGCTTGGGAGCTGATGGTTGAGTGGGAGATTTCCTTTACGGCGTCGGCGGTAGTGGGGGATTGGACACGTATATATCAAGGTTCTGCAATATATGTGACGTATTATTCATTACTGAACATAATGAATGAAGTGTTGATTTTTTAAGCAGAGAAGTGGATAAGTTACTGAACTCCTACCAGTCTCGGAATGATGTCCACTTTTTGCACTCCCTGGAGTCCAACCAAGGAGTGAAGAAAATATGTTTTCTAGCCGTAATGTTAATTCCCCTTTTGCACTTCCATTGTGGGGTCTGAATCCAATTGGAACTTCCATCCGGGAACATGACGTTTCTTAATAGGCTGCACGCGGCGATATATGAAGCTTGCGGTAACATGTACGGCAGTATAACCTTTGGACTTGAGATAGGCAATATGCTCTAATATGGCATCAACCTGAGACTTCTTGTTTGGAAGAGCCTTTGCTGACCACTCGGGTCGTGGCTTGGGGGCTTCGGCCGTAGTCTTTGACAAAGGTGGAGCATGGTTTCCATGGTAAAACCAGTCCGCGTGCCAACCTTTGTTCATTGATAGAAGTGGCACATCAACATATTTGGATTTATTCCTTAATTGGAATCCGGCCCCTCCTATAACATTGTTGTTGTTTGATTTCAAAACAAACAATTCTTTGAAGGTATCAAAATGGGGATGAATTCCCAAGAACACCTCACACAGGTGGATAAAGATAGCAATATGTATGATGGAATTTGGATTCAGATTGACAAGGTTGATGCCATAGAAGAAAAGAAGACCGCAAAAGAAGTCACAACAAGGGATCCCAAATCCACGATAGAAAAAGGAGGAGAAAACCGTGATTTGGTCGACGGGAGGTTGGGGAAATCTCTGACCTATGGCCTTGATCCATCCTCCGGTTTGTTGATCCTGCAACACGCCGTCAATCACCAGTCTGTTGATTTTCTCTGAATCCATGGCTGACGTGGGGAACTCCTAGATGGCTGCAGGGATGTCAAAAACTGTCTCTTCTTCCTCGCCCTTCTCAGGAGAAGATTGCTTCTGGGATTGTGCCTTAGTGCTTTGGCGGGTGCGCTTTGGGGCCATCGCTCTTGTTTTAGTGTAGTGGGAAGCAGTTGCGTGGAGTTTTGGGGTGGAAATGGAAGCCTGGGATCTAGGGTTTGTGTGTGCAAGATGGCGGCAGCGGTGAAATGAAGACGAAGGGATGTGACTGTTTGGAGGTCGTTTTATAAGGGATAGATGACCTACTGGGCCGAGGCTTCTCGTAATCCATTAAGTCCAGTTTTGTTAATTAGTATGTGCATTTATTATATTATTGAGAATCATTTTAAGCGTTAATTTTGGATATTGTGGATCATAACGTTAGTAATAAAACACTTGGATTGTTGCGGTTTCAACCTTGGAAATTGTACCTTTCGAGATTCCGTGATAAATCACTAGGATTGTTGTGGTTTCAACCTTGGAAATTGTACCTTTCGAGATTCCGTGATAAATCACTCGGATTGTTGCAGTTTCAGCCTTGGAAATTGTGCCTTTCAAAATTTTGTGATACATCACTCGGATTGTTATGGTTTCTACCTTAGAATTTATAACTTTCGAGATTTTGTGATAAATCACTCAGATTATCTCGGCACCAATCTTGGGAGCTGGATTTCTATGTTATATTACTTCAATTGATACATCACCAATCTTGGGGGCTATGACAATTGAATTTCATCGTTAATCATTCAGATTAAGGGCACTTCAGTATTATGGATGTGTATATTAATTTGGCGATGCATCACTCGACGAATGAGAAAATTCAGCTAAATATGGAGCTTGTTTAGTTTAGACAAATTGGAAGATTCAGATGTCATTATGCCCTTTTGTGTTGAGGGACAAGATTAATTGCATATTTTTTAATAACTCAAAAGTTGCTTCGGTATAAACTCAACAACCTTCTGAGTTGGGGGCTATATTCATAGGCTATGTCTTTTTTTCAGACGTTTATGAATAAGAGTTATCAGAAGTAGTAGAAAAAGCACTTCCCAATTTTATAAGATGTCGAGGCAAATCAAGACGACGATTCAAAATGGGAAGTGCTTGGGGGCTACTGTGGGACATATATACCCGGGATACCAGGGGCTCGGGTATGGTGTATTCGACCCAGAAGATATTTACTTAGATGTTTGTTTGAGTAAGCAGCAAGTTAGGTTAGGAGATATGTTAGATAGATAGAATTTGTTGTAACTGACTAAAAGATTACCATGTAAATCCCTGCCCTTCGGATATATAAGGAGGGCAGGGGGCCTTCAGAAAAAGGCAGACTCGCATTGGAACCCTAATTCTAGTGTGAATCTTAGCAACACAGAAACACCAAACAGGACATAGGGTTATTATCCCTCGAGAGGCCCGAACCTGTATAAACCCTTGCGTCCTGTGTCCATCGATCTTTCATACTCATACGCATACCTAGATCTACTATCGAGAATATCTCTCGACAGAACTCGAGTCCAAGCTGCTAAATGAGATTCGCTCTAAGGTCTTTCCACCACCATGTGAGGTGTGAGTGTCTCTTGAGGACAAGCTTGTGATCACTAGGGAGGAAAACAAAGTCCTAGTCCAAGAAAATAACTATCTAGTTTCTAGGCTCCAAAGAACCCTTGTGAGTGAGGAGAAAATTGAGAGTGACCTAGCAAGAGTCAAAGAGAGTGCTAGTAGGTCAACCTACAACTTGGGTTTGGGATTTGAGAGGGTTGACAAAGAGAGTGAAAATGTGGGTAAGTTTGTACCTAGCTCTAGCTAGAAGGATGAGGAACAATCCATCAAACCCACTGACACATACTATCTACCAAACCTCAAACCTTCCTTCAACCCAAAGCAAACAGAGAAGCCAAAACCCAAACCTCTTATGCAAACAAAGCCTAAAACTGAGAGTGTCTACATTTGCATGTTTTGTGGTCGCAAGGGCCACTTGGATGAATTTTGTTATAGGCGTAAGAGGATTGAGAGGAAGCAAGCTGAGTTGACTAGGGATGCTTTTTATGATGATTTTGTTGACTTTCATCCTCACTCATTTTCTCGTGCCTATTGTTGACAGGGTCATCCCTCATATGGCTTTGATTCACGAAACAGAGGCTTTGTGCAGCAGCGCTTTGGCACCCCACATTTTCCTCATCATGGTGAGTGTCACTCGCGTGGATTTAGCTTTCACACAGATGATTTCTATCCTCACAACCCAAGGTTCGAGTCGAGACGCTTTGACAAGCCACGTTTTCCCCATCGTAGTTCTCGTCCCATGTGTTCGAATCATAATGTGCAAAGAACTGTGATGACTACTACCGGTCGTATGGTTAAGTGCTGGATTCCCAAATCTCTTTTGACTCACCCCAACACTGAGCCATCGACTTTTCCTTCTCGTTCTTTGTAGGCAGCAGGTGAAGGCTTGGAGAACAAATGGTTGATGGACTCCGGGTGTTCGCGTCACATGACCGGAGATGTAAAGTGGTTCTCCAGCCTCACTCCCTTGAAGCGCCAGGAGTATGTGACCTTTGGAGATGACACGAGAGGGAGAGTGAAGGCAAGAGATGCGATAAAGGTAAATGAGAAATCCACTCTCAAGGATGTTGGTTTGGTTGAGTTTCTCAAGTACAATCTCCTCTCTGTCTCTCAGCTTCTTGATGTTGGTTTGGAAGTACGCTTGAAGAAAAATGCTTCTTGTGTTCTTGATTCGAGTAGTTCCTTGGTTTGTGGGATTTCTCACATTGGCAGAGTTTTTTAGGCTGATTTTGCTGGTTCTCCTGGTTCTCACAAGTGCTTGTTTGCTCAATCTTCTTCTGAGCTCTGGAAATGGCATAGGAGACTGGGTCACATGAGCTTTGACTTGTTATGTCGCTTGAGTAGCCTAGGCTTGATCCGAGGATTGCCTAAGCTCAAATTTCATAAGGATTTGGTTTGTCCTCTGTGTTGTCATGGGAAAATGATTGGTTCTTCTCATCCACCAATCAATTTGGTGATGACTGGACGCCCTGGACAGTTGCTTCATATGGACATTGTTGGTCCTTCTCGGGTTCGTTCGGCGGGTGGGAAGTGGTATGTTCTTGTGATTGTTGATGACTATTCTCGCTACTCTTGGGTCTACATTCTTGAGAGCAAGGATGAAGTGATTCATCACATTCAGAGCTTAGCTTTGAGGTTGTTCAAGGAACTCCCTGGTGCATTACGAGCAATCGGCAGTGATAATGGCACCAAGTTTAAGAACTCCTCCTTTGATGCTTTCTATCTTGAGCATGGTATTGAGCATAAGTTTTCAGCATTTTGTGTTCCCCAGCAGAATGGTGTGGTTGAAAGAAAGAATAGAACCTTGGTGGAGATGGCCCGGACGATGCTCGATGAGCATAGGACTCCGAGGCGGTTCTGGGCTGAGGCCATTTGCACTGCTTGCTATGTTTCTAATAGGATTTTCTTGCGCTCAATCCTTAATGTGACTTCTTAGGAGCTACATTTGGGAGGAAGCCATTTGTTTCTCATTTGCGTGCTTTTGGATGAAAGTGCTTCATTCTCAAGCGCGACAATCTTGATAAGTTTGAGTCGAGTGTTGACACTTCTTAGCGTCGTACCAGAAATATTACTATCCCCGGCAATGGCGCCAGAAATGCTTGTTGACACTTCTTAGCATTGCACCAGAAATATTACTATCCCCGGCAACGGCGCCAGAAATGCTTGTTGGTATTTCCTATGTTCATAGATAAATCCGCAAGCGCACGGATACCAATGTAGCACTTCACCTAGGAGTATTCCAGGTTATCGAATCACAGGGAACGTGTGTGTACTATTTTTCTAAACTAATCCGTCCAAGGACAACAAGAATATGGTAGGCAGAGGGTAGAGAGGATTCCTATGGTAAAAGATCCTAAAATAAGATAGGTTCAGTCTATAAATGCTTACTTCGGGCACCGGCTTACCCCTGCATCCATAGGCGACTCCGGCCAACAGCTCTACGACATACCCGAACGTGGAGGATTACTAAGGCCGGATAGGGCTGTCACCACCTACCGACTACCTCTACAAACTGTGCGGCACGTGGCAAACAAAGGTAACCTCTAGCCTAGACACCACGTCTATGCTATCAATTACTACCAAAGTCTCGACGTCACACTTATAGAAGACTATAATACTCTAACTAAGTAGAGCGATGATCCCGTAAGCAACTAATGAAAGAACTTACATAAAAAGGAAACTTCAATACCAATGGAAGGTCACGAATACTAACTAAGAAAGGAAAGCATCCGCTGAGGTACAAGTGTGGAGAAGGCGTCGACAAGCCTGGACCTCCTCCTAACTCTCCCTCACTCTCTCCCTATTTTCTAAGCACTTTGGTAGTGCTAAAACCTTTTGAGTGGAGCTCTAAATCTTCTTCTTGTGTTGTCCTTTATTTATGCCGAATTTCCCTTCTATTTATAGGTGGCGGAGACTTGGCGAGTACTTCAAGGTGGAGGAGAGTCGGTGGGCGAAAATTTCCCTGCCGGGAGGCGGGCCACGCCGGGCGGCCACGTGTGCCGAGCGGCCGGGCATGCCGGGCGGCATGCACCGTCGGGCGGCAGCCCAGGCTGGGCGACCACGGGATTTGGTCAGTTTCCCACCGACTCGCTTCGGACGGCTCAGATCTTGTCTTGATGGTGGTTCCTTGGTCGGTTTCCCCCAAAATCTCTGTTTCAAGGTTGGTAAGCCTCATGGGTTGGTAACCCTGGGTGGCCAACCTAGGCCGGGCGGTAGGCCAGGCTGGGCGGCAAACCCTGTTGGGTGGCAGGCCGGCCGGCGGCCTAGGCCGGGCGATGGCTTGTGCCGGGCGTCGGCCCATTTTTGGTGTCGGCCCCCTCCGGGTCATGTCTTCACTTGTCCAAGTTGTGCCACGTGGATGCCTCCTTTACTTCTTCACTTTTTGCCCTCCTTATTTCGAGGACGGAAAACGGCCTCATGATGGATTGTTTTGCAGGGTCGGCTGGATCGGATGGTTCAGCCTGATGAGACTCTGTTTTAACCAGTCGGGTGGCTGATTTCAGCCTGATATGACCTTATTGGCTGAGTTCTGATTTCAGCCATCATGACCCTGCCGGGCCCTGATTTCAGCCTCATACGACCCTGTCGGCCGGCTGTTTTACGGTAGTGTCGGCCGACGGGGCATTTCTTAATGTTTTTGCATATTTTGGCTCTTTTATACCTGCAAATACATGTCTCAACAAAACTCGTGGAAATGGTTAATAATAAACTGCTATCACTATTTTGTTTATTCCTTTTATGTTGTTTATGTAAGGATTTGACGGTCAGATTTGGCATTTAAGGACCGTCAACAACACCCCCACACTTAGCTTTGCTCATCCTCGAGTAAAGGAATACAGACTAAGGTGAATCATAACTTCAATTGGTATGATGGTAGCATTCAAATTATTCCAAGTCATACCTATACCTATGAAGGTTTTTGAAAAGATTTTCAAAACAAATCATAGTTGTACCCCTCAAATGATTCTCTTAAAATGCTCGATGTGTATGGTTCCTCACCAGGACATTGCCTCTTTTCATCCTACTTCTAAATATAGCTTTATGTGGAGCTCAAGGTAGGGATAAAAGGGAGTCATACTTGTGTCTCATATATTACTAAGTCAAAAACTGGATCCATGGAGAATAATTCATGAACTTTTGATCAAGCATGTGCACATGTGGATATGTGGATGGAAAATGACTGAATGTGAATACTCCCTTTTCTTTTAAGATGCTCCCTCCCTTCTATTGGATAGGCGTTTTAGAACATGGGCTAATTCCTTCTCTATTTTTTTCACCTTTTTTTTGAATCATGAATAGCCCATATCACTTTTACAAGGATATTTGGAGAGGGAGTCTATCAGAATATGATGGAGTACTTTATTTAATGGATGGATAATGACATGGAATTGCTATCTTCCAGTATAGAAGAAATAGCACATGGATGATGGATATGGTGGTGCTAACTTCTAGTGAAGAAGTATTAGCAAAGTGGTGGGCACAAAATCTTGATCAAAAAGTCATAAATAGTAACTCACAAGGGTCACAACAATTTGACAAAGTTCAATGAAATAACAAGTAGCATATGCATAAGATTTTCAAGGAGTCAAGCTATTGATATTAATTTTTTGATTTTTTTATAAGAAAAATTCCCAAGCATATCAAGCATAAGAGAAAGATTCATTTCGTCAAACCATATCTCATGCATCAACTATCTAGGTGACATGCTTTCCTAAAGATGTAGTTCACAAGTAATAGGTTTACGAAGTAGGAATAAGGAGCATGCAAGCCCACCAAATAGAAGCATGAAATAAAATGAGGGTTCCACAAGGTTCAATTTAATTTTTTTCAAGTTAAATTTTTATGATTGATTCAAGAGACAATAATTTTAACTCGCAAAACAAGGAGGTGAAGGAATTGAGTGCACAAACCATCGTATTGAAGAGGGTGGAAGTTGGGATGTGCCTGGATGCCATGCTCTTTCTCATGATGTTGACTTCTGTTGTTTGCACATTCAAAAGCCTGAGAAGCCTCTCCCACACTTGTTCTTGTACCTGGCTGCTTTTTATTCAAAACAAACAAAGGGTTGTGGAAACAAAAAGGACTCTACCGGGTCTAGGACCGTGGTGTCTAAATTTATTCGAATGAGAGAGAATGCAGAGAGGAATGCTAGAGTAGAGCATTGAAATCAATTAAATTGATCACATCAACCTCCCTACCTTCGTTGTCATCTGGCTCTAGGAAGACTTTTAAACGATGACCATTTACCTTAAACTGGTTCCCTCCGTCATCTTGGAGTGTGATTGCTCCATGTGATGCAGCATTAATGACGGTGAATGGTCCTTCCCATTTACTCCGAAGCTTCCCATGACCAAACAACTTGACTCTGGAGTTGAAGAGCAACACCTTGTCGCCTGGCTTGAACTCCTTAGGCTTGATTCTTCGGTCGTGCCATCTTTTGGTTCTATCCTTGTAGATCTTGGCACTATGGTAAGCCTTCTCTCTCCATTCCTCTAACTCGGACAGCTGTATTTTTCTACGTCTCCCGGCCTCCCTAAGATCCATGTTCCATTTCTAGATGGCCTAATGTGCTCTATGTTCCATCTCGACTGGTAGATGACATGTTTTTCCATATACGAGCTGGAAGGGAGACATACCAATCAGTGTTTTTTGTGCTGTCCTATATGCCCAAAGTGCATCTGGTAGCTTCATCTTCCATCCACTCCCCATCTCATTCACGGTCTTCTACAGGATGTTCTTAATCTGTTTATTTGAAGTTTCTACCTGCCCGCTTGTCTGAGGGTGGTATGGAGTTGCAATGTTGTGTTTTACTCCAAGCTCTCTTAAGAAGTTCTGGAAGGTCTTATCAATAAAATGAGACCCTCCGTCACTTATCACCATCTGCGGTGTTGCAAAACGAGGAAAGATGATCTCGTGGAACATTCTTCGGGCATGCTTGGAGTCGGCAGCTCTGCATGGTATTGCTTCTACCCATTTGGATACATACTCAACGACCACCAAGATGTACTCGCAATCATAGGACTTTGGAAACGGTCCCATGAAGTCAATGCCCCATACATCGAATAATTCCACTTGAAGGTTGTATGTTAGGGGCATTGTGTTGCGAGCAGTAATTCCTCCATGCTTCTGGCAATTCCGACATCTTCGGATGAATTCTTTTGTGTCTTTCTGCATTGATGGCCAGAAGAATCCACTACCAGATTTCTCGATTATCTCGGTGCCTTCAATTCTTGGGACACATCTCCTTAGCAACCCGTCCGAACACACTCTGTAGAGGTACGGGTCGTCCCATACGTGACGTCGACTCTCATAGATGAGCTTCTTCTTGTTCTCCCCTGGTGATACATACCCTGCAACAATGAAATTCACAATGTCTGCATACCAGGGGTAGGAGTCCGTCACCTTCAGTAGCATGTCATCACGGAGGAAGTCATTTATCGGAATTTCCTACATGTTAGTCACTTGCATACGCGACAAATGATCCGCAATAGAATTCTCTACTCCTTTCTTATCTCTAATTTCAAGGTCAAATTCTTGGAGTAGAATAATCCATCTAATTAGCCTTGGTTTAGCATCTTTCTTAGTGAGCAGGTATTTTAGTGCAGCATGATCAGTGTGAACGATAACCTTTGCTCCTACTAAGTATGACCTAAACTTATCGATAGCAAAACCAACAGCAAGGAGCTCTTTTTGTGTAGTGGCATAATTAAGTTGTGCTCATGTCAAGGTCTTGCTAGCATAGGCTATGGCGTGATGCTTCTTATCTTTGGTTTGGCCAAGAACAGCCCCAACAGCATAGTCACTAGCATCAAACATGATTTCAAAGGGCAGCGTCCAATCAGGGGGTTGAATGATTGGAGCTGAGATGAGTGTCTTTTTAAGGATATTAAAGGAATGTAGGCACTCATCATCAAAATCATAGGGAGCATCCTTAGTGTAACACCCATTTTAAGAAACAAAATGAGTGTAGCCGTACATGTGCCCAGGATCAAGTTACACACACATACGGTACATCATCAATGGTAAACAGAATAACTATCCATATCCTTTATTTATTACATCGTATCTTTATTACAAAAGGACCCGTGGGTCTAGAAGAAAAATACATCAATGCAGCAGAAAGTATCTAGCGTAGACATCCCAAACTCCACAGGCATTGATTGGAGGATCATCGCCTAGTACTCGCTTCCTTCCTCTTCGTATTGGCTCCAATCTTCTCCTTGGGCTGAATATCAACGTGGTATAGCAAGGGTGAGTACATGTCGTACTCAACAAGTGGGGGAAAAGATGACATGCGGCTATAGTCAAGAGAAGGCTTTATAGAGTGGGTTGCATGAGCTTTTAATTAACCTAAGCATCCTATTTACTAAGTGGAGTCATCCCAACCCTACTTTCACAAGGTGTTGTACTAACCAAGTCTCAATCCATCCCACCTTTCCAACCATACCAACCCATCCCCAACTAATCTTGTGAGGATTCCAGGCCGCTCTTAACCGTGAGCACAACTATCATGATAGTTTGATACTCTGCAGAGTTTGTACCACTTTACCCACAAGTCGTGATTCCCTTGGTGCCCGTGGACGCGACCCACTTTACACACTTCCTTTGGTGTGTGGCAGGGTTTCACTACGAGGCTTTTCCAAAGGGTCTCCCAGTACATGCTAGCCACTAAGGTTCCACTTCCGTCCATAAGTGATAGCCCTTCAACAAGCAGCTCATCACCCCAGGAGCCCCCTCTTGAGCCATTCGGATACAAGGACAGTCCTCTCGACTTCCATTCCCCGCTCCACCAAATGCTGCACCGACACTGGGAGAACACCTAATTACTAGGCCAAGCCTTACCCATGTCGGTCTTGTGTTGGTACTGTTTTCCTGGGTTGTCACTCCAAGAAGCGGTTCCTAGGATCTACAACAAGCCTACCACCACAAGCATGTGCCCACGGCACCACATCCTTTCCACCTGGCTTGTATAGATCCCTAAGCCATGTTACAAAAAGATTTACCAAACATTTCCCACGTGACATTGTTCATTAATCAAAATTAATATTAACCCACATCCCATAAGCCATCTTAAGCATTTTCTACCCACAATTCCCCATTGGTTCAAGGCGACAAGGAGCAGGGTAAAAATAATTACTAAGGAAGACCCTAACAATAGGTTCCCAATAAATTGACACAAGCATGCAATTCTATAGTAACATTTCAATAGGTGCAATATGCATCAAGGACACTTGCCTTCGTCCTGCGCAGAAGGCTGCTCTAACCCTTCAAATTCTGGCTCTTGAAAATCCTC
This sequence comes from Eleusine coracana subsp. coracana, assembly GCA_032690845.1. Classification (NCBI taxonomy): domain Eukaryota; kingdom Viridiplantae; phylum Streptophyta; class Magnoliopsida; order Poales; family Poaceae; genus Eleusine; species Eleusine coracana. The sequence continues at coordinate 37,441,764 of CM064428.1, read as the reverse complement.
GTAGGGTGGTCCTTGTGTATGCTCGCCTTTATGTAATGACATACCAATACAAGCAAAACATACAAAATCAATACACTATATGCAACAGAGGAAAAACAGTATGTAGATGCAAGGGATGCAAAGGTTATGCTCCTACGAGAATTTTGGCGCAAGAATCACCTAAATTGGAGTTATGAATAAAAAGTTATGCTAGTTTGAAGTTTTAGGGGCAAAAGGGTAAAAACAGAGGCTTTTAAGGACCTATGTGTAATTTTATAAAATCACAGGGACTAAAGTGTAAATTATTAGGGCAAAAAAGTAGTTATTAAAAGTATAAGGTTGTTTTTGCAAAAATTCTAGGACTCAAACATAATTAATACTAAGTGCAGGGGTTTAAGTGTAAAAAGACAGGGCCAAAATCTAATTAAAATTAAGTACAGGGATGTTCCTGTAAAAATTTAAGGCTAAAATAATATTTATACAATTAATAAGGATTAAGGTATAATTTTAAAATAATTCTGGGGACTAAAACATAATTAAAATCAGTCCAGGGGTGTTTTATAAAATTACAAGGTCAAATAATAATTTTAATAATGCATAGGGGTGTTTCTGTAAATTTTTAAAACAATTCCAGGGCTTTTCTACAATTTATAGGGCAAAAATATAATTTCTTAAAGGTATAGGGGCTTTTTGTAAAAAATGTAGTGCTAAAAATAATTATTATAAAGTTCAGGGGCCTAAAAACAAATTTTTATTTGTTTTGCACAAAAACAGGGACCTAAACCTAATTTAAACTAAGCACAGGGGCTAAAATGCAAAACTGCCACAATATACAGGAATTAATTGAATTAATTTTAAACTAGAAATGCGTGGACCGGGTCTATAGGTTCTGTGGACCATTGGTCCACTGGTTCACGGTGGACCGATTACATAACCCGAAGGGGTATGTAATCTGGACGGTTGGATCAAGATCCAACGGCCAGAATTAAAGGGCGGGGGAAGGTCGTCGCCGGCGGCCGGTTAGGCGGCGGCGCGCGGCGGGGCTCACCGGAGACCGGCCGGAATGGCGCTCTGGTCGGCCATTCCTCGCCGCGAGAGTCCCGGGAGAGAGAGGGGAGGGAGGGGAGTCTCACTGGCAGGTCGCGCGGGTGCAGGAAGGCCGGGAGGGGGTCGGCGGCGCGGCTCGGTGGCGGCGGTGGTCGGAGCTCGGTGGGGGAGGTCGTCCGATGCTCGCGAGCGAGCGGGAGAGAGCGGAGGAGCGGCAACGGAGCAGGGCGGTGCCGAGGGGTGCTTTATAGGCGCGAAGGCGGGCGAATTGAGCCGGCGCGGGGCTCTCCGGCCATCAATGGCCACTAGCGCCATTGATGCGCGCGGGGGTTCGTAACAGCCGAAACGGCTGAAAGTTAGGGGGAAAGGGAAGTGGAGGCGGTCGCGCGCGCTCGGGCGCCGGTTTCGGGAGCCGGGGAGGTCGGGGGAGGGAGATCGACGGTGGCGGCGGCAGCGGTTTCCGGCGGCGGGAGAGAGAGAGGCGGAGGAGGGGATGATAGGCGGGGCCCGCGTGTCAGTGAGAGAGAGAGAGAGAGAGCGCTGGAGGAGCAGGCTGCGCGCGCTGGGCCGGCCGGGAAGGTGGGCCGCGGGGGAGAGAATGATGGGAGGGGAGGCGGCCTGGCCTGCTGGGCCGAAAGGAGGAGGTGGGGAGAGGTGGGAGGTGGGCTGAATGGTGGGTTTCGGCCCACTGTTCTGGTTTCCCCTTTTCTTTTCTTTCCTAATTCCCTTCTTCTCTAATTTCTTTTCTAAATCCTTTCTTTTCTAAAATTCTATTCTATTAATTCTAGCAATTAATTAATTAATTAAATGCAAGATGCAAACAAAACCTATATGAACATGCCATGCTATGCAAATGCAACAATTGATTTAATTATAAAAATAATTTGTTCTAAGTTATTTGATTAGACTTCTAAATGCTAATAGTTGGCATTTTTAGGATTTAAAAAAAATAGGGTGTTACACTTAGCCAAAAGACTAGTGAGGGGTCTGGCGATCTGGGAAAAGTCCTTGATAAAACACCCGTAAAACCCCGCATGTCCTAAGAAACTATGGATCCCCTTAACATTAATCAGAGGTGGAAGCCTTTCTATGACCTCAATCTTAGCTCTATCCACCTAAAGGACCGAGGGGGGGGGGGGTGAATGGGAGCCAATTAAAATTCTCCAAGAGAACTTGGCCTATATCCCAAAAACAACCCAAGCTAACCTCCAAATCAATCATCAAGACTACACACACCAACTTGTGGTGTACTAGCCCTAGGAGTTATCAACCACACCAAAGAACCACAGTGGAAACAGAAAGGGAAGAAGCAATCTTCAACAGTTCAGAACTGAACTCCCATCGGCAGTGCCGGTCCCTGCCATCGGCAGTGCCGGTGGGCATCGGCAGTGCTGGTCACGCCTATCGGCAGTGCCGGTGCGCGTCATCAACAGTGCCGGTCCCACCTATTGGCAGTGCCGGTGCGGGATGCTGTCACACTGGAACCTATAGAGTGGACCAATCGGTAGTGCCGGTCCTGGTCATCGGCAATGCCAGTCGACCCCCGACTGAACAGAAAATCTCTCCGGATCTTCTCAAATCTTCTCCAAAACTCAATCAAACGAACTCCAAATGATGTGATTTTTGGACCAGTGAATCCTCATCACATCACGACCCTAATCCTAGGAGATCAACTCAATTGGCTCAAGGAATGATCACGAATTTCAGATCTTGTGCCAAGAACACCAAAAATGGGAAACTTGAGAAATCCTTCAATTCAAAGGTGCCAGAGCCAATAATTCCGTCAAGGATCCATAGAGGATTATCCTAGCTCATCCTAGCAACAAGTTTCTCAAGAAATCCGGGCCAAAAACTCGTCCAAAAGTGAGATCGAAAATCACCACAAAAATGCTTCTGAAAATAGGAAAAAGGGAATTTCGGGATTCAAGTGAAGAGGGAAAGCTTGAGCACGAAAATACTTCTCATATCATAGAAATGTGCTTACAAGATTCATAGGTACAAGGCTAGGAAGCCACCCTCTTTCTCCCACTATTTGGAAGAGCAAGAGATGTCTCTCACACACCAACTACTCTCCTCTCAAACATGAAGTCCTCTCCTAGCACTTTGAATAGAGTCCTAACACAAGGCTAATTGAAGTGAGCCACCTCTCTCACTAGCCACACCTCTCCTTATATAGGCGTAGGGTCTATTGTCCACATGACCACTCTACCCTTGACCTACATAACACACCCACCTACCACCGGGGGCATAACCGTCCATCTTTCACCTCATCGCCCGAATGCCATCGGACGCTTCACGTCTTTGCTTCATCTCGAAGCAAGCTCCATGATGGTGCCACGTGCACCACCAACCACCGCCACCGGTTTTAAGGCCCAAACCAGGAAACTGCCTTGCACGCTTCTCAAAGCACGACTTCTCGATGTTGACGTGTGTCACCTTGTCCCGCGATCCTGACCACCGGCAAGTCTCTCCCAGTCCCTGTGCATCGAGCCCCCTTGTCACTTGCACCGGCATCCCGTTCGCCTTGATTAGCTCAATACACCGTCTTCATCACCACCACGGTTTTGAGGCTCAACCACGAAACCGTTCGTGCTTCTTGCCTCTCCACGTGTACGGTGTGGATCACCCTTGACTTCACCCGACATCCCGATCGTCTGGCCCCAAGTCCCCTACTTGTGCCCGATCCTCTTGCCGTTGACCGCCAAGTCGACTCTAGTGACCTACACATCATGAGACAAGCAAACACATTTCCCATCTCCTGCAACATCACCAATATCTCTACCAACTCCGGTTAGTCATAACCATGATATGCAAACCCATGCAATCCCTGGATTCCCGCATTTCAACTCAAACACCAAATTCGCTCAAGTCAACTACTCATCACAAATATAGCAAACCATGGCACATATCCACATGGTTTCTCACCACCTCGATACCCCTCTCGGACACAAGGTGTCCTAAAACGATGCCCTCTCGGACCATAAAGTGGCACTTTTCCCAATTAAGTACTATGTCCTTTTCTTGGCATCTTTGTAAGACTCTATCTAGGTTCTCAAGACAATGATCAAAAGTTTTCCCATAAACAGAGAAATCATCCATGAAGACTTCCATGATTTCTTCGATCATGTCAGAGAATATAGACATCATGCACCTTTGGAATGAAGCGGGTGCATTAGACAACCCAAATGACATTCTCCTATAGGCATAGGTTCCTTAAGTTTGTGAATGTAGTCTTACTTTGATCATCGGGATGGATGGGAATTTTATGGTAACCAAAGTACCCATCAAGGAAACAAAAGAAGGAATTCTTGGCAAGACGTTCCAACATTTCATCAATGAAGGGCAGCGGGAAATGATCCTTTTTTGTTGCCTTGTTGAGCCGCCGATAGTCGATGCACATTCTCCATCCCGTGATGGTGCGTTGTGGGATCAACTCATTTCTATCGTTTCTAACGACCGTCATGCCTCCATTCTTAGGCACTACTTGCACAGGGCTAACCCATTCACCATGAGGAATGGGATAAATTATCCCAGCGTGCAAAAGTTTCAAAACCTCCTTCTTAACAACCTCTCTCATTGCATTATTTAGCCTCCTTTGAGGCTCCCCAGAAGGTGTGCTATCAGGATCAATGGGACTGCGATGGGTGCAAAGAGCGGGACTAATTCCCTTAAGGTCTTGGAGTGAGTAGCCTAGGACAAAACAATGCTTTTCTAGGATGGCTAAAAGTTTAACATTTTCTTCCTCACATAGTCTATCACTTATGATAACAGGGGCTTCCAGGTCACCAATAGGAAAGCATAGCGTAGGCCAGAAGGCACGAGCTTAAGTTCAATCGGAGGTCGTGATGGTGGTTCTTCAATGGGTAGCTCAATTGTCTCCTGATACTCATCCTCCTCTTGGATAAACTCTTTAGCATATCTTTCTAAAAGGGGTTCAGGAGAATCAAATTGAAGAATAGTCATTACTTTCTCGATTGGCTCTTCCTCGGGGGAAGGATCTGGTAGGGAGTTCCTTGATCGGGAGATCGGCACAGAAAACTTTTCCCTCCCTAGTTTTACATCGAGAATTCTAAGCATCGGTACATCCATGAGTAATTTCTCAATGGGATGTCCGATTAAGACATCAAAATCCTGAATGTCAAAGACATGGAAGTCTAGGACAACCTTGACGTTTGCGTGCCTTATTGTCACATCTTGCAAAATCCTGTATCCTTCTAAAATAGGGCCAAAGGGGCTCTTGAAGGATTTACTAGTTGGTGCCAATGGCGTATCGCCCAAAATGTCAAATGCAAAGACACTAGAAACTATGTTGGCACCAACAGTGGGATTATAAAGAACTTCCATCATGACTCCTCTAATGTCGCATCGAATAGTTGAAGAGGGAGAGCAAACTCGAATTACTTTAGAGGATAGCTCAACCTCTCGCAACCATTCCTTGCTCATAATTGAAGTTAACTCCTTCACCATCTCTTGGAGGAATGCCTCTTCAAGTGGCTCAGGAGGAGAGATGGGAGTCGGGGGTTTCTTTTGGCAACAATACCTTGAGGTGTTTCCATAATATTCAAAAATATCTTCCTCAAAGTCAAATGGGAATTCTAAGGGTTGAATTTCTTTTTCCCTAGGTGTTTCCGGTTCGGGTGAGGGCTCAATGGTCGAATCTTGGGGTATGCAAGGAATGGGGTTGGATTCAGCTATTAAGAGTTCCTCATGGCTCGACTTGGCTTCCTCCTAGAGGGTTTCGGCGTGATCAGAAAGGAAGTGTTTTCTAGAATACGGTCTAGGATTTCTTTTCCTTCCATCACGATCTTGTGGACAAATGATCCTCTAGCGGCAATGTCGAGGTATAGGGCAGCTTCCTTATTCAAACCCTCACAAAAATGTTGTAGCAACATCGGCTCAGGAATGGCAAGGTTGGGGCCGGATTTGGATAGCAAATTAAGCCTAGCCCAGGCTGCACCTAAAGATTCCTTCTCATTCTGGCGAAAACCAAGAATTTCCATATGAAGGGAGACAATACGGGACATAGGGAAGAAAGCGAGACAAAATTTATCTCAAAGTTCTTCCCTATCACACTCCCAACAGTATGAGTGTACCATTGTTTCGCTCTCTCCATGAGGGAAAAGGGAAACAATTTCCACTTTAGAGTTTCCTGTGTCATGCCCTTTATAGAAAGGCACGAACACAGTTGCTCGAATTCTCGTAGGTGATGGTATGGGTTTTCACTATCTAAACCATAAAAGTATTGTTCTCGAACCATGGCTATAAAGCCAGGGCGAAGTTCATAGCCAGAAGTACGAATTGGGTCCACGGATAGCAGTGGCTCAAGGAACTCGCCCTTTGGAGCAGAAAAGGATCGGATAGAAAGTTGCTCCATTATAGAAATGGGGACAGAAATAAAGAAAGACAAAAAGGGTACGAGGATGAAAAAGGTTTAAAGATAGAACAACAACCGTTCCTCGGCAACGGTGCCAGAAATGCTTGTTGACACTTCTTAGCGTCGCACCAGAAATATTACTATCCCCAGCAACGGCGCCAGAAATGCTTGTTGACACTTCTTAGCATTGCACCAGAAATATTACTATCCCCGGCAATGGCACGAGAAATGCTTGTTGGTATTTCCTACGTTCACAGATAAATCCACAAGCGCATGGATATGGATGTAGCACTTCGCCTAGGAGTATTCCAGATTATCGAATCACAGGGAATGTGTGTGTACTATTCTTCTAAACTAATCCGTCCAAGGACAACAAGAGTATGGTAGGCAGAGGGTAGAGAGGATTCCTATGGTAAAAGATCCTAAAATAAGATAGGTTCAGTCTACAAGTGTGGAGAAGGCGCCGACAAGGCCGGACCTCCTCCTAACCCTCCCTCACTCTCTCCCTATTTTCTAAGCACTTTGGTAGTGCTAAAACCTTTTGAGTGGAGCTCTAAATCTTCTTCTTGTGTTGTCCTTTGTTTGTGCCAAATTTCCCTTCTATTTATAGGTGGCGGAGACTTGGCGGGTACTTCAAGGTGGAGGAGAGTCGGTGGGCGAAAATTTCCCCGCTGGGTGGCAGGCCACGCCGGGCGGCCACGTGTGCCGGGCGGCCGGCCATGCCGGGCGGCATGCACTATCGGGTGGCAGCCCAGGCCGGGCGGCCACGGGATTTGGTCGGTTTCCAACCGACTCACTTTGGACGGCTCAGATCATGTCTTGATGGCGGTTCCTTGGTCGGTTTCCCCCAAAATCTCCGTTTTGGGGTCGGTAAGCCTCTTGGGCCTCATGGGCTGGTAACCCTGGGTGGCCAACGCAGGCCGGGCGGTAGGCCAGGCCGGGTGGCAAACCCTGCCGGGCGGCTAGCCCAGGCCGGGTGGCGGGGTTGGCTGGGCGGCGGCTTAGGTTGGGCGGCGGCCTATTTTTGGTGCCGGGCCCCTCCAGGTCATGTCTTCACTTGTCCAAGTTGTGCCATGTGGATGCCTCCTTTACTTCTTCTCTTTTTGCCCTCCTTAGTCCGGGGACGGAAAACGGCCTCATGATGGATTGTTTTGCAGGGTTGGCTGGATCGGATGGTTCAGCCTGATGAGACTCTGTTTTAACCAGCCGGGTGGTTGATTTCAGCCTGATATGACCTTATTGGCTGAGTTCTGATTTCAGCCATCACGACCCTGCCAGGCCCTGATTTCAGCCTCATATGACCCTATCGGCCGGCTGTTTTATGGCAGTGTCAGCCGACGGGGCGTTTTTTCATGTTTTTCCATATTTTGGCTCTTTTATACCTGCAAACACATGTCTCACCAAAACTCGTGGAAATGGTTAATAATAAACTGCTATCACTATTTTGTTTATTCCTTTTATGTTATTTATGTAAGGATTTGACGGTCAGATTTGGCATAAAAGGACCGACAAAATCGAGATATTCCGATGGCATCTTTCTTGGATACTCTCTTCATGGTCATTCCTAGAGAGTTTTGAATTTGAAAACTAACGCCATCGTAGAGTCCTGCGATGTAACCTTTGATGAATCAAACTCTTGTGAAGGAATGTGATTGAGACTGCAGGTACGAAGGAGATGGAGGAGAGCATCTTTGTAGAAGAGGACCTACAGGGCTTTGATAATGATGATGATGATTCACTTCATTTCTTATCTGAGCTTGTTCCTGCTGCCACCACCACTCCAGCAGAGGGTCCAGAAGCTTCTACATCTACTTCAACAGCTGTCGAGTGAGCTCCAGCTGTGGTCGAGGGGGAGGTACGCTCAGAGAGAGAGGCTCCTCACCATGTTCAGCGTCAACATCCACCTCAACAAATGATCGGTAATCTCTATGAGAGGACAACAAGGTCAAGGTCTGCAAATCTCACCTGCTTTACCAATTCTCTCTTTGTTGCAACCTTTGAACCCCGGGATGTTGGACATGCTCTATCTGATGAACATTGGGTTAATGCCATGCATAATGAGTTGGAGAACTTTGAGAGAAACAAAGTGTGGACCCTAGTAGAGCCTCATGTTGGTGTCAATGTCATAGGAACCAAATGGGTGTTTAAAAACAAGCATAAGGAAGATGGTGAGGTTGTTAGGAAGAAGGCTAGGCTTGTTGCTCAGGGTTTCAGTCAAGTGGAGTGCTTAGACTATAGGGAAACCTTTGCTCCCGTTGCACACATAGAAGCCATTAGGATCTTACTTGCATTTGCTGCCTCTAAGGACATTAGAATCTATCAAATGGATGTCAAGAGTGCTTTCCTAAATGGTTTCATAGAGGAAGAGGTTTATGTAAAACAACCACCTGGCTTTGAGCACCACAAATACCCAAACCATGTGTACAAGCTTCAGAAGGCTTTGTATGGGCTAAAGCAAGCACCTAGGGCATGGTATGCTAGGCTTAAGACTTTCTTGCTAGAGCGTGGGTATGTCATGGGGTGTGTTGATAAATCCTTGTTTCCTCTTAGGCATGGCAATGACTTTCTAATGGTTCAGATTTACGTGGATGATATCATCTTTGGTGGTTCCTCTCATGTTCTTGTGTCCAGATTTCAAGAAGCCATGGTGAGTGAATTTCAGATGTCGATGATGGGCGAGCTCACCTTCTTTCTTGGGCTTCAAATGAAGCAGTGAAAGCAAGGCACTTTCATACATCAAGCCAAGTACATGAAGGATCTCCTGAAGAAGTTCGACATGGTCAATGTGAAGTCGTTGTCTACACCGATGTCCACAACAACGGCTCTTGACCCTGATGAAGACTGTGAAGCGGTGAACCAAAGGGAGTACATGAGCATGATTGGCTCCCTCTTGTACCTGATAGTGACAAGACCCGACATACACTTTGTGGTGTGTCTTTGTGCTGGCTTTCAAGCTTCCCCAAGGGTGACTCATCGCAAGGCTGTCAAGCACATCTTCAGGTATCTCAAATACACCCTTGAGTTTGGTCTTTGGTACTCTGCATCTTCATCTCTTGATCTCATTGGGTATTCGGATACGGACTTTGCTGGGTGTAGAATTAATAGGAAGAGCACTTCTGGTACTTGCCATTTCTTGGGTACTTCTTTGATTTGTTGGTCTTCTCGTAAGCAGTCAAGTATAGCCCAATCCACCATAGAGGCTGAGTATGTAGCTGCTGCTAGCTGCTGCTCACAAATCCTATGGGTTGTATCTACCATGAGGGACTATGGGTTAACCTTTAAGAGTGTTCCACTCATGTGTGATAACTCCAGTGCCATATGCTTAGCCAAAAACCCAATCCAACATGGTAAGGTCAAACACATCAATGTGCGATTCCACTTCCTAAGAGACAATGTTGAGAAGGGGGATGTTGAGCTCAAATACATCGAAACCAGAAACCAACTAGCTGATATCCTCACCAAGCTCCTAGATGCTACTAGACATGCTTTTCTTCAGGGGGAACTTGGTGTATGTCATCCTTATGGTATCATTTGAGGGGGAGTTGGTGTTCACTTGTATATATGTACCTTACCTTTTATGCATTGCATCTCATATGTAATATATGATTGGTAGATGAGTTTTGATTCTTATGCTTTCTTGCATTACTCTTTGCTACGATTGAGCTTGAGCTAAGTTGTGTGGATGTGATGGTAATCTCTCATGTTTAGATTTTCTAGATGGCCTGTTATAGACTCATGTGGGCAACTTGCTAATCTTAAAGGTAAACTTAGCTTCTTGTGAACCTTATGAACTAATCTTGCTAAAACATGCTCACCATATGTATAATTGCTTTTATCCTTATTGAAACTTGCATTGAGGCTAGTCTAGAGGATATCTTGGCCTTGACACCTTGTGTTTGCAAAATGGAAGGCTTTGCAAATGTTTAGCTCATGATGGGTGTTGGGGGAAAGCCCACCCCTTAGTCTCCCCAAGGCTAGAAGGCAGCCCATCAACAAACAACAAGGCCCAGGTGGACGAACGGCCCGAAGGGCCTTCAGCCCAACAGGCGCCCGAAGGGCGGTACGGTCGAAGGCCGTATGGCGCGGCGGACCCCAGGCGCAGACATCAGAGAATGATAGCCGGAGGCATGTACCAGATGAAGATTGACGTACTAGAATACCCTTAGGTCAAGCAGTAAGATGTGTAATGTAAGGCTCGGGGCAAATCTGTAAACACAGCCGGGGGGTAGGTGAGCATGGATCTATAAATGCTCACCTGCAGCTCTGACCGGGATGAGACATACCTCTGCCACTAGAACCTTCTTGTATGATATTGATCAGATAATACAAAGTTCGTTAGTCCAAGGGCGCCACTCCAAGCCCTTCAGCATCGTGCTACTGCTCAGTCTTGTTCACTCCCACCAAAGCTTGTCTGAGGGGCCTTCGGCCTAGCCAGCCCTCGGCTCGCCCACTATGTGGTTGTTCTGGACTTGTAACCACAACAGCTGGTGATGTCCGTGGGGAGCTGAACATTAAATCGCGTACCATGGCCGCAGGCAAGAGACCACTCGCTTCTGGCCTGTCGCAACAAGCAACGATGCGAAGCAGGGCGGCAGTTGAAGTTGCACTAGCGGAGATGTCAGCAGCAGTTGGAGCACTCCCGGTTCGAAAAGAAGAAGATGAAGGGCATGTCGAGGAGGAGTTTTATGACATCAATGAAGGTGGGGAAGAAGCCATAGCTGAGGGAGAGACCGCTGAGGGGCAGCTCACTCGAGAGGAAGATGCGTATTAGAAAGCAGCAGGAAGATGTGTTGTGAGAGGAGGAAAATGTGAGGCAGATGGAGCTAGAGGTCGAATGGCAGCGAAGAGTAGCCGAAGAGTAGATATTGCGTGCCCAGGCTTTGCAAAACCTCGCACAACAAGAGGCTGACTAGGCCCAGAGAATTGAAGCAGCTAAGAGGTGGCAGGAGCAATTAGGCAGACAGTTAGAGGTCCCTCGGAAAGGCGGGATCCCAGAAAATTGGGCTCTGGTGTATGAGGAATTTCGTGAAGATGGGGCAAGGGCACATTCAATCGGAAGTCTTCACCCGGTGCAACCAGCGGATCCTAATTATCTGCTGGCAGCTGAGTTACAAGCGGTGCAATGGCCCGTGAGATTGGCTTCGGTCAAGCTTCCAACATTTGCAGGGACCTCTAATCCTAGGGAGTTTTTCATGAGATATGACACGGCTGTCGAATCAGCTGGGGGCAATGATGCAGTAAAAGCCAAAGCTTTTCGGCTGGCATTAGAGGGGATAGCTGGCACTTGGTATGCCAAGCTAGCGCCAGGGAGCATTCGGTCATGGGCACAGATCAAGGAGGGAGTTTCGGTGCACTTCAGGAGGAATTATGTCAGGCCAGTGGGCGTCCGAGATCTGGCTGCATGTGCGCAGAGATAAGGGGAAACATTGGCCAACTATATGTGGAGGTTCATACATTTGAAGTGTCAAGTGTCTGACATTCATGAAGCCACGGTAATTGAGTCTGTTGCTAAGGGCCTCCGGATGGGAGCGTCCAGGAGTGCCATGCGGGTGAAGCAACCTCAGACCCTAGATCAACTATTGAGCATCCTGGAAGGGCAGGTACGGGTGGAAGAGGACGAGGAAGAAGAGCGTCGGAAAGCGCACCCCAGAGTGATGATGGGACAAGGGCAGGGTATGAATACCGGAGGCTGGCGTCCAAATCAGGGCAGAGCAGGCCACGGTTTTACTAGGCGCGAGGTTTTCAATGTCCAGCATGGGGGGGGGGGGGGCTCGGGGTCAGCGCCCAGGTGTTCTCAGCCAGCTCCACTACGTCCGGGGCCAAGGCAGCCTCGGCCGGGTCAACTCTTCTACTGTGCGTTTCATGGCTTGGGGTGCATGCACAGTTGCAACTATTGCCCTTATATTAAAGCATTGTCCGAACCAAGAATTAGGCAAGAGGCTGAGCAAGCCAGGCCGGTGTTGCACACTCAATACACACATGATGCTGCCTCTTATCCCCCGCCCCTGCAATTTCACCAGTCACCATTCCTACAGTACCACCATCCCGCCCCACCGCCACAAATGGTTGCACTACCATCCCCTCCGGCAGAGCAGTTACCACCTCCACCGCAGTTGAAGCCGGAGGATCATCTAGAAAGGGCATAGTCCATTCAGCACATTCAGAATATAGGGGCATCTCGTGGCACAATCTTTGCTATTACTGGAGGATTGGGTCATGAGTTCCCTTCTAAGAGGCTGCGCCGAGAGCACATTTGGCAGGTAAATCATGTGGCTGCATGTCCTCCGGTTGGGGTTACTTGGTGGATGGACGTGCCGATTTCATTCTCTACGGCTGATTTGAGGCCGATGATCTTTCCGCATGATGATGCATTCGTGATGGCTGTCAACATCAATGGCTTTGATGTGCGTAAAGTCTTGATTGATGGGGGGAGTTCGGCTGATGTTATTCTCTAGAGCACTATTGAGAAAATGGGTTATAGCAGATCTGACCTACAGGCCTCTTTAGTACCGCTGCAAAGGTTTGGAGGTGACCCAATTCATGCGATAGGTAGTATCGTGCTCAAAGTGTCGTTCTCCAGACTAGGGGGGCATCGGACAGAGGATATTTGATTTGATGTGGTAGAGATGAACTATTCCTACAATGCTCTATGGGGCCGAAGGGTTATCAATAGGTTTTTGGTTGTACTTCATCATGGTTATCTATGCATGAAAATGCCTGGACCGGAGGGTGTCATCATAGTGTATGGAGATCAAGCTGAGGCCCGGAGGCTGGAGTTTGGGTCATCACCAGGGCAACATCATATACATGTTATAGCTAAGGATTGCCAGGGCAAGAGCCTTGCGGTGGAACCACTGACAATGTCTAAGTGGGTGTCGAAGGTCACATTGGTTGAGGGCACCAAAGAGGTTGTCCTATGTGCCGATCGGCTGGATGAAACAGTGTTGATTGGCAAGGAATTATCGGAAGCCATGGAGGTGTAGCTGATGCAGTTCTTGAGAAACAATATAGATGTCTTTGTGTGGTTGCCAAAAGACCTCCCCGGTATTTACAGATCCATAGCTGAGCATCGGTTGGATGTTGATCCGAAGGTGCGTCCGATCAAATAGCGAATCAGAGTCTGGATAGAGGAAAAAGCTAGTATATTGAGGGCTAAAGTGCAGAAGTTGCTTGATTCAAACGTCATTCGACCTATTGATAGAACAACCTAGCTAGCAAACCCTGTACTGGTTAAGAAACCAAATGGCCAGTGGCGTATGTGCATTGATGTGCTGGTTAAGAAACCTGACAAGCACTACCCGAAGGATGATTTCCCGCTGGCTCGTATAGACCAATTGGTGGATGCCACGGCAGGATGTGCACTGATGAGTTTCCTGGACGGCTACTCGAGATTTCATTAGGTCTGGTTGGCTACGAAGATCAGCCTTTGACAGCCTTTCAAATAACAGGGGGGACTTATTGTTACAACCGAATGCCCTTTGGTTTGAACAATGCCGAGGTGACTTTCTCTCGTACTGTTAAAGCTACACTGGGTACATAGATGGGCCGCAACAGGGCGGCTTACGTTGATGATATTGTTGTCAAAAGTATTGAAGAGAGGGACGATGTGATAGATTTGGCAGAAACATTTGCCAACCTCCGGCGAGTCGGTATGCGGTTGAATCCGGTGAAATGCATGTTTGGGGTGCGTTCGGGCAAGTAGTTGGGTTACCTGGTGTCCAAGGAAGGAATTAATCCGAACCCAGTCAAGATCAAAGCAATCATGGATATGCAGCCTCCGGCCTCTATTCGGGAGTTGCAGAAATTCACCGGCCGTGTTGTAGCATTGATAAGATTCATCTCTAGACTGGCTGAGAAGAGTTTGCCTTTCTTCGAGGCACTTCGCGGTCCTCGGGCATTCACATGGGGTGAAGAGCAGCAACTAGCGTTTGAGGCGCTCAAGAAGTATCTTGTCGAACTCACTACTCTCAAGCCACCGCCACCGAAGGCTCCGCTGTTGTTGTATATCACTGCGGCGCCGAAGGCAGTCAATGCAGTGTTGGTCTCTGAGGCACCAAAGGGCGATGATGCATTTCAGCAGTTGCTGGTGTACTATGTGTCTGAAACATTGACGACATCGCGTTGTAACTAAACTATGGTAGACAAGATGTTGTATGCTGTGGTCATGGCCTCATGTAAGTTGCGACAATATTTTGATGATCATGCTATCACCATACATACCAGATACCCACTGTGAGATGTGTTGACAAATGATAAGGCTTCTAGCACTGTGTTGAAATGGGCGGCTGAGTTGGCTCAGTATAACATCACCTTTGTTGCTCGCAAAGCCATCAATTCTGGAGTGTTGGCGGAATTTGTGGCTAAGTGGACTCGCCATGGTGAAGCTGAAGAGTTAGCCCAAGCTGTTCCTGAGGACCCAATTTGGACTGTATACAATGATGATGCCTGGGGGGCCTCCGGGGCAGGTTGTGCTGCGGTTATTACATCACCCGGAGGGCAAACCACGCGATTCTCTACGAAGTTGGCTTTTCAAACCACGAACAATGCTGCGGAATACGAGGGCATATTGTTGGGCCTTCGCCAAGCTCGAGCCCTCGGTGCTAGGCGGTTGGTTATCTACTGTGATTCTCAGTTGGTGAAGGGCTATCAAGCAAGGGATCCGAAGATGGCTTGATATATCAATAAGGTGCAGGAGATGGACAAGTACTTCCTAGGCTTTGAAGTGCGTAATATTCGCTGCACTAAAAATGGAGAGGCAGATGCATTGGCTAAGGCTACGGCCGGACAGCGTCCGGTTGCCGGTGATGTGCTTCATGAGGTTATGAGTGAATCAGCAATGGCACCGGAGACAAGAGGCCAAAGGATTCTGGTCATCACAGCAGAGGACTGGCGAGCTCCCATTCGGGCATGTATCGAAGGGCGCTATGTCACTGATGACAAAGAAGAGCGCCAGAGGATATTGCATCACTGTCAGGGATACACTATTGTTGATGATGTCCTATACAAGGGGGTGTTTGTGCTCCTCTGCTTCCCTATCTTACCTGGCCCGAGGGGCAGAATTTGTTACGAGAAATCCATGAGGGGCTATGTCTGTCACACTTGGCTCTGAGGGCATTGGTCACCAAAGCGTTTTGCCAAGGGTTCAACTGGCCTACTGTCGTTCGGGATGCCGAAGACCTGGTGTAAGGATCATGACCATTGAGGTCACCCCAAGGTATGTTGTTTTGGTGATGAATGACAAGCATGAAATGTGACTAATATCTACATGAGTGTAATCCGTGTAGGAAATCTCTTCTACCTTATGATGATTGTTCACGGCTGCCTTGGCGATTGATAACGATGACCACAAGCATGGAGGCTTGATGAGCTTGATGGAGTCCAAGGGTTGATGGATATGGATCAAAGTGGAGAACAAGCTATGGTGCAAGTGATTGGTACACTTAAGTAGTTGTTAGGGCTTTGAGTCCATAGGAAAAACTAGAGTATCAAGGGGGTCTAAGTCATTCTCTTAGGTCATGTCTAGTCGGTGATGTGCAAGGTTGCTCGGTGAAATCACAGGCACTAGATGACAGTGGAGAAGCCAAGGAGTTGTTCAGAGAAGCCGGGAAACCAAGTCAAGCGAGGACGACGAGTTTCAGCTTCTGGACATAGAGACCGGACAGATGGGTCAGTGGAGACCGGACTGTACGGTCACTATGTGGAGATTGTCTGGGACTTAGCGCGAAGAAGTAGGAGTCTGTCAATAGGTAAGTCTGTACAGACCGGATAGTCCGTTCTACTGACCGGACGGTCTGGTCAGTACAGGTGCAGGGACGGCAGAAGAGGTGCATTTCATGGAGGCTCCTAGACTAGAGAGAGAAAGTGGACCGGACGGTCCGGTCCAGTGATCGCACCGTCCAGTCACTACAGGAGGAAGTAGCAGACAGAGAGCAACGGCTCTGGAGGAGCCGTCTAGTTTAGACCGGACAGTCCGATCTGGATAGTGACTGAACTGTCCGGTCAGTATGTCCAGAGAGGTTGTTTCGTGGAGCAACGACTAGTTTGAGGTTGGGAGCCT
The DNA here is from genome assembly GCA_032690845.1 of Eleusine coracana subsp. coracana. Taxonomy (NCBI): domain Eukaryota; kingdom Viridiplantae; phylum Streptophyta; class Magnoliopsida; order Poales; family Poaceae; genus Eleusine; species Eleusine coracana. The sequence continues at coordinate 37,425,307 of CM064428.1, read as the reverse complement.
ATATAACTTCGTTGTTGGGGTCTTAGAGACGACTCTTGGCGAGTGGATTACCTGAGAGCATTTGGTAAGGTCCAAGAGGAAAAGAGGAGAGCACTAGGAGGAGATATTGCATATCTTGAGAGTGCTAGTGAAAAGTAGCTTGAGCATCTCGCACATCTAAGGCTAGGGTGTCCTTGAGGGTGTGATCTAGATTGTTACTCTTGGTCTATGGTGAGACCTAGACCGGTTAGGTGTCGGTGATCGAGCCTATCGTGATCGGTTGTGAAGGACGTCACATGTTTGTACACGGTTTGAGCCCGTCGTTGAAAGGGGCATCGCTAGTGAGCGCCCGTGTCAGCTCGGGGAGTCTGTCAAGTTCTCGAGGGGGGCGAGCTTGTGCTTTGGGCAGCGGTGACGCACACCGTGTCTTCACTCCAGGAGTGATTGAGGGCTCGTGTGCGAGAACTCCACTTGATGGTGGGAGGGACCGAGACTCCGGCAGGAGTGGTCCAACGAGGATTAGGGGAAGGCGCCATCCTTCCAAGACCTCGGGAAAAATCATGAGCCATCTCTTACTCTACTCCTTACTTTGATGCATTACCTTACGCATTTACATACCGTGCTATTCATGCTTGTGAGCTTATCTTGCTCTAGTTGACTACCTTGTAGAAAATTGCATGAATAGGCTTCTTTACTTGCTAGTAGTGCTTAGCCTTCATACTTGATCACTAGCATGTCTAGGAGTTGCTTGGCTTGATTGATCACCCTAGTATGTATTGTGCTAGTCATGCATGTATGCTTTCTATATGCTTGTTGATCTAGTAGCTTTTCTTGAGTAGAACTCCTTGCTAGCTCGTTGTTTGCTTCCGCGTATCTTTGGTAACTAGCTTGCATAGGAGTTGTATTGTGTTTGTGTGATCCACTAGTATGCTTAGGTTGTTGTTTCTTTCATAGGTTCATTATCTTGCTAGTGTGATCACCACTAGGATTGTGTAGGAGTTGTTTTGGGTGGTCGGTTTTAGGAATTAGCGAATTTGGTACAGTGTGGGAGTTCCCGATTCACCCCCCCCCCTCTCGGTCACTCGGTCCTTTCTAGTGGTATCAAATCTAAGTGCTCATCATAAGGCTTAACCACCTTGAGTAGTGACCGTATTGAGTTGGGATGTCATCCCATTCGGGGCTGGGTCATGGCTCATGGAAGTATCGCATTAAAAGCTACCTAAATGCCATGATTCCGGATGAGTTGATGGATACTCTTGTGGACTTTGCCAATACCTTTACCGATGATCATGTGTATGATGATTTTGATGATTACATGGATGTGCCTTGTACTAGTGAGTGCCTAGACTCTTCTAGCAATGACTTGATCACTAGCATGTATAGTAGTTGTTTTGGCTCGATTGCTATCCTTGTATGTGTGGTACTACTCATGCTTGTTTGCACTAGTTCCTTGTCTTGTAGTATTGCATGAGTAGGCTCCTTTGCTAGCTTGGTGTGTGCTTCCGAATTGTTTCTTTTCTAGATTGCATAGGAGTTGTATTGACTTGTGTGATCCACTAGTATGAGGTTATCTTTCCTTTCATAGGATTACCTTGTTAGTGTGATCACCACTAGAATTGTTATAGGAGTTGATTGAGTGGTCGGTTTGAGAAATTGGCAAAATTGGTACATAGTGGTAGTTCCCGATTCACCCCCCCCCTCTCGGTCACTACGATCCTTTCAAGTGGTATCAGAGCCAAGTGCTCATCATAAGGCTTAACCGCCTTGAGTAGTGACCATATTGAGTTGGGATATCATCCCAGTCGGGGCCGGGTCATGGCTCATGGGAGGATTGCTTTAAAGCTACCTAAATGCCATGATTCCAGATGAGTTGATGGATACTCTTGTGGACTTTGCCAATACCTTTATCGATGATCATGTGTATGATGATTGTGATGATTACGTGGATGTGCCTTGTACTAGTGAGTGCCTAGACTCTTCTAGCAATGACTTGATAGGTTGCTCTACTAGTATGCCTAACATGATGATTGATAATGATGTGTCTCTTGATCTTGCTTGCTCTACTAGCATTGATGATGTTTGTGAGTCTCCTATTGATCATGCTAGTAGTCCTATTGTTGAGGAGTTCTTTGCTTTTCATGCTAATGATAACGAGGACTTACTTGACTCTCTTATTCGCTTGCAAGGTATTGTGGACAGGATTGGGGCAACTTCATTCGAGCTTCCCAAGATCATGATAGTGGAGGAAATCCTCTCCTTGCTTCCGAGTAGCAAGCTCTTCTACATCACTCTTGACCTTCTCATGGAGAAGGGTCTCTTCGTTGAGGACGTGATTGAGCTACTCTTCAAGGATGAGGAGATCACCGCGAGCATGGTGTGGAAAAAGACATCCAAGACACACCATGAAGCATCCTCAAGCAAAGGGAAAGAAGTAGCTTCAAGCTCAAACTTCTTTGATCCCTCCACAAGATTGCCTTGCAACGACCTCTACAACCCCTTCGGGGCAAGACACTCATCGGGTGCTTCGTCAAGCTCTACCTCAAGTGTCATTCCTAGTATTACTCCAAGCACATTGGGTGGTCCAAGCATTGGCGTAGGGGGAGCACCAACAACAATGTTTGCTCGATCATTTGAGATGATCAATCTTGCAGCTTCGACTCCGGCGCCTCCACCTCCTCCGCCTCCTCCACCATAAGATCATCTTTGGCATCTTCGTCGAGCTGACCAACAGGATCTTCTCTTTGAACTCGGTGAATTTGTGAGAAATCCTAACGTTGACCTTTGTGAGAATCTATTGAGCATATATGATCTTGTGTGTAGGATTAACTCTTTCAGGGGATTTCGGAGGATTGCACCATATGAAGTGATTGACAAGCTCCTCCAACAAATCACAACTCCTGAGAGGGGTTTCTTACTTGAGGAGGTAGTCAACAGGAGACAAGAGCTCTCAATTGAGAGAGCAATGGAGGTGATACTTGTGCTCCATTCATGAGTGGGACATGTGCTTGAGCACATCACTAGACTCTATGATCCTCCCCATTACTACAACAACCTTGACAATGTGCACAGGGGGGATGATCATGGACATTGGAGGTATCATGCTCCGCCCTATCCCATTAGAAGGAGACTATTGGACGGGATTGTAAGAATCCCTATCTATGAGAATGGTCTTATTGCTCGACACTATGAGGTTAGTACTAGTCAATCATGTAATGCTTTGGATACTAACCCTTCTTCCTCTAGTGCTTTTCTTATGGCTACCGTCAGGGTTAACTACAAGAGTGGAGGTATCCATTGGATTCTTGATAGTGGGTGCACTCAACACATGACCGGGAAGTCAACCATGTTCACTGATATTGATGAAGACGAAGATAGTGAGAAGGTGACTTTTGGGGATAACTCAAAGGGGAGAGTGAGAGGCTCAAGAAAGATGGCCATTATAGAAGACCTCCATCTCTCCAAGGTCTTTCTTGTGGAAACCCTAAACTTCAACCTTCTATCCATTGGTCAGTTATGTGACATAGGATACAAGTGCACATTTGATGAGGATGGAGCAATCATTGAGAATGCCAAGAAAGGGCTAGTGTTTCATGGAGTGAGGCATGGAAACTTGTATATCACAGATTTCAAATCTAGCAACATGCCTCCAAGTACTTGTCTCTTCACAAAATCAACCAAGGGATGGTTGTGGCATAGAAGACTAGCACATATTGGGATGAGTCAGCTCAGGAAAGTGGTTAAGAGAAATCTAGTTGAAGGAATCAAGGATGTGACCTTTGAGATGGACAAGTTGTGTAGTGCTTGTCAGGCGGGAAAGCAAGTTGCCTCTTCTCACCCCACCAAGTCCTTCATGTCTACATCTCGACCCCTAGAGCTCTTGCACATGGACTTGTTTGGGCCAACACATTACAAGAGCCTGGGAGGCAATCTATATTGCTTGGTGATTGTTGATGACTTCACACGATACACTTGGACCTTCTTTCTTGTGGACAAATCTCAAGCTAGTGACATCTTCAGAAAGTTTGCAAGAAGAACAAAGAATGAATTCAAAGCTAACATTGTGAAGATAAGGAGTGACAATGGGACTGAGTTCAAGAACACCACTGTGGAGGAGTATTGTGACAAGAAAGGGGTCAAGCATGAGTTCTCAGCTACTTATACTCCCGAGCAGAATGGAGTAGTGGAGAGGAAGAACAAGACACTCATCACTCTTGCTCGTGCTATGCTAGATGAGTATGGGACTCATGAGAGGTTTTGGGCTGAGGCAATCAACACGGCTTGCTACACTTCCAACCGTGTGTATCTTCACCGGCTGTTGAAGAAGACTCCATATGAGCTATTGGTTGGACGGAAACCGAATGTTTCCTATTTTCAGGTGTTTGGCTGCACTTGCTACATACTCAAGAAGAGAAGGAAGCCCGAGAAATTTGAGAGTAGGATGGATAAAGGGATACTTGTTGGATACTCTGGAACTTCTAAAGCATATCGGGTCTACAACTCAGTCACAGGATGTGTAGAGGAAACCTATGATGTGAAATTTGATGAGTCAAATGGTTCTCAAAAGGGAGATGAGTTTCATGAGTTGCATATTGAGGATGAGCCTATGAGGGAAGCATTGACAAAAATGCCTGTGGGTAAGGTTTTACCCCACGAGGTTATTAATGAAGATAGTGGTGAGCCCTCTACCCCACCACCTCAAGCAACCACTTCCTCTGAGGTGCAAGAACCAAATCAAGATACCACCAACACACCCTCTAGCTCTTCCCAAAATTCCTTGAGAGTCCATCCACCAAACAATGAGGAAACCCGAGTGAGAAGTGAGGCACAAGCCTCTCCACATACACCATCTCGAGCTACCCCACCAAGTTCCTCAAATGAAGTATCCCCATCAAATTCAAGATCCAAGTCCAAAGCTAGAGAACCTATGAGAGATTCACCCACCTCTCTAAGAATCCAAGACACTCATATTTCAAGAGAGCAAGCCATCCATGATGCCCAAGATACCTCACCTAGATGTCCTCCCACTCAACAAGAACATCATCCTAGACCCAAAGCCATAATCAAGGATCATTCACATGACTTGATCATTGGGAGTCCATCTCAAGGAGTGAGGACAAGGAGAAATCAATACAAGCCCAACTATGTGAATGAAGATGATGAGGAGGTGAATGTTGCTATTGAGAACTTCTCTTTTGTCTCCATGATTGAGCCTACAACAATTAAAGAAGCAATGAATGATCACAAGTGGGTTATTGCAATGCAAGAAGAATTGAACAATTTCCAAAGGTGCAAAGTTTGGAAGTTGGTTGAAAGACCCAAGAATCATAATGTGGTTGGCACCAAGTGTGTCTTCAAGAACAAACAAGATGAGAAAGGAGCCATTATCAAGAACAAGGCTCGCCTGGTGGCAAAAGGATATTCTCAAGTAGCGGGCATTGACTTTGAAGAAACATTTGCTCCCGTCGCTCGTCTTGAGGCAATTCAAATCTTGCTTGCTTATGCTTCACACAATGGTTTCAAGCTCTATCAAATGGATGTGAAGATTGCCTTCATGAATGGGGAGATCAATGAGAAAGTCTATGTGGAACAACCTCCGGAGTTTGAGGACCCCAAGCGTCCTAGACATGTGTACAAGTTGAAGAAAGCTCTCTATGGCCTCAAGCAAGCTCCAAGGGCATGGTATGAACACTTGAGAAACTTCCTACTCAAGAATGGATTCACCATTGGAAGCATTGATAGCACCTTGTTCACAAGGCATGTTGGGAAGGATCTCTTTGTGTGCCAAATCTATGTGGATGATATCACATATGGGTCAACTAATGAGAAGTTCAATGAGGAGTTCCGGGGAATGATGGCAAGGGAATTTCAAATGTCTATGATTGGAGAACTTCATGTGTTCCTTGGCTTTCAAGTGAAACAATTGAGGGAAGGGAACTTCATCTACTAAGAAAAGTACACCAAGGATCTTCTCAAAAGATTCAACATGGAAAATAGCAAGCCTTTGCGCACTCCTATGGCAACTAGCAAACCCTTGGACATGGATGAGAAGGGAAAACCCGTGAACCCTAAGCTCTATGGGTCTATGATTGGCTCCTTGTTCTATCTCACCGCTTCAAGACCGGACATCATGTTTAGTGTGTGATTGTGTGCACGCTATCAAGCAAATCCAAAGGAATCTCACTTGAAGGCAGTGAAGAGAATTCTTAGATACCTCAAGTACACACCTACTATGGGGTTATGGTACCCTAGAGGAACAAGCTTTGAGCTACTTGGTTATTCAGATTCAGTCTTCATGGGATGCAAAGTGAATAGAAAGAGCACATCGGGAGGTTCCTAATTCCTTGGAAGAGCTCTTGTCTCTTGGAGTTCGAAGAAGCAAAACTTGGTGGCTCTATCTACAGCTGAGGCAGAGTATATGGCAGCAGGAGCATGTTGTGCTCAACTTCTCTACATGAGGCAAACCCTCTCGGACTATGGTCTCAACTTCACTCAAATGCCACTCTATTGTAATAGTGAAGCGGCAATCAAGATGGCTCTTAAAACTGGAGATCATGGTCATGCAAAACACATTCAAGTAAAGCACCACTTCATTTGTGATCATGTTGAGAAAAAGGACATTGACTTGGTGCATGTGCGTACTCATGAATAATTGGTGGATATCTTCACCAAGCCACTTGATGAGAAGACCGTCAACAAGCTAAGGGGGGAACTCAATGTTCTCGACCTCTCCAACTTCACTTGAGTAACCCAAAAGCTTGTCTCTTGTACATTTGTATAGTTTTGCTTGTTTGTTTTGTTGTTTCTGTCTTTGTTTTGTGCTTGTTTCTCTTCTCTTTGTAGGTCAACTTCGGACCTCCTTGAGATAGCAATGGACATGGGTTAAGCTTGGGAAGGTGGTTCATGGTGCACCCAAGGCTTTGAAGAATGGACCATTGTGAGTAAGCTCGAGAAGGGAACAACTCGTCGTTGGCACTTTGGTTTGTAGCGGTTCTCTCTCTTTCTTTTAGCATTGCATCATGCATTTGTATACTTGTTGCATTTGCATTTGCACTCTTTGCATTCATGCATTCTTGCATCATGATACTTTACATGCTTCCAAGGATGTTTCTAGGGGGAGTTGCTTATTTACAATGTAAGTACATGACCCTCTAGATGATCACATAGTGATCTTTGTGCTTCATGCCCATTGAGTCATGTTCGACCGAGCTCCGAGGTTAAATTACTCGTGCGGCTCAAAGACAAGTGGCTCATACATTTCTATCACACTAATGACTAACCTTTGCATTCTTGGAGATTTTGTTGTTGAGTCATCTGTGTAGGGGGAGTTGTGGTAAAACACCATCGTTACCAAGAAGGAGCACCAAGAAAGGGGGAGTTTTCCTAACTCTTGCCATTTATTATTTGCTCTTTTGTTCCCTTGTGTTTTGTCTTTGGTTTTTGGTGATAGGTGACAAAGGGGGAGAAGGAACATGAAGATCCAAAAGCCAAGTATACGTTGACAACACAAAGGTGGAAAAGGACATGAGAAGAACATGAAGATCAATCACCAAGTAGGCGAGAAGAAACATGAAGATAGAAGCAAGCAATGAGGTGACAAAGGGGAGAATAGTGCATGTTCACTTGGGGTACACATGAAGATCATGTCAAGTTGGATGTCCCCACCAAAATAAAGAAGAACAACAACGGCGTATGTCTACAACACCAACGTACATCTACACCGACATGAACGTCTACGACTTTGGTGCGTGTCTACTTCAACAAGACGGGCGCAAAATTCAACTCAAGACCGACATCAAGTGCGCTACATGATTCAGTAGTTCTCCCTCAATACCTAGCACATTTCAAGGGGGAGACTACTTCCAAGGTAAGAACCAAGGTAATCCTTTATTTTCCTTTGGTTCCTTGTTACTCGTTCATTTTGGATCATCATAAGTAGTGGATGTTATCCATCACCAAAAAGGGGGAGATTGTAAGGATCATGACCATTGAGGTCACCCCAAGGTATGTTGTTTTGGTGATGAATGATAAGCATGAAATGTGACTAATATCTACATGAGTGTTACCCATGTAGGAAATCTCTTCTACCTTATGATGATTGTTCACGGCTGCCTTGGCGATTGATGATGATGACCACAAGCATGGAGGCTTGATGAGCTTGATGGAGTCCAAGGGTTGATGGAGATGGATCAAAGTAGAGAACAAGCTATGGTACAAGTGTTTGGTACACTTGAGTAGTTGTTAGGGCATTGAGTCAATAGGAAAAACTGGACTATCAAAAGGATCTAGGTCATTCTCTTAGGTCATGTCTAGTCGGTGATGTGCAAGGTTGCTCGGTGAAATCATAGGCACTAGGTGATAGTGAAGAAGCCAAGGAGCTGTTCGAAGAAGGCGGGAAACCAAGTCAAGTGAGGACGACGAGTTTCAGCTTCTGGACATAGAGACCGGACAGATGGGTCAGTGGAGATCGGACTATACGGTCACTATGTGGAGATTGTCCGGGACTTAGCGCGAAGCAGCAGGAGCCTATCAACAGGTAAGTCTGTATAGACCGGACGGTCCGGTCTACTAACCGAATGGTCCGGTTAGTACAGGTGTAGGGACGGCAGAAGAGGTGTATTTCACGGAGGCTCCTAGACTGGAGAGAGAAAGTGGACCAGACGATCCGGTCCAGTGACCGGACAGTCTGGTCACTACAGGAGGAAGCAGCGGAGAGAGAGCAACGGCTCCGGAGGAGCCGTTCGATGGAGACCGGACTGTCCGATCTGGACAGTGACCGGACTATCCGGTCAGTACGTCTAGAGAGGTTGTTTCGTGGAGCAACGGCTAGTTTGAGGTTGGAAGCCTATATAACTTCGTTGCTGGGGTCTTAGAGACCACTCTTGGCTAGTGAATTACCTGAGAGCATTTGGTAAGGTCCAAGAGGAAAACAGGAGAGCACTAGGAGGAGATATTGCATATCTTGAGAGTGCTAGTGAAGAGTAGCTTGAGCATCTTGCACATCTAAGGCTAGGGTGTCCTTGAGGGTGTGATCTAGATTGTTACTCTTGGTCTATGGTGAGACCTAGATTGGTTAGGTGTCGGTGATCAAGCCTATCGTGATCGGTTGTGAAGGCCGTCACACGTTTGTACACAGTTTGAGCCCGCCGCTGAAAGGGGCATCACTAGTGAGCACCCGTGTCGGCTCGGGGAGTCCAGCAAGTTCTCGAGGGAGGCAAGCTTGTGCTTTGTGCAGTGGTGATGCACACCGTGTCTTCACTCGAGTAGTGATTGCGGGCTCGTGTGCAAGAATTCCACTTGGTGGCGGGAGGGACCGGGACTCCGGTGGGAGTGGTCCAACGAGGATTAGGGGAAGGCGCCATCCTTTCGAGACCTCGGGAAAAATCATGAGCCATCTCTTACTCTACTCCTTATTTTGATGCATTACCTTCCACATTTACATACCGTGCTAATCATGCTTGTGTGCTTATCTTGCTCTAGTTGACTACCTTGTAGAATTGCATGAATAGGCTTCTTTACTTGCTAGTAGTGCTTAGCCTTCATACTTGATCACTAGCATGTCTAGAAGTTGCTTGGCTTGATTGATTACCCTAGTATGTATTGTGCTACTTATGCATGTATGGTTTCTATATGCTTGTTGATCTAGTAGCTTTGCTTGAGTAGAACTCCTTGCTAGCTGGTTGTTTGCTTCCACCTATCTTTTGTAACTAGCTTGCATAGGAGTTGTATTGCGTTTGTGTGATCCACTAGTATGCTTAGGTTATTGTTCCTTTCATAGGTTCATTACCTTGCTAGTGTGATCACCACTAGGATTGCGCAGGAGTTGTTTTAGGTGGTCGGTTTTAGGAATTGGCGAATTTGGTACATAGTGGGAGTTCCCGATTCACCCGCCCCCCTCTCGGTCACTCGGTCCTTTCACCTAGTCTGGGTATGTGCTGGTTGTCATTGGATGGGTCGTCAATCTCATCTACCTACCACAGTCCTATAGCCAATCCCTCAGATTTGGCCGCTCGCCCGATGGGGGATCGACATTGTGGGACCGCTGCATACGGCTCCGGGGGGCTATCGATTTGCTGTGGTGGCCATAGATTATTTCTCCAAGTGGGTGGAGGCCGTACCGCTGGTTCAAATTACAGCTGCAAATGTCAGAAAGTTTTTCTGGAAGAATGTGGTCTGTCGCTTCAGGGTTCCGCTAGAGCTAACTATGGACAATGGCAAACAATTCAAGGGTCTCGAGTTCAAGGAATATTGCCTTAGCCTGGGGGGTCAAGAAATGTGAGGTCTCTGTCATTAACCCGAGGGCCAATGGGGCTGTTGAACAAATGAATGGCAATCAGTTCTCCGGGATCTCTCGTTCGTTGGTTGGCTTGCCAAAGGGCAAATGGGTCAATGTGTGACCGAACGTTCTCTGGTCCATCAGGACAACTGCTACAAGGTCCACTGGGTTTTCACCTTTTTGGCTGTTGTATGGTGCTGAGGCAGTCACGCCGGAGGAGATACATGCCGGGTCATTGCGCACCCTTAGGCCTCATGTCAATGAAGATGATATGGCAAAGGACATGTTAGAAGAGGTGCGCATGCAAGCAGTTGCAAACCTGCACAAGTACATCGTGTCTTTCGAGAGAACATACAATTGCAAAGTTCACTCAAGGGAGTTTGCATCGGGCGATCTAGTCCTTCGGCGCAATCCTAACCCGATCAACATCGGCAAATTGTGCAGCAAGTGGCTGGGTCCCTTCATTGTTGATCGCTCAAACTGGCCGGGGCCTATCATTTGCTAGAGTTGGATGGTTCTCCGACGCGGCACACCTACAATGCTAATGCCTTGAAGCGGTTTTATGTGTAAAACATCGCAGGTCGCTTCAGCAGTCATAATGTCTATTTTGGTGTAATAAAAGTTGTTGTTGAGCATGTGTGCCCTTAGTGCTATGCTTAGCCCGGTTAGTGTTGTTCCAGACAGGGTCCCGAGGAGCCATTCGAGCTGCATCGTAAGAAGTTGTTCCGGGCGGGGTCCCGAGGAGCCATTCGGGTTGTGTCATAGGAAGTTGTTCCGGGCTGCGTCCCGAGGAGTTGTTCCGGGCTGCTTCCCAAGGAGTTGTTCCAGGCTGTGTCCTGAGGAGCCGGTCGGCTATGTCCCGCACCTTTTTGTTTCAACATGGATTAGCTTGTGTCTCGGTAGGTTGCTGCCTTTAGGGTGGCGGCACGGAGGGGTGGCAATGTCTAAATGCCAAGGGGCTGTGACCCCTGTCTTGTGGTCCGACATTTTGTATGCCATGTCGTCTATAGCAGTCGTCTTAGGGTTGGTCCTATGTTTGATGCATGCCAGTAAAATTTTGTAAGGTAAGCATGAAAGATGTCGGGGTTAGTGGGAAGTTGCGTTGTTTTTGTCAGCATTCTTTATCCTTGTCATGGCAACTACGGCCTTATGCTAGGCAACTACAGCCTAAAGGTCCCAAAGGGACGTGTCATTTATATATACTGCAAGGGCAACTACGGCCCTTATCCGAACAACTACGGTTCGATGCCGGACAACTACGGTCCGATGCTCCAGAGGGGCATGCCTGGAAAGCCGGGTGCGACATATAGCCCGATGCCGAACAACTACGGTTCGAAGTTTGCCAAAGCCTGACGAGGTGTTTGGCATGTAGAATAGGCAAGTCGTCAGTGATTTTCCATTTATAATGCACGATGGCATAATCTGAGTCACGCATGACTTTGAGACTCTGTGTATATAACAAGAGCCTGAGGGCAAAGAGATACAAGGTTTGCCCGAAGGCATACAGTTTACAAAGAGCCCGAGGGCAAAGGGGTACATGATGGGCCCGAAGGCACACAATATACGACGGTCCGAAGGCACGAAATATATGGTAGACCAAGGGCTCAACACACAAAGGGGCCGGAAGCATTTGTGGTAAGCGTGGCAGCTCATGGCAAGCGTTTCAATTCACCAAGCATGTCTAATAGCTCACGATGTTGCTCGGCCAACTTCTGGAGCGCAGCCCTAGAAGTCTGTATTTGGCGGCTGTTCCGCGTTATGCTTTGCTGGCGCCGCTCCAAGTCAGCGATAATTTGCAGACGACCGAAGGGTGTCTATGTGGCTTGTCGAAGAGCTTCAATGTCTAGGCCAGACGAGCTGCTAGATGAGGTATCATCTCGAGAAGGGCTTGGGCTGCTGCTCGAGATCTCAATTGGCCCTGTCTTTAGCGGGGGCGACAAAGTCACGGGTTGATTCACGAGGGTGCCGCTCGCCCTTCGGGCTTCACGAGCCATACGTCATCAGAGTAATTCCTCCAGGGATACGCGCTGGCACGCTGCCTTAATTCGCTGATTCTCCACGTCCAAGGAGGATAGGAATTCGGCAAACACCCCTTTGGGGTGTTCCCGTTTCCAACATCTCCATTACACGCCTTGAATCAAGTAATCGCCCGGGGCTTCCTCGACCCCCGGCACCTTGATAGATACGGGGTCTATGTCCAGTATTGTGGCATCCAGCGGAACGGAAGTTGCATCTTCGGAAGGCACGTTCTAGATAAAGAGAGGGGTGTAAATCTTAAGTAAAATGAAACGGGCAATATAGATAGATAGAAAATTGGGTTTCATTCAAAACAAACACCTAAGTTACAAGGTAAAGGCCGTCGGAGCACTAGACGCTTACGACCGCCGTACAAAATCCTATCCTTAAAAACGCTAGCTAGTGTGGAGGGCGCAGAGTCCCTAGATAAGGGTGAACTCACACCTGGGTCTCCGGAAGGGTCGGCGAGGGCATCTCGGGGCCATGAGGGTTCTCAACGCCGGAGGCTAGGACAGCAGAGTCGGAGGCACCAACAGTAGGGACTTGGGGTTCAGGGACCGTGCCGCCGGCATCATGGCCCGAAGTGCCAGGGGCTCTGGTGGTGCTGCCATCCGCACCGTGACTGTCCAGCCAGGCTCCCTCTACCCACCGGAAACAGGAGTGTGACCGGTGGTAGTGGCAGACGCAGCCAGGCGAGCAGCCGCATCACGAGCGAGAACTTCGGCAAACTCATTGCCAAGGGGCTGCCAAAACTCTCGCCCCAAGATATTGCCAATCGGACTCAGCCATTCTTGTTGCTGGCTGCATTCAGCCCGGTCCCCCCGACATCGAGACAGTAGTTGGCGCGTAGCTTCACGGATCTCCGAATGCCTGGGAGTAGCCAGTGACTCTAGAGTAGCGTAGGCCATCGTCAAGCCTATTCGAGTGCAGATAGTGCCGTAAGAATGGAGACTGTCTTTGGCTCGGCTGAGGCCCTTGGACAGCCAGCTGATACTCTTTATACCTTCCCCCTCGGCATGCCCAGGCTCCCAGGACACTAGTCCCATCCCAGCGAAGAAGTGCTGCAGTTGCCCTATCAGACCAAACAGGCCCCGGCTCATCATCTCGGATTCATCAATATAGAGGAGGCCTGTTCTAGAGCCTTTGTCAACTTTTGGTTATCGTTGTGAAGCATCAAGTTGTCGGCCCCCACTATCCAATTGTCTTCACGTAGCTTTTTCCAGTTGCTTTCCTAGGTCCTCTGTAGACATCTTCGCCTCTTCGGTTAGCTCCTGAATTTTCTTTTCAGCCTCCAAGAGCGCATAATGGGCCTTCTATAGATCTGTGGCAGACGACTGGGCTTGCGCCTAGCTCTCGGCTAGCTGCTTCTTCAGCTCTGCAACGGCATCCTCCGGGGACAACTTGGCCTTGAGATGCCGGGATAGCAGGGCAGTCTGCTCAAATGCATAGGAAGTTAGAAGCTTGTGGTCACATTTTTAACGAAAGCAATGAGGCCAAGGAGGTAGCATACCTGCGCAGTAAGACAAGCCAAGTAGCTGACGGTCGTGGCCGCATCCACACCCTCTAGGGCCTTTTCACCGTCGCAGAGGTCAAGCATTCAGGAGGCATACCCGACGGCAGTCAAGGCTTCGGGGTGGCCGGCAAAGTCCGACGCACGCAGGTCAGCCCCCATGTCCTCTGGTTGCACGCCCGTGGGGAGCACACCCATGAAGCCCTTCCCGCTATCAGGTTTTCGCAGGCGTGTCAAGAGCAATGGCGTGGACCCCTCTTCCTCACTGCTGCTGATATCCTTGATCTGCTAAGCCCTCTCCCCCTCAAAGGCTTTGCTGCCCTCGATCGAGCTGCCGCTTCGGCTCCTCGATGTGGAGCCTTGGCCCCTGGATTTTGACTCGGAGTGTGCAGTGGCGGCCGGCTCCTCGGTCCGCTGTTGTTCGGGGGCATTTTTGGAACCATCCCAGTGTAGCCCTATTAAAAAACCAAGGAAGCAGAATGTTAGAAAGCTAAAAACATGTCTGCGCTCATCTAGCAGGTTATCAGGAAGACCGTAGCACCTGTGCCGGTTGATGGGTTGTTGGAGTTGAAGTCCATCGATGGCATCTGGATGCCGGGCGAGCGGGGTAGTGGTGACGCCGCACCCCCCGAGCCCACCCCGCGCCCAACAGTACATCAAGGAGAGGTGCGCCTACTGAGCCAGGGCTCGTGGTTGCCGGGGGTGTCCGGATCGGTGTAGCGGTGATAGCCTCGCAGTCGGTTGTCACCTCGCTGGGGGTTGTCGGCCTCTAAGGGGTCTCCTCGTATTGCTTCCGGAGGCGCCGACGCTTGGACTGCTTTGGTACAGGCGAGGGCGCGCCGAGGCTGTCTCAGAGTGCTTCTTCTTGTTCCTTCGGCCAGAAGTACCCTCCTCCAGTTGGACGCTACCCCTCATGCTTAGGGACCGCTTCGCCCCTTGCTTTGATCGCCGTAGAAACGACGCGACAGTTTCTACCCCTCACCCCCTTTCGAGCTGTAGGCTGCTTGATAACAACCTTCACTCGTCTCTACGGCACAGCAGATGTGGCAACTTCCTCCACCTCCTCCTCCTCCTCCTCCTCCTCTTCCGTGCCTTTGTCCGCCCCACCTTCGGGTTGTCAACCCTCGGCATTATGCGGCTCACGCAATGGTAACACGGCCTCTGCATTATACAGTTGCACAATGCGGTTGGTTCGACTCCGGCGCCCCATCTCTCCTAGCAGTTCGCATTCCTTTTGGATTAGAGGGCCGAGGTAGCGGTTCGCCCGCTGCTCTATCTCAGCGACATTGATCTTCGGAATCAGCTCTCGGGCCAGCTGTGGATCCCCGCTTACGGGGTCCCGGGTGATGAACCGCACGTGCCAATCGGCCCGAAGAAGGTCGATGCCCGCGACGCAGAACTCCTCCACCAAGTCACACATACTTAGTCGCCGGGCGATCCGGGACAATAGCTGAATGCGGGTGGTAAGTCCGATGTCCTCCGGGATCATAGGCTTCGGTGTGTATAAGATCTCCGTGTTTCGACTGCGCAGGTTGCTCTCGACACCTACGTTATAGTAGAACCAGCCAGAGGAGATCTATTTCCCCCAGTGCTGCCTTGATCCCTTCGCAGGCACGTCTCATTCGCGCCGTGGCCGGAGGGTGATGGTCAGATAGTTTGACACCATGCTGGGGTCCCCGGGACAAGGGTGTTCCCATTGGGAGGCCAAGTGTGTAGCAGCGAATGCCCCGGCATGCGGCTCAGTGCGTTCCATCCTAAAGGCCCACTCGAAGCAGGCCAGCCGGGTAATGCTGTTCGGTAGGACCTGTTGTATCTCAAGCCCGAAGAGAACTAGGACGTCTCCGACAAATCGGGAACAAGGAAAGCGGAGCCCTGCTTTGAGGAACCGCTCGATGACTACAATGGTGCCGCACCGAGGTTGGGGCATGATTTTTCCGTCCTTCGGCGCTGACGCTCAGGATCTTTCAAACCATTGTTTCGATTTGGCAGCCCATGTGTCTAGTTGCTCTTCGGTGACGGAGCTCGGCCCTAGATACACACTTTCGTCCTTCTTGTCGTTTACGCATTTCGGCTCAGAACCAGCCATAGGCTTGGCTTTCCGAGGGCCCATTGGTGACCAAAGGTTGGAATCAAGCAGGTCAATGATGGGGTGCCGAGGAGCCTTCGGTGTGAATGAATGCGCGCTAAGTGGTACGTGAGAAAGGGTCAGCAGCACGGCGCTAGGGTTTCGTAGGCGATAGAAAACTCAAAGTGAAAGTAAAAAGACAGGAGGGAGAATGCCTGGCTTATATAGCCGGTGGAGCGTGGTTCACGCGGCGATCTCCCGTGTCCGTTTTCACGTTCACTGGCCCGATGACCGACACGTGCTGCGTAGGAGGCATTTATGTCCCACACGCCTACTCGGGGAGTGCGCCGAGTAACCGCGTGGGGGTGCATTATAGCGGATCGATGCGTAGGTTGCATGTATGGAAAGACGGTTAATCGCGTTTCGAAGGATGTCAGTGGCGCAGCTAATGGGAGCAGGAGGTCCGATGGCCGTTCGGGCCAATGGCAAACATCGCTGTAGCCACTGATAGTGCCCCTCATTTTCTCTGATTCACTGACCCTGTTGCATAAAGTGTTGTCCGCCAGTTTCAGGTACTCCAGCCAAGAAGGGCCTCCGGGTAGGCCCGAAAAGGGGGGGGGGAGACTAGGGTGGTCATTTCGCATGATTACGGTTTTGGTCCTGCCGAAGGCAAATCTCACCCATGAGGGACTACTGTTGGGGGAATGAAGAACCGAGAAGGCGACCAGAGGGGGGTGAATGGGAACCAATCAAAATTCTCCAAGAGAACTTAGCCTATATCCCAAAAACAACCCAAGCCAACCTCTGAACCGATCACCAAGACTACACACACCAACCAGTGGTGTACTAGCCCTAGGAGTGATCAACCACAGCAAGAAACATAGCGGAAACAAGAAGGAAACAACAGAGACTTGAGATAGTCAAAAACATCACAAACTGCACCTTACTGAACCACCACCGGCAGTGCCGATCAGGACCATCGGCAGTGCCGGTTGGCCCTATCGACAGTGCTGATCTGGCCCATCGGCAGTGCTGGTGTAGGGTTCTGAGACCCACCGACATTGTCGGTCCTGGTCGTTGGTAGTGCCGATCGACCCTGACAGAACAGCAGAAACTTTCAGGAATTTGGCAAATCTACTCCAAAACCCAACCAAACGAACTCTAAATGATGCGATTTTTTTACCTGTGAATCCTCATCACATCACGACCCTAATCCTAGAAAATCACCTCAATTGGCTCAAGAAATCATCACGAATTTCAGAGCTTGTGCCAAGAACACCAAAAAGGGGAAACTTGAGAAATCCTTCAAATCGAAGGTGCTAGTGCTATTGATTCGGTCAAGGATCCATAGAGGATTGTTCTAGCTCATCCTAGCAACAAGTTTCTTAAGAAATCCGAGCCAAAAACTCGTCCAAAAATGAGACCAAAAATCACCACAAAAATAGCTCCGAAAATAAGAAAAAGGGAATTTCAGGATTCAAGTGAAGAGGGAAATCTTGAGCACGGAAATACTTCTCATATCATAGAAAGGTGCTTACAAGATCCATAGATACAAGGCTAGGAAGCCACCCTATTCCTCCTACTATTTGGAAGAGCAAGAGATGTCTCTCACACACCCTTTCCTCTCCTCTAAAACATGAAGTCCTCTCCAAGCACTTTGAATAGAGTCCTAACACAAGGCTTATGGAAAGAGAGGCACCTCTCCCACTAGCCACACCTCTCCTTATATAGGCCTAGGGTCTATTGTCCACATGACCACTCTACCCTTGACCTACATAACACATCCACCTACCACCGGGGGCATAACCGTCCATCTTTTTCCTCATTGCCCGAATGCCATCGAACGCTACACATTTTTGCTTCATCTTGAAGCAAGCTCTGTGATGGTGCCACGTGCACCACCAACCACCGCCACCGGTTTTGAGGCCCAAACTGGGAAACCACCTTACACGCTTCTCAAAGTGCGACTTCTCGATGTTGAAGTGTGTCACCTTGTCCTGCGATCCTGACCACCGGCAAGTCTCTCCCAGTCCCTGTCCATCGGGCCTCCTTGTCACTTGCATTGGCATCCCATTCGCCTTGACTTGGTCACCACGCCGTCTTCATCACACCAAGGTTTTGAGGCTCAACCACAAAACCGTCCGTGCTTCTTGCCTCTCCACGTGTACGGTGTGGATCACCCTTAACTTCACCCGGCATCCCGATCGTCTGGCCCCAAGTCCCCTACTTGTGCTTGATGCTCTCGCCGTTGACCGCCAAGTTGACTCCAGTGACCTACACATCATGAGACAAGCAAACACATTTCCCATCTCCTACAATATCACCAATATCTCCACCAACTCCGGTTAGTCAAAACAATAATCATGCACACACACATGCAATCCCCGGATTCCCGCATTTCAACTCAAATACCAACTCTGCTCAAGTCAATTACTCATCACATATATTACAAACCATGGCACATATCCACATGGTTTCTCTATCTCCCCCTTGATGAGTACATTGATAATTCCAAATGCACAAAGATTAGAGATTGAAATGCGATGCCGAATAAGCACATCCAAATGGCCAAACCCAAAGAAAAGGTTAAAACAAGCCATCTAGCAAGTGGGGATCACAAAACCAAGAGTTGGCAAAGAGAGCGACTTGAGATGCAAAGAATGTGAAAAGCGCAAGAAAGTGCTCAAGATCATGATATGCTCCCCCTCAGGTTGTGGTAGGTCTCATGTGATGCAAAATGGATCATATAAGTTTCTTAGCATTATTTGTGCATGACCCCAAAATTTTCTCCCCCTTTGGCAATGAACTCATCAAAGAGGCAAAAGAACAAACAAACATGGAATGCATGAAAATCCAAACCTAAGGAGCTTCAACATTTATGCAAACAAGCATTTAACTTTGCTAACCATAACCATAGTGCCATGAAGTGTAAAGGCAATAGCTCCCAATCATGCAAAGATCAAAAATAGATAGCAAGGCATAAACACCATGAGCTATACAAGCTAAGCAGAAAGATTGACTAGCTTAGATAGAATCAAATTTTTCTTATCATGAGAAAATCTGCCACCACATGTATAAGTACTCCCATTCAAGGCAAAACAAGCACCAAGTGAATCAAAAGGATACTAGCCAGTCTCAATATCAACTAGGGCAACAAGCATTCGTAGAAAATGAGCTCTCCAAATGCTCATATATGCAATAGAGACTCAGTTGATCAAGTGATTATTGTTTATCCTCATTTCTCCTCTTATCCATGAGGAGGGTCGCACAACTGGGTACGGCAAACACCCCGAGGCTTCAAGTCACAATGTTTGGATTTAGCATTATGAGTAATTCTTGATCAAAGCACTTAGCATATTTTTTAAGATTATGCACAAGACAAAAGAGCATGCCTTTGCGGCAAAAGTAACACATGTTCCCACAATGTTACATCATGAGCTAAACATTTGCAAAGCCTTCCATTTCGCAAACACAAGGTGCCAAAGCCAAGACATCCTCTAGACTAGCCTCAATGCAAGTTTCAACAAGAATAAGAGCAACTATACACATTGATGTGGACAACGGTTCCCGATCTTCCGAAAGGTTCTGGATACGTTGATTTGGTCGGAGGCGACACACAAATTCATCCGGCTTCAGAACAACACGTTCTTAACCCCGCAATCGCAGCACGACGTCTCCTCTAGTTATCAACCGTCCTAAAATGATTGACCTTGCCGAGAAGGCTAATCCCTGCCTACGAATCAAGAACACAAACAAGAACAAAGAAGAATGCAACACAATTGCAGATGTATTATGAATCTCACGAAGTTGGGGTCTCACAAACCGTGATGACGGCAAAACTGTTATGAACAGAATAATCTAAGCAAAACCCAGACCCTAATGCTGCGGGAGCGTGTGTATATGAAGACACTAGGGTCGTGTAAGACCCTCTGGACGCACCCCTAGTTGGGCTCAACTAGATACAAAGCCCAAAGGCCAAAAACAGGCGATGTAGCATCGAAACAGATTCTGGACCCTCTCTTGTTTCGATGATTCCTGATGGCTCCGGATGAATTTTGATATGAGATCAGTGGCATTGGAAAGGTATTCTTCTTATCTTTCTGTGCATATGTAGAACGTCCAAATCTGAGTTGGTATGCATCCTGGGCATCCATTTTAGTGCAGACTGGTCCTCAGCCCCGAAACAGACTCGAAGTCGGTTTTGGTTGGGCCTCCACCTTTGCTTCCACGTCCTTGCTGGTCCTCCACATCTCCAAGTCCTTGTCCCATCATCTCCTTGTCCTCTCTATGGTTCCTGATTACAATATAATCATTAGGTAGCAAACCATTCTCAAAAGTAACATATAATGAAGAACGTAGGAACGAGCTCACCTATAAATTTGGTCGTCGTGCACGAGCTCTAGTCATTAGACCTTGCAAGTCCAGAATTGGAGGAGTGTTGCATGTATACTTAGGAGTGATGTCCTCATCATCCTCCCCCTCTTGAAGTGGAGTCGTCCTCGACTCAAGCTCATTCTGTTCTCCCAAGTATGGTTTCAAATCTGAAATGTTAAGAGTAGGACTAACCCCGAACTCGGGAGGCAACTCAAGTTTGTATGCATTATCATTAATCTTCTCAATTATTTTGAAAGGACCATCAGCTCTAGGCATTAATTTAGACTTTTTAAAATTTGGAAATCTATCCTTTTTCAAGTGTAACCATACTAAATCTCCTACATCAAGTTTTACTTCTTTTCTACCTTTACTACCAGCAATTTTATACTTGTTATTCATCTTTTTAATGCTAAGTCTAGTGGTCTCATGCATTTTCAAAATAAATTCAGCACGCTCCTTAGCATCAACATGAACTCTCTCATGAATAGGCAGAGGAAGTATATCAAGTAGAGTACGGGGATCAAAACCATACACTACCTTGAAAGGACTTACCTTGGTAGTAGAATATGTTGCCCGATTATATGCAAACTCAACATGAGGCAAACATTCTTCCCATTGCTTCAAATTTTTCTTCAAAATAGCTCTCAACATAGTACCCAAAGTACGGTTCACTACCTCAGTTTGTCCATCAGTTTGTGGGTGACAAGTTGTAGAAAACAATAATTTTGTACCCAACTTATTCCAAAGCGTGCGCCAAAAGTGACTCAAGAATTTTGCATCACGATCTGAAACAATAGTAGAAGGCATACCATGCAAACGTACAATTTCTTTGAAAAAGAGATCAGCAATATAACTAGCATCATCAGTCTTATGACATGGTATAAAGTGTGTCATCTTAGAAAATCTATCCACAACAACAAAAATACTATCACTCCCCCTCTTAGTGCTAGGCAGTCCTAAAACAAAGTCCATAGAAATATCCACCCAAGGAATAGAAGGAACAGGAAGTGACATGTATAAACCATGTGGATTCAAGAGAGACTTAGCTTTTTGACATGTAGTGCAGCGAGCAACAAAGCGCTCAACATCTTTCCTCATCCTTGGCCAAAAGAAGTGTGTGGCCAAAATATCCTCCGTCTTCTTGGCACCAAAATGACCCATCAATCCACCTCCATGCGCCTCCTGTAACAACAAAAGACGAACGGAACCAACTAGAATGCCTAGGCGGTTAGCTCTAAACAAGAATCCATCATTCAAAACAAATTTATTCCACGCACGACCTTCTTTACAATGCAGCAATACATCCTTAAAATCAACATCAACAGCATATTGTTCTTTAATTGCCTCAAGTCCAAAAATTTTACAATCAAGTTGAGACAATAAAGTATAGCGCCTAGATAAAGCATCAGCGATCACATTATCCTTTCTTTTCTTATGTTTAATAATGTAAGGAAAAGACTCAATAAACTCAATCCATTTAGCATGTCTATGGTTGAAATTACATTGAGAACGAATATACTTAAGTGATTCATGATCAGAATGAATAACAAATTCTTTGGACAACAAATAATGACGCCACGTCTCTAAACAACGTACAAGTGCATACAATTCCTTGTCATACATTGAGTAATTCAAAACAGGCCCAGTAATTTTCTCACTAAAGTATGCAACAGGTTTACTATCTTGCATCAAAATACCACCAATGCCTATACCACTAGCATCACATTCAAGCTCAAAAGACTCATGATGTACTTTACCCCAATGGAAATCAATGCCCTTCTTTGTCAACTCATGCAAAGGTGCAGCAATGGTGCTGAAATCTTTGATAAAGCGGCGGTAGAAACCTGCAAGACCAAGAAAACTCCTTACCTGTGTGATAGTTTTTTGTACAGGCCAGCTCTTTATGGCTTCAATCTTCGCATCATCCACCTCAATTCCCTGTGGAGTCACAACATAGCCAAGAAAAGAGACTCGATCTGTGCAAAAGGTGCACTTCTCAAGGTTACCAAATAAACGTGCATCTCGTAAAGCATCAAAAACAGCACGCAAATGATTCATATGTTCGTATATGGATTTGCTATAAATCAAGATATCATCAAAGTAAACTAGCACAAATTTGCCAATGAAAGCTCTTAAAACCTCATTCATCAAGCGCATGAAAGTACTAGGTGCATTAGTTAAACCAAAAGGCATTACTAACCACTCATATAATCCAAATTTTGTTTTGAAAGCTGTTTTCCATTCGTCTCCAAGTTTCATTCTAATTTGATGGTAGCCACTACGCAAATCAATTTTAATGAAAATTATAGCACCACATAACTCATCAAGCATGTCGTCTAGCCTAGGAATAGGATGACGATACCTAATAGTAATATTATTAATGGCTCTACAATCTACACATATATGCTAAGTACCATCTTTCTTAGGAACCAAAAGAATAGGAACAGCACAAGGACTAAGTGATTGACGAACATACCCATGATCCAAAAGTTCTTGAACTTGTCATTGTATCTCCTTAGTCTCCTCAGGGTTGGTCCTATAAGCAGCACGGTTTGGCAAAGTAGCACCCGAAATAATATCAATTTGATGCTCAATCCCTCTCAAAGGTGGCAATCCCGGGGGTATCTCAACTGGAAAAACATCCTCATACTCCTGCAAAAGGTTAATGATAGCAGGAGACAAAGCACTAGAAGCAATATCATTAAGCGAAAACAAAGCTTCCTTGCATATCAAAGCATAGCAAATATCATCATTATCAGAAATTTTAGCAAGCTTAGATTTTGTTGCAAGACATGAACGACCTTGTAATTTAATTCCAGCGCCCTTAGAACTTGAAGAATCATTAACATTACTAGGTGTAGAATTTGAATTAACAGGTTGTTGAATTTCAGGACCTTTATTTTTCAAACTAGCAGCTCTTTCTAAATCAGCTTGTACAATTTCAGCAGGGGTCAATGGTAACAAAGTAATTTTAGTTCCTTTATGCATAAAAGTGTACTTATTACTTCTACCATGGTGTATAGCATCATTATCAAATTCCCAAGGTCTACCCAATAAAAGTGAACATGCTTGCATGGGTACGACATCAATATTAACAGAATCCACATAAGAACCAATGGAAAAAGGAACTCTGCAAGTTTGTGTTACCTTAGCTTTTCCAGAGTCGTTTAACCACTGAATGCAGTACGGATGTGGATGTGGACGTGTGGTCAAAGCAAGCTTGTTGACCACATCAGAACTCGCCAGGTTATTGCAGCTCCCTCCATCAATGATGACACGTGCTCGGCGGTTCTTGATGACGAAGAAAATCTGGAACAAGTTGTGGCGCTGCATCGTATCGGGCTGACGAACTTGTGTGCTAAGGACACGTTCAACAATAATGTTCATGTATCTTGTGGTGTCTCCGCCTCCAAGGACGAGGTCACTGCTGGTGGCAGCGACGTCCTCCTCCTCATCCTCCACATCGGAGGTGCTCATGTAACCACCATCATCTGTCACCACATATGCCCTCCTACTTGGACAATCTTTCTGCACATGACCAAGTCCATGGCAGCGGTGGCACTAAATCCCTGTAGTACGCCTTGTCGAAGCAACAGAGGAGGCACTACTAGCTGGTACCTGCACAGAAGTTTTACCTGAGCGCGTAGAAGGTGCACGGGCTGATCTTGGGGCTGCAAAAACAACACTGGTTCCCTTGGTAGCTGCTGGTGGGGCGACCGGAAAGATGGCCTGGGCAGCCCCAAAGTCCCCGTCGAGCATGGGGGGTAGGAGTTCCTTGACTTGCTGTACTCCTCAAAAGCCTGGAAAAGTCCCTGTGATTCTTTCTTTGCAAGCATAGCATACTAGAAATACTGGGTGAGGGTATAATATTCTTTATAATCAACGATGTCCTGAATTTCTTTTCTTAAACCAGAATAAAAGCGACAAATCTGATACTCTACTTTTTCAACTACAGCATAATGAATCAAACCTTTATGAAGCTCACTAAAGTACTCCTGAACAGTTTTATCTCCTTGTTCTAAACGCTGCAGTTTATTACGAATCTCTATATAAAAAGAAGGAGGAACAAAACGATCACGTATTGCTACCTTAAGTTCTTCCCAAGTAGTAGGCAAATCAGTTTCAGCAGCTATACCACTCCACCAAACAATAGCAAAGTCCTTAAACTCACTAGTGGCTTGTCTAACTCTATGTTGTTCAGGAGCAAGGTGGGCATTAAATTTTTGTTCTACAGTCATCTCCCAATCAAGATAAACATCACCATCATACTGACCCGAAAACAAAGGAATTGAAAACATAATTTTAGCATACGGGTCATCTGGAGCATAGTTACCGTGTGGACGACGATTGTAGTTATGGAAACCACCCATTTGCAAACGATGTCGTAATCGTGCGGTCCTTGTAGCTGACCTATCCACGGTGCCATCAGCCTTATACAGCGTGTCTTCATCATGGACGTCTTCAACGTTGTTGTTGTTGTTATTGGTGTTCGTATTGTTGGTTTTGGGAGCGGTCTCCAATGCAACAACCTGATCGGTTAACTTAGAGACCTGCTTCTCCAAGCTCGATGCTTTCTCCAATGTGAAGCTTGCTGACCGCATCAGTAACGGCTCTGGTGATCATCTCTGCTAAATCACTCTGAGCAGCCTGTAAAGCCTTCTGGAGCTGCTCTTGGCTCACACACTCAGCAAATTGTGAGGGTGAAGCCATCTCTCCGTCGTCTCTTCCTGCCGTCACAAACACCAAAACAGGAAACAAACAGTGAAGGTTATCCCTACAAAACAGCTAAGTAGTGGTGCCTCTCAACACAGCAAAAGGAAACTCCTTACAAAGCTCTTACAAAGTTCTAAAAAGCAAAACAAAGGATACCAGGGAGGTGTGTTCCATGATTGCAAGGGTCACAAAAGAACCTATGTGCTGTCCAGAAGAAATATGTAGAGCTAGGAAGGCCAAATATATTTATGTGAGTGGCACACAAATCAAAAACAAATAGTAAAGCTGAATAAGTGCCCAAGTAACTTGTCCCTAGTTGCTGGTCTAAATATGTCCTAGAACAGTAGTGATAGCAAAGTAGAAACAAGGAGACAAAGGCACACAGGCGATAACAGGAGGCTAAGTGCAAAACAGCCAAATCCAGAAATTGCAGGGGGCTAGATGTAGCACTAGTAGAAATCCCAAATTTCTTTTTTTTTGATATTTTTTTCCAACTCACTAACAATGGGGGAGAATCCACATAAAATTTTAGCTCAAATAGAGGTAGGATGTGGCCTATAGAAAATCTTGAAGTTGCAGAAAACATCGGGTTTAAACTTAAATCAATTTTTTCTTTATCTTCCCGATTATTTTTGAAATTTTTGACGAGGGCACACAGGGAATTGCCGAGTGTGGGTATGCTCAACTTTGAGTCAAGAATCTCCTGTAAAACTTTCAGCCAAAACGGACAACCGAGCGAAAAGTTATGCCCGTTTTACCGAAGGGGGGTCGGAGTCGGTTTTCTAGAAACCCGAGGCGAAACCCAAGTCGGGTTTGGAATCGGGTAGGATTTTGTTTTACGGCGTGGAGGCAGCAGAAAGTGGAATTTATGAGGATTGGTCCGTGGTGTTGACGGTGTGTTTAGGGTGGTATTAGGGTGGGACTAGGCTAGGTGTGCTGATCAATCAACCCTAGCACAAAAAGCCAAAAAAAATAGAGGATGGTGAAGGGGATGGCGGCTAGGGTTGTAAGGGAAACACTACTGATGACAAAAACACATACTAAACTAGTGACTAAACAAGAACTAGGGCACAAACTCAACACTACGGACTCTGAAATTGAAATATGCAATGGCTAAACACGTGGTTTTGGGCGGAGGGAAAAAAATTTTTGGGCTTTTCTGTGAACGATAGGATGAACACAAAACAAAATTAACTAAATGTAGTGCGAACTGTGACACCCTAGGTGTCTCACCTTAACTTAGCAAATATGAGGATCACAAATCATGTAAATTATAGCATAAAATGATAGAGCCTATCTATTAATTTAATTCCAGGCAAATAAATACCCTGCAACCAAGCTATTGAAGCAACTTAAAAATTTCAATACAACTTATGATAAATAAATTCATAATCATGTTGGTAATAATAAAATAGAATATTATGAATTTATTGGACATTTTTCCTATTTGGCAAGACCCTCAATTAATTAATTGATTCTTAAGTAACTAATTAATGCATTTAATTAATTCTAAAAATATGTTTACAAAAATTTCAATTAAAATTCACCAAAGTGTTCTCCACTATTTAATAAGTCAGTCCACCAAGTTTCACTAATTTAGGAAGTCCCTAGCTATTTTATTTTGATTTTATAAAAATCAACTTTGACTTGGGACCTGTTTGCACTAAATCTTATCTTCCAGGGGGTGCAACGCAAAATCCCCTTCCTCTCTTCTCCCGTTGGTGCAGCAGGAGCAGAGCTCCGTCGCCGGCGCACCGCCCGGGCAGCCATCACCTCGCCTCGGGACCGCGCGTGCTACAGCCGCCATTGACCCCTCTCTGCCCCCGCTCGGTCCCATCCCTCTGCCCTCAGCCGCGAGCTCGCCCAACCTTCTCTTCTCCCCCTCTGCACGCCATCGCCGTGACCGGCAAAACTTCAATTCCACCCGCTCCTCTTGCTCTTGCACTCCACCCGCTCTTTCCCCCTCCGTGCAACTCATAGCGAACCAGCAAGCTCACAGAAACTACTCTCTCTTGCTCTCTGCTCTCCGCTCTCTTCCATTTTCTCACCTCCCTTCCCTTTTCGCCATTGCCGAGCAGAGCTCAAGCACGACGCGCTGCCCGGCTCTTCCACTGCTTCTCGAGCCCAACCAAGAGTAACCACACACCGCTCACTTCCCCTCTAGCTCCCCAGGCCACCTCCTCGACAACTCCCTATGTGTGCTCGATATATTCGAAGAAAAACCGAGACACACAGTTCTGGTGACCTCCTCTGCCATCGACCGAAATTGGCCATCTCCGGTGAGCATCATCCCCTCTTTCCTCCTCTACCGTTTGCGCAACCCTCGGCCGAACAGGCCCGCCTTAACCCCTTATTGTTTTCGTGTGAAAAGCCACCGGCATTTCGCTTTTCCTCAGTTCTGACCCATCGCCGCCGATCACCGAAGCCGCCTCCACGACGAGCTTTTATCTCCGGCCATCCTCGCCGATTGACAACCCGATGCCGCTCTTCGTGCTGCCCCAGTGAAGCTGCAGGAGAAGAAAGAGCCCAAGTTAGAGATCCGAGCTGTTCCTGCGACCTCACCAAAGTTCGTTTTCCACCACCTCTCGCCGCCGACGACCTTCCGATGAGCCACCCCCCCACCCCTCGAACCCTGCCAATCTTCCCACCTAGACGTGCGTGTCATTTTTCTGTCCTCGCGACGAGCTTTCCTCCCGTGAATCGCTGGCAGCGAGCCCTCCGGCCGCAAGCCACCCTGCTCCGGCGAGCCCACTGGCGCCTACTAGCAGCTGACGTGGTGCCTACGTGTCGCGTACGTGGCACCTACGTGGCCTTTCCCAGAACAG
The DNA here is from genome assembly GCA_032690845.1 of Eleusine coracana subsp. coracana. Taxonomy (NCBI): domain Eukaryota; kingdom Viridiplantae; phylum Streptophyta; class Magnoliopsida; order Poales; family Poaceae; genus Eleusine; species Eleusine coracana. The sequence continues at coordinate 37,397,552 of CM064428.1, read as the reverse complement.
AAAATGCCTAGAAATTGCCAGAAAATGCATAAATCATTGGAAACTCATAGTAAATCGAATTTAAACCCAATGAAGCTCAAATAAAACTTGTTAGGTTCATTTTGAATTGCTCTATTCTAGTAAATTGATAAATCATTGTCTCTGTACATGCATATTTATTAATTTAATAAATGGTGAAACCACTAATCAATTCACCAGAAATTCTAGGAATGAAATTAAATCCTGATTTTTGGCATACTTAGTGTGTGACTAATTACCTGCCACCACAATGTTTGGTTCTATCAAATATGAATTATTGTTGGCTCTGGAATTTATTTAGTGTGGTTGCTTAAATTAATTCTAGTAATTATTTTATAAATAATTGGCCCCTGCCACTTGGCACAAAAATCACTCACACAAGTCTCTGTGCCCAGTAAATCACACAAGTACAGAAACCTAAGTTTACTTAATTAAATTAAATTAATTGCTCATACCACTGTTTTACTTTAATAAATGCTAGTAATTAGAGTAATTATATCCAGAGGCTGTAAATTGGTAAAAATACAATTCATCTATGTCCCTGTTCATGATAAATCACTTAAGATCAGAATCAATTGGTTACTATTGTAATTGCTTAATTATTTTGAAGGACTATAACAACCCTAAATGAATGACTAACACACATAAAATGATGAAACTCTAATTTGTTTCTTTGAAGCATATGGCTTTGAGAACATAATAATAATATTAATCAATAGAAAAGACACTATGCATCATATCATTGTATTCTACGGTATTTTGATAATATCGACAATTCAATTCTGTCATATAGGCAACAACAACCCGGAGCAGGAAGAAGAAGATCTTCAGAAGGACCTTGATCCCCAAGAGCAAGATGTTGTAGTTGCTAGCACTAACATCGATCCAGGCAAGCCCCGGTTTCATTCACCATTTTATAAAGTTGCTAGTTTTCAATATTACTAGTGTCTGTGATTATTGCATTAGGTCATAGGAGTTGATTGGAACCCACTTGCATGATACCCAAATGACCTACGCCACTGTCATTAGAACTTTGGTAGTATCGGTACTGTGTCGCTATGCTTAGTAATTGCTAAACGCAATAGATATAGTTACTAAGAAATGAACTTGACCACTGGAACGGGAACCTAAAAAGAAGTTTATTTTACTGTTATGACCGGGCAGGGAAGATGCATGTGTAGGTTTACAGCAATACATGGATGTTGACTGCGGTAGCCCTACCTTGTCGAACCTAGGACCCGTCCGTGGTTGGCCCCTTGGTCAAGTATTGAACAGTACCGAATGCATGCTAGTCTATTGGCACTAGTAAACTGATGTAGTAGTGGCGCGGCAATGAGGACGGTACCCAGTACAGTGGTCGTTGACCCTCCTGCTGCTGGAGTGGGCGGTTCAGACCACGAAGTACTGTTGGCAGAACGACATGCCCACTCGCTGAGACTGGACCCGGACCAAGTTGTGTTTCGTCCTTGCGAAAAGTGGCCATATACGACCTTAACTGGTGCGTATGTGTCATGTATCTCGGGTTATCCCAGCTGGTGTAAATCAATTGCAATTGCTATCCCTCGTAGTAATGAGTACCACTTGGTCATTGCGTTGTCACGTAGTTGAACCTGGATTGGAAGTAACTATGATGCTTATTGTTGGTGTTTACTATTATCGCTCTTATGTTGCACTTACTTTATGTATTGCTTTATTATCTTATTGTTGCAACTAAAGTTACATTTCTGCTATACTCAATTAAATTGAAGAATAAAACTTGATAGAACTAATAGGTTGCTTAGTGCGAGTCTTTTCAAACAAGCCACCTATTAGAGTCGTTGCATGTCTAGGAGTCCGTCGGGTAAGACTTGCTAAGTAATTAATACTCAGGCTTTGTGCCACTGTTGTTTTCAGGTAATGAAGAAGTAGAATTGCCTGTAGATGTGCTGCCCTGGGACATGCAAGTCCCTGAGGGTTGGACTGTCCACTGGGAGTCCGACTTCCCGCCGCAGTGATGATGTGTGATGCTAGAGTGATGGTTCTTCGGGCATGAACCATTACTACGCTGTATCGTCGAGCTCGTAGATTTATCGTATTGCTTCCGCTGTTTCAAAACAATTCAAGAACTTGTACTATTTCTGCTGCACTCTGATAACTATGTGATATAATATTCAATTTAAATTTGAACCAATGTTGTATTATCAAGTGCCTGCGTTATCAACACCGTTGGGACCTCGATCCTGCGGGGAGGGGCGCCACACGAACCTAACGGTGCACCTGAAGCTCTGATACCACTTGATGTGGACAAGGGTTCCCGATCTTCCCAAAGGTTCTGGACACATTGATTTGGTCGGAGGCGACACAAAAATCGATCCAGCTTTAGAACAACACGTTCTAAACCCCGCAATCGTAGCACGACGTCTCCTCTGATTATCAACCGTCCTAAAATGATTGACCTCGCCGAGAAGGCTAATCCCTGCCTGTGAATCAAGAACACATGTAAGAACAAAGAAGAATGCAACACAATTGCAGATGTATTATGAATCTCACGAAGTTGGGGTCCCACAAACCGTGATGACGGCAAAACTGTAATGAACAGAATAATCTAAGCAAAACCCAAACCCTAATGGTGCGCCGGCGGCTGTATATGAAGACCCTAGGATCATACAAGACCCTCTGGACGCGCCCCTAATTGGGCTCAACTAGATACAAAGCCCAAAGGCCAAAAACAGGCGATGCAGCACCAAAACCGATTCTGGACCCTCTCTTGTTTCGATGATTCCTGATGACTCCAGACGAATTTTGATATCAGACCGGCGTCATTGGAAAGGTATTCTTCTTATGTTTCCGTGCATATGTAGAACATCCAAATCCGAGTCTGTATCCGTCCTGGGCATCCGTTTTAGTGCAGACTGGTCCTAAGCCCCGAAACAGACTCGAAGTCGGTTTTGGTTGGGCCTCCACCTTGGCTTCCACGTCCTTGCTGGTCCTCCACATCTTCAAGTCCTTCTCCCATCATCTCCTGGTCCTCTCCATGGTTCCTAATTACAATATAATCATTAGGTAGCAAACCATTCTCAAAAGTGACATATAATGAAGAACATAGGAACGAGCTCACCTCTAAATTTAGTCGTCGTGCACGAGCTCTAGTCATTGGACCTTGCAAGTCCAGAATTAGAGGAGTGTTTCATGTATCCTTAGGAGTGTTGTCGCGGTACCCTGCCTTATTCTTCTTCTTGTGACAATCAGCAATAAAGTGTCCCAGGTCACCGCACTCGAAGCAGGTTCTTGAACCACCTCCTCTTCTCTCCTTCTGGTTGTTGTAGAACCTCCTAAACTTCCTTGTGAGCAAGTCTCTCCCAGTCCATGTCCATCTAGCCTCCTTGTGATGAGGACATCACTACTAAGGATACATGTAACACTCCTCCAATCCTGGACTTGCAAGGTCCAATGACTAGAGCTCGTGCATGACGACTAAATTTAGAGGTGAGCTCGTTCCTACGTTCTTTATTATATGTCAGTTTTGAGAATGGTTTGCTACCTAATGATTATATTGTAATTAGGAACCATGGAGAGGACCAGGAGATGATGGAAGAAGGACTTGGAGACATGGAGGACCAGCAAGGACATGGAAGCAAAGGTGGAGGCCCAACCAAAACCGACTTCGAGTCTGTTTTGGGGCTCAGGACCAGTCTACACTAAAATGGATGCCCAGGACGCATACGGACTCGGAGTTGGACGTTCTACATATGCACGGAAATATAAGAAGAAGACCTTTCCAATGCCGCCAGTCTCATCAAAATTCATCCGGAGTCATCAGGAATCGTCAAAACAAGAGAGGGTCCAGAATCTGTTTTGGTGCTACATCGCCAGTTTTTGGCCTTTGGGCTTTGTATCTAGTTGAGCCTAATTAGGGGTGCGTCTAGAGGATCTTGTATGACCCTAGGGTCTTCATATACAGCCGCCACCGCACCATAAGGGTTCGGGTTTTGCTTAGATTATTCTGTTCATAACAGTTTCGCCGTCATCACGATTTGTGAGACCCCAACTTCGTGAGATTCATAATACATGTGCAATTGTGTTGCATTCTTCTTTGTTCTTGCTTGTGTTCTTGATTCGTAGGCAGGGATTAGCCTTCTTGGCGAGGTCAATCATTTTAGGATGGTTGATAACCAGAGGAGACATCGTGCTGTGATTGCGGGGTTTAGAACATGTTGTTCTGAAGCCGGATCAATTTGTGTGTCGCCTCCGACCAAATCAAGGTATCCAGAACCTTTCGGAAGATCAGGAACCCTTGTCCACATCTTGCACCGGCATCCCATTCGCCTTGACTTGGTCACCAGGCCGTCTTCATCACACCACGGTTTTGAGGCTCAACTGCGAAACCGTCCGTGCTTCTTGCCTCTCCATGTGTATGGTGTGGATCACCCTTGACTTCACCCGGCATCCCAATCATCTGGACCCAAGTCCCCTACTTGTGCCCGATCCTCTCACCGTTGACCGCCAAGCCGACTCTAGTGACCTACACATCATGAGACAAGCAAACACATTTCCCATCTCCTGCAATATCACCAATATCTCCACCAACTCCGATTAGTCGAAACAATAATCATGCACACACACACATGCAATCCTCGGATTCCCGTATTTCAACTCAAACACCAAACCTACTTAAGTCAATTACTCATCACATATATTGCAAACCATAGCACATATCCACATGGTTTCTCAGGGAAAGCCCACCCCTTAGTATCCCCAAGGCTAGAAGGCAGCCCATCAACAAACAACAAGGCCCAAGTGGACCAATGGCCCGAAGGGCCTTCGGCCCAACAGAAGCTCGAAGGGCGGTATGGTCGAAGGCCATATGGCATGGCGGGCCCCAGGCGTAGATATCAGAGAGTGACAGCCGGGGGCATGTACTGGATGAAGATTGAAGTACTAGAATACCCTTAGGTCAAGCAGTAAGATGTGTAATGTAAGGCTCGGGGCAAATCTGTAAACACACCCGGGGGGGGGGGGCGTAGGTGAGCATGGATCTATAAATGCTCACCTGCAGCTCTGACCGGGATGAGACATGCCTCTGCCACCAGAACCTTCTTATATGATATTGATCAGATAATACAAAGTTCGTTAGCCGAAGGGCGCCACTCCAAGCCCTTCGGCATCGTGCTACTGCTCAGTCTTGTTCACTCCCACCAAAGCTTGTCCGAGGGGCCTTCGGCCTAGCCAGCCCTCGACTCGCCCACTATGTGTTTGTTCTGGACTTGTAACCACAACAATGGGACATTGTGGGAACGTGTGTTTCTTTTGCTGCAAAGGCATGCTCTTTTGTCTTGTGCATAAAACTTGAATAATCTGTTAAGTGCTTTGATCAAGAATGATTCTGAAATGCTAATCCAAACACTATGACTAGAGGCCTCGGGGTGTTTGTCGTACCCATTCATGCGACCCTCCGTATGGACAAGAGAACACATGAGGATTAAAAAATAAACACTTGATCAATTGAGTCTCTGTTGCATATATGAGCGTTTGTGAAGCCCATTTTCTGTGAATGCTTGTTGCCCTAGTTGAGATTGAAACTGGCTAGATTCTTATGATTCACTTGATGCTTGTTTTGCCTTGGATGGGAGTACTTATACATGTGGTGACAGATTTTGTTATGATAAGCAAATTTGATTCTATCTAAGCTAGTCAATCTTTCTGCTTAGCTTGTGTAGCTCTTGGTGTTTATGCCTTGCTATCTATTTTTGGTCTTTGTATGATTGTGAGCAATTTCTTTTACACTTCATGGCTCTATGTTTATGATTAGCAAGGTTAAATGCTTGTTTGCATAATTGTTGAAGCTCCTTAGGTTTGCATTTTCATATTTTGCATGTTTGCTTGTTCTTTGATGAGTTCATTGCCAAAGGGGGAGAAAAGTTTTGGGCCATGCACAAATTATGCTAAGAAACTTCAAATGATCCATTTTGCACTACATGAAACCTACCACAAGTTGAGGGGGAGCATATCATGATCTTGAGCGTTTTTCTTGCACTTTTCACATTCTTTGCATCTCAAGTCGCATTCTTTGACAACTCTTAGTTTTGTGATCCCTACTTTGCTAGATGGCTTGTTTTCACCTTTTCTTTGGGTTTGGCCATTTGGATGAGTTTATTAGGTTTCGCATTTCACTCTCTAATCTTGTGCATTTGAGGTTGTCAATGTACTCATCAAGGGGGAGATTGAGAAACCATGTGGATATATGCAATGGTTTGCAATATATGTGATAAGTAATTAACTTGAGCGGACTTGTGTTTGAGTTGAAATGTGGGAATCTAGGGATTGCATGAGTTTGTGCATGTCAAGATTTTGACTAACCGGAGTTGGTGGAAGCATTGGTGATATTGCAGGAGTTGGGAAATGTGTTTGGTTGTCTCATGATGTGTAGGTCACTGAAGTCGACTTGGCGGTCAATGGCGAGAGGATCAGGCACAAGTAGGGTGTAAGGACCGAAGGCCTACTGAGAGGGGGGGGGTGAATCGGTAGCCGACCACGAATCCAAATACTTCAGTTTCACGCTTCTAAAACCTAACGAGTCATTGCAACCTAAACAATTCTGGTAGGCCACGACCCTACACATGCTAGTGTTCATGATGCAAAGCAAAGCGCAGAAGCTAAACACCTAGCCTATGCAAGCCACAAGTCACCCTATCACTAGAGCACACAATTACAGAATAGTAAGGAGAGGGTCAAGGAATGCTCATGATTTTTTTTCCCGAGGTCTCGGAAGGATGGCGCCTTCCCCTACTCCTCGTTGGACCACTCTCGCCGGAGTCCCGGTCCCTCCCACCACCAAGTGGAGTTCTCGCCCACGAGCCCGCAATCACTCCTCGAGTGAAGACATGGTGTGCATCACCGCTGTACAAAGCACAAGCTCGCCTCCCTCGAGAGCTTGGCGAACTCCCTGACCCGGCACGGGCGCTCACTATTGATGCCCCTTCCAACGGCGGGCTCAAACGATGTACAAACTTGTGACGGCCTTCACAACCAATCATGATAGGCTTGATCACCGACACCTAACCGGTCTAGGCCTCACCATAGACCGAGAGAAACAACCTAGATCACACCCTCAAGGACACCCTAGCCTTAGATGTGCAAGGTAGCTCCTTGTTACTCTCACTAGCACTCTCAAGATATCCAATATCATCTCCAAGTGCTCTCCTCTTTTCCTCTTGGACCTTACCAATTATCCTCAGGTATTCCTCTGGCCAAGAGAGGTCTCAAGACCCCAGCAACGAAGTTATATAGGCTCCCAACCTCAAACTAGTCGTTGCTCCACGAAATCAGCTTTCTGGGCCTCTAGACCAAACTGTCCGGTCACTGCCTGACCAGACCGTGCGGTCACTACAAACTGAGCTCCAACGGCTCTCTGCCCCTGTGCTGAACTCCTGCTGACCGGACTGTCCAGTCACTGGACCGGACCGTCCGGTCCACTTTCTCTCTCCATTCCAGGAAGGTTCACAAACTGCATCCTCTCTGTCGTCCCTGCGCTCCTACTGACCGGAACGTCCGGTCTGTATGGAGTCTCCTGCAGACAGAGTTCTTGCTCCTCGCGCTAAGTCCTGGAAAACTCCACATACTGACCGTACAGTCCGGTCTCCACTGACCCTTCTGTCCGGTCACTACGTCCAGAAGCTGAAACTTGTTGTCCTCCCTTGACTTGGTTTCCCGGCTTCTCCGAAGAGCTCCTTGGCTTCTCCACTGTCAATTAGTGCCTGTGATTTCACCGAGCAACCTTGCACATCACCGATTAGACATGACCTAAGAGAATGACCTAGACCCCCTTGATAGTTCAGTTTTTCCTATGGATTCAAAGCCCTAACAACTACTCAAGTGTTCCAAACACTTGCACCATAGCTTGTTCTCCGCTTTGATCCATCTCCATCAACCCTTGGACTCCATCAAGTTCACAAGCCTCCATGCTTGCGGTCATTGTCATCAATCGCCAAGGACACCATCATCCATATGATTTCCAATAGAGTTAACAGATGATTCCTGCAAAGACAACACTCATGTAGATGTTAGCCCACAATTTCATAATTGTCATCTATCAACAAAACATCCATACCACGGGGATCCAATCATCAATGGTCATGAAGCTTACAATATCCCCCTTTTTGGTGATTGATGACAACCACTACTTAATTGAAAAACTTTAATGAATAACCGGACTAAACAAGCTACACAAAGATCAAGAGGAACCATAACAACATATGAGAGAAACGCATAAGGTCCTACCCAATCAAACATCATCTAGAGTTATACCTAAAAGAGTGAAGAGCGTACTCTAGATGAAATATGCATGCATGTCATGGCAATATATTGAATGAACGCATAAGGACATGCAATGCAGGGCATAAATGATGAGATGCAACAAGTTAGCATGGCAATGCATAAGAATTAAAAACAAGCACTCATCATCATGATATCATACACAGGCATATAAGATAATCAATAAAAACAAGCACTGTATATGAAAGAAAATAAACCAAGTGAGATCAAAATGAGTCAACCACAAGCAAATGAAATCCATGACTCATCATAATCCACGAACAACGAATAACTCCTCAAAATAAGGACCAAATGGTCTATCTCCCAAAACATTGTAGCTCCCCCTAGATACAAGCTACTCTCAATCATAACAAGATCACACTCCCACTCCCCCTAGACCTAATGTCTTCTCCCCCTTTGGCAACAAGCACCAAAAAGCCAAAAAGGCGGGAAAAGATGAACATCTAAACGCTCGTGGTCGAAGGAAGTGGTGCAGCGACATCCTCTGTGGGCTCTGTTCCTCGCTGCTGCTGAGGTGGATCCTGCTGTGCTCCTTGAGCCTGTGCCGCCTGAGCATCCAGCTGCTCAAAGAAACCAAGGTCTACATGCGACTCAGACCCGCTGTCCTGTGCTGTTGTAGTGACTGTGGTAGTCTCCTGAGCTGAAGTCTGGAGTAGTATGAGGTCTACCACATCCTGCTGAGAGAAACCTCTACGGACAAGATCCTTTGCTACCTGAGTAGTAAGAGTGGAAACTATGGCAGTAAGAGGTGGACCTGAAGCTGTAGCTGTCTCTGGGGCGGTCTGAGAGTCTGAACAAGTAATGGTCACAACGTCAGAGAATAGACTCCTGACCGGTTCATGCTGAGAGGTAGAGGGTCCAGCCATCTGTGAAGTAGAAGAGTGTGAGGAAGACACGAATAGTGCTGACATTGAGAAGGCTGACACGGGAGAGAACTGTGCTGAAGAAAGTGTCTGTCCTGCTCCCCCTGTCGGTAGAACCCCTGAAAGTGACAATCCGATGGACTATGATATCATCAAAGCTGTGAAGGGTCCTAGCTGAGTCTGCAGCTGCTGAAACTGAGGAATCACTGAAGGTCCTGGCTGCTGACCGGCCTGCCTCTGAGTAAGCTCCGTCATCTGAGTCACTAGAGCGGAGACAAGGGCCATCTGCTGACACTAAAGCTCTGTATGTCCTCTGATCAGCTCCATCATCTGACGTCTGTTCTTTGACACTCTGTATAAACTCACCCAACCATCCTACAAGTGTTGTCACTGTGACAGTGTCCTCAGACTGCGAACCAGTCGGCTGGGGAGGCGCTCCTGTACTGGCTGACTCAGGAATCACCGTCTCTGGTTGAGCTGCCTGCTCGTGTAGTACCAGTGACTCCTCCTCCTCCTCTCCTATGTGCTGGCTGGAGGTAGACTGGGATCCACTGGGAACTCTAGGTGAGTAGCTGGTGGTCACCTCAGGGAAAGTGTCGTACTGCTCCTCCGTCACTAGGCCCATCCTCCTCAAGAGATAGCAAATATAGGGACCATAGACCAAGTGACGGCCTCCAATCCTCTTAGAGATCACCTCCTCCATCTCTCCAATCAGAAGGTCTGCCAAGTCAAACAACTGCCTCCTCAGAATAGCTGCTACAGCCCACTGATGGAGAAGTGTGAACTCCTCTCTGTACCCTAACCTAGGGATGATAGTCCTGGTGACTATCGCTCTCACCACCTTGGCCTCTGCAGTGAGTCTTGCATGCCCTCTGTCAAACCCTGGTGAGTGCGGTGGTGGAAAGGCAATCGACACCATCTCGTCTGTAGGCATCTTCCCTTCCTGAGGTCTGCGGGGTGGTGCTAGTGTACCATAGGTATTACTGTAAAGTAGGAAGTCTGAAGATAGGAGTACTAGGTTATGAATCAAATCCTGTCGAGTCACACGTGTGACTGCCCTCTGGAAAAGAACTAGAACTCTGCGCAATCTCTAGCAACCCACAATGTGGCATAGAAATCTAGTACCACATCCTCTCTGTATCTGTGTGAAGCAGTAATCAACTCTGCTAGTCCTGGCAAGTACGTGAAGTACTGTTGCATGTCTGTGTTGGTGGCCCTCCTCATGGCCTCGTATGTCATGTACTACTATAGCACAAAGAGTATGTCCTTTCCTCTCAGGCCAAGGTAGCATCTCAGACTCTCAGCAATCCTCCTCTGGAGGCTTGTCCAGTACCACTCTCCAACCGCGGGGTCTCTAGGGACTGGAACCCACTGCTCGAAGGGTAGCAAGCGAAGAGCCTTAAGGTCCTTTGCAGGAACCCTACGGATGTCTGGCTCTTCGGCTGCTTGTACCAGTCTCTGCAACCTCCTCGTGCACACCTCATAGGTGTACCTCGGGTCTCCTGTCCGGTGAGCTATCCTCTTGGGAACAGTCTGCTCTGCCTCCTCCTCTGACTCCTCCTCCTCAACCAGATCCTCAGACTCTGACTCTGAGGTCTCCTCTCCAGTCTCCTCCTCCTCGGACTCCTCCTCCTGCTGCCTGGAGGATCCCTGATCCGTAGTTCTCGACGATCTCCCCTTACGGGAAACCGGAGTACGCTGCGGCCACGACGGTGGCACAACTCCAACTACTAGAGGTGCAGTGCTCTTAATGAGGACATCACACCTAAGGATACATGTAACACTCCTCCAATTCTAGACTTGCAAGGTCCAATGACTAGAGCTCGTGCACGACGACTAAATTTAGAGGTGAGCTCGTTCCTACGTTCTTTATTATATGTCACTTTTGAGAATGGTTTGCTACCTAATGATTATATATTAATTAGGAACCATGGAGAGGACCAGGAGATGATGGGAGAAGGACTTGGAGACGTGGAGGACCAGCAAGGACGTGGAAGCCAAGGTGGAGGCCCAACCAAAACCAACTTTGAGTCTGTTTTGGGGCTCAAGACTAGTCTGAACTAAAACGGATGCACATGACGCATACAGACTCGGATTTGGACGTTCTATATATACACGGAAAGATAAGAAGAAGTCCTTTCCAGTGCCTCCGATCTCATATCAAAATTCCTCCGGAGTCATCAGTAATCATCGAAACAAGAGTGGGTCCATAATCTGTTTCGGTGCTACGTCGCCTGTTTTTGGCCTTTGGGATTTGTATCTAGTTGAGCCCAATTAGGGGCGCATCCAGATGGTCTTGCACGACCCTAGGATCTTCATATACAGCCGCCACCGCACCATTAGGGTTCATGTTTTGCTTAGATTATTCTGTTCATAACAGTTTCAGCGTCATCACGGTTTGTGAGACCCCAACTTCGTGAGATTCATAATACATCTCCAATTGTGTTGCATTCTTCTTTGTTCTTGCATGTGTTCTTGATTCGTAGTTAGGGATTAGCCTTCTCAGTGACGTCAATTGTTTTAGGACGGTTGATAACCAGAGGAGATGTCGTGCTGTGATTGCGGTGTTTAGAACGTGTTGTTCTGAAGCCAGATCAATTTGTGTGTCGCCTCCGACCAAATCAACGAATCCAGAACCTTTCGGAAGATCGGAAACCCTTGTCCACATCAAGTGGGAATCAGAGCTTCAGGTGCACCATCAGGTTCGCACTACCCTTAGTTAATTTCATTTTGTGTTCATCCTATCGTCCACAGAAATGCCCAAAAAAAATTTTTCCCTCCGCCCATAACCACGCGTTTAGCCTCTGCATATTTTAATTTCAGAGTCCGTACTGTTGAGTCTATGTCCTAGTTCTTGTTTAGTCGCTGGTTTAGTTTATGTTTTTGTCTTCAGTAGTGTTTCCCTTGCAACCCTAGCCGCCATCCCCTTCACCATCCTCTATTTTGTTGGCTTTTTGTGCTAGGGTTGATTGATCGACACACCTAGCCTAGTCCCACCCTAATCCCACCCTAAACACACCGTCAACACCCCGGACCAATCCCCACAAATTCCACTTTCCGCTACCTCCTCGCCGCCAAAAAAAAAATCCTACCCGACTCCAAACTTGACCCCAAACCCGACTCCGACCCCCCTTCGGTAAAACGGGCATAACTTTTCGATCGGTTGTCTGTTTTGGCTGAAGTTTTTACAGGAGATTCTTGACTCAAAATTGAGGTGACCCACACTTGGCTATGCCCTGTGTGCCCTTGTCAAAAACTTCAAAAAAAATCAGGAAGATAAAGAAAAAATTCATTTAAGTTGAAACCCGACATTTTCTGAAACTTTAAGATTTTCTGTAGGCCACATCCTACCTCTGTTTGATCTGAAATTTTCTGTGGATTCTCCCCCATTGTTGGTGAGTTGGAGAAAATATCAAAAAAATAAAATAAATTTTTTTTTGGGATTTCTACTAGTGCTACATCTAGCCCCCTGAAATTTCTGGATTTGGCTGTTTTGCACTTAGCCCCCTATTATCGCCTGTGTGCCTTTGTCTCCTTGTTTTTACTTTGCTATCACTACTGTTCTAGGACATACTTAGACCAGCAATTAGGGACAAGTTACTTGGGCACTTATTCAGCTTTACTATCTGTTTTTGATTTATGTGCGACTCACATATATATATTTGGCCTTCCTAGCTCTACATATTTCTTCTGGACAACACATAGGTTCTTTTGTGACCCTTGCAATCGTGGAACACACCTCCCTGGTATCCTTTGCTTTGCTTTTTAGAACTTTGCAAGAGCTTTGTAAGGAGTTTCCTTTTGCTGTGTTGAGAGGCACTACTGCTTAGCTGTTTTGTAGGGATAACCTTCACTATTTGTTTCCTATTTTGGTGTTTCTGATGGCAGGAAGTGATGATGGAGAGATGGCTTCACCCTCACAATTTGCTGAGTGCGTGAGCCAAGAGCAGCTCCAGAAGGCTTTGTAGGCTGCTCAGAGTGATTTGGTAGAGACGATCACCAGAGTCGTGACTGATGCGGTCAGCAAGCTTCACATTGGACAAAAGCATCGAGCAATTGGAGAAGCGGGTCTCTAAGTTAACCGATCAAGTTGTCGCATTGGAGACCGCTCCCAAAACCAATTATATGAAGACCAATAACAACAACAATGACATTGAAGACATCCATGATGAAGACACGGTGTATAAGGTTGATGGCACAGTGGATAGGTCAGCTACAAGGACCGCACAATTACGACGTCGTTTGCAACATAATACTCAAGATATGGGTGGTTTCCATAACTACAATCATCGTCCACACGGTAACTATGCTCCAGATGACCCGTATGCTAAAATTAAGTTTTCAGTTCCTTCATTTTCGGGTCAGTATGATGGTGATGTTTATCTTGATTGGGAGATGACTGTAGAACAAAAATTTAATGCCCATCTTGTTCCTGAACAACATAGAGTTAGACAAGCTACTAGTGAGTTTAAGGACTTTGCTATTGTTTGGTGGAGTGGTCTAGCTGCTGAAACTGATTTGCCTACTACTTGGGAAGAACTTAAGGTAGCAATGCGTGATCGTTTTGTTCCTCCTTTTTATAGAGAGATTCGTAATAAACTGCAGCATTTAGAACAAGGAGATAAAACTATTCAGGAGTACTTTAGTGAGCTTCAAAAGGGTTTGATTCGTTGTGCTGTAGTTGAAAAAGTAGAGGATCAGATTTGTCGCTTTTATTCTGGTTTAAGAAAAGAAATTCAAGACATCCTTGATTATAAAGAATATTGTACCCTCACCCAGTGTTTCTAGTATGCTATGCTTGCACAGAAAGAATCACAGGGACTTTTCTAGGCTTTTGAGGAGTACAGCAAGTCAAGGAACTCCTACCCCCCATGCTCGACGGGGACTTCAGGGTTGCCCAGGCCATCTTTCCGGCCGCCCCCACCAGCAGCTACCAAGGGAACCAGTGTTGTTTCTGTAGCCCTAGGATCAGCCCCTGCACCTTCTACGCGCTCAGGTAAAACTTCTATGCAGGTACCAGCTAGTAGTGCCTCCTCTGTTGCTTCGATGGGGTGCACTACAGGGATTCAGTGCCACTGCTGCCATGGACTTTGTCATGTGCAGAAAGATTGTCCAAGTAGGCGGGCATATGTGGCAACAGACAATGGTGGTTACATGAGCACCTTCGATGTGGAGGATGAGGAGGAGGACGTTGCTGCCACCAACAGACCTTTCGGAAGATCGGAAACCCTTGTCCACATCACCTCTGCCTGGTGCTCCTCCTCAAGCCCTGGTCCTCAGCTGGCTGGCTGATCCTCAGACAGGAGCCAGGTGTCCTATGTGACTGCTCCATGGCGTCCAAGTGCTGAGCCAACCTCCAGGCTCTCTCTGACTCTAGGTCTAGTCTTGGTCTCTTCTTGCTCTTAGGCTTCTCAGGCACCTTCCCTTTTCCCTTATCCTGACCTGATCCTGCCATCTGACTGACTGCTCTACTGTCACTGCACGCACGTAGGTGTAGATACGTTAAACATAGAAACCTAGTACATCTACAAGCAAAGCACCGCTAGGAAAGAATGCGCAATAGAAAACCTAGCACTGAATGAAGGACATGATCACTAGACAAATATGCAAAGTAACAATAGTGATCATCTAGTGTGCAGTCAAATAATGAGCAATAAAATTAACTGCAGACCATATGGGAGACAACCCTAGACATGCAATCAACAGATCATCAATGGAGCAATTGCAGACTAGGTTGAGCCAATTAATTAATTAATGCAACTAATGATAGGATTATGAACTAATTGCATCAATTAACCAAATTGCTCGAGATTAGGGTATAAATTGATCAATGGAAGATAGTAGCAATACCCTAGGATACTCAAAACCAAATTCAGAAGAGAATTCGCAGCCGATCGCCTGATGAACATCGATGAACAGTAAAAGGAACACCTTTTTCCTCAATCGATGGAAATCGGCAGTGGAATAGAGGCTCTGGTGCTGTTGCTCTTGCGCGCGCGTGTGGAGGGGCTGGCGGCAACGGCGAGCAAGCACGGCGGCATGGTGGCTGTGCGGCGGTGCTAGTGCTCGATGGCGGCGGTGGAGCTGCGTGCACGCGCAGCGCGGGCGTGCATGGGGCGAGCGCGAGACAGTGCTGGGGTTAGGGGCGAGGTGGTGGGGCTAGTGGCTGAGGCGGCAAGGCAGCTCTATGATGAGCCCATGGCTCATCAAATAAGTTGTACCATAGACCCTGAAAATACATGCAAAGATTCAGTAAGCAAAGATGATAATTATAGGAAAAGATCCATTCAGTTTCCTCTGTTTCCTATTTCTATGAATCAAAGCATGGATAGACAAAAAAATAGATTTTCATGTGACTCTGTGCAACCTGGATGCAAGAGAATATTTATTGGTGGTCATCTGTTAGAGATGTCGAAGAAAAATATTCAGATTGGCTCTATGAATATCGAGATCAAGGAGCTATGTCCAACATAATGGGTGATCATGCGGATGGTTTTACTTAAGGCATTACTTAATCAAGAGGATTATGGTAAGCTGCCAGAATATTGTAATATGTATGCATGTACGTGAGCTGTGTTTGAGTCCATGTTTTAGCTTTGTGAGTGCCTGCGTGCACAGAATAATTGGCCGAGTCAAAGTTTGTCACGTTTTTGGTTGAGTCGGACCAAGACCTTTGTGTTGATTCCGACTTGGATTTCTTGGGTGGCCTGTGTGCCTTATACCCAGGGTCAGGTGGTCGTGTAGGGGATTAGTTTTTATCGTATTTTGGTTTTTCTCCATGTCAAGCGCTGCTCCAGCCAAGATGGCGTTTGCATGTGCCATGGAGAATTGAAGCAATCCTTTGGATAGTTTGGAGTGCGCGATCAAGCTCTTGCAGCCTGGGCGCGTCTTGGATTCTAGCTGGCATCCCATCCTTTTGATCGTGGCATCCAGTGCTAGGGGTGGAAGGAACATATCTAGGGTTTGATTACAATATTGTAAGCAAATCCTCTATCATTTATATTTGCTACTACCCAGGTGACTTGTTAATCAAAGGAATCAACCTTCCTTGCTCGTTCTGTTCCTTTGGTGTGACACTGGATTTTTTTTGGCTGTGAGAATTATTACTACTACGGGGATCTATATTGCTACATGAGTTTGACCTTCCATGCACACATATATATCTGGATATTATCGTGAGATTCAACTACTAGTAGACAAGAGAACTTACGGCAGTATATTATTTTTGTTCTAAGCATTGTTCCATTGCACCATAGTTCTAGCTGTTGGCTTCCTCTTAAACAAAAGTGTCCAGAGAATGATTTTATTATTTGTTGCTGAGTAGTACCGTAAAAGATTAGGACACAATCTTTCGGACACCGTCGCCGTGTCTTTATCATTTGGTATCAGTTTAGCCGAGTTGCTCATGGTACTCTTCTATTATTTTTGCAATGGATTACTATGATCTTGGTGTATACGCTGAGTATGTACCGACACTTTATTCAACAAGTTCTCGATCTGAGTATTATGAGTGGGAGGATGCTATGGTGGAATTTTACAGGATTGGCGAATTGCCATTAAGTGAGTTGGTAAATTTGGCAAACAAAACCATTTCTTTTGCTGTTACTTTGTGGTTGTGGAATTTGCGACGAGAACATGGTGATGATTATTGCACTTCATGGGTAGAGCTGAAGGCAGTATTACGGCGTAAATATGATCCACCTATTGACAAGGCTAAATGTTTTGTTAGCTCCAAACAATATGATGCATCTCAGTTGTCTAGTGGAAAGACCAAGTGTGTTGCTGCAAATATTAATTTTTCTGCTACAAATCTTGAAAAGGAATCAACTAGTGCTATGGTTCAACCTTCATCTCGTCCTAAAGCATTACAAAATGAATTTCTATGTGATATGGGAAGGAAAAATGATGCCACAAATGGTTACTCATATTTGTTCGCGAAATATGATGTTCATGATGGTGCTATTACTGGAAGTGGTGAAATTTCCTTTATGGAGCTGCCTTGTGATGATAATGAGTCAAAAATTCTGGATGTTGTTACCGTTGGTCAAGGCTTGTTTTTTATGTCTCAGGAAGTACATGCTGATGGTGCCATTGCTGATGTCAAGGGGCAACGTTGCAACATTTTCCAGTCCGAGTGAAAAATAAAAGAGAAGGTATGCAAATTAATTATCGATGGTGGTAGTTTCACTAATGCTATTAGTTTAGATTTGGTGCATGCATTATCTTTGTCTACATGGCGGCTTCCTACACCTCGTTACATGCGATGGATGAATCAAAGTGGCACGCTGAAAATTACTCACCGGGCTAGAGTAAAATTTTCAGTGGAAAATTATGTTGACTCAGTAGATTGTGACGTGGCACCAATGAGTGCATGTCATTTGTTACTTGGGAGACCATGGCAGTTTGATCTTGATGCCACTCATAGTGGTCGTTCTAACAATTACACATTCATGCATAAAGGTGTTCATCATATTCTAAAGCCAATGAAGAAAACAGATATTATGACTGAGACATTTGTTCCTATGAAAAAGAAAAAGTCTGCTGCAAAAACTGTTTCAAAGTCGAGGACGACTTTGCTTCAAGAGGGGGAGAATGATGTGGCTATAAAGTGTCTAGAAATTCTTCCTCGTACTTCTGTGACAACTCCTAATGATCTGAAGAGTCCAACAATTAAAATTGGTTCTATTTGTATTAATTTTAATGAGAAGAAAGATGGGGAAAAGATTGATGTGAGGGCCAATCTTGAACCAACTCGATGCATGAATATAGCAACTGGTTTTCCGAGATTGCAAGAAGTTCCTCGAATTATATCAAAGCCGAGGACAGCTTTGTTTCAAGCGGGAGAGGATGATGAGCCCATGGCTCATCAAATAAGTTGTACCATAGACCCTAAAAATACATGCAAAGATTCAGTAAGGAAAGATGATAATTAAAGGAAAAGTTCCATTCAGTTTCCTCTGTTTCCTGTTTCTATGAACCAAAGCATGGATAGACAAAAAAAATAAATTTTCATGTGACACTGTGCAACCTGGATGCAAGAGAATATTTATTGGTGGTCATCTGTTAGAGATGTCAAAGAAAAATATTCAGATTGGCACTATGAATATCGAGATCAAGGAGCTATGTCCAACATAATGGGTGATCATGCGGATGGTTTTACTTAAGGCATTACTTAATCAAGAGGATTATGATAAGCTGCCGGAATATTGTAATATGTATGCATGTACGTGAGCTGTGTTTGAGTCCATGTTTTAGCTTTGTGAGTGCCTACGTGCAAACAATAATTGGCCGAGTCAAAGTTTGTCACGTTTTTGGTTGAGTCGGACCAAGACCTTTATGTTGAGTCCGACTTGGATTTCTTGGGTGGCCTGCGTGCCTTATACCCAGGGTCAGGTGGTCGTGTAGGGGATTAGTTTTTATCATATTTTGGTTTTTCTCCATGTCAAGCGCTGCTCCAGCCAAGATGGCGTTTGCATGTGCCATGGAGAATTGAAGCAATCCTTTGGATAGATTGGAGTGCTGATCAAGCTCTTGCAGCCTGGGTGCGTCTTGGATTCTAGCTGGCATCCCATCCTTTTGATCATGGCATCTAGTGCTACGGGTGGAAGGAACATATCTAGGGTTTGATTACAATATTGTAAGCAAATCCTCTATCATTTATATTTGCTACTACCCAGGTGACTTGTTAATCAAAGGAATTAACCTCCCTTGCTCGTTCTGTTCCTTTGGTGTTGCACTGGATTTTATTTGGCTGTGAGAAGTATTACTACTACGGGGATCTATATTGCTACATGAGTTTGACCTTGCATGCACACATATATATCTGGATATTATCGTGAGGTTCAACTACTAGTAGACAAGAGAACTTACGGCAGTATATTATTTTTGTTCTAAGCATTATTCCATTGCACCATAGTTCTAGCTGCTGGCTTCCTCTTAAAGAAAAGTGTCCGGAGAACGATTTTATTATTTGTTGCTGAGTAGTACCGTGAAAGATTGGGACACAATCTTTCGGACACCATCGTCGTGTCTTTATCACTCTGCATGGTCAGTGCAGCGGAGGTGTCGGTGACGAGGGAGAGAGGGAGATGGAGGTGAGGGTGTGTTCTTGGTGTGGGGGGGGGGGGGGGGAGAATGAGGATAAGATCAAAAACCTCTGACGGATTTGACCTAGGTCAAAAGGCACATGAACGGCCGAGATTCATCAAGGATCGAATCAACGGTTCAGATCAGAACTCGCATCGCGCGATCAAGCGAACTGACCGGACTGTCCGGTCTCTACACCGGACTTTCCAATCAGGTCGGGGTCTGCTGGCCACTGCAGACCGGACTGTTCAGTCTCTAGGACCGTTCTGTCCGGTCTATACGACCAGACTCCCCCTAGGCATTGTTACCAGTGCCACTGACCGGACTATATGGTCTAAAGATCGGACCGTACGGTCACTTCCAGAATTTCCTGAGTCAAGGACTTTCTCCAAATTCCAAGTGCCCTCACTAAACACACAAAAGAACACTGCACCTGGAGTATAGAGGGAACTCTCAAACACTCATTTTCAAATAGTGGCACACTATGGCCTCATAGTTTTCACAAATGCCAAATGAAGGATCGAGCAAATAAGAACCAAGGAAAATGAAGAACCAAAGGGTATGTATGATCCTTAGTCCATGAACCGCACGAATAGATTTAACCTCGGAGTTCATAAGAGCTTGCTCAATGGGCATGAAGCACAATCCTTTCCTTTGGTCACACTTACGGAGATGTAATCTCATATAGAGCATGGGGCACAAATATCTCTAAATATGACAAGCCTCCTTTGTGTTTCCTATATGATGCATGCAACAAGAATTTTACATATGCAATGAAGGTAAACATACCATGTGAATCCAAGCAATATTAATCAAGACACAAAGAAAACCTAACAATGTCAAGTTTGAACCCCTCTCAAGCTTACTCACTATAAGCCATGCCCTTGCGTTGAGAGAAGCCAAACCACCATCTCAAGCACTTCCCCTTGCTTATAGCTATCTTGAGTGGGTTAGACATTGACTAATTTTGTGACAACCCTACTCCGAAAGTAGAGAGTGTTGCACAGGATCGTCTCGGGAGATGATTAACGAAGTAACCATACACAACATTCACACATGAACATTCATCATTTACAAAGTTACATCACTTAGTTGCATAATATTACAAGTTCAGAGGTCAAATGAAAACAAGTTCAGATTTGATACAATACATATGTCCTTAGTACATTTACATAATTGAGCGGAAGTGATAAAATGGCAAAACACGACGTCGATCCCTATGTCAACCATGCCAGCCCTATGGTGATGGCTCACTCATCACGGTTAGGAGAGCTAGGGACCCATTCAATAGTCCAATTCTAAGGCTCCTCACCATCCCACATAACCTTGTTACAACAATCATAATATGTGGCCTGAGGAAAACCTGAAAAACAACATCATCGCAAAGCCTGAGTATCTAACATACTCCGCAAGACTTACCCGTCAGAAGATTTACTAAAACCGACTCCTAGTATGCAGGGGGCTGACCCGGTTTATTTGATAATTGCATGAACAGCTACGGTGAGTCTAGCTAGCTGCTAAGACTTGAACATAAGTAAAGAGCAATACATCATAGCAATATGTAGCCATAGCATAAGTAAATTTCAGAAACATAACCACAACTTTACTACTTAACATATCATTGCCGCTGCTCGAACAAGAGGTACTCATAACCGCGAGGGACGGCAATTCAAATTGATTTACATCCTGTAGGGAAAACCCAAATACATACGCATCACTTAAGAACACATATGGCCACCGTTCACAAGATTGCTATAAAGTCGATCCGGGGCTATCGATCCCGAGTACACGTCCTCCCCGCGATACAGTACTTTGTATCCGAGGCTTAACCCATGCACTCTCCAGCGGTCCTCAAACCCGTGCAACCACTGTGCTATTCACATCACCTCTGGATCGATGAGTATGGCCGTCCAACAATACGGCGCACAAGTTACTAGGTTTACCAATTCCCATATTAAAGGTATGTACTTGGTACAGTTCAATACTTGTCCGCGGAGTTGCAATGATGGTGCTCCATTTTATCAAGTTCATTTACCATGTGAACCATAGTTGAATCAAGTGATCCCAGAACTTACCGTTGACTCCATTAATTTAAATATAGCATTTACTAACAGAGAGGCTTGCAAACATAAACTAACCATGGTCATTTACTGGAGTATGCAAATGGGTTCCATCCAAGTCCTACACTTAATGCACAATACAATATTCCTAGCTTGTGACAAAGTAAAAAGGACTCAAAAATTAATTAGGTATGCACTGGGGCTTGCCTTGGGAGTGATCGTAGTTAGTGTCTTCACCAAAGTTCACTTCAGATCCCGGCTGCTCTGGTGTGATCTCCTTGGTCTCGGTCCCTATATGAAATGAACATGCATAAATATGAAGGGATACACAAGGGTTCATGGAGTTCTTTAATTAAAGATGAAATGAATGGCATGATGATTCATGGCACTTCATCAACAAGTAAAATTAATGAAACTGATACTCATGAATGAATGTGTATGCACACACATGTATGACATGGCAACCACTGAATTTGAAGGGGACAAACTTCTAATTAAAAGAATATAGTTTTCAATCATCAAAAACTTAGTTTATGTCTACCTTAAACATGAGCATGGCATGGATGAGAACCACATGGCATTACATGATGATGGTGACATGAAAATATAGTACTAGGGCCTGTACTTCAGAAAGTTTACTTTCAAGTAACTTAGCTCATGTGGCAATATGCAAGTGACTAGCATTATACATAGGATTACAAGGTTGAATTACATACTAGCTCTAGGTACATGTAGTTACTCAGGAACCATGGGCATATAATGGGAAATGAGAATTTCTAATGTAATTTCAAGATGAATTATTCTACATGAATATTCCAGGGATGAATTTATTCCTACTTTTACTAAATGCTCATAAAAGGAATTATTCATATGAAAAATCCTAAGTTAACTATTAAGTGACCAATTCGACAGCAAAAGTGTACTTAAGTTGCTTCAAATTTTACATGGCATTTTATAGGAGTTTACAAGTGCATAAGGAACAGGAATACCAAATTTCATAAATAATTCCTAGCCAATAATTTATATAAATTCAATTACTGAAAATGAAGATTATGCAATAATACTAAAAATATGCATATAAATGGAAATGTGCTTTTACAGAAAGTTTAGGTATGCCAAGTGATGATCACTGAGCAAGTTTCATGAATTTACCACTTATATTTATTTACTTATGAATTTATTAAGCTAATTAGGGTTGTAACTTTAGGGATTTAAATAAATTTTTGCACTGCATAAACTTGGACTTCAACTTGTTTTTCTGGTAGAGGGGAATTTTAGGAGTCGAACAAAATTAGTTTCATAATTTTTGGGCTTATAATTCTCGAGTTATTGAATTTCAAAGTTTAAACTAAAGTTCACTACAATTTACAAAAATGCCATCGGTAGAAATTTGAATCGAGAAGCGCTCGCGCGCGCGCGGCTGGGCTCGCCGGAGTGCGTCCGAGGCTCACCGGAGCGCTCGCCGTGGTGCATTGCCATGGGGGAGATCACTCGGGACCGGCACCGATCGGCCGTGCACTCGACAGCGAGCAACCCTAGGGGGTCACCGACCAACGGCGGTGACCGGAGCAATGTCGGTGGTGGCGGCGGAGGCAGGGGGTGGCTTCGGCGACATCGCGTGCTATACACAGAGGTCGAGAAGGGACGGGGTGGGGTTGGTGAGCTTCACCTTGGTCCGCAGACGACCGACGTCGAGGAAGAAGGCGACGGGGATGGCCGGAGGGAGGTTCTCGTCGACGGGGTGGAGGATTCCGGCGCGGTGGTGCTCCGTTCTTCCTGAAATCCGGCATGTTCTCTGCACGAGGGAGGGAGGGGTTCAGTGGGCTCCAAGAAGGTTCCTTGGCGCATCGATTTGTGAAAGAAATAGAGAGGGGGAAGCTACCTAGGCAGAGCTGGGCGCGGCGGCGGCCATGGCGGGGAAACAGAGCTCTGGCTCGGGTTCGCCAGGGAGAGAGAGGGAGAGGGAGGGCAGAGGCGCCTGGCTTTGCAGGAAGTCTTCCTGGGAATTGCGCAGTGAGTGTGAGTAGAGAGAGAGAGAGCTGGAGAGGCACGCTGAGCGAGCTGCCCCTTTTGTCCCGATCGGAGTAAGAGAGCGAGAGAGAGCAGAGGGAGAGGCGGGAGTTGCGCTGTCGGCCATAGAATGGCTCACCGGCGTCGGGGCTTCAATTCGGCCGGTGGCACAGGAGAGGAGATGGCGGTGCAGTGGCCGGCATGGGGGAGTGGTAGTGATCGGTGGTGGCACAGGGATTCGGGGTACTCCTCGGTGTCGATCAGGGGTTGGCCGGGGAGAAGGGAGGGTTGACTCCAGCTTGACCCAGAACCTTGCTCGGGTTTGGCCACAATTTGCCACGTTCCGTTGTTCCAAACCTGGTGAAAATTTTTGTGTTTCCCAGGGAATCATGT
Organism: Eleusine coracana subsp. coracana; assembly: GCA_032690845.1. NCBI lineage: Eukaryota > Viridiplantae > Streptophyta > Magnoliopsida > Poales > Poaceae > Eleusine > Eleusine coracana. Next base: position 37,373,812 of record CM064428.1, on the reverse strand, counting down.
GCTCCAACTTTTCTTCTGGGGGCATGACCTAATTCGGCTTAGATTAATTTTGAAAATTCCAGAACAGAAATGCTTTTCTTAGACCTTAGGGGAATTTTTAAGGGTATGAAATGTTTACCAAAATTTCTGATAAAATTCTCAAAATTCTCTTTTAATGTGGCCATTCAGAATATGCAAAAACACTGGTGCACTCCCATGGGTTTTTGTGATGTTTGAGAATGGCTCTCATTTGGATAATCTAGATTTAATTAATTAATTTCTTCCATATTCTTTGGCACCTTAATTATTTATATTTTAATTTGCTCTCAATTAGCATTAGGGTTGGCCTAATTACCATTTTGTGACATGGGGTGTCACAGCACACCTCCCTTAAAAGAAATCACGCCCCAAGATTTGTAAATGGATGAACAAAAGGAGGGGTGCCCCAATTTCCACGATTGTCCAGAACACATGCTCTCAATAAATCCTCCAAATATTGATTTAGTCTCTTGGTTTGACCATCGGTTTGCGGATAATAAGCAGAACTTCGGATGAGAGTGGTGCCAAGACAAGCATGCAATTGCTCCCAAAAGTGAGCAATAAACTGGGGACCTCGACTGGAGATGATCGTCTTGGGCATACCATGCAAACATAGGATTCACACAATGTAGAGCTCGGCATATTGTTTGGTAGAGTAGGTTGTATGGACTGGAATAAAATGAGCAGATTTGGTCAACCTATCCACAATAACAAATATTGAATCGTGCTTCTTGGGTGTGAGGGGTAATCCAACGATGAAATCCATAGCAATGTCCTCCCATTTCCAAGCGGGGATTTTCAAGGGGTGCAAAAGACCGGCTGTTCTCAAGTGATCGACCTTCACACGTTGGCAAGTATCACATTTGGAGACATAACGAGCAACCTCTTTGTTTCATACGCGTCCACAAAAACTTTTCTCTTAACCCATGGTACATCTTGTTGCTGCCGGGGTGTATGGAGTATTTGGACAAGTGAGCCTCATCCAAAATTTTCTTTCTTAGCTCCTCATTCCTTGGAACAACAAGGCGGTTGTTGAACCATAGTACTCCATCTTCGTCTTGTCGGAAACATGTCGCTTCCTTCTTCCCTATATTTTGGCGAATATATTCCATTCCCTTGTCCTTCTTTTGGGCTTCCACAATTTCTCCCCGAAGGGTAGGAATGAGTGCCAAATTATACAAGGATCCATATGGAATGACACGAAGACTTGGTTCGCTAGGATCTGAAATTGTGCAAGCTTCCGTAGAGCAAACAATTGCATGATTGCATTGGTCCCTTCGACTCAAGGCGTCGGCAACCATGTTGGCTTTTCTGGGGTGATAATGAATTTCCAATTCATAGTCCTTGATTAATTCTAACCATCTACGCTGCCTCATGTTCAGTTCTTGTTGAGTGAAGATATATTTGAGACTTTTGTGGTCGGTGTAGAGGTTAACAAGATTACCGAGCAAGTAATGGCGCCAAGTTTTTAAGGCTAGGACAACGGAGGCCAATTCCAAATCGTGAGTGGGGTAATTTTGCTCATGCTTTCCGGAGCTGTCGTGATGCATAGGCAATGACACGGCCTTCTTGCATAAGCACACCACCCAATCTGGTGCCGGAGGCATCGCAGTAAACATCGAACGGTTTTGTGATATCGGGTTGAGCCAAAACCGGAGCGGTTGTCAAATGCTTCTTGAGCGACTAAAAAGCTTCTTCACATGCACTACTCCACTTGAACTTAGCATCCTTTTCCAGCAACTTGGTCATAGGCTTGGCAATGCTTGAGAAGTTGGGGATGAATTTCCGATAATAACCGGCAAGACCAAGGAAACTACGAATTTGCTTGACCGATTTCGGAGCTTTCCAATTCAGCACATCCTCTACTTTGCTAGGATCCAGGGCTACTCCTTCCGCTGATATGACGTGACCCAAGAATGGAACTTGCTTTAGCCAAAATTCACATTTGCTAAATTTGGCATAAAGTTGATGATCTCGGAGTCGCTGTAGAACAATACGAAGATGTTCGGCGTGTTCTTCCTCGGACTTGGAGTAGATCAAAATATCATCAATGAATACCACTACAAACTTATCCAACTCAGGCATGAACACGGAATTCATCAAATACATGAAGTGGGTTGGAGCATTGGTGAGACCAAAAGACATGACAAGATATTCGAACGGACCATATCGAGTGGAAAAAGTTGTTTTTGGAATATCTTCGGCTCGGATCTTTATTTGATGATAACCGGATTGGAGATCAATCTTGGAGAAGACTTTAGCACCCACCAATTGATCAAAGAGAATATAAATTCGAGGTAGAGGGTACTTGTTCTTGATGGTTAAGGCATTCAACGGCCTATAGTCAACACATAGGCGTAGGGTCTTGTCTTTCTTCTTCACAAATAGAGCGGGACAGCCCCAGAGAGATGAGCTTGGTCGGATATAGCCCTTGTCCATACGTTCTTGTAACTGCCCTTTTAACTCCGCTAACTCATTAGGAGCAATTTTGTACGGCCTACGAGAGATAGGCATTGTACCGGGTATGAGTTCAATCTTAAACTCAACATCCCTATCCGGAGGCATTCCCAGCAAATCATCTAGAAATACATCGGGGAATTCACATACCACCGGAATATTTTCTAGCTCTTTTCCTTCAACATGACACACTTGAGAAGTGGACAACTTGGGATATGGCAATCGGAGAATAGAGGGGCCATGTAAGGGTGAGTTCAAATGGATTTCCCGGTCCTTAATGTGCAGTACGGCTTTATGACTAGTCATCCATTTCATACCAAGAATTATGTCGATGCTTTGGTCATCTAAGAGGATTAGGGAAGTGGGGTATACATTGTTTGCTAGCTTAAGTATCACTTTTCTTAACTCAAGATGGGCTCTTATTTTTTCCACCGAGAGATGTGATGATGTACGGTGTTCCCATAGTGCTGGGGGTGATTTTCAAATGATTCACACAGGCTTGACTAATAAAATCATGCGTTGCTCCTGAATCAAAAAGAACCATGGCAGCATGTTGGTTGATCGAGAACATACCCGCGAGAACGGGTTCTCCAACTTGGGTCTCTTCGACCGTAGTATAGTTGACTCGGGCATTTTTGTGTAGGGGGGTAGAAGACTGGGGACGACTTTCATTACTGCCATTGTTGTTGCCGCTGTTGTGGTTGTTGTTGTTGTTCCCGGAATTGTTGGAGTTGTTGTTGTTGTTGTGGTTCGGGTTGCGCTTTGGGAACCGACACTCCTTAGCAAAATGACTGGTGTGGCCACAGTTGTAACATGGCTGCGATGAGTTGATCTTCACCACTTGGTTATTCTGCTGCAGTGGGCGAGAACCAGAAGATTGCTGCTGGTTGCCTCCATGAAATCAAGAGTGCTGCTGTGGGAATGATGAACGGGATCCTCCTCCCGACGGTACCGCTGCCCGGAATTTTTGTCCAGTCGGGGAGGTGATTGCCATCTTGTACTTAGGCGGTGTAGAGCTGGATGAACTTCCCATAGCACGTTTCCTCTTCTTGTCTTCCTGGTTGGCATGGATGGCGTCTTCTTGCACGATGGCGGCACTCATCAAATCATTGAACGTGCCGGCGGTGACTTGTGCCAAGCGGTCTTGCAGCTTCGGGGTAAGACCCGAACGGAAACAATCCTTCTTTTTCTCATTCGTATCACCGTGATACGACATGTACTGAGCCAGGTAGTTGAATTTCCATGCATACTCTTGCACGGTTCTGGAGCCTTGCTTCAAGTTGAGGAACTCCTGCAACTTGCGCTTCATGAGTCCAGCAGGGATGTGGTGTGCACGGAAAGCTGTGCAAAATTCTGCCGATGTGACTTGGTGACCACTGGCGAAAGTGGTTGTGAAACTGGCCCACCAAGCACTTGCGGAGCCACGGAGCTGCTGCGCGGCGAAGAGGGGCTTCTACTTCTCGGTGCAGTGGACGAGAGCGAACTTCAACTCCAGAGTGCGAATAAAATTATCCGCTTCCAGAGGATCACCGACTTCTCCAAAGGTGGGCGGATGAGTCGCCCAGAAGTCGTTGTAGGAGGATTCATGAGGCTGCAATGGTGGTGGTCCGGTAGCTCCTTGGCGGTTCATGTTCTCCATGAACCTGCGGAACATCTCATTTTGATTGCGGATGAGCTGCTCCATAGCCGTCATGGGTGGCGTGTTGGGCAGCGGCCCATTTCCACCGACGTTCGAGGCGCCGGGAGCATCACCGATGTTTTCTCCACCGCGGCGAGTTTGCACCATCTGACACATGAACAAAGCATGTTAGCCCGATCATCACGTGAGATAATATGATAACAAGGCTATGACATGGTAACAAAATAAAATTTCAGATTGCTCATAATAGAAAGGCTTGACAAGTAAACGGTGCAGACATAAGAGATAACTTAAATTACATAACTTCCAACACCATAGGCAACATACTCATGATAAAAACCATAGATACATGTGATGCAACTTTGATACGTAGCAAGTCTTTGGTTACATCACTCGGAACATGACACCACACGATCTCGGAGAGCTTAGGCTACAACTTAGCTTAGCATTACTAGCACTATGCACATACAACTACAATGTCTCACGAGATCTCCACCCTACGTACATACTACTACTCTGTCACCCGACATGGCTATCACCATCGGACTCCATATCCATATCACCCGGTCCAGGGGGTGCCTCGAAGTCGATGCCGGAGTCACTGTTCTCACTCAAATCAGCATCATCGGGGGGAATCACTGCGAGTAGAATGGGTGGCTCGTCGTTAAGGATGGCGTTCAGCTGGCCATTAGCAGCTTGGAGATGTCCGATGAGCTGCTCTTGCTGCGCGATGATGACATGAGCGTCGTTGAGGTTTCCTTCCATCACATCCCGCGCATCTTGAGCTTCTTCGCGCTAGGCCTGTAGCTCAATTTGCTCCTCCAAGAGAGCGGTAACCTGACCATGAAGAGAGTAAATTTCCTCTTGGGCAGTGGTGAGCTGGGCGTTGTGTTGGTTCAGTTGCTCCTGCAACTCGTCGCTTGCATCGCTCTCAATGATAAGCTGAGAATCGTGGAGTTGCTCAAAAAGGTCAGCCCGCTCCAACTCGCTAGTGTTCAGCTTGTCCTCAAGAACTGCAACCATAGCATCAAGCTCCACGAGCTGGGCATCATGGGCAACAAGCGTGGACTACAGCGCCTCGCGCTCTCGTTCCAACTCGAGGATGCGGGCGGCAAGTTACTCGGGGTCCTTCACGAGCTTGCCAACATCCATCTGCCGGAACAAAGTTTTGCAAGGGTGAGTCAAAACTTAATATTCCACTAAGCATACATGCTTAAAATAGCATAAGCGGTGATTGGTAAAAGAAAAGACATGAGGTTCCCGATCTGTTTAACGACCGGTAACGACAAATTTCTGCGGTCGACGGAGCACACCGCAGAAATATGCAAAAACGCTTAGCTTCTAGACAAAATTAAAATTTTTGTGTTTTACGAATGTTGTGGATAATTTCATCACCTTTCCAACTCATACTCACACATGTCCATCCAATAAAGTCTCTGGGAGTTATGATCATCCAAAGTCAGGGAACAGAAATGAAGCAATTTCTGACTTCCAGAAAAAGCTACTGTTTTTGCAAAATTCTACCCAGTTCTAAATTTTTCCAAGACAAAGTTCCTAAACCATACATGTAGAGAAAAACCTAAGCTTTCCAACGAGTACTTATTTGCCTTCATTGAATTACAATTGAGGAAGTTATGCTCATTTTAGTGAAACTGACTTTTCTGGCAGAATTCGTTTCTTATCGGTTGAGTTCAAATTTTTGGTTTAGGTGACCTAGGTATTCAGAATTGTCCAAAACTTGGTCATTTCACCAGTTTGCAATCTTAGTGAACTCTTTACATGATTTAGTGAGGATGAATGCATATGGTATGTATGAATGTAAATGCTCAACATGACGGTTTCCTACATCCTCACAAAAGAAAAACTTGACCGATTATATAGCTCGATCCTTTCGGTGGCACACACACCTCTCACACATTTGTCAAATGAACCACACGTGGTTAGTGTACCTGCAAGAGATCCATTTCAGAAACAATACATCAAATCCAAAAGAAACAAGCCAAAATAACAACGATAGTTTATGCCCAGGTATTTGCCCACCCGGAAGGTAGCCGACGTTTAAACGAATTCGGTCCGCGCATCAATCAAAGCCCAGGTCTTTGCCCACTTAGAAGGCATTCGGTATTTACAGCGCAACCGATCCGCGTAAAATGACGTATCTTCGTTGAAGAATCCATAGTTGCAAGTAATTTAAACAAACATCACCCAGGGATAGTTTTGCCACCTACAAGACTCTTATATGGGCACTACTAGTTCGTACCTCACCGTAAGGCGTAAAAACGGCTTGCTTACGTATTAAAATTCTCATTTGTGTGTAGCTTATCCCGAGACGGCTCTGATACCAGCTATGACAACCCTACTCCAAAAGTAGAGAGTGTCGCATAGGATCGTCTCGGGAGATGATTAACGAAGTAACCATACACAGCATTCACACATGAACATTCATCATTTACAAAGTTACATCACTTAGTTGCATAATATTACAAGTTCAGAGGTCAAATGAAAACAAGTTCAGATTTGATACAATACATATGTCCTTAGTACATTTACATAATTGAGCGGAAGCGATAAAATGGCAAAACACGATGTCGATCCATATGTGAACCCTGCCAGCCCTATGGTGATGGCTCACTCATCGTGGTTAGGAGAGCTAGGGACCCATTCAATGATCCAATTCTGAGGCTCCTCACCTTCCCACACAACCTTGTTACAACAATCACAATATGAGGCCTGAGGAAAACCTGAAAAACAACATCATCGCAAAGCCTGAGTATCTAACATACTCCGCAAGACTTACCTGTCAAAAGGTTTACTAAAACCGACTCCTAGTATGCAGGGGGCTGACCCGGTTTATTTGATAATTGCATGAAAAGCTCCTATTAGTTCTATGCTGCACTTTCATTTCCTTAATCAAGATTTTAGTTTGCTTATTGCAGAAAACAGCTACGGTGAGTCTAGCTAGCTGCTAAGACTTGAACATAACTAAAGAGCAATACATCATAGCAATATGTAGACATAGCATAAGTAAATTTCAGAAACAAGAGGTACTCATAACCGCGAGGGACGACCATTCGAATTGATTTACATCCTGCAGGGAAAACCCAAATACATGACATACGCATCACTTAAGAACACGTATGGCCACCGTTCACAAGATTCCTATAATGTCGATCCGGGGCCATCGATCCCGAGTACACGTCCTCCCAGCGATACAGTACTTCATATCCGAGGCTTAACCCATGCACTCTCCAGCGGTCCTCAAACCCGTGCAAGCACCATGCTATTCACATCACCTCTGGATCGACGAGTATGGCCGTCCAACAATACGGCGCACAAGTTACTAGGTTTACCAATTCCAATATAAAGGTATGTACTTGGTACAGTTCAATACTTGTCCGCGGAGTTGCAACGATGGTGCTCCATTTTATCAAGTTCATTTACCATGTGAACCATAGTTGAATCAAGTGATCCCAGAACTTACCGTTGACTGCACTAATTTAAGCATAGCATTTATTAACGGAGAGGCTTTCTAACATAAACTAACCATGGTCATTTACTAGAGTATGCAAGTGGGTTCCATCCAAGTCCTACACTTAATGCACAATACAATATTCCTAGCTTGTGACAAAGTAAAAAAGGACTCAAAAATTAATTAGGTATGTACCGGGGCTTGCCTTGGGAGTGATCGTAGTTAGTGTCTTCACCAAAGTTCACTTTAGATCCTGGCTGCTCCGGTGTGATCTCCTCGGTCTTGGTCCCTATATGAAATGAACATGCATAAATATGAAGGGATACACAAGGGTTCATGGAGTTCTTTAATTAAAGATGAAATGAATGGCATGATGATTCATGGCACTTCCTCAACAAGTAAAATTAATGAAACTGATACTCATGAATGAATGTGTATGCACACACATGTATGACATGGCAACCACTGAATTTGAAGGGGACAAACTTCTAATTAAAAGAATATAGTTTTCAATCATCGAAAACTTAGTGTATGTCTACCATAAACATGAGCATGGCATGGATGAGAACCACATGGCATTACATGATGATGGTGACATGAAAATGTAGTACTAGGGCCTGTACTTCAGAAAGTTTACTTTCAAGTAACTTAGCTCATGTGGCAATATGCAAGTGACTCGCATTATACATAAGATTACAAGGTTGAATTATATACTAGCTCTAGGTACATATAGTTACTCAGGAACCATGGGCATATAATGGGAAATGAGAATTTCTACTATAATGTCAAGATGAATTATTCTGCATGAATATTCCGGGAATGAATTTAATCATACTTTTACTAAATGCTCATAAAAGGCAATATTCATATGGAAATTCCTAAGTTAACTATTAAGTGACCAATTCAACAGCAAAAAGTATACTTAAGTTGCTTCAAATTTTACATGGAATTTTATAGGCGTGTACAAATGCATAAGTAACAGGAACACCAAATTTCATAAATAAATTCCTAGCCAATAATTTATATAAATTCAATTACTAAAAATGAAGATTATGCAATGATACTAAAAATATGCATATAAATGGAAATGTGCTTTTACAGAAAGTTTAGGTATGCCAAGGGATGATCACTAAGCAAGTTTCATGAATTTACCACGTATATTTATATACTTATGAATTTATTAAGCTAATTAGGGTTGTAACTTTAGGGATTTAAATAACTTTTTGTGCTGCATAAACTTGGACTTCAACTTGTTTTTATGGTAGAGGGGAATTTTAGGGGTCGAACAAAATTAGTTACGTAATTTTTGGGTTTATATTTCTCGAGTTATTGAATTTCAAAGTTTAAATCAAAGTTCACTACAATTTACAAAAATGCCATCGGCAAAAATTTGAATCGCGGAGCGCGCGCGTCTGGGCTCGCCGGAGTGCTCGCCGTGGCGCATTGCCGTGGGGGAGATCACTCAGGACCGGCACCGATCTGTCGTGCACTCGACGGCGAGCAACCCTAGGGGGTCACCAACTGACGGCGGCGACCGGAGCAATGTCGGCAGTGGCGGCGGAGGCAGGGGTGGCTTCGGCAACATCGCACGCTATACACAGAGGTCGAGAAGGGATGGGTGGGGTCGGTGAGCTTCACCTTGGTCCGCAGACGACCGGCGTCGAGGAAGAAGGAGACGGGGATGGCCGGAGGGATATTCTCGTCGGCGGGGTGGAGGATTCCGGCGCGGCGGCGCTCCGTTCTTCCTGAAATCCAGCAAGTTCTCTACACGAGGGAGGAAGGGGGTTAGGGGGTTGCGAGAAGGTTCCTTGGTGCATCAATTTGCGAAAGAAAGAGAGAGGGGGCAGCTACCTAGGCAGAGCTGGGCGCGGCGGCGGCCATGGAGGGGGAAACAGAGCTCTGGCTCGGGTTCGCCGGGGAGAGAGAGGGAGAGGGAGGGTAGAGGCGCCTGGCTTCGCGAGAAGTCTTCCTGGGAGTTGTGCGGTGAGTGTGAGGAGAGAAAGAGAGCTGGGAGAGGCGCGTTGAGCGAGCTGCCCCTTTTGTCCCGATCGGAGTAAGAGAGCGAGAGAGAGCAGAGGGAGAGGCAGGAGTCGCGCTGTCGGCCAGAGAATGGCTCACCGGCATCAGGGCTTCAATTCAGCCGGTGGCACAGGAGAGGAGATGGCGGTGCAGTGGCCGGCATGGGGGAGCAGCAGTGATCGGTGGTGGCACAGGGATTCGGGGTACACCTCGGTGTCGATCAGGGGTTGGCCAGGGAGAAGGGAGGGTTGACTCCAGCTTGACCCAGAACCTTGCTCGGGTTTGGCCACAATTCACCAGGTTCCATTGCTCCAAACCTGGTGCTGATTTTGTTGCGTGCCCAGGGAATCATGTGCTCCAACTTTTCTTTTGGGGGTATGACATAATTCGGCTTAGATTAATTTTGAAAATTCCAGAACAGAAATGCTTTTCTTAGATCTTAGGGGAATTTTTAAGGGTATGAAATATTTACCAAAATTTCTGATAAAATTCTCAAAATTCTCTTTTAATGTGGCCATTCAGAATATGCAAAAACATTGGTGCACTCCCATGGGTTTTTGTGATGTTTGAGAATGGCTCTCATTTGGATAATCTAGATTTAATTAATTAATTTCTTCCTTATTATTTGGCACCTTATTATTTATATTTTAATTTGCTCTCAATTAGCATTAGGGTTAGTCTAATTACCATTTTGTGACATGGGGTGTCACAAATTTTTATGTGTTTTTCTTTTAGTTATTTACACATGCATGGATGCAAAGCATACTAATTACAAAGGAGTCCTAATTACCATGCAATGCAAGAGAAAGAAAAAACACACTACAACTACCAAAAACAAAACGAACATAGTTACCTCCCTCATGAGTAGATAGGTCGTTGAGGTCCATGTCACTTGTGGTGGACTTCACATGATCTTCATGAAGGCACTCGGTCCACCACCATCACCATCTAGGTCTTGTTCTTGGGCACCCACTTGTACGTAGCCGATCTCTCAAGATCAACAATGCACTTAGACACCCATATGCTCTTGATCTTTTGCTTCTTGTTTGGTGGTCCCAAAGCCTTGGCTTTCACCTTGCCATCCTTGTTCCTAAAAAGCTTGAAATGGGTGTTCTCATGGAACAAATTAGCATTAGGTAAAGCAATGGAACTTCTCACCCTTGGACAATCCTTGGTGGCGTGGCCATCCTTGCAACACCTCTCGCAATAGTAGTCGTCGACGAGTAGGGGCTTGATCCATTCGGGAATGGAGTCACTCGTCCCGATGATGTCGATGGCGGCAGGGTATGAGCCAAGTCCCCGGTGGGAGATGTTGTTCACAAGATTCCTTCCAAGAATTACCTTGTGAATGGCTCTACCACACGTAAGCCTCTCGAAGCCATCCATCACCATCTTCCTCTCTTCCTTGAGCTTGTGATATTCCTTCAAAACAAGTGGCTCAAGAGAAGAAACCTCAATCGAGGTGGTTAGTTCATCACACATAGTAGAAGCATCACTCTTTGATGAACAAGAGGAGGGAGAGGCAAGGTTCTCAACATTAATGGCCTCAAAAGTAATCTCAAGGGCCTTGTACTTCTCATGAAGCTCTACATGATCACCCTTGAGTTTGTCATAACTCTTGTTTAGGGCATCATGAGATGTGACAAGGTCCTTGAGCTCACTCTCAAGCTCACCAACACGGTCCTTAGCCAACTTACACTCTTTTCTTACCACATCCAACATTTTAAATTTTTTGACGACGATGTCACGGGCTTGCTCAAGCATACTCCACAATTCAGCACAAGTGCGCTCCTCGTCATCGCTGTCATCACTACTCTCATCCTCACTCTCCCCAAGTTGGCTCGAAGCCATGAGGCATGTGGGAGGAGGAAGGAGAGCACGTGGTGATGTGGTCTTGATCATGGCTAGGCTGGCCACTTCTTCATCACTTGAGGAGGTAGACTCATCACTTGAGTTGTCGCTTGTCCACTCCCCCACAAGTGCCTTGCGAGAGAACTTCTTCTTGTAGTCTTGGGGCTTACCTTTGCCCTTGGACTTGTCTTTGTTGAAGACTCTCTTCTTCTTTTGCTTGGCTTTGGGGTCTTCTTCTTCTTCTTCACTTGAACCTTGTGACTTGAATGCTTCTCTCTTGGGCTTTGGGCACTCACGAACAAAGTGATTCTTTGAGCCACAATTGAAGCACTTGCCCCGGGACTTGGAAGTGAACTTGTTCTTGAAGGTCTTCATTTTCTTCATGAGAAGAGCCAAGTCCTCGGTCAAGTCACCCTCATCACCATCTTCATCTTCATCATCGGTGTCCACCTTCTTCTTGCCTTTCTTGCTATTGCTTGATTCTTGCTTGTCAGCTTGTAGAGCAAGATTGGATGGTTGAGGATCATCCATCCCTAGCTGGTAGCTCTCGAAGGTGGTGATCTTGCCAAGTACATCCTTCATGATCTTGGTCTTGAGGTCACTCTACAAGATGTATGTGATGATGGACTCATACTTGGGGTCTTTGAAAAGCCTCAAGAATCTTCTGATGACCTCCACGGGCTTGAGCTTGAAATCATCCCCAAGTGCATTGATCTCCTCCACTAGCACATGAAAACGAGAATACACAATATTAGCTCTCTCATGTGGCAATCAAGCAAAGTTATCATACTTGTTCCTCAGCACATAGTATCTTTCTTCTTTGACATCACTAGTACCCTCGTGGATACTCTGAATCTTAGTCTAGATACCGTGTGTTGTCGAACTAGCATCCAATCTAGCAAACACATCCTTGGAGATGCATGAGAACAAATCATTCTTGGCCTTAGTGTTGTTCTTAATGAAATCAGGCTACAGAAGGTTAGCATCCTCACCGGACCCATGGGTCACCGTCCATATCTCTAGATCAAGGGACTCAAGGTAGGCTTGCATACGAGCCTTCCAATACCCAAAGTCCTCCCCATCGAATAGGGGAACACACCCCACCTTTCCCGGCATCCTTACTCAAGGCGATGAAGCCTCAAATTGAGCACGTGGCTGTGATACCACTTGTAAGGACCGAAGGCCTACCGAGAGGGGGGAGGGGGGGTGAATCGGTAGCCGACCACGAATCCAAATACTTCAGTTTCATGCTTCTAAAACCTAACGAGTCGTTGCAACCTAAACAATTCTAGTAGGCCAAGACCCTACACATGCTAGTGCTCATGATGCAAAGCAAAGCACGGAAGCTAAACACACTAGCCTATGCAAGCCACAAGTCACCCTATCACTAGAGCACACAATTACGGAATAGTAAGGAGAGGGTCAAGGAATGCTCATGATTTTTTTTTCCCGAGGTCCCGGTCCCTCCTGCCACCAAGTGGAGTTCTCGCCCATGTGCCCGCAATCACTCCTCGAGTGAAGACACGATGTGCATCACCACTGCACAAAGCACAAGCTCGCCTCCCTCAAGAACTTACCAAACTCCCTGAGTCGGCACGGGTGCTCACTATTGATGCCCCTTCCAACGGTGGGCTCAAACCGTGTACAAACTTGTGACGGCCTTCACAACCAATCATGATAGGCTCGATCACCGACACCTAACCGGTCTAGGTCTCACCATAGACCAAGAGTAACAACCTAGATCACGCCCTCAAGGACACCCTAGCCTTAGATGTGCAAGGTAGTTCCTTGTTACTCTCACTATCACTCTCAAGATATCCAATATCCTCTCCTAGTGCTCTCCTCTTTTCCTCTTGGACCTTACCAATTATCCTCAGGTATTCCTCTAGCCAAGAGAGGTCTCCAAGACCCTAGCAACGATGTTATATAGGCTCCCAACCTCAAACTAGTCGTTGCTCCACCAAATCAGCTTTCTGGGCCTCCAGACTGGACTGTCCGGTCACTGCAAACTGAGCTCCAACGGCTCTCTGCCCCTGTGCTGAACTCCTGCTGACCGGACTGTCCGGTCTCTGGACTGGACCGTCTGGTCCACTTTCTCTCTCCATTCTAGGAAGGTCCACAAACTGCATCCTCTCTGTCGTCCCGGCACTCCTACTGACCGGACCGTCCGGTCTATATGGAGTCTCCTGCAGACATAGTTCTTGCTCCTCGCGCTAAGTCCTGGAAAACTCCACATAGTGACCATACAGTCTAGTCTCTACTGACCCCTCTGTCCGGTCACTACATCCAGAAGCTGAAACTTGTTGTCCTCGCTTGACTTGGTTTCCCGGCTTCTCCGAAGAGCTCCTTGGCTTCTCCACTGTCAACTAGTGCCTGTGATTTCACCGAGCAACCTTGCACATCACCGACTAGACATGACCTAAGAGAATGACCTAGACCCCCTTGATAGTCCAGTTTTTCCTATGGACTCAAAGCCCTAACAACTACTCAAGTATTCCAAACACTTGAACCATAGCTTGTTCTCCGCTTTGATCCATCTCCATCAACCCTTGGACTTCATCAAGTTCACAAGCCTCCATGCTTGCGGTCATTGTCATTAATCGCCAAGGACACCATTATCCATATGATTTGCATTAGAGTTAAGAGATGATTCCTGCAAAGACAACACTTGTGTAGATGTTAGCCCACAATTTCATAGTTGTCATCTATCACCAAAACATCCATACCACAGGGATCCACTCATCAATGGTCATGAAGCTTATATAGGGGACTTGGGGCCGGATGATCGGGATGCCGCGTGAAGTCAAGGGTGATCCACACCATACACGTGGAGAGGCAAGAAGCACGGACAGTTTCGTGGTTGAGCTTCAAAACCGTGGGTGTGATGAAGATGGCGTGTTCACCAACTCAAGGCGAACGGTATGCCGGTACAAGTGACAAGGGGGCCCGATGGATAGAAACTGGGAGAGACTTGCCAGTGGTAATGATCGCGGGACAAGGTGACACGCATCGATATCAAGAAGTCATGCTTTGAGAAGCGTGCAAGGTGGTTTCCCGGTTTGGGCCTCAAAACCGGTGGCGGTGGTTGGTGGTGCACGTGGCACCATCATGGAGCTTGCTTCAAGACGAAGCAAAGACGTGAAGCGTCCGATGGCATTCAGGCGATGAGGCGAAAGATGGACGGTTATGCCCCCGGTGGTAGGAGGGTGTGTTATGTAGGTCAAGGGTAGAGTGGTCATGTGGACAATAGATCCTAGGCCTATATAAGTAGAGGTAAGGCTAGTGGAAGAGGTGTCTCTCTTCCCATTAGCCTTGTGTTAGAACTTCATTCAAAAACCTTGTATCTATGGCTCTTGTAAGGATGCTTCGATGACATGAGATTTATTTTCGTGCTCAAGATTTTCCTCTCTCCCTAAATCCCAAATTTCTCTTTTTCCCTATTTCTGGAGCTATTTTCATGGGAATTTTTTATCTCCTTTTTGGATGAGTTTTTGGGCGGATTTCCTGAGAAACTTGTTGCTATGATGAGCTAGAACAATCCTTCATAGGTCCTTGACCGAATCCATAGCTCTAGCACCTTCAATTTGAAGGATTTCTCAAGTTTCCCCTTTTTGGTGTTCTAGGCACAAGATTTGAAATTCATGATGATTTCTTGAGCCAATTGAGTTGATGTTCTAGGATTTGGGTCGTGATGTGCTAAGGATTCCCTAGTCCAAAAATCACATCATTTGGAGATCGTTTGATTAGGATTTGGAGAAGATTTGACAAAAATCCCGAAAGTTTTTGCTGTTCTGTTCGGGTCAATCAGCACTGCTGATGACCAGGACCGACACTGCCGGTGGGTTATAAAACCCCACACCGGCACTGCCGATGGGTCTCACCGGCATTACCGGTGGTGGACCAGTGAGGTCAGGTTTTGAGTCTCTTGATCATATTGAGTCCTTGCTGTTCATTGGTGTTTCCGTTGTGTTTCTTTGCTAAGGCTGATCACTCCTAAGTCTAGTACATCACGAGTTGGTGTGTGTAGTCTAGATGATCGGTTTGGAGGTTTACTTGAGTTGTTTTTGGGATATAGGCCAAGTTCTCTTGGAGAATTTTGATTGGCTCCCATTCACCCCCCCCCCCTTTGGTCGCCTTCTCGATCCTTCATCGCTTGGCTATAGAAGAAACTAGAGGAGGCTGAAGTGAAGATAGAGGAAGCTAAAAGCATCTCCAAATCCTTCAAATGTAATCTAGCCAGTAAGCTCTCCGTCATGTCTCTATTATTTTTGAATCAGCTTTTTATCTTGATGACCATAAATATCTGTCGCAGCATTATCTTACGGTGCTCGGAAAGCATTGAATTATATTAATGTTAACCAAGTAGAGCAGACCATCCACTCCCTAGAGTATCTTCTAGAGCTATTACGGACAACACTCGGAGAGTAGCGACCGAGGCCGGGAGCCAAGTACTGACTATTTGCCAATCTTGGTCTCCTGCATTGCCATTGGATAAAATCAAGGAGGGCTTCAACCTAGACTTGACCGAAGACCAATGCCAGCTGCTTATGGACTCCATGCTAGAGACCTCCCGATCCTTGGTCGACAACGTAGAGGTTGATCCGACTACGCCTACTCCTCCAGCATCTCGAGAAGTTGAACTGCAAGACAATGCTCTTCTCCTTCAAAGGAGCTATAATATCTACAATGTTAGGAAACATTAGTAGTATCTTTGTAATAAGACAATATTACCTTGATGTAAATAATAATATTTATGCTGATTTAGCTTAAAAATTGATAAATAGATCATAAGTGCGTTCTTGTCATTTGTAGATAGAAATTGCATCGGTCTGTCTTAACACATTAGGTTGTAACTCATAATCGCGTAACAAGCAGAATCAACTAGTCGACACATGACCTCTCATACTTTGGCTCTGGGTTTAGTGTAGTGGCAGTCTGATGTGCAGCATGAGATATATAACCATGATGTTTAGATGTTAGACCAAAAAATTTGAAGACCGTGTCAAAAGACGAGAAATCGGTTGGGAAAATCCAAAACCATAATTTCATACGGTTAGGAAGTTGTGGGACATTATTACTAGCCCCCTGGCTCGATTGTGTAATATAATAGATTAAGGAATCAGGACAAGTTAGAATGAAAATCATCAAGAAATCAAAAAGACCAAAGTTTCATTCATTAATAATGTATGAAAATACACATTATAAACTAAGTATAAAACCGACGTAGCTGATTTATATTCTAGGAGTTTGGTATATCATCGCCATCTTCATACATCAGTCAGTAAGCCCCCGGCCGAGTGGCTTCTTTCACAACATAAGGTCTTTCCCACTTTAGAGAAAGCTTATGTTGATTCACCGTTGATTGTACTCGGTGCAACACTAAATCTCCAACTTGAAATTGGTGATTGCATACGTTCTTATCATAATAACATCGCAAGTGTAAGGTTCATGACCATTGAGGTCACCCTAAGGTATGATTGTTTTGGTGATGAATGACAAACATAAAATGTGACTAATGTCTACACGAGTGTTGTGCGTATAGGAAACCTTATCTATCTTATGATGATCATTGATGGTTGCCTTGGCAGTTGATGACAATGACCACTAGCATGGAGGCTTGATGAGCTTGATGGAGTCCAAGGGTTGACGGAGATGGATCAATGCTAAGGACAAGCTATGGAGCAAGTGTTTAGAAGACTTGTCTAGTTGTTAGGTCTTTGAGTCCATAGGAAAAACTGAACTGTCAAGGTGGTCTAGGTCATGTCTCTTAGGTCACACTAGTTGGTGATGTGCATGGATGCTCAGTGAAATCACAGGCACTAGGTGATGGTGGAAAAGCCAAGGAGCTGTTGGAAGAAGCCGAGAAATGAAGTCAAGAGGAGACGAGGAGCTTCAGCTTCTGTAGGTAAAGACCGGACAGAGAGGTCTTGGAGACCGGATGATCCAGTGATCAGAGAGAAATTCTCTATAGAGAAGATGTTGGACGCAAGGAATTCTGTTGGCAGAGGAACCATAGAGACAGGACAGACCGGTGCGCAGACCAGATGGTATGGTCTGTATGGAAAAGGTTCGGACAGAAGAGGAAGCATTGACAATGTGTCTGTTTGGAGAAAGGAGAGAAGAGGCCGGACAGTCCGGTGTGAAGACCGGACTGTACGGTCATTACAGGAGTCGACATAACAGACAAGAAGTTGGCTGCGAGGAAATCTGTTAGAGCAAAATTGTAAAGACAGGACTGTACGGTCTATAGACCGGACTGTATGCTTTGTAGGAAGAAATTCTAGACAGACGAGGAAGTGGCTGCAATGGCTCTGGAGCTATGAAGACCGGACTATACGGTCTGTAGACCGGACTATCTGGTCAGTATGGAGGAAACAGTGGATAGAGAGCAAC
Source organism: Eleusine coracana subsp. coracana (assembly GCA_032690845.1). Classification (NCBI taxonomy): domain Eukaryota; kingdom Viridiplantae; phylum Streptophyta; class Magnoliopsida; order Poales; family Poaceae; genus Eleusine; species Eleusine coracana. Next base: position 37,355,966 of record CM064428.1, on the reverse strand, counting down.
GGCTCTGGAGGAGTCGACCGATGGAGACCGGACTGTCCGATCTGGACAATGACCGGACTGTCCGGTCAGTACATCCAGAAGGCTGTTTCATGGAGCAACGGCTAGTTTGATGTTGGAGGCCTATATAAACTCATTGCTAGGGTCTTGAAGACTGCCTTTGGCCATTGGGATTGTTGGGAGCATCTATTGGGAGCCAAATGGCCAAGAGAGGAGCACTAGGAGAGGATATTGGATATCTTGAGAGTGCTAGTGAGAATAACATGAGCATTGATGCACATCTAAGGCTAGGGTGTCCTTGAGGGTGTGATCTAGGTTGTTACTCTAAGTCTATGGTGAGACCTAGACTGGTTAGGTGTTGGTGATCAAGCCTATCATGATCGGTTGTGAAGGCTGTCACACGTTTGTACACGGTTTGAGCCCGCCGGTGAAAGGGACATCGCTAGTGAGCGCCTGTGTCGGCTCAGGGAGTCCAGCAAGTTCTTGAGGGAGGCGAGCATGTGCTTTGTGCAGCGGTGATGCACACCGTGTCTTCGCTCTAGGAGTGATTGCGGGCTCGTGGGCGAGAACTCCACTTGGTGGCGGGAGGGACCAGAACTCCGGCGGGAGTGGTCCAACGAGGAGTAGGCGAAGACCCATCCTTCCGAGACCTCGGGAAAATATCATGAGCCATCTCTTACTCTACTCGTTACTATGATGCTTTACTTTCCACATTTACATATCGTGCTATTCATGCTTGTGTGCTTACCTTGCTCTAGTTGACTACCTTGTAGACTTGCATGAATAGGCTTCTTTACTTGCTAGTAGTGCTTAGCCTTCATACTTGATTACTAGCATGTATAGGAGTTTCTTTGGCTTGATTGATCACCCTAGTATGTATTGTGCTACTCGTTCTTGTGTGCTTGTTGATCTAGTAGCTTTGCTTGAGTAGGACTCCTTGCTAGCTAGTTGTTTTCTTCCACGTATCTTTGGTAACTAGCTTGCATAGGAGTTGTATTGCCTTTGTGTGATCCACTAGTATGCTTAGATCATTGTTTCTTTCATAGGTTCATTATCTTGCTAGTGTGATCACCACTAGGATTGTGTAGGAGTTGTTTTGAGTGGCCAGTTTTAGGAATTGGCGAATTTGGTACATAGTGTTAGTACCCAATTCACCCCCCCCCCTCTCGGTCACTCGGTCCTTTCAAGTGGTAACAGAGCCAAGTGCTCATTATAAGGCTTAACCGCCTTAAGTAGTGACCGTATTGAGTTGGGATGTCATCCCATTCGGGGTCGGGTCATGGCTCATGGAAGGATCGCTTTTAAAGCTACCTAAATGCCATGATTCCGGATGAGTTGATGGATACTCTTGTGAACTTTGCCAATACCTTCACCGATAATCATGTGTATGATGATTGTGATGATTGTGTGGATGTGCCTAGTTCTAGTGAGTGCCTAGATTCTACTAGTGATGATTTAATAGGTTTCTTTACTAGTGTGCCTAATTTGATGAGTGATGATGATGTGTCTCTTGATCTTGCTTGCTCCACTAGCATGACTAGGATTGATGATGATTGTGAGCTTTGTATTGTTCATGCTAGTGACTCACTTGTTGAGGAGTTCTTTGCTTTTCATGATGAGGACTTACTTGACTCTCTCATTCGCTTTCGAGGTATTATGGACCGAATTTGCTTTTCAGAACCTTCTAAGCTTCCGAAAATATTGATTGTCGAGAAGATCCTCACCTTGCTCCCTAGCAGCAAGCTCCTCTACATCACCCTTGATCTCATCATGCACAACAATCTTTCTATTGATGATGTGATCGGGCTATACTTCAAGGATGAGGAGATCACCGCAAGCTTGACGGGGAAGAAAACATTCAAGACAAACAATGAAGCATCTTCAAGCAAAGGGAAAGAAGTAGTTTTGAGCTCAAACTTCTTTGATCCCTCCACATGATTGTCTTGCAATAACTTCTAAAACCCCTTCAGATTAAGACCTACACCAAGCTCTTCATCAAGCGCATCATCAAGCTCTACCTCAAGTGCCATTCCAAGTTCTACTCCAAGCACTTCGGGTGGACCATGCATTGGTGTAGGGGGAGCGCTGACCACAATGCTCACACAATCATTTGAGATGATCAATCTCACCACTACGGCTCCGGCGCCTCCACCTCCTCCACCACAAAATCAACATTGGCATCTTCGTCAAGCTCACCAACGGGATTACTTGTTTTAATTTGATGAATTTGTGAGAAATCTGAATGATGACCTTTATGAGACTCTCTTATGCATTTGTGATCTTGTGTGTAGGATAAACTCTTTCAGGGGACTACGGAGGATTGCACCATATGAAGTGATTGACAAGTGCCTCATACAAATCACAACTCATGAGAGGGGTTTCTTGGTTTAGGAGGTAATCAATAGAGGGCATGAGCTCTCAATTGAGAGAGCAATGGAGATGATACTTGTGCTCCACTCACAAGTGGGACACATGCTTGAGCATGTCACTAACCTCTATGATCCTCCCCATTACTTCATCTACCTTGACAATGTGCACATGGGGGATGGTCATGGACAATGGAGGTATCATGCTCCCTACCATCCTATACAGAGGAGAATTCAGGAAGGGATTGCAAGAATCCCTAATTATGAGGATGGTCTCATGGTTCGTCATGATGAGGTTAGTGCAAGTCAATTGAGCAATGCTTTGGATACTAACCCTTCTTCCTCTAGTGCTTGTCTTATGGCTACCACCAGGGTCAATTACAAGAGTGGAGGTACTCATTGGACTCTTGATAGTGGGTGCACCTAACATATGACTAGGAAGCCAACCATGTTCACCAATGGTCAACTTTGTAACATGGGATTCGAGTGCACATTTGATGAGGATGGTGCAATGATTGAGAATGCAAAAGAAGGGCTACTATTCCATAAAGTGAACATTGGAGCTGAACCGTATTTTTCTTATATATTATTTAATTAATTAATTATTAATTTTCCTATTATTAATTAGGGTGTTAATATTTTTTTATTATTTAGCTACAAAGATTATTTTCATGATTTATTAAATTAAGTAAGTAAATGATTATTATTTTGTGCTTCTTGCATCATGCTGGATTAGAATTTGCAGTAGGGTTTTATTGTGTGAAAATTTGTTTTAAAATTCGATTAGAAATCGTGTTAGAATTAATTTAGTAGTTAAAAAGAATTTTGAAAAGGATTTAGAAAAGAAAAAGGATTTTTTTGGCTTTTGGGCCAACTCTCTCCCCGGCCCATCCTTTCCCTTCCCCCTCTCCCTCTCTTCTTTCGGCCTTGGGCTAGGACTCCTCCCACCGCGGCCCATCTCTCCCCCCCCCCCTCTTTCCCTTTTTGGCCTGCCATGCCAGCCCCCTACACCATCCCTCCTGTAACCGCCGCGGCCCACTCGCCCCGCGCAGCCCCCTGCCCCGCCAGCCCACCCCGCGCAGCCCCCTTCCCTCTTCCCCGCGGCCCAGCCTAGCTTCGCCCGTAGCCGCTGACAGGTGGGGCCCACGTGTCATCCCCCACCTCCGGCCACTCTCTTTCTCCCCCGATGCGACCAACAGGAAACCACCGTCGATCCCTCTCCTCCCCGCCTCCCCGGCTCCCAATCCAACCCCCCAAGCTCCCCGCGTGATGAGTCCACTCCCCTCTCCCATCTTCTGCCTGTTTTTGGCCGTTATAGCACTCCAGTGCGCATCAATGGCGTTAGTGGCCATTGATGGCCGGAGAACTCGTGCCCCGCTCGCCTCCCCTTCCCCCGGTCCTATAAAAGCGACCCCGCATCATCTCCCTCTCTCGCCGCTACCTCCCCTTGCTCGCGCATCATCTGCAGACCCCGGGCACTCCCTCCCCGTCGACCTCCGATTGCCGTCGCCGCCATCCTCCATCGCCGACCATCTTCCGGCATCCCCTGCGTCCACGCAACGTTGCGGTGAGCATTATCTCACTCTCCTCTCCCTCCCCAACCTCTCGCAGCGAGGAACCAGCCACCAGAGCGGCATTCCGGCCCAACTCTAGCAAGCCTCACCTAGCACCGCCGCCCACAGCGCCGCCGGCCGCCGCACACACCCGACACACCCCCTAGCGCTGTTTGATGATAGTTCAAGGGCCAGATTAGAAGCAGTGAAGGGGTATGTCCCCTGGTCCACCGTAGACTGTGGACCAGAGCCTCTGGCTGGTCCGTGGAATCCCATGGACCCGGTCCATCGAATTTAGCATTTAAAATAAATCATGAAAATTCTAGGATAATGGCAGTTTTATATTTAGACCCCTGTATTCTATCTTAATTAGATTTTTAACCCTAATTTTCTTCAAAACCTTTGGTTTAATTATGTGCTAGCCCCTAATATTTTTTAGAAATATTATTTTGGCCCTGTAATTTTATAGAAACACCCCTAAGCTTATATTTAATTATATTTGTATCCCTGTCTTTATACACTTAGCCCCCTACACTTAAATAAAATTATGTTTATGTCCTAAAATTTTGCAAAAACAACCTTTTACTTTTTAGTAATAATTTTTCAGTCCTAATGAATTACACTTTAGTCCCTCTAATTTTACTAATTTACAAATAAGTCCCTAAACCTTGTTGTTTTTACCTTTTAGCCCCTAGAACTTTAAACTAGCGTAACTTTTTAACCATAACTCTGATTTAAGTGATTTTTGCGCTCACGGAATCGTAGGAACGTGTACTATCTTTTGGTACTGTTTTCATAGACATTAGGAAATGTTTGGTGTACTGATCCTTATTTGTTTGTGTTTTACTTTTCCGGTATTTATTGATATTAGACGAGGAGCAGCTCCAGAATTTCCAGGACTTTGAGTTTGAGCAGCAGCCAATGGGAGAACACGGCAAGTGTCCTTGACCATATTGTACCTATTAAGGATTAGTTTATTTTCATGCATGCTTGTCTAAATATGAATCCCGTGTCATTTACCCTTCCTTATTATTCCTTGTCGCCTGGATTATTGTTGAGTGTATGGGATTTTGGGTACATCATGCTACTGCAATACTTTGAGAAAATAAAATTGAATAATAATAAACTTGACTAATTTTCACTTGACCCTAATTATCATTTGGGTAATTTAGATGACCCAAGCAGGAGGATGTTGAGGATGGTGCGGGTATGCACAAGTACTGGTAATGTATTGGTTGGTTTGCGGTAGTGCCTGCTTGTGGTCATACAAACCAAATTCATGGAGCGGCCACCCAGGAAAACAGCGCAAAGCACAGGGCTGATATGGGTAGGCGTGGTTTAGTATTAGATGTTTTCCCAGTTTTGCGGGCGTTCGAGGAAGGAGGACGAGAGGGTTACTTTCGAACTCAGGCGATGAAGGGTTACTTCTAGCCACGGCGCCAGAGGGGGCTTCTGTAGGGATGGTTAATCCCACGGTAGTGAAACCTTAGCGTGGACATTTTGCAAGCTAGGGAGCGCTTTGAAAGACCATGTGGTGATCTCTTGGCCTCACACCTACGGTAGTGTGTTGGCAACATGGAGACTTTAGTCACTGAATAGTGATGGAATCATCAACCTGTGGCTAAAGTTGTGCAACCTCTACAGAGTGTAAAACTGTTATAACAGCCGTGCTCACGGTCAAGAGCGGCCTGGATCCTCACACGATTAGATGGATACTTGGATGAATCTAGTGGGTAACCAGATTTGGATGGTACTGCAGGTGGGTAACCTGTAGTGTTCTGGTATGAGTGGGTAACTCATAGTTTTGCTATTGGTGGGTAAACGATAGTGTTGGACAGGTGGTTAACCTGTTGGGCTTTTTCACCTAGTAAATAGGATGCTTAGAGTCATAGGCTAAGGTTGCGTAGTGCAGTAAACCTGTGTCTAGCCTGTTCTTGTTTTAGCCTACATATCATACTTTCCCCCACTTGCTGAGTACTTTATGTACTCATGCGTTTTAGTTTTCCCTGTTTTGTTGTTGCTATATTACTGCTGCTCAGATGACGCTGAAGAGATGGACTACGCCGACGAGGACTACTTCCACTAGGAGTGCGACCCCTAGTGGACTGCCTGTGGCGTTATGGAGCCTTCCGCTGTTTTATTTTATGCTTTGATGTAATCCATGCTATGTAGTAATGATTCGAGATATTAATAATAATGACATTGGTTTTACTGTTATTTCACTTTTGTCCTGTATACATGACAACTTGATCCTGGGCACGTATATAGAAGCATTCGGTTTTGACCTTAAAACCGGGTATGACAGAGTGGTATCAAAGCCATGTCGACCGTAGGACGCAAGCCTAGTTAGAAATGGTCATTTTTAGGTTTTTAACAAAACTATTTTTGATATAAATTATAATCTCTTGCTTACTTACCCCTTCCATTGGCTTTCTTGTCTTTCCTCCATTTCTATTTAAAATCTTTTCCAAAATTTGATAGATGGTATGATCTATTTTCTATGGTCTTCCCTTATAGAGTTATAAGTTCGTTAGTTTCGTTTAGCTCTATCGAGCTTATCTGCTATGTTTTGATGTGGTGTGCCATGTTTGATTTGGATCTTTGTTTGAGTGAAAAATTTGTTTTTCAAAAATTATTTCTTATTAGAGCTTAAGATTTGGGTTAATATTAGGAAATCTATCATATTCCTATCCATCCAACTCTTTATTGATTTTATCAGAATTATTAGCAGATGGTGAACACTAGGCACAACAATGAGGATCCGCCACCACCACCTCCTCCTCCAACTATGGAGCAAATTCTTGCTATGCAGACTCAACTTCTTCACACTATGCAGTAGAACATTATGCAAATGCAACAGGGTCATAATCAGCCACCTCCACCACCTAGAGACAAGCTTGGAGAATTTTAGAGGACCAAGCCTCCCACTTTCTCTCATTCAGTAGAGCCCATGGATGCTGATGATTGGCTCAAGACCATCGAGAGGAAGTTGCAGGTGGTGCAATGAACCAATCCTGAGAAAGTCCTCTTTGCTTCTCACCAGCTTGAGGGTCCCATTGCTGATTGGTGGGATGCCTATGTGGAGGCTCATGAGGAGCCAGAAAGCATTAACTGGCAGGAGTTTCATAACAGCTTCAGGTCACACCATGTGCCTTTAGGTGTGATGAAACTCAAGAAGAAGGAATTCCAAGACTTGAAGCAAGGCTCTATGTCTGTGAGCGAGTATGTCACTCGTTTCACCCAGCTTTTGTGCTATGCTCCTGACGAGGTGAACACAGATGAGAAGAAGCAGTATTGCTTTATTAATGGCTGGAATGATGGTCTCGCTTATGCTCTGGAGTCTCAGGATTTCGCGAACTTCCAAGATATGGTGGACAAGGCACTTGTGCTGGAGAACAGAAGAGGAATCATTGATTGCAAGCGCAAGATGGTACGCCAAGGTCCGCAGGGAAGCAGCTCTAGGCCCCGCTTGGGTTCTTCATCATCTGGACCTTCTTTCTACCCTGGGCAGCAGAGTGGCCAGCCGAGGTCTCAAACCACTGGTCAGGGTTTCAGTACTCCTCAGCGTCAGATCCAGCGTCCCAACTTTCAGACGCCTCAACTGCTCAGCAAGCCCCTCAGAGCGTGACTCCTGCTCAGAACAATAGTGGCAATGGTGCTTGTTTCCATTATGGTCAGACGGGGCACTATGCTAACAGGTGTCCCCAAAAGCGCGCAAATCAGACTCCAGTTCAGGGTGCAAATTCTACCCTATGCCGCAATGCTAATTCCGCACCAACTCCAGCAAGGCAGAATCATGGTCGTGTCAATCATGTGGCTATTGAGGATGCTCAGGAAGCTTCGGATGTCGTTCTAGGTATGTTCCTTGTTAATGATAATAATGCAGTTGTGTTATTTGATTCTGGAGCATCTCATTCATTCATAACTGCTAGTTATGTTCAAAAACATAATCTTCCCATAGCTATGCTAAAAGATAGAATGATTGTTAGTTCCCCTGGTCGAGAGATGAATGCAAAGCATGTCTGTCCTAAGGTGAACCTTAATATAAGGGGGGTAGACTTTTCTATGAATCTCATAGTCCTTGAGTCTAAAGGAATTGATGTGATCCTTGGTATGGATTGGCTAAGCAAGCATAAGGGACTTATTGATTGTGCTAAGAAGGCAGTCAAGCTTACAGACAATACTGGAAAGGAATTGGAGTATGTGGTCGAACCACTCATCACTAGCAAAGGAGCAACCAATCGCATTGTGTTGAATCAACTCGATGCTACCTCGATTGAAGACATCAGAATTGTCAATGAGTTTCCCGATGTTTTTCCAGAAGAATTACCAGGTATGCCGCCAGACCGTGACATCGAGTTCGTTATAGAATTAGTCCTTGGTAGTACTCCTATTTTTAAGAGACCATATAGAATGGCTGCTAACCAATTAGCTGAACTCAAGGAACAACTCCAAGATTCGTTGGATAAGGGTTATATTCATCCTAGTGCATCTCCATGGGGAGCCCCTGTTATATTTGTTCCCAAGAAGGATGGTACTCAGAGGATGTGTGTTGACTATCGTTCTCTCAATAAGGTCACCATCAAGAACAAGTACCCCTTGCCTAGGATTGATGACTTGTTTGATCAGCTTAAGGGAGCATGTGTTTTCTCCAAGTTTGACCTCCGATCTGGATATCATCAATTGAAGACCAGGGCAACTGACATACCCAAGACCGCTTTCATCACTCGATATGGCTTATACGAGTATACGGTTATGTCATTTGGATTGACCAATGCTCCTGCCTACTTCATATATCTAATGAACAAGGTTTTTATGGAGTATTTGGACAAGTTTGTTGTGGCATTCATTGATGACATCCTTATTTTCTCAAAGAATGAGGAGGAACATGAAGAACATCTTCGTCTGGTATTGCAAAAGCTAATAAAGAATCAACTATATGCCAAGCTTAGTAAATGTGATTTCTGATTGAAGGAAGTCTTATTTCTTGGTCATATTATCTCTAAAGGAGGAGTGTCTGTGGACCCCAGCAAGGTTAAAGATGTGTTGAGTTGGAATACACCCCGGAGTGTTACAGACATCAGAAGTTTCCTTAGACTAGTAGGATATTATAGAAGATTCATTGAGGGATTTTCCAAGATAGCCAAGCCCATGACTGAGCTCCTAGAAAAAGGAAAGACTTTCGAGTGGACACCAAAACGTGAAGCTAGCTTCCAAGAATTGAAGAGAAGACTTACCTCAGCACCTGTCCTAACCATGCCTAACATGGAGAATCCATTCTCAATCTATTGTGATGCTTCAGGACAAGGTTTGGGATGTGTGCTCATGCAAGAAGGCCATGTTATTCCATATGCTTCAAGGCAATTGAGAAAGCATGAGGAGAAATATCCAACCCATGACTTGGTGTTAGCCGTAGTGGTTCATGCTCTCAAGATCTGAAGACATTACATCATTGGCAAAAGGTGTGAAATATACTCAGACCACAAGAGTTTGAATTATATATTCACCCAGCCAGACTTGAATCTCAGGTAGCGAAGATGGTTGGAACTCATCAAAGATTATGATCTGGGAATCAACTACCATCCAGGCAAAGCAAATGTTGTAGCGAACGCATGGAGCAGAAGATCTTATCTCAACATGTTATCAACTCGAGAGTTGCTACCTGAATTCTGTGAAGAATTTCAGAAGCTTAACCTAGGATGGGTATCCAACACTGAAGTTGTTGCAATGGAAGTCGACTCAACTCTGGAGCATGACATTCGTAAAGGACAGCTTGAAGATGCTAAGATCCAAGAAATTAAGCAACTCATTGAGAAGGACAAAGCTCCAGGTTTCACAGTAGATATTGAAGGAACCTTATGGTATAAGAAAAGGTTGTGTGTGCCTGATATCAAGGAGATCAAGGAGTTGATATTAAGGGAAGCCCATGATTCAGCTTACTCCATGCATCTAGGAAGTACCAAAATGTATCATGACCTCAAGAGTCGATACTGGTGGTACGGAATGAAGAGAGCTGTGGGTGAGCATGTTGCACTCTGTGACACTTGTCAACGAGTCAAGGAAGAACGTCAAAGACCTGCAGGACTCTTGCATACCTTGAAGATACCAGAATGGAAATGGGAAGAAATTTGCATGGATTTCATTGTGGGATTACCCGGGACACAAACTGGTTATGATTCCATATAGGTTATTGTGGATCGCTTGACCAAGGTTGCTCATTTTATCCCTGTCAAGACCACATACACCGGACCCAAGCTTGCAGAGTTGTATATTTCCAGGATAGTATGCTTGCATGGAGTACCAAAGAAGATAGTGTCTGATAGAGGAACTCAATTCACCTCAAAGTTTTGGGAAAAGCTACATGAGTGCATGGATACAAGGTTGAATTTTAGTTCAGCCTATCATCCCCAAACGGATGGACAAATAGAAAGGGTGAACCAAATTCTTGAGGATATGTTGAGAGCTTGTGCACTGAAGGATAGCATGAGTTGGGAAAAATGTCTACCATATGCAGAATTCTCCTACAACAACAGCTATCAGGAAAGCTTAAAGATGACTCCATTTGAGTTCTTATACGGACGTAAATGTAGAACTCCTTTGTTCTGGAATGAGACTGGTGAGAATCAAGTTTTTGGACCAGAGATTCTCCGGGAAGCTGAAAGACAAGTTCATATTGTCAGGGAGAACTTGAAGCTTGCACAGTCTAGACAGAAGAGCTATGCCGATCATAGAAGAAGGGATTTGAGCTTTGAGGTTGGTGATTATGTCTATCTCAAGGTGTCCCCAATGAGAGGACTTCGCCATTTCAAGGTCCGAGGAAAACTCCCACCAAGGTACATTGGTCCATTCAAGATCATAGAGAAAAGAGGTGAAGATGCTTATCAGTTGGAACTGCCACCACAGCTGTCGGATATGCACAATGTTTTCCATGTCTCACAGTTGCGAAAGTGCCTCAGAGTTCCAGAGGAGCAAATGCCTATAGAAAAGTTGGGCATTGGTGAAGATCTTACATATCAAGAGTACCCCGTCAAGATTCTCGAAATATCAGAGAGAGTCACGAGGAACAAGAAGTATCGTATGTGCAAAGTGCAATGGAGCAATCATACGAAAGAAGAAGCCACTTGGGAGCAAGAAGATCAATTCAAGGCAGATTAGACTTCTTCTCCGACCAACCCGAATCTCGAGGGCGAGATTCATCCTAAGGGGGGTAGGTTTGTAACACCCTATTTTTCTTATATATTTTTTAATTAATTAATTATTAATTTTCCTATTATTAATTAGGGTGTTAATATTTTTTTTATTATTTAGCTACAAAGATTATTTTCATGATTTAGTAAATTAAATAATTAAATTATTATTATTTTGTGCTTGTTGCATCATGCTGGATTAGAATTTGCAGTAGGGTTTTATTGTGTGAAAATTTGTTTTAAAATTCGATTAGAAATCATGTTAGAATTAATTTAGTAGTTAAAAAGAATTTTGAAAAGGATTTAGAAAAGAAAAAGGATTTTTCTGGCTTTTGGGCCAACTCTCTCCCTGGCCCATCCTTTCCCTTCCCAATCTCCCTCTCTTCTTTCGGCCTTGGGCCAGGACTCCTCCCATCGTGGCCCATCTCGCCCCCCCCCTCTTTCCCTTTTCGGCCTGCCAGGCCAGCCCCCTACCCCTGCCCTCCCGTAACCGCCGCGGCCCACTCGCCCCGCGCCGCCCCCTGCCCCGCCAGCCCACCCCGCGCCTCCCCCTTCCCTCTTCCTCGCGGCCCAGCCCAGCTTCGCCTGCAGCCGCTGACAGCTGGGGCCCGCATGTCATCCCCCACCTCCGGCCACTATCTTTCTCCCTCGATACGATCGACGGGAAACCGCCATCGATCCCTCTCCTCCCCGCCTCCCCGGCTCCCAAGCCAACCCCCCGAGCTCCTCGCACGACGAGTCCACTCCCCTCCCCCATCTTCCGCACGTTTTTGGCCGTTATAGCACTCTAGTGCGCATCAATGGCGTTAGTGGCCATTGATCGCTGGAGACCACGTGCCCTGCTCGCCTCCCCTTCCCTCGGCCCTATAAAAGCGACCCTGCAGCATCTCCCTCTCTCGCCGCTACCTCCCCTTGCTCGCGCATCGTCTGTAGACCTCGGGAACTCCCTCCCAGTTGACCTACGATTGCCGTCGCCGCCATCCTCCGTCCCCGACCATCTTCCGGCATCCCCTGCGTCCGCGTGATGTTGCGGTGAGCATTATCACACTCTCCTCTCCCTCCCCGACCTCTCGCAGCGAGGAACCAACCACCAGAGCGGCATTCCGGCCCAACCCCAACGAGCCTCGCCTAGCACCATCGCCCACAGCGCCGCCGGCCACCACACACACCCGACACACCCCCCAGCGCCGTTCGATGATAGTTCAAGGGCCCAGATTAGAAGCAGTGAAGGGGTATGTCCCCTGGTCCACCGTGGACTATGGACCAGAGCCCCTAGCTGGTCCATGGAATCCCATGGACCCGGTCCACCGAATTTAGTATTTAAATTAAATCATGAAAATTCCAGGATAATGGAAGTTTTATATTTAGACCTCTGTATTCTGTCTTAATTAGATTTTTAACCCTAATTTTCTCCAGAACCTTTGGTTTAATTATGTGCTAGCCCCTAATATTTTTAGAAATATTATTTTGGCCCTGTAATTTTATAGAAACACCCCTAAGCTTATATTTAATTATATTTGTATCCCTATCCTAATGATTTACACTTTAGTCCCTCTTATTTTACTAAATTACAAATAGGTCCCTAAACCTTGTTGTTTTTACCTTTTAGCCCCTAGAACTTTAAACTAGGGTAACTTTTTAATCGTAACTCCGATTTAAGTGATTTTTGCGCTCACGGAATCGTAAGAACGCGTACTATCTTTTGGTACTGTTTTCATAGTCATTAGGAAATGTTTGGTGTACTGATCCTTAATTGTTTGTGTTTTACTTTTCATGCATGCTTGTCTAAATATGAATCTCGTGTCATTTACCCTTCCTTATTATTCCTTGGCGTCTAGATTATTGTTGAGTGTATGGGTACGTCATGCTAGTGTAATACTTTGAGAAATTAAAATTGAATAATAATAAACTTGACTTATTTTCACTTGAACCTAATTATCATTTGGTTAATTTAGATGACCCAAGCAGGAGGATGTTGAGGATGGTGTGGGTATGCACAAGTATGGGTAATGTATTGGTTGGTTTGCGGTAGTGCCTGTTTGTGGTCATACAAACCAAATTCGTGGAGCGGCCACCTAGGAAAACAGCGCAAAGCATAGGGCTGATATGGGTAGGCGTGGTTTAGTATTAGATGTTTTCCCAGTTTTGCGGGCGTTCGAGGAAGGAGGATGAGAGGGTTACTTTCGGCCTCAGGCGATGAAGGGTTACTTCTAGCCACGGCACCAGAGGGGGCTTCTGTAGGGATGGTTAATCCCGCGGCGGTGAAACCTTAGCGTGGATATTTTGCAAGCTGGGGAGCGCTTTGAAAGACCATGTGGTGATCTCTTGGCCTCACATCTATGGTAGTGTGTTGGCAACATGTAGACTTTAGTCACTTAATAGTGATGGAATCATCAACCTGTGGGTAAAGTTGTGCAACCTCTGCAGAGTGTAAAACTGTTATAACAGCCTTGCTCACGGTCAAGAGCGGCATGGATCCTCACACAATTAGATGGATACTTGGATGAATCTGGTGGGTAACCATATTTGGATGGTACTACAGGTGGGTAACTTGTAGTGTTCTGGTATGAGTGGGCAACTCATAGTTTTGCTATCGGTGGGTAAACGATAGTGTTGGACAGGTGGTTAACCTGTTAGGTTTTTTCACCTAGTAAATAGGATGCTTAGAGTCATAGGCTAAGGTTGCGTAGTGCAGTAAACCTGTGTCTAGCCTGTTCTTGTTTTAGCCTGCATGTTATACTTTCCCCCACTTGCTGAGTACTTTATGTACTCACGTGTTTTAGTTTTCCCTGTTTTGTTGTTGCTATATTACTGCTGCTCAGACGATGCTGGCGAGATGGACTATGCCGACGAGGACTACTTCGACTAGGAGTGCGACCCCCGGTGGACTGCCTGTGGCGTTATGGAGCCTTCCGCTATTTTATTTTATGCTTTGATGTAATCCATGCTATGTAATAATGATTCGACATATTTATAATAATAACATTGGTTTTACTGTTATTTCACTTTTGTCTTGTATACGTGACAACTTGATCCTAGGCACGTATATAGAAGCATTCGGTTTTGACCTTAAAACCGGGTGTGACAGAAGCTTTGAGAAACATGCCCGTGGGCGAGGTCTTACTCCATGATGGTAATATTCATGAGCCCTCTACACCACCACCTCAACCAACCTCATCCTTCGAGGTACAAGAACCAACCCAAGATGCTAATGATACACCTTCCACATCCTTCCAAGGTTCTATGAGAGTGCATCCACCTAGCCATGAGGAAAATGAAGAGAGAAGTGAGCCACAACCCTCTCCACATACTTCACCTCAAGCTACTTCCCAAGACTCTTCACATAACACCCCCACATCCACTCCAAGCTCTAATTCCAAGACAAGAAATCATATGAGTGATTCCCCCACCTCATTGCAAATTCAAGACACTCATATCCTAAGAGAGCAAGCAATCCATGATGCACAAGATGCCTCACCTAGACCTCCTCCCACTCAAGAAGAAGGAGACCCCAAAGCCAAATACAAGAAGAAGAGGTACTTCAACAAAGAAAAGGGCAAAGGAAAAGACCTCAAGAAGAAGTTCTCACACAAGTCTCTTGTTGGGGAGTGGACAAGCGAAAACTCAAGTGAAGCATCCTCCTCTTCAAGTGATGATGATGAAGTGGCCGGCCTAGCCATGATCAAGACCACACTTCCACGATAGCGATGATGAGGAGCTCGCCTATGCCGAGATTTGGAGTATGCTTGAGCAAGCTCATGATATCGCCGTCAAGAAGTCTAAAATGTTGGAAGTGGTAAGAAAAGAATGTAAGTTGGCTAAGGACCGTATTGATGATCTTGAGAGTGAGCTCAAGGACCTTGTCACATCTCATGAGACCCTAAACAAGAGTTATGACAAACTCAAGGGTGATCATGTAGAGCTACGTGAGAAGTATGAGGCCCTTGAAATTACTTTTGAGGCCATCAATGTTAATAATCTTGCCTCTCCCTCCTCTAGTTCATCTAAGAGTGATGCTTCTACTATATATGATAAACTAACCACCTCGGTCGAGGTTTCTTCTCTTGAGCCATTTGTTTTGGAGGAATATCACAAACTCAGGGAAGAGAGGAAGATGATGATGGACGGCTTCGAGAGGCTCACACGTGGTAGAGCCATCCACAATGAGACTCTTTGGAGAAACCTTGTGAACAATGTCTCCCACCGGGGACTTGGCTCATATCCCGCTGCCATCGACATCATAGGGATGAGTGATTCCATCCCCACATGGATCAAACTCCTTCTCGCCAACGACTACTATTGCGAGAGGTGTTGCAAGGATGGCCACGACACCAAGGATTGTCCTATGGTGAGGAGTTCCTTTGTTTTGCCTAAACCTAACTTGTTCCATGAGAACACCTATTTCAAGCTTTTTAGGAACAAGGATGGCAAGGTGAAAGCTAAGGCTTTGGGACCACCAAACAAGAATAGAAAGGTCAAGAGCATATGGGTGCCTAAGTGCATTGTTTATCTTGAGAGGTCAATGAAGTACAAGTGGATGCCCAAAATGAAGACCTAGAAGATGGTGATGGTGGTGGACCATGAGCTTACTTAGAGATCATGTGAAGTCCACCACAAGTGACATGGACCTCAACGACATATCTACTCATGAGGGAGGTAACCGTGTTTGTTCTTGGTAGTTGTAGTGTGTTTTTCTTTCTCTTGCAATGCATGGTAATTAAGACTCCGTTGGAATAGAATGTTTTGCATCCATGCATGAGTAAAAGAAAAACACATAAAAATTAGTCAATGTCTAACACATCCAAGATAGCTATAAACAAGGGGAGTGCTTGAGATGGTGGTTTGATTTCCTCAAGGCAAGGGCATGGCTTATAGTGAGTAAGCTTGGGAGGGGTTCAAACTTGACATTGTTATGTTTCCTTTGTGTCTTGTTTAACTATTGCTTGCATTCACATGGCATGTTAGTTTCTTTGCATATGTAAAATGCTTGTTGCATGCATCATATAGAAAACACAAAGGAGGCTTGTCACATTTGGAGAAATTTGTGCCTCATATGAGAATACATCTCCACAAGTGTGACCAAAGGAAAGGTTTGTGCTTCATGCCCATTGAGTCATGATCTAATGAGCTCTGAGGTTAAATCTACTCGCGCGTCTTAAAGACAAGTGACTCATACATTCCTAACACACTAATGACTAACCATTGCTTTCTTGAAGAAATATTTTGTTGAGTCATGTGTGTAGGGGGGAGCTATGGTGGAACACCATCATGACCAAGGAGGAGCACCATGAAAGGGGGAGTTTCCTAACTCTTGCCATTTATTATTTGCTCCCTAGTTCTCTTGTGTTTTGTCTTCAGTTTGTGGTTTTTGGTGATAGGTGACAAAGGGGGAGAAGGAACATGAAGATCCAAAAGCCAAGTCTAGATCAATAACACAAAGGGTGAGAAGAACATGAAGATCCGAAAGCCAAGTCAAGATTGAGGATAACATAAAAGGGGAGAAGAACATGAAGATGCGAAAGCCAAGTCAAGAAGAACATGAAGATCAAAAGAAGATGAACAAAAGAAGATGATCAAGACAATGTTGCATGTTCACTTGGAGTACATATGAAGATCATGACAAGATGAACATCTACACCAACATGGAGAAGAACAACAATGGTGCATGTCTACAACAACAATGAACATCTACACCGATATGAACAATTACGTCCAAGGTGCGTGTCTACATGTCTACATCAACAAGATCGACTACCACGAAACCATGACGGGCGAAAAATTCAACTCAAGCTCAATATCTAGTGCGCTACATATTTGGACAGTTCTCCCTCCACACCTAGCACATTCCAAGGGGGAGACTACTTCTAAGGTAAGGACCAAGGTAATCCATTCAAACCTATCTTTTCTCTTTGTTCTTTGTTTTTGTTTGAGTCTTTTGTCCCTTCCTTCTTATTCTTTCTAGACTCATTCATTTTGGATCATCATAAGTAGTGGTTGTCGTCCATCACCAAAAAGGGGGAGATTGTAAGGTTCATGACCATTGAGGTCACCCCAAGGTATGATTGTTTTGGTGATGAATGACAAACATGAAATGTGACTAATATCTACACAAGTGTTCTGTGTATAGAAAACCTTATCTATCTTATGATGATCATTGATGGTTGCCTTGGTGGTTGATGACAATGACCACAAGCATGGAGGCTTGATGAGCTTGATGGAGTACAAGGGTTGATGGAGATGGATCAAAGCTAAGGACAAGCTATGGAGCAAATGTTTGGAACACTTGTCTAGTTGTTAGGTCTTTGAGTCTATAGGAAAAACCAAACTATCAAGGGGGTCTAGGTCATGTCTCTTAGGTCACACTAGTTGGTGATGTGCATGGATGCTCAGTGAAATCATAGGCACTAGGTGACGGTGGAGAAGCCAAGGAGCTACTGGAAGAAGCCGGGAAACAAAGTCAAGAGGAGACGAAGAGTTTCAGCTTCTATAGGTAAAGACCGGACAGAGAGGTCTTGGAGATCGGATGATCCGGTGATCTGTGGGAAATTCTCTATAGAGAAGATGTTGGACACGAGGAACTTTGTTGGCAAAGGAACCATAGAGACCGGACAGTCCGGTGTGCAGACCGGATGGTCTGATCTGTATGGAGAAGGTTTGGACAGAAGAGGAAGCATCAACAATGTCTCTGTTTGGAGAAAGGAGAGAAGAGACCGGACAGTCCGGTGTGAAGACCGGACTGTACGATCATTACAGGAGGCGATAGAATAGAGGAGAAGTTGGCTGCGAGGAAATCTATTGGAGCAGAATTGTAAAGACAAGACTGTACAGTCAAATTGTACGGTTTGTAGACCGGACTGTATGGTCTGTAGGAAGAAATTCCGGACAGACGAGGAAGTGGCCACAATGGCTCTGGAGCTATGAAGACCGGACTGTACGGTCTGTAGAACGAACTGTCTGGTCAGTATGGAGGAAGCAGCGGACAAAGAGCAACGGCTCTGGAGGATTCGACCGGTGGAGACCGGACTGTCTGGTCTAGACAATGACCGGACTGTCCAGTCAGTACATCCAGAAGGCTGTTTCATGGAGCAACGGCTAGTTTGATGTTGGAGGCCTATATAAACTCATTGCTAGGGTCTTGAAGACTGCCTTTGGCCATTGGGATTGTTGGGAGCATCTATTGGGAGCCAAATGGCCAAGAGAGGAGCACTAGGAGAGGATATTGGATATCTTGAGAGTGCTAGTGAGAATAACATGAGCATTGATGCACATCTAAGGCTAGGGTGTCCTTGAGGGTGTGATCTAGGTTGTTACTCTAAGTCTATGGTGAGACCTAGACTGGTTAGGTGTTGGTGATCAAGCCTATCATGATCGGTTGTGAAGGCTGTCACACGTTTGTACACGGTTTGAGCCCGCCGGTGAAAGGGACATCGCTAGTGAGCGCCTGTGTCGGCTCAGGGAGTCCAGCAAGTTCTTGAGGGAGGCGAGCATGTGCTTTGTGCAGCGGTGATGCACACCGTGTCTTCACTCTAGGAGTGATTGCTGGCTCATGGGCGAGAACTCCACTTGGTGGCGGGAGGGACGAAACTCCAGCGGGAGTGATCCAACGAGGAGTAGGGGAAGGTGCCATCCTTCCGAGACCTCAGGAAAAAATCATGAGCCATCTCTTACTCTACTCCTTACTATGATGCTTTACTTTCCGTATTTACATACCGTGCTATTCATGCTTGTGTGCTTACCTTTCTCTAGTTGACTACCTTGTAGACTTGCATGAATAGGCTTCTTTACTTGCTAGTAGTGCTTAGCCTTCATACTTGATTACTAGCATGTATAGGAGTTGCTATGGCTTGATTTATTACCCTAGTATGTTTTATGCTACTCGTGCTTGTGTGCTTGTTGATCTAGTAGCTTTGCTTGAGTAGGACTCCTTGCTAGCTAGTTGTTTGCTTCCGCGTATCTTTGGTAACTAGCTTGCATAGGAGTTGTATTTCCTTTGTGTGATCCACTAGTATGCTTAGGTTGTTGTTCCTTTCATAGGTTTATTATCTTGCTAGTGTTATCACCACTAGGATTGTGTAGGAGTTATTTTGAGTGGTCGGTTTTAGGAATTAGTGAATTTGGTACATAGTGCGAGTTCCCGATTCACCCCACCCCCGTCTCAGTTACTCGGTCCTTTCAGCAAGCCTTGTTGGTATAGTGCCGACCGAAACAGAGCGCGATCACGCAACTCCTCTGCCGCAATCAAATCTGTCACTCGGTTTTCCTCTGAAAGCTTCTCATCATATCCTTTGACTTGTGCTGAAATGAGACTGACCTCAGTTGGCAGCATAGCCTCTGAGCCATAGACCAATGAGAAGGGTGATTGACCAGTAGCTCAACTGACATAGAGAACTGAAGGCAATTCTCCAACCCACTGATCAGCATAAGGTTTGAGCCTATCAAATATCTGGGGCTTCAATCCTTGAAGAATCATACCATTGGCCCATTCAACCTGCCCATTGCTTTGAGGATGAGCCACTGATACAAAGTGGATTTTTATTCCCATCTCATCGGCAAACTGACGGAAGTCCCTAGATGTGAACTGAGTACCATTGTCGGTAATGACATCATGAGCAACCCCAAACCGAGTGAAAACATCTTTGACAAACTCAATCACTTTCTTCGATGTTATCTTGCCGACCGGCTTCGCTTTAATCCACTTAGTGAATTTGTCAATAGCAACAAATAAATGAGTAAACCCGCCTGGCGCTTTCTTGAAGGGACCAACAATATCAAGCCCCTAGATGGCAAAAGGCCAAGTCAAAGGTATCATCTGAAGTTGTTGCGAAGGCACATGTGTTTGTTGGGCAAAGAATTGACAACCTTCACACTTCCGAATGACCTAGTGTGTGTCTTCGACCGCCATAGGCGAATAAAACCCTTGCTAGAAAGCCTTGCCGACCAAAGTCTTAGAAGCTGCATGATTGCCACATATGCCTGAATGGATGTCCTCCATCAACACTTTGCCTTCTGGAATCGAAATACATCGCATCAGGATGTTGGATCCTCCTCTTCTATAAAGCTGATCATCCACCATAAAATATCCTCGATATCTAGCTTTCAATCGATGTTGCTCATTAGGATCCGTAGGTAGCATTCCTTTGTCCAAAAATTGGATAATTGGGTCGCCAGTCGGTCTCCATATTGTCATCACTAACAGGATTAGCAACATCAGTTACCAGAACATCCGACTAAGGAGAAATAGTGGGATAATCCAAGGTGTGTAATAAAAAATAGGGTGGGACAATAGAACGCCTAGTTATTATCTCAAAGAATGTGCATGAACTTCAGTCCATCGAACTTATCTTCAAGCTTCCTTACTTCCTGGCAATAAGCTCCCATATTGTCATCTACACAGTTCCAATCCTTAGTGACCTGGATAATAACCAAAGCCGAGTCACCAAAGATGTCAAGACGTCTAATGCTGAGTGAAACAGCAATGCGCAGACTGTGTAGGAGGGCTTCATATTCTGTAGCATTATTAGACGCACAAAACATGATCTGAAGGACATATCATAGCTTCTCTCCTGCAGGTGAGATGAACACAATTCTCGCACCGGCTCCAGGTAATTGGAGGGATCCATTGAAATACATTTTCCAGTACTCCACATCTTGCAATGCGGGAGGCACTTGAATCTCTGTCCACTCGGAAACGAAGTCGACCAATGCCTATCCTTTAATTGCCGACCGAGTTGCGAACATAATGGTATACTAACCAAGTTCGACCACCCACTCAACAATTTTTCTTTCAGCTTCTCGGTTGTGAAGCATTGTGCCGAGTGCAAAGGATGTTTGGTTTTCCTTGAGGTGATCAAAAGCGCGTATAGCAACTTCAAGATCTAATGATATCTTGTTTTAGAGGCACTAAGAACCTCACTAACAAAATAGACCAGGTGTTGTACCTTTTCTATATGACCCTCTTCCTCTCGGTCGACTGTTAAAACGGTACTCACAACTTGAGTTGTGGCCGATATGTAGAGTAGAAGCTTTTCTCCTGGCTCTAGAGGCACCAATACTAGAATACTGCTGAGGTTAACCTTCAACTCATCCAATGCCGACTACGCCTCTTCTGTCCACACGAAGTTATCCTGCTTCTTAAGCAGTCTAAAAAGTAGTAACCCCCTAACCTCCAGTCGAGAAATAAAGCGACTCAGGGATGCCATACATCTGGTCAGCTTCTGAACATCCGTTTGAGAATTAGGTGGCCCCATATCAAGGATCACCTTGATTTTATCAGGGTTAGCCTCTATACCTCGTTTTGAAATGATGTAACCGAGTAGCTTACCCGAAGGAACCCCATAAACACACTTTTTAGGATTCAGCTTCATCGAGTAATGTCTCAGATTATCAAAAGTCTCTGCCAGGTCAGAAAGAAGTTCTTCGACATTCCGAGTTTTTACAATGATGTCATCAACATAAGCTTCTGCATTCCAACCGATATGAGCAGCAAGGCGGCGTTGGACACCACGTTGGCAAGTCGCGCCAGTGTTTTTCAGACCGAAGGGCATAGTAATGTAGCAGTAGGCGCCGAAGGGTGTTATAAAAGAAGTTTTCATCTGATCTTCGACTTTCCGTGGGATCTGGTGATAGCCTGAATAGGCATCCAAAAAGCTTAAAAGCTCACATCCTACTGTTGAGTCTACAATATGATTGATACGTGGCAGAGTGAAAGGGTCTTTGGGACAGATCTTGTTCAGATCGGTATAATCCACACACATCCATCATTCTTTATTCTTCTTAGGTATAAGATTGGATTTGCCAGCTAGTCGGGATGATACACTTCCTTTATAAACTTAGCATCTAATAACCTAACTATCTCCTTCATGGCATCCTTGCGGTCTTGCACAAATCTTCTAAGCCTCTGTCGGATAGGAGTAGCCCCAGGAGGCACCCTTAGTTCATGCTCAATCTTTTCCCTAGGAACTCCCAGCATGTTAGATGGTTTCCATGCAAAGATGTCCCTATTTTTCTAGAGGAAAAGAGTGAGCGCGAGTTCCTATTTCTCGTCGAGGTTGGCCCCTACATAAGTGACCTTAGCAAGGTCTTCTGGGTCGAGCGCGTTCTCCTTGGTCTGGACATCGTCCGTCTATATCTTGTCCTTGGTGGGCTTCTTCATAGGGACCTCCGCATTGGTCTACTCCTCTGTGCCGACTGCCTTCTGGATCTCCTGCCGGTCAGACAGCATCAACTGCTTATCGGCCATCTCATAACTCTGCACATCACAACCAAAAGAGTTCCAAAGATTAGAGTGGAGGGAGATTATTCTGTTGGGGCCTGACATCTTTAGGGTGAGATATGGATAGTACGGAACAGCCATGAATTTTGCCATCACTGGTCGACCGATAATAGCATGATAAGCTGATTCAAAGTTAGCCACCTGGAAGAGAATGTGCTCGGTCCTGAAATTCTCACGGGTCCCAAAAGTGACAGGCAGAATGATATGTCCAATGGGGACCAAAGTCTTGCCAGGCACAATCCTGTGGAAGGGTGAGGAACTCGACTGGAAGTCATCGACTAATAAGACGAGTTCCAAGAGAGTCTTGGTGAAAATCAAGTCTAGACTGCTTCCTCCATCAATGAGTACTTTGTTGAACTTGATTTCCTTCACAGTAGTAGCAAGCACCAGGGCGTAGCGACCTGGCTCTGGTAGGTGCCTGGAGTGATCCGACCGATCAAATGTAATCAGTATTTCAGACCACCTCATGAATTGGGGCCCAGCCGATTCTACCGAATTGATCTCACGTAGTTCCAGCTTTTGCTAGCGCTTGGACACATAAGCATCCGGGCCTCCGAAGATGAAGTTGACTTCCTTCCGAGGCTCCTAGAACTCTCCCGCTTCGTCCTTGCTATCATTGTCCTTATCTTTTTCATTACCATTGCGTCGGCGGATCCTTGGCCACCTTGAGCATAGCAGTCGTGAAGCCTTTCAGTCGATAGCAATCTTTTGCTTTGTGGTTCCCCTTGGGGTGCTATAGGCATGGGCCACTCAGCAAGTCGTCCATCGTTGGTTGGTTTATCCGAGGATTCTTCTGTGATCGGTCTACCATAGCAACCATGTTGTCAGACTTTCTCTTCTTGTTCTTCTTGGAGGACTCTAGCTTGTCCGACCGCTTCTCCTTGCCTTTTCCCCGAATGTCGTCTAACACGGACTCGCCCGATGCAAACTTATCAGCAATCTCGAAGCACTCCCGAGCGGTCAACTTGAGGTCATGATTCCTCCGACTGATTTCCCGAACCAAGTCATCGTTGTGGATGCCTCTTTGTTAGGCAGCAATGATCTGTTGATCTGGGATATTGGGAATCTTGGCCTTCTTAGCACAAAATCGCTTGATGTAGTTCCGGTGGGGCTCATCAGACTTCTACTTGATCCAAGTGAGGTCGAAGTGATTCCCCAGTCGGTTGCAAGTAGCTTGGAAATTTTCAATGAGCTTCCTATTCAGGTCTCCCCAAGAGGTGACTGACTTCTCTGGAAGAGATGTAAGCCATATCCGAATGACTGTATCAAGGCAGACCGGCAGGTAATTTGCCATTACATAGGTATCACCTCCGGCCGGTCGAATTGCCATGTTGTAGAGCTGAAACCACTCTCGAGGATTGGTCTGACCATCATATTTCTCGATGGGGACCGGCTTGAATCCTTTTGGCCATCGAGGTATGCGAAGCTCTAGTACATAAGCCTTGATGCCATCAAACTCTTCATCGTTCGGAATGGATGACCGTCTATATCGGTCTGGAGATGGAGTTGGACGATGGTTGTGTCGTGGACCAACATCATCATCATGGCGATGATGTCAATTGTCATCATCATGATTGTCACGTCGATCCTGATCGTCTTGTTGATGTCAGTCATCGCGGTTGTTTCATGGAGGGGGGTCATGTCAGTCTTCTCTTTGGTCTTCATGTTGGTTGTCCCGCCGGTCATCGATCCTCCGATCGCGGCGCTCCTCCACATAATGTTAGTTGTACCGAATGTGTTCCTCGTAGTGGGAGTTAATAGTATCCCAACCATCGCAGATGCTAAGGGAATTTCTCAGATCTTCACACCTTCGATGACCACGTGAAGTCGCATGACTAGAGCTCGTTATAGACTGTGATTTGTCCCTGGTTGCATCCTGAGCTACAGCTGTCTTGAGCATAGCCACTACTTTCTACATAGCGGGAGTCTGATATGTTGCATCAGCCATCAAGGTGTCGAGCAACGTCTTAGCCCCGGTGATGTTGTTCTGAGGGGTGTCGTAGACCTTGACGCCATCCACTTTAATGTCTGGTCCAAAATCCAGTCGGTGTGCGAGGCATAATCCACGCGACCCTCTCGATCGACGGTGGTGTCCTGCTGACAAGTCGTTGTCTGGAGGATTATCCTCCCTTTGGCCTTCTTCTGCATGGCTATCGTCTCCTTCATGACTGTCTTCTGAGTCATTCTCCCCGTCATCGTCCTTTGTTGGATGTTCCTTTAAATCAACCATGTTCATAGTCAGAGGGTATGAGTAAGCAGATCCGACAGAGTCCTCATCAAAGGATCGAACCGACTTTGAGTTGTTCCCCGAGGACGGATCTGTTTCGTCGAATCCGAGTGGGACCAATGCTGGGATCAAATCAGATGAGCTCGGTGATCGCGCCATAGAGAGTGGTTGTGGCCGAGTCAGATCGGTGGTTTTCTAGACCTAAGTCTTCATTGTCGCCAACTGCGAAGTTGAGTGATCTGACGGAGATCTTGAAGTCCGGCAAGTACTAGATGAGGGGAATTTTGGCCATCATAGTCGACGGAGAATCCCGGCGAGCCTTGTCCCCTACCTGGCGCGCCAACTGTCAAGACTTGATCTCGGCAATAAATTTATAGGGCTACATCGAGACCAAGAACTACGATGGTTTGCAAAAGACGCCGAGTTATACAGGTTCGGGCCCTCTCGATGAGAGTAAAAACCCTACATCCTGTGTTCTGTGGATTGTATTACTTGTGTTGTATAGTCTCCTCGTGAGGGGGTCCCGGCCGCCTTATATATCTAGTCGGTAGGGGGTACATGAGGAGTCCTACTCTAATTGCCTTGTGCTTCAAGCCAACTCGGTTGGTTTCCTTATTGATGAAGTACCCGGTTGGTTACCGACTTAAACATGTCTTCGGATACCTGTAAGGCAAGTATCCCACAGCAGCGCTCGAGTGCTTTCTGATTTTGAGCTGTTATTAACTGAGTGACCTTCAATGTCGATATGAAGAGGTCATAAATTAGGAAGACCTCATGACTCAAGTTCCTGATAGATCTGGTGCACCAGTCAGGTGCACCTGATCAGGTGTAGCCCCTGATTCTTGTATTTGGAGACTAACAAATAATGAAAGAGTCTTGTTGGTGTCATGAAGCGTGAGCCCTGAGACACAGAACAGAAAAGGGGAAAAAGGGGTGACACACTCGAGGGATCTTGGGTGATGTAACAGGCGTTCTTCACATATCCCAAAAAAGATTCGTCCCGTTACAAGTTGGTAGGGGTGCTCTATTTATAGGCTCGTACCTAGGTTATACGCAAATGACCATTTTGCCCCTAATTACCTACTATATTCCCCGAATATTCAGTACAAAATGGTCATAAAGGGTAAACTAGTCTTTTAAGCTTTTCCGATGCCCTTCCTTGATCCGCACGCCACCGAGTGTGCTGGCGCCATGTGTCCCTATAGCATGCCTCGCTCGCCTTCGGCTTCGGGTGCACCCTTTAATCTTTGAAGGTACCATGGACCCCTTCGAGGGGGTTCGTGCTCCGCCAATCGGACTGAAGTTGGAGCTTCTTTGAGCCGTTTGACTCTGGGTGGTGCCGACCGAGGGCTGGGTGAGGCGGAGTTGTTGCATTTTTTTAATGCTGAGGACTTTACCAACCCTGTTGCCTGGGCTAAGCTGTGTTCTGCTCCGGATGACTTGATTGCCTCCGGGGCAGAAGAGTTCGAAACTCAGGATTTGTGAGTTAATCTTACCCATATCCTACGACATGTGAGTCGATTCTTTGGTTTTGTTGACTTCGATTATGATGGACTTCCGTTCTTATTATATTTTCCTTGTGTTCCAGGCTTATACATTTGCACGCGTTGCTGCTGAACGGTCCGCTCAAGAATTCATGTCTCTGAGGAATGTGAAGGACTCCTATGCCGCAGAAAATGCTGTGCTAAAGGAGGACATTGCTTCTCTGAAGGAAACGCGAGACCAGGCTAACCTTGCTGTGTCTCAGGCTAAAAATGAGGTTGAAACTCTGCGTGCTGAAGTGGCTAGGTTGGAAGAGAGTGCAAGCCGCCTCGAAGCTGCCGAGTCGAAGGTCGCGTCTCTTATGAAGGAGAATAAAGCTTTGATTCATGCTGCCTCTACTCGCAATTATGGCTTTGTGGCTCGGGCAATGGCTGCTCACCACAGTTATCGCGAGGCATTGGGCTATGTCGGCGCGGAGCCTATGTCCTTGACTCGAGGTTCGGAGGTTTCCAAAGAATTTTTTTAAGTGGCTGGAGGCTGAGATCATCGCGCTCCCCGGGGTCATGGATAAGCGTAGTAATTTTGGCTCGCTTCATACTGCGGAGGCCACATTTGGACTGCTGGAACGCTTGGGCTGTGATAATTTTGGAGAAATAAGCAAGCAGGATTTTCTGATCAGCGTCGATGCCCGAGATAACTTGTCTTATGATGCACTCGCGGCCGCCAAACGTCTTGCTATCAAGTTCTGGCGTGATCATGGACGTGAAGCTGCGTGGCGGGTCACGGTTGAAAGGCTTGCTCAGGTACAAGTTTTGGTTTTTTTATTGCTTTCTTTTGTCTAGTTGGTGGGCTTTGGATGTGACTCTTTGCTTGCTATATATCCAGGCACGTAAAGCTGCCCAGGTTGCTGCCTCTGCTCTGGCGGACCATGAACCTTCGATTCAGGAGAAGGCCGGGGAAGATGACGTGCGAGCTCAGCACGAGGTTTAGAGCCTGGTTTCGATTTGCACCCTGCTTTTTTGGGCGATATTTCTAAGCTGAGAGTGGGGAGGCTGATTTTTGTAATAGGTAATTTTGTACAAAATGATATTAACGCTTGCTTTTCGACCTGTGCAGGTGCCTGCTGAGCCACCTGCGCAGTGTACCGAAGATACTTCTTCGAGTGAATCTTCTGCAATGCATATTCTTGGTTGTTTGAATGACTCTTTGCCTTCGAATGTGTCTAACGAGTGTAGTGTGATTATTACCGTTACTAGTTCTGAAGTCAGTTTAAGTGACTTCGAAGCAATGGACATAGCAGATGGGGCTGAAGAGGCGCAGAGTCGAGGCCAATCCAATGCTAGAGCAGAAGGCGTTGTTGCGTTGGACGCTGGAGTGGTATGCATGGGAATTATTCTCATTTGTTCGGGCACCCATCCCGATCCTCGGGGTCCGGTGAAGGGTGCCATCATACGGACTCTTGCTCTGGTGGCCGGCATAATCCTTGAGATGTTGGTTTGAGCGCAGCGCGTGCCCCCCCCCCCCCCCCGGGGGGGATGTTTGCCTGACTGACCTCCGTGGGTTGGGTGGCTCCCAATCGTCGCCTTTATGTGGCGAGGGTTCAGCCACGTCGCGGGCTGCTTTACGAGCTGAAGTTGTGTTTGATGCTCCTATGCTCTGGGTTCGGTGACCTCGGCGTGCGGTGGCTAAACGGTCTATTGCTGCTGTGTTAAATGCTCAACGGGCTGGAACTCTATCAAAAACCCAAAGCGAGGTAGCAGAGGGTTCTAGTGTAGTTGGAACTAGCGATCTGAGGAGTGAATTGGGTCCTCCTCTGCCTGGCTATAGCGTGGATGAGTGGTCTGTCTTGTTTCCCCAGCTTTTAGCGTCTGGGGTTGTTGTAAAGAAGGAGCCTGTGGATTATGATTTCTGACTGTACGATTCTGTTGTATGCTTTTTGGAGAGGTTTGTGAATTTTTTTATTATTGTCTTGGCGAGCTGTATGTCATCCCTTTTTGCTATATTTTTTAAAAAGGCTACCCTCCCCCTCGAAGTACTAGGGGCGAAGTTTTTGTGTGAACCCTTTGATGGGTCTGGGCTGCAGCGAGCCCCTTAGCATTTTTGCGCTAAGTTTTTTGAAAAAACGCCACCCTCCCCCTCGAAGTGCTAGGGGCGAGGCTTTTGTATGAACCCTTCGATGGGTCTGGGCTGCAGCGAGCCCCTTAGTATTTTTACGCTAAGTTTTTTGATAAAATGCCACCCTCCCCCTCGAAGTGCTAGGGACGAGGCTTTTGTATGAACCCTTCGATGGGTCTGGGCTGCAGCAAGCCCCTAAGCATTTTTGCGCTAAGATTTTTGAAAAAATGCCACCCTCCCCCTCGAAGTGCTAGGGGCGAGGCTTTTGTATGAACCCTTTGATGGGTCTAGGCTGCAACGAGCCCCTTAGTATTTTTGCGCTAAGTTTTTTGAAAAAACGTCACCCTCCCCTTCGAAGTGCTAGGGGCGAAGTTTTTGTATGAACCCTTCGATGGGTCTAGACTGCAGCGATCCCCTTAGCATTTTTGCGCTAAGTTTTTTGAAAAAACGCCACCCTCCCCCTCGAAGTGCTAGGGGCGAGGCTTTTGTATGAACCTTTCGATGGGTCTGGGCTGCAGCAAGCCCCTTAGCAGTTTTGCGCTAAGTGTTTTTGAAAAAACGCCACCCCCCCCCCCCCCTCAAAGTGCTAGGGGCGAGGCTTTTGTATGAACCCTTTGATGGGTCTGGGCTGCAGCGAGCCCCTTAGCATTTTGTGCTAAGTTAGTGGACTCTGCGGTTTTTAGCTCTACGGGCTTTAATCCGTGCAGTAGCTATGTTTTAAGAGCTTTTTGCTCTTTGTCAAATATCACAATCTCCGTTATGAGGAGTTTTTTGGACGCGCTCCACTGAGCGAGGCTTTCCGCTTTGGGGAAGGCAGCTTTATAGATTTAGCTAGGGTTTACATAGGATCCGCCTCGTTAAAAACCTCACCCCTACGAAGTGTTCCCCTTGTGAGGAAAAGAGTACGGTCCTTTTTACAACTTGAGGAAGGAAATGTTTGGAAAGTAAAGCTATCAGCTAAGCTCAAGGTGGCACTTATAGTTTTGTGCTATGCTTGGCTGTTTACATGTGTTGGGTGTTGCTTCCCTAGGTGTAGAACTTTTGAAGGTTGTCCGCATTCCAGGAGTGCGGCAACTCTTCTCCTTGTGAATTCTTGAGTCTGTATGCTTCGGGTCTGCTTGACCTCGCTACGATGTTTGGGCCTTCCCATTTGGGTTCTAGTTTACCTTTGCTTTCTATTTTTGGGCTTCGGAGTAGGACTAGATCTCCTACTGCATATGCTCGGGGTAAAACCTTCTTGTCTCTCCAGTTGCGTGTTTCCATTTGATACTTGTGGAGGTTGGTAGCTGCTTCTAATATGTCGACGTCCATGAGGTCCTTTGACTCTGCCTCTGAGGGCTGTGGTGGCTTCGTGCTTGTTGTTCTTAGGCTTTGATGAGAAATTTCTTCAGGGGTTACTGCTTCCTCCCCATAGAGTAACCTGAATGGTGAATAGCTGGTTGCTCTGGTTTCGATTGTGTTGTGTGACCATATAACCCTTGGCATCTCCTCTGCCCACTTTCCTTTTTTGTCGTCGAGGAGTATCTTTTTGATTGCTTTGAATATGAGACTGTTCGCTTGCTCGACGGCTCCGTTCAATTGGGGTGATACACTGATGTGAAGTCAACCTTGGTTCCAATGGCATGACAGAATTCTCTAAACATATCATTTTCAAATTGTTTTCCATTGTCCACGGTTATGTCTCTTGGGACTCCGAAGTGGCACGTTATGTTTTGCCAAAAGAATTTTTTGATTATTGTGGCTGATATGCTTGTGATTGGTTTTGCTTCGATCCATTTGGTGTAGTATTCGAGGGCTACGACTACCCATCTGTAATTCCTGGGTGTTGTGGGCAGGGGGCCAACGATGTCTATCCCCCAACGCTGGAGAGGCCATGATGGTGCTATGAGTTGCGCTGGCTGCAAAGGTGCTGATTGTTTGTTTGATATCTTTTGGTAGGCTTTGCATCTGGTTACCACTTCTGCAGCGTCTTTGATCATTGATGGCCAATAGAAACCTTGCCTTACTGCTTTTGCCGCTAAGGGTCGAGACCCGATGTGTGCTCCGCATACACCCTCGTGTATTTTGCCGAGTAGTTCTGCACCCTCCGCTTGGCTAATACATTTAAGCAATGGGGTTCACACTCCGGACTTGTAGAGTGTTCCCTCGATGATTTTGTAATTCCTAGCTCTCTACTGCATTCTTTTTGCTTCTGACTCGGTGTCTGGCTCGTAAAACCCTTGAAGGTATGCTATGATTTGGGACCTCCAATCTTTGTTGGTTACTGCGTGAATTTGTTTAGGATCTTGGAGGGCCGATTTGATAGAAGGCTCGGTGATTGTTTGAAAAAATACGTCTTGAGGCATTGGATCTTGCCTTGTAGCTATTTTTGCAAGCTCATCTGCTTCAGTGTTGAATTTTCTTTTGATGTACTGTATGTCAAAACCTTTCAAGTATTTTTCCATGCTTCGAACAATGCTGTGATACTTCTCAAGCTGAGAATCCCTGATTGTGAATTCCTTATCATGCTGGCTGGTGATGATTTTGTAATTAGTTTTGACCCTGCACCTCTAGATTCTGAGTGCTCTGAGTTTCTTGAGTGCTAGCAACACTGCATCATATTCTGCTATGTTGTTGGTGCATTTGTCAATTTTGTTATTGAACTCGAGCCTTGCGGCGTATCTCATTTTCATGCCTTCAGGTGAAGTGATTATGGCCACTATGCCTGCCCCTGCCAGTCCCAAGTGTAACATCCATTTTAAGAAACAAAATGGGTGTAGCCGTACATGTGCCCAGGATCAAGTTACACACACATACGGTACATCATCAATGGTAAACAGAATAATTATCCATATTCTTTGTTTATTACATCGTATCTTTATTACAAAAGGACCCGTGGGTCTAGAAGAAAAATACATCAATGCAGCGGAAAGTATCTAGCGTAGACATCCCAAACTCCACAGGCATCGATTGGAGGATCATCGCCTAGTACTCGCTTCCTTCCTCTTCGTATTGGCTCCAATCTTCTCCTTGGGCTGAATATCAACGTGGTATAGCAAGGGTGAGTACATGTCGTACTTAGCAAGTGGGGGAAAAGATGACATGGGCTATAGTCAAGAGAAGGCTTTATAGAGTGGGTTGCATGAGCTTTTAATTAACCTAAGCATCCTATTTACTAAGTGGGGTCATCCCAACCCTACTTTCACAAGGTGTTGTACTAACCAAGTCTCAATCCATCCCACCTTTCCAACCATACCAACCCATCCCCAACTAATCTTGTGAGGATTCCAGGCCGCTCTTGACCGTGAGCACGGCTATCATGATAGTTTGATACTCTGCAGAGTTTGTACCACTTTACCCACAAGTCGTGATTCCCTTGGTGCCCGTGGACGCGACCCACATTACACACTTCCTTTGGTGTGTGGCAGGGTTTCACTACGAGGCTTTTCCAAAGGGTCTCCCAGTACATGCTAGCCACTAAGGTTCCACTCCCGTCCATAAGTGATAGCCCTTCAACAAGCAACTCATCACCCCAGGAGCCCCCTCTTGAGCCATTCGGATACAAGGCCAGTCCTCTCGACTTCCATTCCCCGCTCCACCAAATGCTGCACCGACACTGGGAGAACACCTAATTACTAGGCCAAGCCTTACCCATGTCGGTCTTGTGTTGGTACTGTTTTCCTGGGTTGTCACTCCAAGAACCGGTTCCTAGGATCTACAACAAGCCTACCACCACAAGCATGTGCCCACGGCACCACATCCTTTCCACCTGGCTTGCATAGATCCCTAAGCCATGTTACTAAAATACTTACCAAACATTTCCCACGTGACATTGTTCATTAATCAAAATTAATATTAACCCACATCCCATAAGCCATCTTAAGCAATTTCTACCCATAATTCACCCATTGGTTCAAGGCGACAAGGAACAGGGTAAAAACAATTACTAAGGAAAACCCTAACAATAGGTTCCTAATAAATTGACACAACCATGCAATTCTATAGTAACATTTCAATAGGTGCAATATGCATCAAGGACACTTGCCTTCGTCCTGCGCAGAAGGCTGCTCTAACCCTTCAAATTCCTGCTCTTGAAAATCCTCGTAGGGTGGTTCTTGTGTATGCTCGCCTTTATGTAACGACATACCAATACAAGCAAAACATACAAAATCAATACACAATATGCAACAGAGGAAAATCAGTATGTAGATGCAATGGATGCAAAGGTTATGCTCCTACGAGAATTTTGGCGCAAGAATCACCTAAATTGGGGTTATGAGTAAAAAGTTATGCTAGTTTGAAGTTTTAGGGGCAAAAGGGTAAAAACAGAGGCTTTTAAGCACCTATGTGTAATTTTATAAAATTACAGGGACTAAAGTGTAAATTATTAGGGCTGAAAAGTAGTTATTAAAAGTATAAGGTTGTTTTTGCAAAAATTCTAGGACTCAAACATAATTAATACTAAGTGCAGGGGTTTAAGTGTAAAAAGACAGGGCCAAAATATAATTAAAATTAAGTACAGGGATGTTCCTGTAAACATTTAAGGCTAAAATAATATTTATACAATTAATAAGGATTAAGGTATAATTTTAAAATAATTCTGGGGACTAAAACATAATTAAAATCAGTCCAGGGGTGTTTTATAAAATTACCAGGTCAAATAATAATTTTAATAATGCATAGGGGTGTTTCTGTAAATTTTAGGGCTAAAATAATATTTATACCATTAATAATATAAAAAGACTAGATTAAAATATAATTTAAAACAATTCCAGGGGTTTTCTACAATTTATAGGGCAAAAATATAATTTCTTAAGGGTATAGGGGCTTTTTGTAAAAATGTAGTGCTAAAAATAATTATTATAAAGTTCAGGGGCCTAAAAACAAATTTTTATTTGTTCTGCATAAAAACAGGGGTCTAAACCTAATTTAAACTAAGCACAGGGGCTAAAATGCAAAACTGCCACAATATCCAGGAATTAATTGAATTAATTTTAAATTAGAAAATCGTGGACCGGGTCTATCGGTTCTGTGGACCATTGGTCCACTGGTTCACGGTGGACCGATTACATAACCCGAAGGGGTATGTAATCTGGACGGTTGGATCAAGATCCAACGGCCAGAATTAAAGGGGGGGGGGGGGGGGGGGGGGGAGGTCGTCGCCGGCCACCGGTTAGGCGGCGGCGCGCGGCGGGGCTCGCCGGAGACCGGCCGGAATGGTGCTCCGGTCGGCCATTCCTCGCCGCGAGAGTCCCGGGAGAGAGAGGGGAGGGAGGGGAGTCTCACCGGCAGGTCGCGCGGGTACGGGAAGGCGGGGAGGGGGTCGGCGGCGCGGCTCGGTGGCGGCGGTGGTCGGAGCTCGGTGGGGGAGGTCGTCCGATGGTCGCGAGCGAGCGGGAGAGAGCGGAGGAGCGGCGGCGGAGCAGGGCGGTGCCGAGGGGGTGCTTTATAGGCGCGGAGGCGGGCGAATTGAGCCGGCGCGGGGCTCTCCGGCCATCAATGGCCACTAGCGCCATTGATGCGCGGGGGGGGGGGGGGGGGGGGGGGGTTCGTAACGGCCGAAACGGCCGAAAGTTAGGGGGGGGGAAGGGAAGTGGAGGCGGTTGCGCGCGCTCGGGCGCCGGTTTCGGGAGCTGGGGAGGTCGGGGGAGGGAGATCGACGGCGGCGGCGGCGGCGGTTTCCAGCGGCGGGAGAGAGAGAGGCGAAGGAGGGGATGACAGGCGCGGCCCGCGTGTCAGTGAGAGAGAGAGAGGGCGGGAGGAGCGGGCCGCGCGCGCTGGGCCGACCGGGAGGAGCTGGGCCGTGCGGGGGGGAAAGTGAAGGGAGGGGGAGGTGGCCTGGCCGGCTGGGCCGAAAGGAGGAGGTGGCTGAATTGGAGGATGCGGCCCAGTTTTGTTTTCTTTCTCAATTCTTTCCTTCTCTAATTTCTTTTCTAAATCCTTTCTTTTCTAAAATTCTATTCTATTAATTCTAGCAATTAATTAATTAATTAATTAAATGCAAGATGCAAACAAAACCTATATGAACATGCCATGCTATGCCAATGCAACAATTTATTTTTATTTATTGTAAAAAAAACAATTTGTCCTAGGTTATTAATTAAACTCCTAAATGCTAATAGTTGGCATTTTTAGAATTTGCAAAAGTAGGGTGTTACAAACCTACCCCCCTTAAAATGAATCTCGCCCTCGAGATTCGGAAGGATCGGTGAAGAGGTGGGGAAACTCGGCTTCTAATTCTTCTTCATGCTCCCAGGTGGCTTCTTCTTTCGTGTGATGATTCCAGAGCACCTTGCACATCCGGATCACCTTATTTCTGGTAACTCTTTCAATAACTTCTAGGATCTTGACTGGTTGTTCCGTATATGTGAGGTCTTTCTGAAGGTCTATTTCATTAACAGGGAGTTGTTCTTCATGTACTCTTAAGCACTTCTTTAATTGGGACACATGAAACACGTCATGCACATCTGTGAGATGCGAGGGTAGCTCCAACTGATATGCAACTTCTCCTCTTCTGTCGAGGATCTTGAAAGGACCGATGTAACATGGTGCTAACTTCCCTTTGACCTTGAAGCGTCTAACACCCCTCATGGGTGATACCTTGAGATACACGAAATCTCCAATCTCGAAGGATAGGTCTCTTCGCCTACGATCGGCGTAGCTTTTCTGCCTTGACTGTGCAACCTTTAGGTTCTCGCGTACAATCTTAACCTGTCTTTCTGCTTCCTGTAGGATTTCAGGTCCGAAGACTTGATTCTCTCCTGTCTCATTCCAAAATAAAGGTGTCCTACACTTTCTCCCATATAGGAACTCAAAAGGCGCCATCTCTATACTTGCTTGATAACTGTTGTTATAAGAAAATTCTACGTAGGGTAGGCTCTTGTCCCAGCTCTTGCCGTATTTCAACGCACAAGCTCTCAACATGTCTTCTAGTATCTGGTTCGTCCTCTCGGTTTGCCCATCAGTCTGAGGGTGATATGCCGAGCTGAAGTTCAACTTGGTGCCAAGAGATTCATGTACCTTCTCCCAAAACCTCGAGGTGAACTGAGAGCCTCTGTCAGATACTATCTTCTTAGGGACTCCATGTAAACACACTATCCTTGACATGTATAGTTCTGCCAGTTTCGCACCACTATAAGTTGTCTTGACGGGAATAAAGTGTGCCACCTTGGTTAAACAATCAACTATAACCCATATAGAATCGTATCCCGACTGTGTACGGGGTAATCCAACTATGAAGTCCATACCGACTTGTTCCCACTTCCACTCAAGAATCTTTAGAGATTGAAGTAACCCGGCGGGTCGTTGGTGTTCTGCCTTGACACGTTAACATGTGTCACATACCACAACATACTCTGCGACATCGCGCTTCATGCCATGCCACCAATAACGAGTCTTCAAGTCTTGATACATCTTAGTACTTCCTGGATGAATGGAGTATGCAGAATCGTGTGCTTCTCGTAGGATTATGTCACGAAGGGGCTTCTTGTCTGGCACACATATTCTTTTACCTATCCATATAATACCCTTCTCATCTTCTGTGAAGTCGGTAGCTTTGCCTTCCTTGATGAGCTTTCTGATCTCACTTAGCTTCTCATCTTCTAGCTGTCCCTTGCGAATTTCTTCGTCGAGAGTTGGTTCCACTTCCATTGCCACGGCCTCTAACTCATTCACAAATCCAAGGTTCAGTCGCTCAAACTCCTTACAGAGCTCTGGCGGTAGCCTTTCTACGACTAACTGACTACAATAGATCTTTCTACTCAGGGCATCTGCAACAACATTCACTTTCCCTGGATGATAGTTAATACCCACATCATAGTCCTTAATCAACTCTAACCAACGTCGTTGTCTTAGGTTCAACTATGTCTGAGTGAATATGTACTTGAGACTCTTGTGATCCGTATAGATCTGACAACGATGACCAAGAATGTAGTGCCTCCAAATTTTCAGAGCATGTACCACTGCCGCTAACTCCAAATCGTGTGTTAGGTACTTCTCTTCATGCTTTCGTAACTGCCTAGAGGCATATGCCACAACGTGACCTTCCTGCATGAGCACACATCCTAGTCCTTGCCTGGATGCGTCACAGTATATGTCAAAACTCTTACTGATGTCAGGAAAGATTAAGACAGGGGCTGACGTTAATTTCTTCTTCAATTCTTCAAAGTTGGTTTGACAACACGGAGTCCATTCGAAAATCTTGTCCTTCCCTAACAGTGTCGTCATTGGCTTTGCTATTTTGGAGAAGTCCTTTATGAATCGCCGATAGTATCCGGCTAATCCAAGAAAACTTCTAATCTCCCTTACTGTCTGTGGTGGTTTCCAATCTAGGACGTCCTTTACCTTGCCTGGATCGACTGACACTCCTCCAGCAGAGATCACATGACCAAGAAATGCTACCTCCTTCAGCCAGAATTCGCACTTACTTAATTTGGCATACAACTGGTGTTCACGTAGCTTCTCTAGAACTAGCCTGAGGTGTACCTCATGCTCTTCTTCATTCTTTGAAAACACCAAGATGTCATCAATGAAAACCACAACAAACTTATCCAAGTATTCCATGAACACCTTGTTCATAAGGTACATGAAGTAAGCCGGTGCATTGGTTAACCCAAATGACATTACCGTATACTCATATAACCCATATCTTGTTCGGAAAGCCGTCTTGGGTATGTCTGATGGTCTGATTTTTAACTGGTGATACCCGGATCGTAGATCAATCTTGGAGAATACACAAGCCCCTTTCATCTGATCGAACAAGTCTTCAATCCTTGGTAGTGGATACTTATTCTTGATGGTTACATCATTAAGAGAACGATAGTCCACACACATCCTCTGAGTCTTATCCTTCTTCTCGACAAAGAGTACTGGAGCTCCCCAAGGTGAGGAACTAGGGCGAATGAAACCTTTCTCTAGCATCTCATGTAATTGCTTCTTTAGTTCTACCAACTCATTAACTGGCATCCTATAGGGCCTCTTAGATATAGGAGCAGTTCCTGGTATTAAGTCGATAACAAACTCTATGTCACGGTCTGGTGGCATACCTGAAAGTTCTTCAGGAAAGACATCAGGGAATTCACATACCACTCGTATCTCTTCTATGGGTGTGCCGGTGGTTTGGTTTAGTATGACTTCCTTGGTAGTAGAGTTGGCTGCTATGAATTCAACCTTGGTACCCTCTGCACTGGTCAGTTGTACTGACTGCTTGGCGCACTGTATCACTCCATCATACTTGTGTAACCAATCCATTCCAAGTATTATATCTATCCCCTTGGAGTCTAGGATTATGAGATTAGCTGAGAAGTCCACCCCCCTTATTTTAAGGGCGACCTTTGGGCATATTTGATTGGTTCTCATTTCTCCACCAGGAGAGCTAACTAACATGGTACGCTTCATAAGAGCAATCGGTAAGTTGTGCTTTGCCACATATGTGGATGTTACGAATGAATGCGATGCTCCCGAATCAAACAAAATGGTTGCAGGTTGAGAGTTAGCTAAGAACATACCGAGCACCACATCTGCAGCTTGCTCAGCTTCTTCCGTAGTGACATGATTGACGCGCCCTCGAGCGTAATTCTGTTGTCCTTGATTGCCTGAAGGCAGGTTAGTTGAAGCTTGCCTTGGTGCATTGTTCCATTGAGGACACTGTCCCATGAAGTGACCTTCCTGTCCACAGTGATAACATCCGCGCTTCACACCATTAGTGTTTCCAGCGGTGGGGCGGTTCTGGTTTTGTGGAGCTGTTGGGGCTGTGGGGCTGGGTGCTTGCTGATAGGTGGGGCTGGGTGCTTGCTGATAGGTGGGGCGAGGTGCCTGCTGCTGGCTAGGGCGGGGTGCCTGGTAGTTGGAGTGTTGCATTGGAAAGTTTGGGCGTGGAGCTTGCATGGGTGGCCTGACAGTGCTGGGAGCACGGTAGTATAAGTTAGAAGATGGCATCATGCGGGGGCGAGTGTTGCTACCATATGATTGTCCTTGGAATGGCATCTTCCTCTTGCCTTCCCTCTCAATCTCATTGCGCTTATTCTCCACCACAATGGCCTTGTCCACCAGTTTCTGCAAATTGACATAGTCATTGTTTATCAACTGAAACTGGATGTCATTCTGCAGTCCCCTCATGAACATGTATTGCTTCTTCCCATCGGTGTTCACATCCTCTGGAGCATACCTGGACAGCTGGATGAACCTATTCAAGTATTCACTTACTGACATGTTCCCCTGTCTCAGGTCCTGAAATTCCTGTCTTTTCAGCAATTTGATGCCCGTAGGAATATAGTGGGAGCGGAAATTATCCTTGAACTCAATCCAAGTGATGCTTTCCACATCAGCATTAGCATTGCAATAAGCTTCCCACCAGTCTGCGGCTACACCATACAGCTGATGAGCTGCAAAGAAAACCTTCTCTCGATCATTGCATTGAGCGATCATCATCTTCTTTTCGATTGCCTTGAGCCAATCGTCAGATTCCATCGGATCCTTAGATTGGGAAAAGGTAGGTGGCTTAGTCCTTAGGAACTCCCCCAATCTATTCTGGGGTGGAGGTGGAGGTGCATTGTGGTTCTGCTGGTTGTTGTGGTTCTGCTGTATAGCGCTCAAAGTTTGGATCATTGTTTGCATGAGCTGAGTCTGTACGGCCAAGAATTGCTCAAGGTTCGAAGCATTATTGCCCTCCTCGTTGTTCTGATTGCTACCTCCAGCGTGGCCTCTAGTGCGAATCATCTGATTAGAGTAGGTGGTGGAAGTAGTGTGAGACAAGGTGTGGTAATAACGAAAAGAAAGATCCCCATCTAAATGTATCAAGGAGTGATAAGTAAAAGATAGTTTATTTTAATAAGCAAACAAACGATGAGATTGTGGACAAGGTGCCGAGGCATTCTACAACTCACATCAAGCACACTTATTAAGCAAGCCAATGAGTTCATTACATCACACCATGAAAGTAAATCGATGTAAGCGTTTGATTATTACAATCTTTATTCACGGGTAAGGGAATCTCCTAGGCATGGGAGTTGACTTCGTCGGAGATTGAAGGTATGGAACTTGCGCGCTTCGGGGAGTTTGCAGTCCAAGTGCGGATACCCGATGAGTAGAGGTCACTCTGCTCGCCCATCTTGACTCGCTGGTCGTGCTTTATGTAATCCTCAGTATCGCGCAGCCTCTTCCGAAGGGTGTGGTTCTCCCTCTGTAGTGCCTCCATAGTGCGGCTTAAGTCCACCGCTATTCCCTGAGTCTCGTCCATCTCCCTGGTGCTCACATACCATTCTGTAGGAGCGACGGTGTACTTCTCCGTGCCTGGCTTCCGACGGGGAATGTGTGCAAAACTTGTCCTTGCTATTCCATGGCGGTGAGTGTAGCAGAGGCTAGTGAGAGCCCTCCAAGCAGCATCGTCTATTGCAGCCCCACGAGTAGCCCTAGGGGTGCGGCCACGGTGCGTAGATATGACGCGGTCGCCGTCGTAGATGTTGACCTCCGCTGTCCATTCCTCACGAGAAGGACGATCCACTTTCTTGATGAAGTACTAAGGCTTGTTGGTGATGCCAATCTTCTCAAGTAGCTTTCGCAGAGTCTTGGAGAAGGTCTCACCCTCTAGTCCAAAAGAGCAATACTTCTCGGTCATACGGACGGCTAGGTCTTCGTCCTCATCCGAGTAATCACCGTTCTTAGGCTCTTCGAGGTCTTCGGGCTCTTCTAGGTCTCCTTCCTCTTGTGGTTCCTCAGGGTCCTCTTCTTGCTCATATTCTTCTGGTTCTTCTTCTTCTTCAGGTTCCTCAGGGTCCTCTTGTGGTTCCTCTAAAAGCGTCTCATCCCTTACTGGGGTCTTCTCGCGTTCAGGTTGATTTGCTTCTTCACTTTCTTCCCTTTGAACACGCCTAGAGGCAAGGAGTCCATAGTGGCGTCTAGTCGTACTCTTACGAGCGGTTTGCTTGGTGCGGGCCATCTATATTTTAAAATCACAAGGCATGAATAAGCAATGGTTAAAGAAATCTGAAATTCAACAAAAGCAACAAAATGAGAAACGACAAGGATTAGTATTTTGTTAAAATAGTTTGTATTGATGTAAGACAAAATAGGGTCCCTGATTGTAAACGACAAGGCTATTTTTGCAAGCTCATCTGCTTCAGTGTTGAATTTTCTTTTGATGTACTGTATGTCAAAACCTTTCAAGTATTTTTCCATGCTTCGAACAATGCTGTGATACTTCTCAAGCTGAGAATCCCTGATTGTGAATTCCTTATCATGCTGGCTGGTGATGATTTTGTAATTAGTTTTGACCCTGCACCTCTAGATTCTGAGTGCTCTGAGTTTCTTGAGTGCTAGCAACACTGCATCATATTCTGCTATGTTGTTGGTGCATTTGTCAATTTTGTTATTGAACTCGAGCCTTGCGGCGTATCTCATTTTCATGCCTTCAGGTGAAGTGATTATGGCCACTATGCCTGCCCCTGCCAGTCCCAAGTGTAACATCCATTTTAAGAAACAAAATGGGTGTAGCCGTACATGTGCCCAGGATCAAGTTACACACACATACGGTACATCATCAATGGTAAACAGAATAATTATCCATATTCTTTGTTTATTACATCGTATCTTTATTACAAAAGGACCCGTGGGTCTAGAAGAAAAATACATCAATGCAGCGGAAAGTATCTAGCGTAGACATCCCAAACTCCACAGGCATCGATTGGAGGATCATCGCCTAGTACTCGCTTCCTTCCTCTTCGTATTGGCTCCAATCTTCTCCTTGGGCTGAATATCAACGTGGTATAGCAAGGGTGAGTACATGTCGTACTTAGCAAGTGGGGGAAAAGATGACATGGGCTATAGTCAAGAGAAGGCTTTATAGAGTGGGTTGCATGAGCTTTTAATTAACCTAAGCATCCTATTTACTAAGTGGGGTCATCCCAACCCTACTTTCACAAGGTGTTGTACTAACCAAGTCTCAATCCATCCCACCTTTCCAACCATACCAACCCATCCCCAACTAATCTTGTGAGGATTCCAGGCCGCTCTTGACCGTGAGCACGGCTATCATGATAGTTTGATACTCTGCAGAGTTTGTACCACTTTACCCACAAGTCGTGATTCCCTTGGTGCCCGTGGACGCGACCCACATTACACACTTCCTTTGGTGTGTGGCAGGGTTTCACTACGAGGCTTTTCCAAAGGGTCTCCCAGTACATGCTAGCCACTAAGGTTCCACTCCCGTCCATAAGTGATAGCCCTTCAACAAGCAACTCATCACCCCAGGAGCCCCCTCTTGAGCCATTCGGATACAAGGCCAGTCCTCTCGACTTCCATTCCCCGCTCCACCAAATGCTGCACCGACACTGGGAGAACACCTAATTACTAGGCCAAGCCTTACCCATGTCGGTCTTGTGTTGGTACTGTTTTCCTGGGTTGTCACTCCAAGAACCGGTTCCTAGGATCTACAACAAGCCTACCACCACAAGCATGTGCCCACGGCACCACATCCTTTCCACCTGGCTTGCATAGATCCCTAAGCCATGTTACTAAAATACTTACCAAACATTTCCCACGTGACATTGTTCATTAATCAAAATTAATATTAACCCACATCCCATAAGCCATCTTAAGCAATTTCTACCCATAATTCACCCATTGGTTCAAGGCGAC
The DNA here is from genome assembly GCA_032690845.1 of Eleusine coracana subsp. coracana. Lineage (NCBI taxonomy): Eukaryota > Viridiplantae > Streptophyta > Magnoliopsida > Poales > Poaceae > Eleusine > Eleusine coracana. Next base: position 37,314,156 of record CM064428.1, on the reverse strand, counting down.
AAGGAACAGGGTAAAAACAATTACTAAGGAAAACCCTAACAATAGGTTCCTAATAAATTGACACAACCATGCAATTCTATAGTAACATTTCAATAGGTGCAATATGCATCAAGGACACTTGCCTTCGTCCTGCGCAGAAGGCTGCTCTAACCCTTCAAATTCCTGCTCTTGAAAATCCTCGTAGGGTGGTTCTTGTGTATGCTCGCCTTTATGTAACGACATACCAATACAAGCAAAACATACAAAATCAATACACAATATGCAACAGAGGAAAATCAGTATGTAGATGCAATGGATGCAAAGGTTATGCTCCTACGAGAATTTTGGCGCAAGAATCACCTAAATTGGGGTTATGAGTAAAAAGTTATGCTAGTTTGAAGTTTTAGGGGCAAAAGGGTAAAAACAGAGGCTTTTAAGCACCTATGTGTAATTTTATAAAATTACAGGGACTAAAGTGTAAATTATTAGGGCTGAAAAGTAGTTATTAAAAGTATAAGGTTGTTTTTGCAAAAATTCTAGGACTCAAACATAATTAATACTAAGTGCAGGGGTTTAAGTGTAAAAAGACAGGGCCAAAATATAATTAAAATTAAGTACAGGGATGTTCCTGTAAACATTTAAGGCTAAAGTAATATTTATACAATTAATAAGGATTAAGGTACAATTTTAAAATAATTCTGGGGACTAAAACATAATTAAAATCAGTCCAGGGGTGTTTTATAAAATTACCAGGTCAAATAATAATTTTAATAATGCATAGGGTGTTTCTGTAAATTTTAGGGCTAAAATAATATTTTATACCATTAACAATTCCAGGGGTTTTCTACAATTTATAGGGCAAAAATATAATTTCTTAAGGGTATAGGGGCTTTTTGTAAAAATGTAGTGCTAGAAATAATTATTATAAAGTTCAGGGGCCTAAAAACAAATTTTTATTTGTTCTGCACAAAAACAGGGGTCTAAACCTAATTTAAACTAAGCACAGGGGCTAAAATGCAAAACTGCCACAATATCCAGGAATTAATTAAATTAATTTTAAATTAGAAAATCGTGGACCGGGTCTATAGGTTCTGTGGACCATTGGTCCACTGGTTCACGGTGGACCGATTACATAACCCGAAGGGGTATGTAATCTGGACGGTTGGATAAAGATCCAACGGCCAGAATTAAAGGGGGGGGGGGGGGGGGGGGGAAGGTCGTCGCCGGCCGCCGGTTAGGCGGCGGCGCGCGGCAGGGCTCGCCGGAGACCGGCCGGAATGGTGCTCCGGTCGGCCATTCCTCGCCGCGAGAGTCCCGGGAGAGAGAGGGGAGGTATGGGAGTCTCACCGGCAGGTCGCGCGGGTGCGGGAAGGCCGGGAGGGGGTCGGCGGCGCGGCTCGGTGGCGGCGGTGGGCGGAGCTCGGTGGGGGAGGTCGTCCGATGGACGCGAGCGAGCGGGAGAGAGCGGAGGAGCGGCGGTGGAGCAGGGCGGTGCCGAGGGGGTGCTTTATAGGCGCGGAGGCGGGCGAATTGAGCCGGCGCGGGGCTCTCCGGCCATCAATGGCTACTAGCGCCATTGATGCGCGGGGGGGGGGGGGGGGTTCGTAACGGCCGAAACGGCCGAAAGTTAGGGGGGGAAGGGAAGTGGAGGCGGTTGCGCGCGCTCGGGCGCCGGTTTCGGGAGCCGGGGAGGTCGGGGGAGGGAGATCGACGGCGGCGGCGGCGGCGGTTTTCAGCGGCGGGAGAGAGAGAGGCGAAGGAGGGGATGATAGGCGGGGCCCGCGTGTCAGTGAGAGAGAGAGAGCACGGGAGGAGCGGGCCGCGCGCGCTGGGCCGACCGGGAGGAGCTGGGCCGTGCGGGGGGGAAAGTGAAGGGAGGGGGAGGTGGCCTGGCCGGCTGGGCCGAAAGGAGGAGGTGGCTGAATTGGGGGATGCGGCCCAGTTTTGTTTTCTTTCTCAATTCTTTCCTTCTCTAATTTCTTTTCTAAATCCTTTCTTTTCTAAAATTCTATTCTATTAATTCTAGCAATTAATTAATTAATTAATTAAATGCAAGATGCAAACAAAACCTATATGAACATGCCATGCTATGCCAATGCAACAATTTATTTTTATTTATTGTAAAAAAAACAATTTGTCCTAGGTTATTAATTAAACTCCTAAATGCTACTAGTTGGCATTTTTAGAATTTGCAAAAGTAGGGTGTTACACCCAGGATCCATCACAATGAGCTATCCATACTGGCTCCGAGAATGTTTGATTTCTGGCGTCTTGTGTGGTTGTCCAATCTACTATGAATTCAGCGAATACCTAAGACTTTATTGCACTTCACTTCTCAAAATCTACTACGTGCTCCGACAGCTCCATGGCCCATTTGCCGATAGTTCCTGAAGCTTCGCGGTTACTGAATATCTCATGAAGTGGTTGGTTAGTCAGCACTTTAATGTGGTGGGCTTCGAAGTAATGCCTTAACTTCCTGGAAGCCATTAATACTGCGTATGCGATTTTTTCCATCTCGGAGTAAAACCTTTTAGAGCCAGATAGCGCTTCGCTAACATAGTATACTGGGAATTGTGCTAAGAGATCTTTGGGTTCTCCCTTGACTGCTTTGATGATTTTTTTCTCTTGCACAAGAACTGCACTGACTGCTGAATGGGATGCAGTGATGTATAGTAGTAACACAGCCCCCGACTCTGGGTTTGTTAGTTTTGATTGTCTTTGAAGGTAATCTTTTAGATCTACGAACGCTTTTTGCTGCTCTGGGCCCCACTCGAAGGGTTGGGCTCCTCAAAGTGTTTGGAAGAATGGCAAGCTTCGCTCAGCTGATCTTGATATGAATCAATTTAAAGCTGTCATTCTACCTGTAAGCTTCTGCACATCTTTTCTGCTCTTCGGCTCTTGCATTTGGGTGATTTCTTTGATTTTGTCGGGGTTAGCTTCTATGCCCTTGGTTGATACGAGGCAACCAAGCACTTTTCCTTTCCGGATTCCGAACACGCACTTTTCTGGGTTTAGCTTTAATCTTACTGCTCGAAGGTTTGCGAATGTTTCGGCCAAGTCTGATATGTGGTTACCCTTTTGCTTACTTGCTACTATGATGTCATCCACATAGGCAAGCACACTTTTTCCAAACTGTGACTCAAAGGCCTTTTGAGTCATACGGCAGAACATAGGGCCAGCATTCTTCAACCCTTCGGGCATCCTTACAAAACAGTATGTGCCGAAGGGTGTAATGAAACTTGTTTTTTCCTCATCCTCCTTCCTGAGCCAGATTTGATGATAGCCTGAGAAACAGTCCAGCAGTGATAGCAGCTCACTTCCGGCTGCCTCGTCCACAATCTTGTCGATTTGGGGTAATGGGAAATCGCCTTTGGGGCAAGCTTTGTTGAGGTCTGTGAAACCTATACACATTCTCCACTTCCCATTCTTTTTTCTCAGCATAACACAGTTTGCTAGCCAGCATGGGTACTTGACTTTGCGAATAACAGAGGCGTCGAGGAGTCGTTGTACTTCTGCTTTGATGGCTTCTGTTTTTTCATCGGACATTTTTCTAAGCTTCTATTTCTTTGGTTTGGCAGTTGCATCAATTTCTAACTTGTGTTCTATGATGCTTCTATCCACTCCCTCGAGGTCTGCCGAGGACCAAGCGAATACATCTTTGTTTTTACCGAGGAATGTTAGTAACTCTTTTTCTTCCTCGAAACTTAGCCCCGAACCCATTGTGATGAATTGCCCCAATACTTGTTCATCAAGGAGTACTTTTTTGGTTTCTTCAACTGGCTGGACTGCGATTCTTTCCTTGTCGAGGCAGTGTGCCTCTTCTTTTGTATTGATCTCATGTTGCTCGTGAGCCTTTCTGGCTCTTTCCTCTTCTTCTAGCTGCTCTTAACTGAATACTTGTATGTTATTGCAATTTCTTTCTCCTGGTGCATAACCTTTCTCTATGTCTCTTGCCATTTGTTGATTTCCTTTGACTGTGATGACTCCCCCAGTGGCTGGAATCTTCATACATAGGTAGGCACTATGGATAGCTGCCTCAAATGCGTTGATTTTACCTCGGCCGAATATGACGTTGAATGGGTGGCAGAGGTCCACGACTTTGAATGTTGCGTACTCTGTTCGAGGGTTTTGAGTGTTGCCAAATGATACTGGGAGAGAGACCATGCCCATGGGTGTGATTCTCTTCCCTCCGAAACCTATAAGTGGTATATTCGATGGTTGCAGGGAGCTTTTGTTGAGGCCCATTTGCTCGAAGGCATTTATGAACAGTATATCTGCCTGACTTCCATTGTCTATAAGAACTTTGCTAACCATCCAAGTATGGATGTGGGCTTCGATTATGAATGCATCGATGTGTGGGTAAGCTTTAAGGTTGAGGTCGGCTTTGGTGAAGGTGATGGGAATATGGGACCATTTTGATTTGATGATTGGTCCCTCGGTGAAAACACTGTTTACCATTCGGAAATGGTCCCTTCTCCTTCTTTTGTTCTCGAAGTCTGAGGATGACCCCCCACATATCATTCCAATGAATCCTTGCACCGGAAATGTTGTGGCTTGGTTCGGGTTAGGCTCCGGCTTGGGCTGAGATAATTGTGATGGCTCTTGTTTTTGCCTCTGTTCTCTTAGTTTGCTAGTGATTGCTGGGTTGATTGTCTCGGTTGCATATAGTGGTTTGGGGGTTGTATTGGATGGGTCGTGTTGAAGTATGTGGATGGTGTATATGGCTGATGGTGGGTTTTTGGGTAATGGTAGTTGATTTGTGCGGGTTACGGATATGGTTGTTGGGGCCATGGGTTGGGCGATGTGTAATTGATGGCTTTTGTTTCTGCTGGTATTTTCTTCTCTGCTTCCATTCTTTCTTGAATCTCTTTTGCTTTGAGGCAAGTGGAAGTTTTGTGCCCTTTGTCCTCTCCACAATAGAGGCAATATGGTTTTCTGGCTTGACGGTTTTGGCTTGGTGAGCTTCGGCCTCTGCCACGACCTCGATAGTTGCTTTCTCTGTAGTCATTGTTGCTGTTGTCCTTGGTGCTATAATCTTGTTTCTCCTCTTCGATGTGCCCTACGAATGATGGTGCTTGTTCGGGGGGGGGGGGGGGGGCGGCCTTGGCTTTCTGCGTTGCCTTTCTTGATAAGACCCTCGGTGTGGGTTTGCCTGCGATTTTTGCTCTGGCTTTGCTTGCGCCTTTTGTAATCCACATCTGATCTGCTGTACTCTTTGAATTTTGTGCATAATGTTTGTATCATGCGTGGGGGTGTTCGCGCGTAGTAGGATGACATTTGGCATGCTCGCATGCCTCGAAGTACTGAGCTTATTACAGCTTCGTCTGTTACGCTTGGCGCTTGGGCTCGAAGCATGAGGAATCTTCTATAGTAATCGTGCAGCAGCTCGTTCTCTTGCTAGGCGATGTTCAGGAGCTCATGTGACAGTTCCATGATGGTGTGGAATCCTCGAAAACTTGTGATAACTTTATCCCTGATGTTCTCCTAGCTGTATAGTGATCCCGGGGGTAGATTGAAATACCAATTTAGTGCGGATTCTTCGAGAGCACATACGAAGGCTTTTGCTAGAGTTGCTTCGTCTCCTTCTGCTGACATGATTTCCACCTCGTAACTCGTGAGGAACTGCCTTGGGTCGGAGCTTCCTTTGAACTTGGCTAGTGGTATCATTCTAAAGTGTGGTGGGTAGGGTGCTCTCTACAATCCTTCGGAGCGGGGTGAGTCTTTGTTGATTATCGTTGCCCTCCATACTGGTAACACGTCTATGGGTAACGATGGCTCTCTTTGCTCGACGTGTGGATGAGCTTCGGGCATTGGGCTTGGTTCTTGATGGCTTGTTCTGCCAATGGTTTTTTGGAGTTCTTCGACCTCTTTGGCGAGTTGGAGATTTTTGAGTCGGAGTTGGGCTATGTACTCCTTTTCTTGTATGGCTTTTTCTCTTTCCGCTAGTGCTTTGTTTCTTAACTTTTGCTCTTGCAGCAGCTACTGCTTGAGCTGCTCGAGGTGCTCAGCTCTTTGGGCTAGCAATTCCATCTCCTGCAATGCTGTCATTGAGGTTGGGGTGCAGCTTTCGGGGGGGTGAGGGATGCTCGAGGCATCGTGCTGAGTCTTTCGGGTCAACAGCCGCGTCTGGCTGCGATGGTTGCGCCTTGGGGGTGTTTTCTTTTGTTACTTGCAAGGTGGATTGGTGATCGGTCAGTTGTGGGTCTCCAGGGGTGTTACCTCGGGCTGATGCAACTCCGCTCGATGGTAAGGGTCCGGGGAGTTGAGTCATCATGAGCTGGTATACAAGCTTACAACACGGTGGGCGCCACTATTGGTGTCATGAAGCGTGAGCCCCGAGACACCAAACAGAAAAGGGGAAAAAGGGGTGACACACTCGAGGGATCTTGGGTGATGTAACAGGCGTTCTTTACATATCCCAAAAAAGAGTCGTCCCGTTACAAGTAGGTAGGGGTGCTCTATTTATAGGCCCGTACCTATGTCATATGCAAATGACCATTTTGCCCCTAATTACCTACTATATTCCCTGAATATTCGGTACAAAATGGTCATAAAGGGTAAACTAGTCTTTTAAGCTTTTCCGATGCCCTTCCTTGATCCACACGCCACCGAGTGTGCTGGTGCCGCGTGTCCCTGCAGCATGCCTTGCTCGCCTTCGGCTTCGGGTGCACCCTTTAATCTTCGAAGGTACCGTGGACCCCTTCGAGGGGGTTCGTGCTCCGCCGAGCGCTCCATCTCACTGTCTCCCGAAGGTCAGGGGCTCTGATGTTTTCGGAACCCTTCGAAGGGTGCATACCCTTCGGAAGGGTTCTGATTCTTCCGGAACCTTTGGAGGGTACCTGTCTTCAAAAATTATGGTTAACAGTGAGGATAACGATGGTTAGCCTCAATTTTTGTTTGCAGTTTAACTTTTACTGTCCTCGAAGGGTGGCCCACAAGGTGATCCCCCAACAAGTCTAATAATATTAGCTCTTAACATTTTGTTCTGTAATTTCACTTCATCCTTGCTCTCAAGAAAATAAACCCAAGAGTAGTGAGAGTAGTCGTCAGCAATCACATGAATATACCACTTCCCACCCGCCAAACAAACTTGGGAAGGACCAACAGTGTCCATGTGAAGCAACTCTCTAGGGCGTTCCACTCCACCAAATTAATTAGTGGATGAGAAGCGGCAATCATTTTCCCATGATGACAAGGAGCACAAACCAAATCCTTATCAAATTTGAGCTTAGGCAATCCTCGGATCAAACCAAGGCCACTCAAATGACAAAGCAAGTCAATGCTCATGTGACCTAGTCTCCTATGCCATTTCCACAGCTAAGAAGAAGATTGAGCAAACAAGCACTTGTGAGAACCATGAGAAACAACAAAATCAGTGCTGGGGTTAGTCTAGCACTTGTGAGTCTCAGTGGAGAACTTGTGGCAACTTGTTCTCCAGGCCTCCACCTGCTACCTACAAAGAACAAGAAGGAAAGATCGATGGCTCAGTGCTGGGGTTAGAGAGAAAAGCATTTGGGAATCCATCACTTCACCATATGACCGGTAGTAGTCATCATAGTTCTTTGCACATTATCATTCGAACGCATGGGACGAGAACCACGATGGGAAAAACATGGCCTGTCAAAGCGTCTCGACTCAAACCTGGGGCTGTGAGGATAGAAATCATCTGTGTGAAAGCCAAATCCATGCGAGCCACACTCACCATGATGGGGAAAACATGGGGTGCCAAAGCACTGCTGCACAAAGCTTCTGTTTCGTGAATCAAAGCCATATGAGGAATGACCCTATCCACGATCGGCACGAGAAAAAGAGCGAGACTGAAAATCAACAAAATCATCATGATGCACATTTCTAGTTAATTTAGCTTACATCCTCTCAATCCTCTTACGCCTATAACAGTACTCATCCAAGTGACCCTTATAACCGTAGAACATGCAAATGTAGACACTCTCATGTTTAGGCTTTGTTTGCATAGGAGGTTTGAGTTTTGGCTTCTCTGTTTGCGTTGGGTTGAAGGAAGGTTTGGGGTTTGGTGGATAGTATGTGTTAGTGGGTTTGATAGATTGTTCCTCATCCTTGTAGCTAGAGTTAGGCACAAACTTACCCACATTTTCACTGTCTTTGTCACACCTCTCAAATCCCAAGCCTAAGTTGTAGGTTGACCTACTAGCACTCTCTTTGACTCTTGTCAAGTCACTCTCAATCTTCTCCTCACTCACTAGGGTTCTTTGGAGATGAGAGATCAGGTAGTCATTTTCTTGAACTAGGTTCTTGTTTTCCTCTAGTTATTGCAAGCTTATCCTTAAGAGAGCCACACACATATGGTGGTGGGAGAACATTAGAGCGAGTCTCATTTAGCAGCTTGGACTCAAGATCTTTGACTTTGAGGGTTTGAGCTTCCAACTCACTAGTGAACTTGGGGCACTTCTGATATGCACCCAAAAGAGTTGGTCTAGCCTTGAATTCATCAAGCTCTTTAAGAGCACTCTCAAGCTGACTAGCAACTTGAGCATGCACACTTTTCCTCTGTGCAAGATCATTCATCACAACTGTAACACCCTACTTTTTACAATTTCTAAAAATGCCAATTATTAGCATTTAGGAGTTAATTAAATAACCAAGGACAATTTTTTTAAAAAATAAATTAAATCAATTTATTGCATTTGCATAGCATATCATGTCCATGTAGATTTTAATTGCATTATGCATTTAGTTTAATTACTTAATTAATTACTAGGAAATTAGAATAGAATTAGAGGGGAAAGGATTTAGAAAGAAAAGAGAAAGAAGAAACCAGAACAGTGGGCCGAAACCCACCATTCTGGCCCACCCGGAAAACCCCTTTCTCCCCCACCTTCCCCTTTTCGGCCCAGCCGGCCCAGGCCACCTCTTCCCCCCTTCCCTTCTCTCTCTCTCAGCCCACAGCCGGGCGTGGCCCAGCTCCCTCCCTGCGCGCGCCTGCCCCGGCCCACCCGCCTACGTGGCCCAGCTTCCCCGCCCCGGCCCAGCTCCCCTGTCAGCCCAGCAGTCCCGCCCCCGCGCTCACTGACCGCTCGGCCCCACCCGTCATCCCCCTCCTTCATCTCTCTCTCCTCGCCATCGAAAACCATCACCGGCCCCGCCCGATTCCTCTCCCCCCCCCCCCCCCGCCTCCCCGGCTCCCGAAAATACCCCCGCGCATGCCGCACCCCTCCGCTTCCCCTTCTCCCCCCACCTTCCGACCGTTTCCAAGCCTCGCGCGCATCAATGGCACTAGTGGCCATTGATGGCCAGAGAACCCCCTCCCCCCCCCCCCCCCCCGCACCGGCTCAATTCCTCCCTCTCTTCCACTATAAACCCCCCCCCCCTAGCACCGCCTTTCTCCGCCACCCCCATTCCGCTCCTCCCCGCCCGCGCGCGACGCCGGAACCACCTCCCCCGCCGAGCTCCGACCGCCGCCATCGCCGAGCTCCATCGCCGACCCGCTTACGGCCTCCCTCGCACCCGCACGACCCGTCGGTGAGAATCACCTCTCTTTCCACTCCTCCCATGCCCTTGCGGCGAGTAATGGGTGGCCGGAGCGCCATTCCGGCCAACCTTTGATGAGTCCCCGCCGCCGCGAAGCCACCGCCGGCCATCGCCTGCCACCAGAACGCCCCCCCCCCCAATGCCGTCCGTTTTAAATCCTAGGGCCGAGATTAAACCCCCCCCCCCCCCCCGAAGGGGTATGCGCCCGGTCCATGGTGGACCGTGGACCCTTCGGTCAACGCCGGTCCACAGGTCCTGTAGACCCAGTCCACCAGATTTAGGATTAATTTGCAGTTTTACACCTAATTCCAGGAAAATTGGCAGTTTTACACCTAAGCCCCTCTGCTTTGACCTAATTAGTTTTTAACCCTAATTTTCTCCAGAATTTTAGATTAATTTATATTTTTGTCCCTAGTATTTTTCTAAATATTATTTTAGCCCTTAGAATTTACAAAAACACCCCTGTACTTAATTTTAATTATATTTTGGCCTATCTTTTTACACTTAGCCCCCTGTACTTAATATTAATTATCTTTAAGTCCAAAAATTTTCCAAAAACAACCTTATACATTTAATTTATATTTTTGTCCCTGTAAATTTATAAAATTACAATTAGGTCCCCAAAAGTTCCTATTTTTACCTTTTTGCCCCTAAAACTTCAAACTAGCATAACTTTTTGCTCGTAACTCCAAATTAGGTGATTCTTGCGCCAAATTTCTCGTAGAAACGTAATCTTTGCATTCATTGCATTTACATATTGTTTTTCCATTGTTGCATAATTGTGTATTGATTTTTGTATGTTTTGTTTGTGTCGGTATTTTTTTTACGTAAAGACGAGCATACAAAAGGACAATCCTACGAGGACTTTTAGGAGCAGGAATTCGAAGTGTTAGAGCATCCTCCAGTGCAAGACGAAGGCAAGTGTCCTTGATGCATCTTGTACCTATTATAATGATATTGTAGAATTGCATGCTTGTGTCAATTGATTGGGAACCTATGGTTAGCGTTTTCCTCCTATTGTTTTTACCCCTGTTCCTTGTCGCCTTGAACCAATTGATGATTTGTGGGTAGGTGATGCTTAGGTGGCTTGTGGGACTTTGGGGTTAATATTAATCTTGACTAATGAACATTATCATGTGAAATTGGTTGGTAATTCTTTAACAACATGGCTTAGGGATCTATGCAAGCCAGGTAGCAAGGATGTGGTGCCGTGGGCACATGGTTAGTGGTGGTAGGCTTGTTGTAGATCCTAGGAACCAGTTCTTGGAGCGACAACCCAGAAAAATAGTGCCATCACAAGATCGATGTGGGTAAGGCTTGGTCTAGTAATTAGGTGTTCTCCCAGTGTTGGTGCCGCATTTGGTGGAGCGGGGAATGGAAGTCAAGAAGGGACTGTCCTTGTATCCTAATGGCTCAAGAGGGGGCTCCTGGGGTGATGAGCTGCTTGTTGAGGGGCTATCACTTATGGACGGGAGTGGAACCTTAGTGGCTAGCATGTACTTGGAAACCATATGGAAAAGCCTCGTAGTGAAACCCTGCCACACACCAAAGGAAGTGTGTAACATGGGTCGCGTCTACGGGCACAAAGGGAATCACGACTTGTGGGTAAAGTGGTACAAACTCTGCAGAGTATCAAACTACCATGATAGCTATGCTCACGATCAAGAGCGGCCTGGAATCCTCACAAGATTAGTTGGGTATGAATTGGTATGGTTGGAAAGGTGGAATGGATTGGGACTTGGTTAGTATAGCACCTTGTGGAATCCTGGTTGGGAGGACCCCACGTAGTACATAGGATGCTTAGGTTAATTAAAAGCTCATGCAACCTATAAAGCCTTTTCTTGACTATAGCCCCATGTCATCTTTTCCCCCACTTGCTGAGTACGACACATACTCACCCTTGCTATACCACGTTGTTGTTCAGCCCTAGGAGAAGATTGGAGCCACTACGACAATGAAGGAAGCGAGTACTAGGCGATGATCCACCAGTCGATGCCTGTGGAGATTGGGACGTCTACGCTAGCTGATTTCTGCTACTTGGATGTACTTTTCTTTTAGACCCACGGGTCCTTCTGTAATAAAGATACGATGTAATAATTGAAGGATATGGATATTTATTCTGTTTACCATTGATGATGTATCGTATGTTTGTGTAACTTGATCCTGGGCACACGTATGGTTGCACCTGTTTTGCTTCTTAAAATGGGTGTGACAGAAGTGGTATCAGAGCCATATCGACTGTAGGACATCAACCTAGCTAGCCATGGACGCATTAGGGACACTATTTTGCTTTATAACTGTACAAACTATTTTAAGAAAAATATTAAACCATGGTGTTCTTTTTTATTATTTCTTATTTACTTTTCAGATTTTTTACCATTGTTTTCTCACCCCTTGTTATTTCTAAAATGTAGATGGCCCGTACCAAGCTGACCGCTCGTAAGGCTACGACTGGACGTCACTGTGGACTCCTTGCCCCTGGGCGTGCAAAGAAGGAAGCAAGTGAAGAGATAACCCAGCCTGCACGCAAGGAAACCCCATTGACTGACAAGGAACTTCCAGAGGCACCACAGGAAGGGCCCATGGAAGAAGATCCCAAGGAACCTGAAGAGGAAGAAGACCCAGAAGAGCCCGAGGACCCTGAAGATCCTGAAGAAGAAGAACCAGAGGAACATGAGCAAGAAGAGGACTCTGAGGGACCGCAAGGGGGAGAAGACCCAAAAGAGCCTGAGGACCCTGAAGAGCCTGAAGATGGTGATGACTCAGAGGAGGACAAAGACCTAGTCGTCCGTCAGGCCGAGAAGTACCGCTCTTTTGGACTAGAGGGTGAGACCTTCTCCAAGACCCTATGGAAGCTACTTGAGAAGATTGGCGTCACCAATAGGCCTCAGTACTTCCTCAAGAAGGTGGATCGCCCTTTCCGTGAGGAATGGACATCAGAGGTCAACATCTACAATGGCGACCGCGTCAGATCTACTCATCATGGCCGCACCCCCAGGGCTACTCATGAGGCTGCAGTGGACGACGCTGCCTGGAGGGATCTTACTAGCCTCTGCTACACTCACCACCATGGAATAGCAAAGACAAGTTTTGCCCACATTCCCCGTCGGAAGCCAGGCACGGAGTCGCTCCTACAAAATGGTATGTGAGCACCAGAGAGATGGATGAGACACAGGGAGTCGCGGTGGACTTAAGCCACACTATTGAGGCGCTACAGAAGGAGAACCACACTCTTCGGAAGAGGCTGCGTGATACTGAGGATTATATAAAGCACGACAAGCAAGTCAAGATGGCCGAGCAGAGTGACCTCTACTCCTCTGGTATCCGCACTTGGACTGCAAACTCCCTGAAGCGTGCAAGTTCCCTTCCTTCAGTCTCCGACGAAGCCAACTCCCGTGCCTAGGAGATTCCCTTGCCCTATGAATAAAGATTGTAATAATCAAATGCTTAGATCGATTTACTTTCATGGTGTGATGTAATGAACTCTTTTGCTTGGTTAAAATGAGTGTGCTTGATGTGAGTTGTGGGATGCCTCGGCACCTTGTCCATAACCTCATCAGTTGTTTGCTTATTAAATAAACTATCTTTTACTTATCATTCCTTGATGCATTTAGTTGGGGATCTTTCTTTTCATTATTACCACACCTCGTCTCACACTACTTCCACCACCTATTCTAGCAGATGGTTTGCACTAGGGGCCACGCTAGAGGTAGCAATCAGAACCACGAGGATGGCAACAATGCTCCAAACCTTGAGCAATTCTTAGCCATGCAAACTCAGCTCATGCAGACAATGATCCAGACCTTGGGCGCCATACAACAGAACCACAACAACCAGCAGAACCACCATGCCCCTCCACCTCCACCTCCACCCCAGAATAGGTTGGGGGAGTTCCTAAGGACTAGGCCACCTACCTTTTCCCAATCCAAGGATCCGATGGAAGCTGATGATTGGCTCAAGGCAATCAAGAAGAAGTTGATGATCGCTCAATGCAATGATCGAGAGAAGGTTCTCTTCGTAGCTCATCAATTGTTTGGTGTAGCCGTAGACTGGTGGGAAGCTTATTGCAACGCCCATGCTGATGTGGAAAGCATCACTTGGAATGAGTTCAAGGATAACTTCCGCTCTCACTACGTCCCTACGGACATCAAGTTATTGAAGAGACAAGAATTTCAAGACCTGAGACAGGGAAACATGTCAGTGAGTGAGTACCTGAATAGATTCATCCAGCTATACAGGTATGCTCCTGAAGCTGTGAGCACAGATGAGAAGAAGCAGTACATGTTCATGAGGGGGCTGTAGAATGACATCCAGTTTCAGTTGATAAACAATGACTATGCAAACTTCAAAAAACTAGTGGACAAGGCCATTGTTGTGGAGAACAAGCGTAATGAGATTGAGAAGGAAGGCAAGAGGAAGATGCCATTCCAAGGTCAATCATCTAGTAGTAACACTCGTCCCCGCATGATGCCATCCCCCAACCCATACTACCGTGCTTCCAACACTGTCAGGCCACCCATGCAAGCTCCATGCCCCAACTTTCCAATGCAACGCCCCAACCACCAGGCACCTCGTCCTAACTCGCAGCAAGCACCTAGCACCACCTATCAGCAGACACCCCGCCCTACAGCCCCAATAGCCCCACAAAACCAGATGAGCCCTACCTCTGGAAACACTAGTGGTCTGAAGCGCGGATGTTATCACTGCGGACAGGAAGGTCACTTTGTGGGATAGTGTCCCCAACGGAACAACGCACCAAGGCAAGCCCCAACCAACATGCTTCTAGGCAATCGAGGACAACAGAATTATGCTCGAGGGCGCATCAATCATGTCACTACTGAGGAAGCTTAGCAAGCTGCAGATGTGGTGCTCAGTATGTTCCTAGCTAACTCTCAACCTGCAACCATCTTGTTTGATTTGGGAGCATCACATTCATTCATAACATCCACATATGTTGCAAAGCACAACCTATCGATTGCTATTATGAAGCATACCATGCTAGTTAGCTCTCCTAGTGGAGAAATGAAAACCAATCAAATATGTCCAAAGGTCGCCCTTAAAATAAGGGGGGTAGACTTCTCAGCTAATCTCATAATCCTAGACTCCAAGGGGATAGATATAATACTTGGAATGGATTGGTTACACAAGTATGATGGAGTGATACAGTGTGCCAAACAAGCGGTACAGTTGACTAGTGTTGAGGGTACCAAAGTTGAGTTCGTAGCAGCCAATTCTACCGCCAAGGAGGTCATACTGAACCAGGCCACCGGCACCCCCATAGAAGAGATACGAGTGGTTTGTGACTTCCCTGATGTCTTTCCAGAAGAACTTCCAGGTATGTCGCCTGACCGTGACGTAGAGTTTGTTATCAACTTAGTACCGGGAACTGCTTCTATATCTAAGAGGCCCTATAGGATGCCAGTTAATGAGTTGGTAGAGCTAAAGAAGCAATTACAAGAGATGCTAGAGAAGGGTTTCATTCGCCCTAGTTCCTCACCTTGGGGAGCTCAAGTACTCTTTGTCGAGAAGAAGGATAAGACTCAGAGGATGTGTGTGGACTATCATTCTCTTAATGAAGTGACCATCAAGAATACTACCACGGATTGAAGACTTGTCTGATCAGATGAAAGGAGCTTGTGTCTTCTCTAAGATTGATCTGCGATTCGAGTATCACCAGTTGAAGATCAGACCATCAGACATACCAAAGACGGCTTTTCGAACAAGATATGGGTTATATGAGTATGCAGTAATGTCATTTGGGTTGACCAATGCACCGACCTACTTCATGTACCTTATGAACAAAGTGTTCATAGAATACCTGGATAAGTTTGTTTTGGTTTTCATTGATGACATCTTGGTGTTTTCAAAGAAGGATGAAGAGCATGAGGAACACCTGAGGCTAGTTCTAGAGAAGCTACGTGAGCATCAGTTGTACGCCAAGTTGAGTAAGTGTAAATTCTGGCTGAAGGAGGTAGCATTTCTCAATCATGTGATTTCTGCTAGAGGAGTATCAGTCGATCCAGGCAAGGTAAAAGACGTTCTAGACTGGAAACCACCATAGATAGTAAAGGAGATTAGAAGTTTTCTTGGACTAGCCGGATACTATCGACGATTCATGAAGGATTTCTCCAAGATAGCAAAGCCAATGACGACATTGTTAGGGAAGGACAAGAGTTTCGAGTGGACTCTGTGCTATCAAGCCAGTTTCAAAGAATTGAAGAAGAGATTAACATCAGCCCCTGTCTTGATCTTACCTGACATCAGTAAGAGTTTCGACGTATACTATGACGCCTCCAGGCAAGAACTAGGATGTGTGCTCATGCAGGAAGGTCATGTTGTGGCGTATTCCTCAAGACAATTACGAAAGCATGAAGAAAATACCCCACACATGATTTGGAATTGGCAGCCGTAGTACATGCTCTAAAGATTTGGAGGCACTACATTCTTGGTCACCATTGTGAGATCTATACGGACCACAAGAGTCTCAAGTACATATTCACTCAGACGGAGTTAAACCTAAGACAACGACGTTGGTTAGAGTTGATTAAGGACTATGATGTTGGTATCAACTACCATCCAGGAAAGGTGAATGTTGTTGCAGATGCCCTGAGTAGAAAGACCTATTGCAGCCAGTTAATTGTGGAAAGGCTACCGCCAGAGCTCTGCAAGGAGTTTGAGCAACTGAACCTTGGGTTTGTACATGAGTTAGAGACAGTTGCAATGAAAGTGGAACCCACTCTAGATGAGGAAATCCGCAAGGGACAGCTAGATGATGAGAAGCTAAGTGAGATCAGAAAGCTCATTAAGGATGGAAACGCTACCGACTTCACAGAAGATGAGAAGCGTACTATGTGGATGGGTAAACGAATATGTGTGCCAGACAAGAAGCCCCTTCATGACATGATCCTACGGGAAGCACATGATTCTGCATACTCCATTCATCCAGGGAGTACTAAGATGTATCAAGACTTGAAGACTCATTATTGGTGGCATGGCATGAAGCGCGATGTCGCAGAGTATGTTGCGGTATGTGATACATGTCAACGTGTCAAGGCAGAACACCAATGACCCGCCGGATTGCTTCAACCTATAAAGATTCTTGAGTGAAAATGGGAACAAGTCGGTATGGACTTCATAGTTGGACTACCTCGTACACAGTCGGGATATGATTCTATATGGGTAGTTGATCGTTTAACCAAGGTGGCACACTTCATTCCCGTCAAGACAACCTATAGCGGAGCAAAGTTGGCAGAACTTTACATGTCAAGGATAGTCTGCTTACATGGAGTGCCTAAGAAGATAGTATCTGACAGAGGCTCTCAATTCACCTCAAGGTTTTGGGAGAAGCTACATGAGTCCCTAGGCACTAAGTTAAACTTCAGCTCTGCTTATCACCCTCAGACCGATGGACAAATCGAGAGGACGAACCAAATACTAGAAGACATGTTGAGAGCTTGTGCTCTGGAATATGGCAAGAGTTGGGACAAGAGTCTACCCTACGCAGAGTTTTCCTATAACAATAGTTACCAAGCAAGTATAGAGATGGCGCCTTTCGAGTTTCTGTATGGAAGAAAGTGTAGAACCCCACTATTATGGAATGAGACATGAGAGAACCAAGTCTTTGGACCAGAGATACTGCAGGAAGCAGAAAGACAAGTTAAGATTGTGCACGAGAACCTGAAGGTTGCACAGTCAAGGCAGAAAAGCTATGCCGATCGTAGGCGAAGAGACCTATCCTTCAAGGTTGGAGATTTCGTATATCTCAAGGTATCACCCATGAGAGGTGTTAGACGCTTCAAGGTCAAAGGGAAGTTAGCACCACAGTACATCGGCCCTTTCAAGATCCTCGAGAGAAGAAGAGAAGTTGCATATCAGTTGGTGCTACCCTCCCATCTCACGGATGTGCATGATGTGTTCCATGTGTCACAATTAAAGAAGTGCTTAAGAGTGCCCGAAGAACAACTCCCCGTTGATGAAATAGACCTTCGAGAAGACCTCACATATGCAGAACAACCAGTCAAGATCCTAGAAGTTGTTGAGAGAGTTACCAGAAACAAAGTGATCCGAATGTGCAAGGTACTCTGGAATCATCACACAGAAGAGGAAGCCACCTGGGAGCGTGAAGAAGAATTGAAAGCTGAGTTTCCCCACCACTTCACCGATCTTTCCGAATCTCGAGGGCGAGATTCATTGTAAGGGGGGTAGGTTTGTAACACCCTACTTTTTACAATTTCTAAAAATGCCAATTATTAGCATTTAGGAGTTAATTAAATAACCTAGGACAAATTTTTTAAAATAAATTAAATCAATTTATTGCATTTGCATAGCATGTCATGTCCATGTAGATTTTAATTGCATTATGCATTTAGCTTAATTACTTAATAAATTACTAGGAAATTAGAATAGACTTAGAGGGAAAAGAATCTAGAAAGAAAAGAGAAAGAAGAAACCAGAACAGTGGGTCGAAACCCACCATTCTGGCCCACCTGGAAAACCCCTTTCTCCCCCACCTTTCCCTTTTCGGCCCAGCCGGCCCAGGCCACCTCTTCCCTCCTTCCCTTCTCTCTCTCTCAGCCCTTCTCTCTCTCTCAGCCCACAGCCGAGCGCGGCCCACCCACCTACGCGACCCAGCTTCCCCGCCCCGGCCCAGCTCCCCCGCCAGCCCAGCAGTCCCGCCCTCGCGCTCACTGACCGCTCGACCCCACCCGTCATCCCCCTCCTTCCGCCTCTCTCTCTCCCCGCCACCAGAAACCGTCACCGGCCCCGCCCGACTCCTCCCCCCCCCCTGCCTCCCCGGCTCCAGAAAAACGCCCCCGCGCACACCGCACCCCTCCGCTTCCCCTTCTCCCCCCACCTTCCGGCCGTTTCCGAGCCCCGCGCATATCAATGGCGCTAGTGGCCATTGATGGCCGGAGAACCCCCCCTCCCCCTGCGCCAGCTCAATTCCTCCCTCTCGACCCCTATAACCCCCCCCCCTAGCACCGCCTTTCTCCACCGACCCCATTCCGCTCCTCCCCGCCCGCGCGCGATGCCGGAACCACCTCCCCCGCCGAGCTCCGACCGCCACCGTCGCCGACCCGCTTCCGGCCTCCCCCGCACCCGCGCGACCCGTTGGTGAGAATCGCCTCTCTCCCCTCTCCCTTCCCGTACCCTTGCGGCGAGTAATGGGTGGCCGGAGCGTCGTTCCGGCCAACCTTCGGCGAGCCCCCGTCGCCGCCTGTCGCAGGAACGTCCCCCCCCCCCCTCCCCCCCCCCCCCCCCCCGATGCCGTCCATTTTAAATCCTAGGGCCGAGATTAAACCCCCCCCCGACGGGGTATGTGCCCGGTCCATGGTGGACCGTGGACCCTTTGATCAACGCCGGTCCACAGGCCCTGTAGACCCAATCCACCAGATGTAGGATTAATTTTAATCCATTTAATTCCAGGAAAATTTGTAGTTTTACAACTAAGCCCCTCTGCTTTGACCTAATTAGTTTTTAACCCTAATTTTCTCTAGAATTTTAGTTTAATTTATATTTTAGTCCCTAGTATTTTTATAAATATTACTTTAGCCCTGAAAATTTATAGAAACACCCCTGTACTTAAGTTTAATTATATTTTGGCCCTGTCTTTTTACACTTAGCCCCTGTACTTAATATTAATTATGTTTAAGTCCTAAAATTTTGCAAAAACAACCTTATGCTTTTTAGTAATTATTTTTCAGTCCTAATAATTTACACTTTAGTCCCTATAATTTTATAAATTTACAATTAGGTCCCTAAAAGTTCCTAGTTTTACCTTTTTGCCCCTAAAACTTCAAACTAGCATAACATTTTGCTCGTAACTCCAAATTAGGTGATTCTTGCGCCAATTTCTCGTAGAAACGTAATCTTTGCATTCAATGCATTTACATATTGTTTTTCCACTGTTGCATAATTGTGTATTGATTTTTGTATGTTTTGTTTATGTCAGTATTTTTTTTACATAAAGATGAGCATACACAAGGACCATCCTACGAGGACTTTCAGGAATAGGAATTCGAAGTGTTAGAGCATCCTCCAGCGCAGGATGAAGGCAAGTGTCCTTGATGCATCTTGTACCTATTATAATGATATTATAGAATTGCATGCTTGTGTCAATTGATTGGGAACCTATGGTTAGGGTTTTCCTAGTATTGTTTTTACCCCTGTTCCTTGTCTCCTTGAACCAATTGGTGATTTGTGGGTAGGTGATGCTTAGGTGGCTTGTGGGACTTTGGGGTTAATATTAATCTTGACTAATAAACATTATCATGTGGAATTGGTTGGTAATTCATTAACAGATCTATGCAAGCCGGGTAGCAAGGATGTGGTGCCGTGGGCACATGGTTAGTGGTGGTAGGCTTGTTGTAGATCCTAGGAACCGGTTCTTGGAGCGACAACCCAGAAAAATAGTGCCATCACAAGATCGATGTGGGTAAGGCTTGGTCTAGTAATTAGGTGTTCTCCCAGTGTTGGTGCCGCATTTGGTGGAGCGGGGAATGGAAGTCAAGAAGGGACTGTCCTTGTATCCTAATGGCTCAAGAGGGGGCTCCTGGGGTGATGAGCTGCTTGTTGAGGGGCTATCACTTATGGACGGGAGTGGAACCTTAGTGGCTAGCATGTACTAGGAGACCCTATGGAAAAGCCTCATAGTGAAACCCTGCCACACACCAAAGGAAGTGTGTAATGTGGGTCGCGTCCACGAGCACAAAGGGAATCATGACTTGTGGGTAAAGTGGTACAAACTCTATAGAGTATCAAACTATCATGATAGCCATGCTCACGGTCAAGAGCGGCCTAGAATCCTCACAAGATTAGTTGGGTATGAATTGGTATGGTTGGAAAGGTGGGATGGATTGGGACTTGGTTAGTATAGCACCTTGTGCAATCATGGTTGGGAGGACCCCACGTAGTAAATAGGATGCTTAGGTTAATTAAAAGCTCATGCAACCCACCCTATAAAGCCTTTTCTTGACTATAGCCCCATGTTATCTTTTCCCCACTTGCTGAGTACGACACGTAGTCACCCTTGCTATACCACGTTGCTGTTCAGCCCTAGGAGAAGATTGGAGCCACTACGACGATGAAGGAAGCGAGTACTATGCGATGATCCACCAACCGATGCCTATGGAGATTGGGACGTCTACGCTAGTTGATTTCCGCTGCTTGGATGTACTTTTCTTTTAGACCCACGGTTCCTTCTGTAATAAAGATACGATGTAATAATTAAAGGATATGGATATTTATTCTGTTTACCATTGATGATGTACCGTATGTGTGTGTAACTTGATCCTGGGCACACATACGGCTGCACCCATTTTGCTTCTTAAAATGGGTGTGACAATAACTTGACAAGACTCACACTCAGCAACAATGTCATCTCTAGCAAGCTTAGACCTAAGCGAAGTGATCTCATACTTAGCAGTCTCCAATAGACTTAAGCTCTCTACTCTCACGTACAGTGTTGCGAAGCTTATCATCTTGCATGAGCAAAACATCACGCAAATGATCTAATAATGCTTGTTTGTTAGAATTATGCCTAGAGCAACGTGCATCATGAATGTACAATGGTGCACAAATGATTTGTGAAGGGATCCAAGCCGTTATTGATGGCTTACTTGCTAGAAAGGGGTTGGTACATTCTTGTCTATAGGTGACGAACCAAATTCTCGTACTAAAAAACTCCACTCTTTCTGGCGATACATGCAAGTGCATATAGAGTTGGGGAGGAAGCCAGATGGATCCATTAATGCGGACTCTGATTTTTGGATCACATGCACGGAGGTACACTATTATCATGCATTTCAATTTGCATTTTTTCTTATCTATTATTGTTAGTTGTTGTCTAATAAATTGTTGATCATCTTATGTTGCAGAAGAAACCATACCTAAACAAGTTGCAATGGGATCCTCCAAGAAATGAAGACTTGCTAAATCAACTCTTCAGTGGGTACACTGTGGATGGGAGCATGGCCTTTGTGCCTGGAGATGATTATGGTCACACCCAGGAGCAAGTAGAGGAGGATGAGCGCCAACCAACACCTACAAGTTCAGACAGCCAGTAACAAGAGGGCTTGGAAGAGCAAGATGTCATTTTCCAGCAATACAATTTGTGAAGTTTGTGAACGACATAGCCACTACCAACACTAGTCCATTGAAGAAAAGCAAGTGCCCAATGCTCCAGTTTGTGTAGGACATAGCCACTACCTACAAACAGTCTGTCGCATTCAGCACTAAGCAAGTGCAGAGTTGTGTAAAAGACAAGGCTACATTTTCTATCAAGAGGTGTCAGGAGTTGGCATTTGAGTGTGGTGTTGAGAAAATAGTAGACTCAGTCTATGCTATGTCCAAGATATTTGAAACAGAGTGCCAAAGAGAGTTCTTCTGTGGGTTAGATGCTCCTAAGCTTAGGTTGGGTTACTTCAAGAAATGGTGCAGGGACAACAACATCGAGTGTTAGGATGAGTGTCTTAAGATGTTGAACCTATCATCTATGTGTTAGGTGTTGATGTGTTGAAGTTATTTCATGTGCTAAACTAATTTCATGTGTTGAACTAATTTCATGTGCTGAACTAATTTCATGTGTTGAACTCATTTCATTGCTGAACTCATTTCATATGTGCTGAACTAATTTCATTTGTAATGTGTTGACCCAGGAAGAAGATCATGGACCCATGTTTGAGGAACAAGATGATGATAAAGGTAGTACAAGTAAGAGATTGTATCCATGTGCCAGAACAATTTGGACCAGGACCATAACTTGATCTTGCAATTGGTTCCTATCCTGGGTATGTACTCTGACAACTACTTCATGAAACTACCTAAGAGGGTCGATGTCGAATCTGGTTTTGATTGGGTCAAAAGAACACTAGCCCAGGATACCCAATGCTACAACATGTTCAGAGTTAAGAGACCATTATTTAACAGGCTACATAATACTTTGGATGAGTCATATAGGTTGAAGTCTACTACACAAATGTCATCTATAAAGGCTCTTGCTATGTTTTTATGGATTGTTGGTGCACCACAGTCAGTTAGACAGGCTAACAACCATTTTAGAAGGTCGTTGGAGACAATAAGCAGAACATTTGACCGAGTTTTGACATGCCTCCTTAAGTTAGTGAAAGTGCATCTAGGCCCCTAATTATGGTTTTGAGTGATTGACGTCAATACAATTAAAGAGGATTAATATTTTCATTGAACATGTGCGTAGTTTCTAATTATTGATAAATATGAGAACAAGGAAGTCTAAAAGAAAAACAAAAGAGAAGTCATCCAAGTGCAAATCTTAGAAAAAGAGTATCTACGCTCAAGAATCAAGGCTTAATGTTTTTATCTTTCATCTTGAGTATAGGTACACCGTACTATCAAGGGGGGCACAAAGGAAATAAGTGTTGAAAGACCAAGTGCTCCAATCATATTTCCAGAATTAAATTCCCCCACAAAATCTTTTGTAGTCGGACAATGACCGACCCCGTCGGATAATCGAGTCGGACTACAGAACCTTGCACACTCCAAAAATTCCAGTGTAGTTGGACAATGTAGTCGGACTACAGAACCTTGTGCAGCTTTTTCCCAGTCGGAGCAGGACAATGTCCGACTCTAGTAGGACAATGTCCGACTCACCGAACAATGTTCGACTCACCCGGACAATGTCTGACTCTAGAAAATCCGACCCCATCGGTTTATCCCATCGGACTCCAGAGCCATGCACATAAATTTGTTAGACAATGTCCAACTCCTATCGGACAATGTCTGACTATGTTTTTCACCAATGGCTCTTTTTCTTGTCTTGACTATAAAAGGCCATCCTGACCCCCTTTGGTCGGTTGGCCACTTCCACATCTCAAAAACACATTCCCAACACATCTGAGCACTCCACTTCTCCTCCATTGGTTCCTACTCCAATCCTTGGTGGGTTTGAGAGAAGATTTGAGGAGATTTGAAAGAGCAATACATTCCACTCAAGAGCACTTGGTTCATCCTCAACACCGACATCCTTTGTGTTTGTTACTCTTGGGGATTCATCCCCTAGACGGTCAGGCATCACCCGGAGAGCTCCCAAGTTTGTGGTTGAGATGCGGGAAGTTTGTATTGGCCCCTCCTTTGTGGAGATTCATAGTGAAGCTCAAGCTTGTCTTGGTGGCAGCTTGAAGAGGTTTAGGGTTGAAAGAGACCCGGTCCTTGGTGGATCCCTCAACGGAGACGTAGGCTTCTTGGTGGAGCTGAACTTCGGTGAAAAATCCATGTGTCTCCTTGTCTCCTTTTGTCTTTGTTTAATTCCTGCTTGTGTGACTTTCTTGTTGTTTCATTATCTAGCTAGTTGTAGTGCTTACCTTCTTAGATTTGCATGTGTAGGTTGCTTGCAAGCTAGTGCCCCTTTTGCTGTTGCTTTCTTGCTTTCTTAGCTTGCTTCTCCTAGCATGAATCATGTAAATATGTCCATTTTGACGACCGATCTACATTCCTCTGTGAGGTCGTCGGACATTGCCCTACCCTAGTCGGATAATTGAAGTAATCGGACAATATCCTACTATTGTCGGACAAAGTTTTCAGGTGCTATTAATTGTTCGAATTAAGTGACTTTTAAGGATAAATGCCTATTCACCCCCCCCCCCCCCCCTCTAGACGACTATCAATTGGTATCAGAGTAAGGATCTTCTTGAAGGCTTAACCGCTAGAAGATAAAGATGACAATTGGGAAGGAAAACCCACCGGGAACATCTTCCACAGCCGGGACCGAGGATGATACCCTTGGAGAACTTCCAAGGACTAAAGAAGCAAACAAAGGTCCTCAATCAAGAACCTACAACAATGTCATGTTTGATTATGAAGATCTCAAAGAGGACCGCATTGGGCAAGGGTCCGGTAGACTTCCATACTTTGATGGACAGTTTTATGACCATTGGAAATGCAAGATGATGATGCATTTGGAGTCTATGAGTCCACATGTTGCAAGCATAACCGAGAATGGTTTCTTGTGGGAAAATAGAGATAATCCAACTCGAAAGGATCAACTCAACATCCATCGCAATGCCGTGGCAGCTAGTGCAATTGTTTTCGCACTTAGTGCCACCGAATATGATAAGGTAGCCAGAATTAAGAATGCCAACCGATTGTGGAGAAAACTTGAGGTTATCTATGAGGGCATTGATTCCGTCAAGGATGCAAGACTTGAAGAATTGCAAAATGAGTTCAACTTGTTCATCATGGGTCCGGGAGAAGGCCCAAAAGAAGTTCATGATAGGCTCATGAGAATTGTGAATCAAAGAAGAGCACTTGGAGCTAGAATGTCCGACTTGGATATCGACAAGAGACTACTACAAGCATTGAGACCATGGGATAGTAACATATGCTCAAACATTAGAGAGAAGGACAATTTCAAAACCTTCTCCATCGATGATGTACTTGGGAAGCTTCTATCCCAAAAGCAAAAAAATTATCAAGCCAACAAAATAAATGCGTTGATCAAGCAAATTGAAGGAGCAAATGGTAACAAGAGTGATGTGGCACTCAATGCCACAAGTGAAAAGAAGCAAGAGAAGAAGAAGAAGAAGAAATTGATTGATTCTAGTAGTGAACATAGTGATGATGAGATGGCTTTGCTTGTGAGAAGATTCAAGTCATTTCTCAAGAAAAATAGCTACAAGAAGAAAAGCTTTGACAAGAGCAAATCAAGAAAATCAAAAAGGACTTGCTATGAATGTGGTGATGAAGGACATTATATTGCGGAATATCCAAAGAAGAAGAACAAAGATGACAGAAAGAAAGACAAGCACCACAAGAAAGGCAAGAAGTACAAGAAGCATAGAAGAGGTGAAGCTCATATTGGTCAAGAATGGAATTCTGATGACTCATCCTCTTCATCATCTTCTTCCTCCGAATCCGACTCCGATGAGGGGGGCATTGCTACAATTGCCATTAGCGTCACTCCCACCAACACTTCTCTATTTGGGAGTTTGAGTGATGATGATGATGATGATAACACTCACAAGTGCCTCATGGCAAGAGGATCGAAGGTAACAAAATCTAAACACAAGCGTTCCTCCTATGCTAGTAGTAGTGATGATGATGATGATGATGTTGCAAGTGCTTCACTTCCTAAAATGCTTGAATTTATGCAATTGCTTGAGAAACAAAAGGAAGAAAATGATAGACAAGAGGATCTTGAAAAATAAGAAGACTTGCTTATTCTTGAAAAGAAAAGAATCCTTGAACTAGAGAAGCTCCTAGAAGTTGAAAGAAATAAAAATGAAGAGTTAACCATGTCTATCACTAAAATTGAGAATACTTGTGAAAATGTTAAAAGTACTAAAGATAAACTTCAAGAGAAATATGAGGATTTGGAAATGACTCATAAATCTCTTGAAGAATAATATAGGATTCTTTCAACCTTCACATCCTCTTCCACCACCAACTCTCATGCTTCCACTAGCAAAGGATGTGATAGGTGCTATAATATTGATGTTGATGCTTATGCTACTAATGTGAAATTAATTGATGATTTGAACAAGCAAGTGAGGGTTCTTGAAAGCAAGATACGATATGAGAGGAATGTTGTTGACAATGAAAAAGCAAAGTATGCAAGAGGTGCAAAGTATGCAAGAGGTGCATACTCATACACTAGAATGCCCCATGTCATGGATGGCATTGGCTATGTTGAAGGTACCAAGCACAATGCACGGGAGAACAAGAATGGGAAGGAATTCCTTAAGTTCACCAAGGAAGGATCTTATCAAAAGAAGCAAGTCAACAACATGAACACTAACCATACTTCTCTTGCTAATGATTCTCATGTTATTGTGCCTAATTCTACATGTGCACTTGAAGGACTGAAAAGGCGACCAGAGGGAGGGTGAATGGGAGCCAATCAAAATTCTCCAAAAGAACTTGGCCTATATCCCAAAAACAACCCAAGCCAACCTCCGAACCGATAACCAAGACTACACACACCAACTAGTGGTGTACTAGCCTTAGGAGTGATCAACCACAGCAAGAAACACAGCGGAAACAAAAAGGAAACAGCAGAGACTCGAGATAGTCAAAAACCTCACAAACTGCACCTTACTGAGCCACCACCGGCAGTGCCGATCAGGACCATCGGCAGTGCCGGTTGGCCCCATCGGTAGTGCTGATCTGGCCCATCGGCAGTGCTGGTGCGGGGTTCTGAGACCCACTAGCAGTGCCGGTCCTGGTCGTCGACAGTGCCGATCGACCCCGACAGAATAGCAGAAACTTTCGGGAATTTGGCAAATCTTCTCCAAAACCTAACCAAACGAACTCCAAATGATGCGGTTTTTGGATCAGTGAATCCTCATCACATCACGGCCCTAATCCTAGAAAATCATCTCAATTAGCTCAAGGAATCATCACGAATTTCAGATCTTATGCCAAGAACACCAAAACGGGGAAACTTGAGAAATCCTTCAAATAGAAGGTGCTAGAGCTATTGAGTCATTTAAGGATCCATAGAGGATTGTTCTAGCTTATCCTAGCAACAAGTTTCTCAAGAAATCTGGGACAAAAATTCGTCCAAAAGTGAGCTCAAAAATCACCACGAAAATAGCTCCAAAAATAAGAAAAAGGGAATTTCGGGATTCAAGTGAAGAGGGAAATCTTGAGCATGAAAATACTTCTCATATCATAGAAAGGTGCTTAAAAGATCCAAAGGTACAAGGCTAGGAAGCCACCCTCTTCCTCCCACTATTTGGAAGAGTAAGAGATGTCTATCACACACCCACGACTCTCCTCTAAAACATGAAGTCCTCTCCTAGCACTTTGAATAAAGTCCTAACACAAGGCTAATGGGAAGAGAGGCTCCTCTCCCACTAGCCACACCTCTCCTTATATAGGCCTAGGGTCTATTGTCCACATAACCACTCTACCCTTGACCTACATAACACACCCACCTACCACCGGGGGCATAACCGTCCATCTTTTTCCTCATCGCCCGAATGCCATCGGACGCTTCACGTCTTTGCTTCATCTCGAAGCAAGCTCCGTGATGGTGTCATGTGCACCACCAACCACCGCCACAGGTTTTGAGGCCCAAACCAAGAAACCGCCTTGCACGATTGGGTACGGCAAACACCCCGAGGCTTCAAGTCACAATGTTTAGATTTATCATTATGGAGTAATTCTTGATCAAAGCACTTAGCAGATTTTTCAAGATTATGCACAAGACAAAAGAGTATGCCTTTGCGGCAAAAGGAACACATGTTCCCACAATGTTACATCAGGAGATAAACATTTGCAAAGCCTTCCATTTTGCAAACACAAGGTTCCAAAGCCATGACATCCTCTAGACTAGCCTTAACGCAAGTTTCAACAAGGATAAGAGCAATTATACATATGGTGAGCAAGTTTTAGGAAGATTAGATCATAAGGTTCACAAGAAGCTCAGTTTACTTTTAAGATTAGCAAGTTGCTCACATGAGTTTATAACAGGCCATCTAGAAAATCTAAGCATGAGAGATTACAATCACATCCACACAACTTAGCTCAAGCTCAATCATAGCAAAGAGAAATGCAAGAAAGCATAAGACTCAAAGCTCATCTATCAATGCATATATTACACATGAGATGCAAAGCTAAAATGGTAAGATACATATATACAAGTGAACACCAACTCCCCCTCAAATGATGCCATACGGATGACAAACACCAAGTTCCCCCCAAAGAAAAGCATGTCTCGAAGCATCTAGGGGCTTGGTAAGGATATCAGCTAGTTGGTTTTTGGTATCAATGTATATGAGCTCAACATCCCCCTTCTCAACATTGTCTCTTAGGAAGTGGAATCGCACATTGATGTGTTTGACCTTACCATGTTGGACTGGGTTTTTGGCTAAGCATATGGCACTGGAGTTATCACACATGAGTGGAACACCCTTAAAAGTCAACCTATAGTCTATCATGGTAGACACAATCCATAGGATTTGTGAGCAGTAGCTAGCAGCAGCTACATACTCAGCCTCTGTGGTGGATTGGACAACACTCGACTGCTTACGAGAAGACCAACAGATCAAAGAAGTACCTAAGAAATGGCAAGTACTAGAAGTGCTCTTCCTATCAATTCTACACCCAGCAAAGTCCGCATCCGAACACCCAATGAGAACAAGAGATGAAGATGCAGAGTACCAAAGACCAAACTCAAGGGTGTATTTGAGATACCTGAAGATGCGCTTGACAGCCTTGCGATGAGTCACCCTTAGGGAAGCTTGAAAGCGAGCACAAAGACACATTGCAAAGTGTATGTCAGGTCTTGTCGTTGTCAGGTACAAGAGGGAGCCAATCATGCTCCTGTACTCCCTTCGATCCACCGCTTCATAGTCTTCATCAGGGTCAAGAGCCGTTGTTGTGGACATTGGTGTAGACAACGGCTTCACATTGACCATGTCGAACTTCTTCAGGAGATCCTTCGTGTACTTGGCTTGATGTATGAAAGTGCCTTGCTTGCACTGCTTGATTTGAAGCCCAAGAAAGAAGGTGAGCTCTCTCATCATCGACATCTGAAATTCACTCTCCATAGCTTCCTGAAACCTGGACACAAGAGCATGAGAGGAACCACCAAAGATGATATCATCCACGTAAATCTGAACCATTAGAAAGTCATTGCCATGCTTGAGAGTGAACAAGGTTTTATCAACACACCCCATGACATACCCACGCTCTAGCAAGAAGGTCTTAAGCCTAGCATACCATGTCCTAGGTGCTTGCTTTAGCCCGTACAAAGCCTTCTGAAGCTTGTACACACGGTTTGGGTATTTGTGGTGCTCAAAGCCAGGGGGTTGCCTCATATACACTTCTTCCTCTATGAAACCATTTAGAAAAGCACTCTTGACATCCATTTGATAGAGTCTAATGCCCTTGGAGGCAGCAAATGCAAGCAAGATCCTAATGGCTTCTATGCGAGCAACAGGAGCAAAGGTTTCACCATAATCTAAGCCCTCCACTTGGCTAAAACCTTGAGCAACTAGCCTAGCCTTGTTTCTCACAACCTCACCATCCTCTCCATGTTTGTTTTTGAACACCCACTTGGTTCCTATGATATTGACATTTTTGGGAGGCTCTACAAGGGTCCAGACTTTGTTTCTCTCAAAGTTTTCCAACTCCTCATGCATGGCATTAACCCAATGTTCATCAGATAGTGCGTGCCCAACATCTCGGGGTTCAAAGGTTACAACAAAGAGAGAATTGGTAAAGCAAGCAAGATGTGCAGACCTTGACCTTGTTGTCCTCTCATAGAGATTACCGATCATCTATTGGGGTGGATGTTGACGCTGAATGTGGTGAGGAGCCTCTCTCTCAGAGTGTACCTCCCCCTCAATCACAGCTGGAGCTTTCTCAACAGCCGCTGAAGTAGATGTAGAAACTTCTATACCCTCTGCTGGAGTAGTGGTAGCAGCAAGAACAAGCTCAGATGAGAGATGAAGTGAATCATCTTCATCATCATCAAAGCCCTGTAGGTCCTCTTCTACAAAGATGCTCTCCTTCATCTCCTTGTCACCTGTAGACTCAATCACATTCCTTGCACAAGAGTTTGATTCATCAAAGGTTACATCGTAGGATTCTACGATGGTGTTAGTCTCCAAATTCAAAACTCTGTAGAAATGACCATGAAGAGAGTATCCAAGAAAGATTCCATCAGAAGACCATGACTCAAACTTATCAAGATTGCCACACTTGAGAATAAAGCACTTGCAACCAGAGGCACGCAAATGAGAAACTGAGGGCTTTCTCCCAAAACGCAGCTCATAAGAAGTCACATTAAGAATTGAGCACAAGAAAATCCGATTGGAAACATAGCATGCAGTGCTAATGGCCTCAACCCAGAACCGCCTCGGAGTCCTATGCTCATCGAGCATCGTCCGGGCCATCTCCACTTAGGTTCTGTTCTTTCTTTCAACCACACCGTTCTGCTAGGGAACCCGAGGTGCTGAAAACTGATGCTCAATACCATGCTCAAGACAAAAAGCATCAAAGGAGGAGTTCTTGAACTCGGTGCCATTATCACTGCGAATTGCTCGTAATGCACCAGGGAGTTCCTTGTACAACCTCAAAGCTAAGCTCCGAAAGTGATGAAACACTTCATCCTTGCTCTTAAGAAAGTAGACCCAAGAGTAGCGAGAGTAGTCATCAACAATCACAAGAACATACCACTTCCCACCCGCCAAACGAACCTGAGAAGGACCAACAGTGTCCATATGAAGCAATTCTACGGGGCGTTCAGTCATCACCAAAATTGATTGGTGGATGAGAAGCGGCAATCATTTTCCTATGACTCAAACTTATCAAGATTGCCACGCTTGAGAATAATGCACATGCAGCCAAAGGCACACAAATGAGAAACCGAGGGCTTTCTCCCAAAACGCAGTTCATAAGAAGTCACATTAAGAATTGAGCACAAGAAAATCCGATTGGGAACTAGCAAGCAGTGATAATGGTCTCAGCCCAGAACCGCCTCGGAGTCCTATGCTCATCGAGCATCGTTCGGGCCATCTCTACTAAGGTTCTGTTCTTTCTTTCAACCACACCGTTCTGCTGGGGAACACGAGGTGCTGAAAACTGATGCTCAATACCATGCTCAAGACAGAAAGCATCAAAGGAGGAGTTCTTGAACTCGGTGCCATTATCACTGCGAATTGCTCGTAATGCACCAGGGAGTTCCTTGAACAACCTCAAAGCTAAGCTCCAAAAGTGATGAAACACTTCATCCTTGCTCTCAAGAAAGTAGACCCAAGAGTAGCGAGAATAGTCATCAACAATCACAAGAACATATTGATGAGGACATCACCATGCTAGATACGCGTATATCATGGCCGTCCCCAAGTTACATGTCGTCACCAACTCGGTCGCCGTGTTCGTCTCGGATTCAGCCGACACCCTTTCATGATTTTGATGATATCTCCCACATCCGACGTCCAAATGAGGCGTTCTTTGATGTGTTGGAAAGGGGACAACGACGCCGTCGTTTTGGTTCTAGTCCTAGCTCCAGAAGGGTCGTGAGTCATAATATGTGATCATGACAAGGTGCTGTGCCACCTATTTTGGGCCAATTTGGCCATGTATCGTGTCGGGCCTTAAGCCCATGTTGTGGACGCCCCCCCTGGTCGCCCCCAACCCTAGGACGTCTTTGTTTTCTACATAAACTCAGTAGCCGCCGTCTTTTAGTTTGGGGTTTTGTTTAGTTCAGTTTTCTAGAGAGAAACTTGATCGAATTATTGTAATTGTGGCGACAAGTCCTTTTACAGTAATCCAGGGCCCCTGTTCTTGTTCTACACAACTGTGGCGATTAGTCCTTTTGTATTCAGAGCTTGAACCTTTTCTTGTGATTTGCTTCATCCATATTTGCAATTTCAGATTGCGTGTTTATCCTCTCTTGCCTGTGTTCTCGATTTCGCTTGCAGGAACAATCAAGTTGTGCTTGGTGTAACGGGTGCAGGGTTGGATCGTGTCTGATTCAAGCCGGGTCATCAACGCCTAGTTCCCCAAATTTGAGTTTATCCCCTTACCCCTCGGAAGATCGGGCCATATCTACATCACATACCACTTCCCACCCGCCGAATGAACCCGAGAACTACCAACAGTGTCCATATGAAGCAACTCTCTAGGGCTTTCAGCCATCACCAAATTAATTGTTGGATGAGAAGCGGCAATCATTTTCCCATGATGACACGGAGCACAAACCAAATTCTTATCAAATTTGAGCTTAGGCAATCCTTGGATCAAACCTAGGCCACTCAAGCGACATAGCAAGTCAAAGCTCATGTGACCCAGTCTCCTATGCCATTTCCAGAGCTCAGAAGAAAATTGAGCAAACAAGCAGTTGTGAGAACCAGGAGAACCAGCAAAATTAGCCTGAAAAACTCTACCAATACGAGAAATCCCACAAACCAAGGAACCACTCGAATCAAGAACACAAGAAGCATTCGACTTAAAGCGCACTTCCAACCCAACATCAAGAAGCTGAGAGATAGAGAGGAGATTGTACTTGAGATACTCAACCAAACCAACATCCTTGAGAGTGAATTTTTCATTTACCTTTACCGCGCCTCTTGCCTTCCCTCTCCCTCTCTTGTCATCTCCAAAGGTCACATACTCCCGCCGTTTCAGGGGAGTGAGGCTACAGAACCACTTTGCATCTTCGGTCATGTGGCGCGAACACCCGGAGTCCATCAACCATTTGTTCTCCAAGCCTCCACCTGCTGCCTACAAAGAACAAGAAGGAAAAGTCGATGGCTCAGTGCTGGGGTTAGTCAAAAGAGATTTAGGTATCTAGCACTTAACCATACGATCGGTAGTAGTCATCACAGTTCTTTGCACATTTTCATTTGAACGCATAGGACGAGAACCACGACGGGAAAAACGTGGCCTGTCAAAGCGTCTCGACTCAAACCTTGGGTTTTGAGGATAGAAATCATCAATGTGAAAGCCAAATCCACGTGAATGATCCTCACCACGATGGGGAAATCGTGGGGCGCCAAAGCGCTGCTGCGCAAAGCCTCTGTTTCATGAATCAAAGCCATATGAGGAATGACCCTGTCCACGGTAGGCACGAGAAAAGGAGCGAGGCTGAAAGTCAACAAAATCATCATAAAAAGCATCCCTAGTCAACTCAGCTTGCTTCCTCTCAATCCTCTTACGCCTATAACAGAATTCATCCAAGTAGCCCTTGCGACCATAAAACATGCAAATGTAGACACCCTTAGGATTAGGCTTGGTATGCA
The DNA here is from genome assembly GCA_032690845.1 of Eleusine coracana subsp. coracana. NCBI lineage: Eukaryota > Viridiplantae > Streptophyta > Magnoliopsida > Poales > Poaceae > Eleusine > Eleusine coracana. The sequence goes on along the minus strand of CM064428.1, from coordinate 37,280,944 downwards.
TTGCAGGTTTAGGTTTTGGCTTCACTGTTTGCTTTGGGTTGAAAGAGGGTTTTGGATTGGGTGGATAGTATGTGTCAGTAGGTTTGATGGTGTTTTCCTCATCCTTGTAGCTGGAGCTAGGAACAAACTTATCCACATTCTCACTCTCCTTGTCACACCTCTCAAATCCCAAGCCCAAGTTATAGGTTGACCTAGAAGCACTCTCCTTCACTCTTGCCAAATCACTCTCAATCTTTTCCTCACTCGCTAGGGTTCTCTGGAGCCTAGAAACAAGATAGTCATTTTCCTGAACTAGGATTTTGTTTTCTTCCCTAGTGATTACTAGCTTGTCCTTGAGGGTGACACACACTTCACACGGATGTGGAAGAGCTTTAGAGCAAGTCTCATGAAGCAACTTGGACTCAAGCTCTTTGACTTTGAGGGACTGAGCTTCCAACTCATTTGTGAGCTTGGGGCACTTTTGACATGCACCCAAAAGAGTTGGTCTAGCTTTGAACTCATCAAGCTCCTTGAGGGCACTCTCAAGGTGACTGGCAACTTGAGTATGCACACTCTCCCTCTGTGTAAGATCACTCATCACAACTTGACAAGACTCACACTCTACAACCATGTCATCCTTAGCAAGCTTAGACCTAAGCGAAGCAATTTCAAAATTAGCACTCTTCAACTTAGTCTTAAGCTCTCTACTCTCACGAACAGCACTGTGAAGCTTATCATCTTGCAAAAGCAGAACATCACACAAATGATCAAGTTCAGAAGAGAGCTCATCAAGAGTGGGAGGTACCTCGCTTGTGTCGGAGTCGGATCTAGAGTCAGTGTCGTGGTCGTTCTTTGCCATGAAGCAAAGCCCGGTGAAGTCATCCTTCCTATTGACTCATGGCTTTTCAACCTCCTCCTCCAAGCTTGTAAGGCCTTCTCTTGATGTGAGGTCGACATCGCTCAAGGCGGCAACGCAGGCGCGTGCAATGGCCTTGGCGAACTTCTTGGAGTTCTTGCCCTTCTTGTAGAAGCGGTTCTTCTTCTGCTTGAAGTCTTCAGTGTTGTTGTCGCGGTACCCAGCCTTCTTCTTCTTCTTGGGACAATCAGCAATGAAGTGTCCTGGGTCACCGCACTCGAAGCAGGTTCTTGAACCACCTCCTCTTTTCTCCTTGCGGTTGTTGTAGAACTTCCTGAACTTCCTTGTGAGCAAGGACAGCTCCTCGTCAGGAACGCACTCCATCTGTTCATCGGAAGCTGCAACAAGAGAAGACAAAGCAAACTCCAAGGAAGACTTATCAAGTGAGGGGTTAGTTCCATAAGAAGCATCATTGTGACTAACCTTCTGAGAGCTAGAAAGCAAAGCCATGCTAGAAGCAGGAATAGCAAGATTAGTACGAGATTTTCTAGACAGTTCATGAGATTTCAGCTTGCTATACAGCTGCTCACAGTTTAAGGTGTTGAAGTTAGCAGTTTCTTCTAGAGCAGCAATTTTAACCCCACAAACATTTTCATCAAGTGAGTATAGCAGTTGCTTAGCTCTATCATTGTCATTGTACACAAGGGTACCACAAGCCCTCAAGTTGCACACAATTGCCTCAAACCTATGAAAGGTGTCATCTAGTGACTCGCCCAGTTTTTGTGCAAAGGTTTGGTACTGTCTATTGTTTGAATCCTTACGCATAGACTTGACCTGGTTGGTACCCTCATGGTAAGTGCAAAGCTTAACCCAAATAGCATGAGCAGTGTCAAGGTGTGCAACCCTATCATGTTCACTCCTACCAAGTGCAGAGAGCAGAATATTGTCAGCTTTGGAGTTGTTCTCATACCTGACTAACTCACCTACAGATCCAGTGTTCAGGTCTTGTGGTATAGCATACTCCTGCTGATGAGGACATCCTCCACTATTACCCGCTGGGGCGGCGACCATGTGAGTCTCTGAATAATCCCACCTTGCTTAGCTTGGGAGGTGGAAGCCACCTTAAAAGGGAGAACCACCCTTCTCCGATCAGACTAATCTTTTAGGGAGATTGGGCCTTTCCCTGAGTAGGGGTGTCGGAGTTGCGGTGCTAAGACTGCGGATTCGGGTCGTGGACCTAGAATCGGATCAGTGTGTCGGGCTTTCGGCAGGAGTTGTGGTGCTAAGATTGCGGGATTCAGGGAATCCGGATCGGTGTGTCGGGCTTCGTTCCACCCCACCTGGGCCGGATGTATCATTTGGTATCAAAGCTGGGCCCTTGTTAAGAAGGGGAGAATGATGAGGACATCCTCCACTATTACCCGTTGGGGCGGCGACCGTGTGAGCCTCTGAATAATCCTACCTTGCTTAGCTTGGGAGGTGGAAGCCACCTTAAAAGGGAGAGCCACCCTTCTCCTACGAGACTAGTCTTTTAGGGAGATTGGGCCTTTCCCTGAGTGGGGGCGTCAGAGTTGCGGTGCTAAGACTGCGGATTCAGGTCGTGGACCTAGAATTGGATCGGTGTGTCGGGCTTTCGGCAGGAGTTGTGGTGCTAAGATTGCGGGATTCAGGGAATCCGGATCGGTGTGTCGGGCTTCGTTCCACCCCACCTGGGCCAGATGTATCATTTGATATTAGAGCTGGGCCCTTGTTAAGAAGGGAAGAATGATGAGGACATCCTCCACTATTACCCACTGGGGCGGCGACCGTGTGAGCCTCTGAATAATCCCACCTTGCTTAGCTTGGGAGTGGAAGCCACCTTAAAAGGGAGAGCCACCCTTCTCCTATCAACTAGTCTTTTAGGGAGATTGGGCCTTTCCCTGAGTGGGGGCGTCGGAGTTGCGGTGCTAAGACTACGGATTCAGGTCATGGACCTAGAATCGGATCGGTGTGTCGGGCTTTCGGTAGGAGTTGTGGTGCTAAGATTGCGGGATTCAGGGAATCCGGATCGGTGCGTCGGGCTTCGTTCCACCCCACCTGGGCCAGATGTATTATTTGGTATCAGAGCTGGGCTCTTGTTAAGAAGGGGAGAATGATGAGGACATCCTCCACTATTACCCGCTGGGGCGGCGACCGTGTGAGCCTCTGAATAATCCCACCTTGCTTAGCTTGGGAGGTGGAAGCCACCTTAAAAGGGAGAGCCACCCTTCTCCTATGAGACTAGTCTTTTAGGGAGATTGGGCCTTTCCCTGAGTGGGGGCATCGGAGTTGCGGTGCTAAGACTGCGGATTCGGGTCGTGGACCTAGAATCGGATCGGTGTGTCGGGCTTTCGGCGGGAGTTATGGTGCTAAGATTGCGGGCTCAGGGAATCCGGATCGGTGTGTCGGGCTTCGTTCCATCCCACCTGGGCCGGATGTATCACCTGCTCAACAATCTCCCAAATTGCACGTCCTTGACTCAGCAGATACGCCTTGGTCCATGACTTCCAGTAGGGGAAGTCATCTCCATTGAACATCCAAAGCTTAACAGCACGTTTCTCCATGTCGCCTTTGGATCACAAAGCCGATGAAGGTGAACTAGTGATCAAACCGGCTTTGATACCAATTGAAGGACCGAGAAGGCGACCAAAGGGGGGGAGTGAATGGGAGCCAATCAAAATTCTCCAAGAGAACTTGGCCTATATCCCAAAAAACAACCCAAGCCAACCTCCGAACCGATCACCAAGACTACACACACCAACTAGTGGTGTACTAGCCCTAGGAGTGATCAACCACAGCAAGAAACACATCGGAAATAAAAAGGAAACAACAGAGACTCGAGATAGTCAAAAACTTCACAAACTGCACCTTACTGAGCCACCACCGACAGTGCCGATTAGGACCATCGGCAGTGTCGGTTGGCCCCATCGGCAGTGCCGATCTGGCCCATCGGTAGTGCTGGTGCGGGGTTCTGAGACCCACCGGCAGTGCCGGTCCTGATCGTCAGCAGTGTTGATCGACCCCTACAGAACAGTAGAAACTTTCGGGAATTTGGTAAATCTTCTCCAAAACCTAACCAAACAAACTCCAAATGATGCAATTTTTGGACCATTGAACCCTCATCACATCACGACCCTAATCCTAGAAAATCATCTCAATTGGCTCAAGGAATCATCACGAATTTCAGATCTTGTGCCAAGAACACCAAAAAGGGGAAACTTGACAAATCCTTCAAATAGAAGGTGCGAGAGCTATTGAATCATTCAAGGATCCATAGAGGATTGTTCTAGCTCATCCTAGCAACAAGTTTCTCAAGAAATCCAGGACAAAAATTTGTCCAAAAGTGAGATAAAAAATCACCACGAAAATAGCTCCGAAAATAGGAAAAAGGGAATTTCGGGATTCAAGTGAAGAGGGAAATCTTGAGCACGAAAATACTTCTCATATCATAGAAAGGTGCTTACAAGATCCATAGGTACAAGGCTAGGAAGCCACCCTCTTCCTCCCACTATTTGGAAGAGCAAGAGATGTCTCTCACACCCACTACTCACCTCTAAAACATGAAGTCCTCTCCTGGCACTTTGAATAGAATCCTAACACAAGGCTAATGGAAAGAGAGGCACCTCTCCCACTAGCCACACCTCTCCTTATATAGGCCTAGAGTCTATTGTCCATATGACCACTCTACCCTTGACCTACATAACACACCCACCTACCACCGGGGGCATAACCGTCCATCTTTTTCCTCATCGCCCGAATGCCATCGGACGCTTCACGTCTTTGCTTCATCTCGAAGTAAGCTCCATGATGGTGCCACGTGCACCACCAACCACCGCCACCGGTTTTAAGGCCTAAACCGGGAAACCGCCTTGCACGCTTCTCAAAGCACGACTTCTCAATGTCGACGCGTGTCACCTTGTCCCGCGATCCTGACCACCGGCAAGTCTCTCTCAGTCCCTGTCCGTTGGGCCCCCTTGTCACTTGTACCGGTGTCCCGTTCACCTTGACTTAGTCAACACGCTGTCTTCATCACCGCCACGGTTTTGAGGCTCAACCGTGAAACCGTCCGTGCTTCTTGCCTCTCCACGTGTACGGTGTGGATCACCCTTGACTTCACTCGGCATTCCGATCGTCTGGCCCCAAGTCCCCTACTTGTGCCCGATCCTCTCGCCGTTGACCGCCAAGTCGACTCCAGTGATCTACATATCATGAGACAAGCAAATACATTTTCCAACTCCTGCAACATTACCAAAATCTCCACCAACTCTGGTTAGTCATAACTATGATATGCAAACCCATGCAATCCCTGGATTCCTGCATTTCAACTCAAACACCAAATCCGCTCAAGTCAATTACTCATCACAAATATAGCAAACCATGGCACATATCCACATGGTTTCTCAATTACTTGCTTTTGCTACTCACCATGATTTTAAGTTGTACCAAATGGACGTAAAAAGTGCATTCCTTAAGGGCCAATCAAGGAAGAGGTGTATGTGGAGCAACCACCGGGCTTTGAAGACCCAAAGTATCCGAATCATGTTTTCAAACTCCATAAGGCGCTCTATGGGCTTAAGCAAGCTCCAAGAGCATGGTATGAATGCCTTAGGGATTTTCTTGTTAAAAAGGGTTTTGTCATTGGCAAGGCCGATGCAACTCTCTTTGTGTGCCAAATATATGTCGATGACATTATATTTGGTTCTACTAACCAAAACTTTTGTGATCAGATTAGCAGGATAATGACCAAGAGGTTTGAGATGTCCATGATGGGAGAGTTGACATACTTTCTAGGCTTCCAAGTGAAGCAACTCAAGGAAGGCAGCTTCATATGTCAAGCCAAGTACACTCAAGATTTATTGAAGAAGTTTGACATGGACAAGGCCAAGCCCATCAAAACTCCCATGCCAACAAATGGACACATCGACCTCAACAAAAAGGACAAGCCCGTTGATCAAAAGGTATACCGCTCCATGATAGGATCTTTGCTTTATCTTTGTGCATCTAGGCCCGATATCATGCTTAGTGTGTGTATGTGTGCACGTTTTCAAGCCGCTCCTATGGAGTGTCACATGGTGGCCGTTAAAAGAATCTTGAGATATTTGGTTCACACACCCAACCTAGGGCTTTGGTACCCCAAGGGTTCAAAGTTCAACCTTTTAGGCTATTCCGATGCGGATTACGCCGGGGATAAGGTAGATAGAAAGAGCACCTCCGGGACATGCCAATTCTTGGGTAGGTCCCTAGTGTCATGGTCAGACAAGAAACAAAATTCTGTTGCACTTTCTATGGCCGAAGCAGAGTATGTTGCAGCCGGTAGTTGTTGTGCACAACTACTATGGATGAGACAAACTCTAAGGGACTACGGTTACAAGTTGAACCATGTTCCTCTCCTATGTGACAATGAGAGTGCCATAAAGCTTGCTTATAATCCCGTTGAACATTCACGCACAAAGAAGCATATAGATATCCGCCACCATTTTTTTGAGAGGTCATTCTATCAAGAGGGATATAAAAGTTAGTCATGTGCGAACCGAAGATCAATTAGCTAATATTTTCACCAAGCCACTAGATGAGAAAAGATTTTGCTATCTTAGGAGTGAGCTAAATATTCTTGATTCTAGCAATATGGTTTGAAGACTTGCACATCTGTGGTGACATAGGATAAATTTTTCAAAATAAAATGTTGCAAAATATTGATTGCTTTGTTTTTTGGAAAAACATTTGGTTCTTGATCATTGGATCATGTTGATGTGGATGTAATCATTGTTGGAATGATTGATTGTGCCTGGTTATATCCACTGAAACCTTTTCATCTTAGACATGCTCATGAGATCAATAAGATGCCTACTTAAGCACCACTGGAGAAGAAGTGCCAAATTTCAGGTTTTATCCATATAGGGCAAGTCAGTTTTACCAAAGTCGGACAAAATCCGACCCAATCGAATAATGTCCGATAATTAGCTATAGTCGGATAATATCCGACTCTGTCGGACATTGTCCGACTATGGGTTTTTTCGCCCATAACAGGCCCGAGCTTACCCCTTCGTTTTTGTCACCCTCATTCTCTCAAACCTCTCTCTCTCCTCTCCAAACCGACGGCCAAGAAGCTCCTGCGGCGATCTCCTTCCTCCTCCATCAAAAGGTCCAAGTTTAAGGGGGAGGGGAGTCTCTTCATCGGACAAAGTCCGAGTTCCTCCATTGTTGCAAGGTTTTTCCTCTCTCTCTCTCTTCTCTCACCTAGGGCTAGGGTTTGACTTTGCAATGCTAGGTTTAATCCTTAGTCCACTACCATTGTAGCCCATGGAGATCATTCCCAGGATGCTATAGATGCTTTGTATGCAATATGGCTAGGAGTAGTGGTCAGATTTGAGGAAATCCAAACCTTTGTGAAAAATCTCGCGGGCATCAAATAATATCTGGTGGAGTCGGACAATGGCCGACCCAATCGGATATTATCCGATGACCACAGATTTTTCCAAGTGTTTTTGTCTTCTCACTTATGACCATGTTGTCTTCAACCTTTTTCTCCCTCACATCCTAAACACCTACCTATCTATTTGTCAGGATGTCTAGCACTTGGCCTCAGGGGGAGAAGTGCTCCAAGTATGTGGATGATGCTGGAGGTAGCAAATCCAAAAGAAGGAAACCTCGCACCGTGCATCTTAGATATGCTGAGCGTCATGAGGAAGAAGAACCCACCGAGATCAATAGTGTCATGCGCAATGTGATTGTTGCTCCTAATGTGGACAGAGAACGTGTTAACTATGTGAAGGCTACTAAAGAGGCTTGTCGTGACGCAAGGGAATTCAACTGCTATGCAGCTGAGAAGGAGGCCATTGATCCTAGGTTTTGGTCTCATTTTCACACAGATTGGTACATGTGTGCTTACAAGAGCAAGAAGCATCCCACTATTGCCATGCAATATATTGACCGGGAGTACATGGAACATAAGAAAAATCCGGTGTTCAAGGAAATCATTGAAGCTTGTGAGTTCCATGGAATCAAGGGCATTATGGGATTCCGGTACAACTGAAATCAAGAGATTGTGTCACAGTTTTACTCTACTGTGTACTTTGATGAAAGGGCAAAGAAGTTGACTTGGATGACAGAAGGCAAGAGGTATTCTTGCGCTTTATCTCGCTTTGCCACTATGCTTGGTATAAGGGACTCCTATGATGAACCAAAGCGTATTCATGATGGACGCACAATGCTCCCCTCAGAAATGAAGTACATGTATGTCAATGAAGATGACTGCAACCCACCATATGCTGCTGGGTTCAAACCTTTCTACAATGTGCTTCATAGGATGGTGAGAGTCTCTATTGCTCCAAGGGGTGAATGCTGATCATGTTCCAGGTTTTGAAAAGGATCTTATTGATTGGATTGGCGGCTCTATGAAGTTTAATGTATTTGACTTCATCTACTCAAAGATGTGGCATGTGGCTATTACAGCTAGTCGTGGTTGTGCTTATGCTCCCTTCATCATGTTTATGATTGAGAAGGTGACCAAGAAGACCTTCAAGAAAGAATGTGAACATAAGAGTCTCAGGCCCAACATCCCTTCTGGTGCTACCAGTGGTGCTTCCACTCCTCGACAGGCTCCCTCCAGTGAGCCTAACTCACCTCCAGCACCCTTAGCCCGCTCTACTCCAGGTCCTTCCCACCAGCGCAGAGGTAGTGGTTCTAGCAAGAAAAGGGGAGGCCTTTTCAAGATGCTCAGGGGAATTTTCACTATCTGCAACAGACTTGATGCCAGGCTTGACAACATTGAGAAGCGTCAAGATGTGCTGAACAAGCATCAGAAGGCCATCTATGATCACCTAGCTGTTCAGACTCCTCGCTCTCCATCCCTTGTTTCTGCCCCATATCCTCCTCCAGTTGAGTATCCTTGGAGTACCTTCACTGATGAGGAGTCTTAGTACTTTGGCTACTTCCCCTCCTATGCTTATCCTACTGCTACAGCTGGTACTAGTGGTACTGGTCCCTCCCACACTAGGTTTGATGATGGGGATGAGGATGAGGATGAGATTATGGAGGAGACACCACCACAAGGACGAAATGATGAGGATGATGAAGATGGTGAGGACAGTGACTATGATGGCAATAAGTGATCCCTTCCCCTCCTTTTTGGTGTTTTGATGCCAAAGGGGGAGAAGAAGATAAGAGTCAAGAGAAGAGAAGAGTCAAGAAGTTCACCTAATTATCTCTTTGTATCTTGTGATCTCGTTGGACATGTCATTTGTGTTTTTCAAAACTCTATTGTGTGAACCTTATTTGTGTAAGACCTATTTATGCTTTCCATGTGTTGAACTATGTGGCTTGATGTAATGTTATTTATTTCTCTTTTAGTTACATTTGTTTGAATGACATGTCATATACATTGTTGTCCTTCTCTTTATTAATATTATGTGAAACAATGCAAGGAAATAGGGGGAGCTCTTGTACTTTTCTCTCAAATATGTGCATATGGGTTGTTAATGCCCAATTTGGAATTCAATTCATGCACACATTAAGGGGGAGCTCCTAATTTTTTGTTCTCTCTTTTAATGCTCTTTTATCTATGAACTGTGAACTTTAGTTGTATTGTCATCAATCACCAAAAAGGGGGAGATTGAAAGTGCATCTAGGCCCCTAATTATGGTTTTGAGTGATTGATGTCAATACAATTAAAGAGGACTAATATTTTCATTGAGCATGTGCGTAGTTTCTAATTATTGATAAATATGAGAACAAGGAAGTCTAAAAGAAAAAGAAAAGAGAAGCCATCCAAGTGCAAATCTTAGAAAAAGAGTATCTACGCTCAATAATCAAGGCTTAATGTTTTTATCTATTATCTTGAGTATAGGTACACTGTACTATCAAGAGGGGCACAAAGGAAATAAGTGTTAAAAGACCAAGTGCTCAAATCATATTTCCAGAATCAAATTCCCCCACAAAATCTTTTGCACTCGGACAATGACCGACCCCGTCGGATAATCGGGTCGGACTACAGAACCTTGCACACTCCAAAAATTCCAGTGTAGTCAGACAATGTCCGACTCAGTCGGACTACAGAACCTTGCGTAGCTTTTTCCCAGTCGGAGCAGGACAATGTCTGACTCCAGTAGGACAATGTCCGACTCAGCGGACAATGTCCGACTCCAGAAAATCTGACCCCATCGGTTTATCCCGTCGGACTCCAGAGCCATGCACATAAATTTGTCGGACAATGTCCGACTATGTTTTTCACCAACGGCTCTTTTTCTTGTCTCGACTATAAAAGGCCATCCCGACCCCCTTTGGTCGGTTGGCCACTTCCACAACTCAAAAACACATTCCCAACACATCTAAGCACTCCACTTCTCCTCCTGTTCCTACTCCAATCCTTGGTGGGTTTGAGAGAAGATTTGAGGAGATTTGAAAGAGCAATACATTCCACTCAAGAGCACTTGGTTCATCCTCAACACCGACGTCCTTTGTGTTTGTTACTCTTGGGGATTCATCCCCTAGATGGTTAGGCGTCGTCCGGAGAGCTCCCAAGTTTGTGGTTGAGACGCGGAAAGTTTGTATTGGCCCCTCCTTTGTGGAGATTCATAGTGAAGCTCAAGCTTGTCTTGGTGGCAGCTTGAAGAGGTTTAGGGTTGAAGAGACCCGGTCCTTGGTGGATCCCTCAACGGAGACGTAGGCTTTTTGGTGGAGCTGAACTTTGGTGAAAAATCCTTGTGTCTCCTTGTCTCCTTTTGTCTTTGTTTAATTCCTGCTTATGTGCCTTTCTTGTTGTTTCTTTATCTAGCTAGTTGTAGTGCTTACCTTCTTAGATTTGCATGTGTAGGTTGCTTGCAAGCTAGTGCCCCTTTTCCTGTTGCTTTCTTGCTTTCTTAGCTTGCTTCTCCTAGCTTGAATCATGTAAATTTGTCCATTTCGACGACCGATCTACTTTCCGTTGCGAGGTCATCGGACATTGCCCTACCCTAGTCGGATAATTGAAGTAATCGGACAATATCCTACTATTGTCGGATAATCTAGTCGGACAAAGTTTTCCTGTGCTATTAATTGTTCGAATTAAGTGACTTTCAGGGATAAACGCCTATTCACCCCCCCCCTCTAGGCGACTTTTAGTTAGCACATCATATAGTTGTACCAAAGGACCCAACGTTTTCAGAGATGCACCCAAACTTGAAAAATCCAGCATTTTGGCCACACTTCAACGACTGCATAGGAGCTATAGATGGGGCACATGTGAAGGTTTTGGTGCATAAGCGTAAGAGGGTTCCATACTTGAACAAACACAATGAAACCCGTCAGAATGTGCTTGTTGTTTGTGTTTTTGACATGAGATTTACCTTTGTGTTGTCGGGATGGCCGGGTTCAGCACATGACATGAGAGTTTTCAAAGATGCTATGACTACTTATCATCACAAATTTCCACATCCACCACCAGGTTTGCTACTTGAACTGTCTTGCAACAATTTTTATCCAATACCACTTGTTTATCTAATCTTATAGTGTGTCTACCTTTCACAATATATAGGTAAGTATTATGTGGTTGATGCGGGGTACCCAAACTGGCCGGGCTATCTTTCACCATATAGATGTACAAGGTACCATGTGAAGCAATGGTAGAATGGACCGCCACCACAAGGTATGAAAGAAACCTTCAACCATGCACACGCCAAAGTTAGGAATGACATAGAGCGATCTTTTGGAGTGTTGAAGATGAAATTTAGGATCTTGTTGAATATGCCAACATTTTCAGAGGAAATGCAAACTAAATTATTGTTGCTTGTATGACTCTTCATAACTTCATTCGAGAAAGCAAAATTGCAGATAGGGAATTTGATACCTGTGATGCGGATAAAAATTATAACATAATGCCTATTCCTCGTGTATCTGCATGACCACAAGATGAACCTATTCTTGAAGAGTTCAACATGAATACCTTCGGCAATGAATTACCTCATGCTTTGTTTCATAGAGTGTAATTTTTTTTAAGCCTCAATTGTTTCCAGGCCACATGAAAGTTGTTGGTCATTCATACATATACAACATCGCTTTGGGTTGTGTAGATGGACAAGAGAAAAACTTTGAAGGAAAAAATCGTTCAAACCTGTTCAGAGAGAAGTTCAGCTTTGGCTGTAGTTCAAGATCTTAACAGATTTTCTCTCATGCACATTTTATCAAGTGGAAATTAGTAGTGGAAATATTCTCTGATGATGAGCGAGGATACACAGATTCAGAACCAATGATGCTTGCGTCTTCTAGTTGATTCAACGTGAAAAATAAAAGCCTTTTCTGTTCCTTTGCGGTGTACAGAGAGAATGTAATACCAGTGATCATTGCTGTAGTTTCCCTTTTTTTTATGTTAGTTCTTTCCTCTATTATTGTGTCTTTTATTTTGTGAGAATGAGATGGAGGCCACGCAAGAACTGGCCACATCAAATCTGGTTATAAAGAGTTTTTAAAAAATCAAATAATTATAAAAGTACTTTTATGATCAATCTAACTCTTCGTAGCCTGAGGCCATTGTATACTCGATCCGATCGACGCAGAAGTCCGGGTGGCCATTGGGCGGCGACAGACGCGAAGCCAGACCTGATTACAAAATTCCCGAATCCCCCACGCACGGGTCGCGTCTCTCCGCCTCGTCCCTTCCTTCCCCCTCCTCCCTCGTGCTCTGCTACATTCACCAGCCACTTCCTCCCAAAACCCTAGCTCTGCCACATGCACCGCGGTGGCGACCGCTCCGGCGGCCCATCGGGAGGCGACCGCTCTGGCGGCCGGTTTCAGCGCGGCCCTTCCCGCTGGTCCTCCAGCGGCGGCGGCGGCGGCAACGGAGGTGGTAGTCCGCCCCATCGCCACTCCTCTCGCGGCGGGGGAGATGGCGGTGACGGAGGCGGGAGGTTCCACCCGTATCGCGGGTCCTCTGACTATTCTGGCGGCGGAGGAGGTGGCGGGGCCGGGGGTGGAGGATATAGAGGCGGTGGCGACGACTTCGGCGAACAGAGGAACCGCTATGGTAGCGGCGGCGGTGGCGGCCGAGGTGGAGGTCGTGGGGATTTCTCAGGTTTGTTCCGAAATCGTCGGTGGGGCCGTTTCGGCTCATCGGTGTAGTTAGGTTTGTGCTGTCTTTTATAGTGGGTAAATTTGAGGTTTGGTTAGTGTGATTAGGGCTGTGGTGCTTAGAAAAGCCATGGTTTGACCTTACCTACATACATGGTCCCAAATTCAGTCGTCTTTTAGAGAATCTCTGTAAAACTGGAAGTCAGTGTAAAGAGATTGCTAGTCAATCTGATATTCGCCTAATCTTAGTTGCTCAGCATGTGCCACTCGAACATGGCAAAATCACACATGTTTTAGTGGTTTAGTTGCATAGGGTGCTTGACTGAAACATGGATAACAATAGTTCTATTTTTATTGTATAATTCAGTTATCTAGCAAGTGCGAAAAGATTAGGATTTTCGATTAGGATTTTCTTTCATGTCCATTCATGAGTTGAGTATAGTAAATTTTTGTGTAACTGAACCATATTGGATTGGATGGATCTGTTTATTCCAGCATTTTGTATGGATCTTTTTCTTCCGACAGTCAGTAGTCAGATGTAGGGAGTGTAAAAACATTTCAAAACTTCAGTTAGATGTAGATCAGTATTATTTTGATTTCTTATAGGTTTTCAAATATTCTATCACATGTTTTTGAAACAATGAAATTACAGTTTGCTTTACCAATTCAAAAGTGTAGAAGTGGGCTATTTTGGTAGAAAGATGCTTTGCAATGTAATTATTGGAAAAATTCATTCATGGTGTGATATTAGAATAGTGTCTTGGAGTTTGGTTTAGTGTTTTATGCGGATGAGCTTGACTGGATAAATATTTTGAAGAAATATGCTTGCAGCATTTGCAAAGTATTGATATTCCTCTTTAACCTTCCCTGCAGATAATGATAGCAAACCTAGTTATGTCAAACTTTTTGTTGGATCTGTTCCGAGGACAGCAGTAGAAAATGATGTGAGTGTGTCTTCCTCTTTCTTCTATAGTAATGACTTTTTTCTCTCGAACACGCAGGAGAGCTGCGTATCATTGCATTAACAGAGAGAAAACGGCCCCCTTACAACCACCACCTTCTCACTCCAGGCCGAGCTGTGAGGGGCTGTATCTTACACGATGTTGCTATCAATAAAACACACACCGAGTGTAAGGCCTGACCCTAAAAACCAGTGTTTTCCTAAACGGTTCTAAACAGCCGTTTAGACGCGTCTAAATGGTAGACGACATCTAACTGTGTAGTTTAGGTCCTAATCGCTCTCCTAAAAGGTTGACCTGTCTAATCGGTCAACAATGGTAAAAGACGCCGTAAACAGGTTACACGGGATGGTTCCAACATTGATCGAAAAGCTGTGTAGCCCGATTCGACGACCGCTTCCGTGATGGAGCCAGAAGAAATCAGGGTGACAAATCGGAAAAGGGATGGTGGCGTGGAGGGAGGGAGGCAGAAGAGAGGAAGAGTGGGAGGGAGACCTGTCAAAGGCCACCAACCACCGTCTTTTCTGTCCTCATTGGCTCAGATGCAGGTGGTCCATGCAACACTCTCTAGCAAGTTATGGATCCGGCGAGTGGAGGGATAGGAGAGCACCGAAGGAACACAAGCATTGGAGGAGCAGGGGAGAGGAGGAACAGAGGAGGAGAGCACATGGAAGGAGGGGAGCCGTTGTCCTGTAGATCCGGCAAGGGAGGTGTAGAAGATGCGGAGAGCAGACCACCACTGTTATGGCTACCTGCTGCTTGCTGGTCCCTCCCGTACCCTCATTTTCTCATAGATAAGGGAAGGAATGGAAAGGGGGTACGTGGATGCTTATTGGGCTGGACAGGCCAGCACATTCACCCTCTTTCTTTTTTCCCATTGCTTTCTCTTTTCTTTTCCTTTTTCTATCCTTGTCATGCTGCTATAGTGCCAAAACTGTTTAGTCCGTTTAGACGCGTTTAAACGCCGTGTAAAACATCTAAACGCAGCCTCACCGACTGTTTAGCATTTACCGTTTACGAAAATATTGCTAGAAACATACCCTGCTAAGCTAAGTCTAACCTAGCTCTTCCACTTGACCAACCCCAAGGGTATGCAACCCACGTCTCAACGACAGGTGACGTTCCTCAAAACACCGGAGTAGCGTATATATGTTTGGGGCAATGCTGTCGAATACACACGAATTCCTTTTTCTATCCTTGTCATGCTGCTACAGTGCCAAAACTGTTTAGTCTGCTTAGACGCGTTTAAACGCCATGTAAACCGTCTAAACGCAGCCTCATCGACTGTTTAGCATTTACTGTTTATGAAAATATTGCTAAAAACACACCCTGCTAAGCTAAGTCTAACCTAGCTCTTCCACATGACCAACCCCAAGGGTATGCAACCCACGTGCTCCTTCGAGACGACAGGTGACGTTCCTCCTCAAAACACCGGAATAGCGCATATATGTTTGGGGCAATGCTGTTGAATACACAAGAATTCCTATGCTTCCACAACGACCATGCTGCTAAGATTATCAAAGAATTTGTGCCTTTTCTTTTGCTCTCGGGCACTCTCTTAATGGATTTTTGCCACCATTCTGTGAAGGATGTGGCGTGCGGACTTGGAACCAGGTATTGCAACACCAACGGAGCAAGAACATCAAACCAAACTTGACGTGCAGCACACATGATGTCAATAAGGGTGTTTTTGGTTTGATGTATGAGGAGGGATGGGAGGGGGCTGCCACTTTTTTGCTGGTCTTTGCCTTTGGGTCACACAGGGACGGGTAGAAATGGCAACAGACATGGCGCCCACGGATAGCAGCTCTGAAGATCCGTGCCCACAACCTTATTCCCATACCCATGTCCGTGCTTGTTACATGCTGCGGGCACATAACGATGCCCGTGCCCGCTATCCACGGGCAAAGCATGCCCGCAGGCATGCCCGTTTGCTCGGCTGTAGCGGCGACCTAGAGAGCATGGAGGCAGGGCGAGGCGAGGTGGCGGCGAGGTGCTGCACCAGTGGCAACGATGAGATGGGGTGGGGGTGGCCTCCTTGCCACACGCCGAAGATGGGCCGAGCCTCCCTGCCTTGTCAGCGCAGATTGGATCTGAGGTGAGATCGTGGAGAGCTGAGGGAGATTGGGAGAAGAGAGGGCTCCACTGACGTGACCTTGTTGGCACAACCTAACGGAGCCATGGACCTTCGGGTGCGCTGATGAGTTCTGAGGCAGGGGAGTGGTCGGGGCGACTCCTATCGTTTCTTATCAATGGGAGCCTATAGGCAGCTGCTGGAGAAGGGACAAAGAGGATGGGGAATAGGATAGAATCGTAGGATGTAGGCTCTGTTTAAGGCACGAAGGCCCACATGTCAGTTTATGTTGCAGGCACACGGACAAACGGGCACGACAAGAGTTTTGGATGCCTGTTGGATTTTGAGTCATGCCTGTGCCCGTGCCGGCAGGCATAAACTGCCACCCGAATCCGTGCCCATAGGGTATTTTGCCTGTGGGCACGCGGGCAATGCATACCCGTTGCCATCTCTAGACATGGGCGAGGCTGTCACCAGAGGAATATTTGGCCAAATTTGCGGGCCGCTCCATCCCTAAAAAACAAGCGGACTGCATGGCCCCCGTCGCTATGCATGAAAGTGGGGCGGGCTGCGGCTGCCCGCCACCGCAACAGCCGCATGCCTCACGTCGGTTGTTACGGCGTTCCCGTGCCACACCGCCAGCAGCTAGCGGCATCACGTGGTGCCCGCCAGCCCGCTTTGTGCCAATGTAGTCGAGGCAGAGCCAGAGGCCAGCGCCATGTTCTCCGCCGCCGCCGGTGACAGCATCCTTGCGGCGCGTGCCTTCGGTCTGGCCGTCGCGTTCAAACGGATTTTGATTCATCGCCATGGATTTTGATTCACCACCGGCGGCCGCTCTATTGCAGACCTGTTCGCCGCCGCGTGCAACAACGACATTGACGTGTGGATGCTCGGGGAAGACGACGGCCGGTGGGCTCGCGCGTGCGGGGTGCAGCTGCGCCACATGCAAGGGGAGGCCGCTGCCGCCTCCAATTTTAATTGGAGTCAACTGCCACTCGCAATGGGCTCCGAGATCCTATCGACTGCTGCTCGCCATCGCCCCGCCTCAACCTCCGTTGCACAATTGCTGTCTGCTGCCATTGTGGGCTGTTGCAGCGCCGCGGGCTGCCCGTATTCAGCCGCTTGAACGAAGCGGGTAGAAATTCAATCATTTGCGGGATCGCGGCGCGGGCTGGCCCAGTGGGTTAGCGGCGTGACCCGTGCCACTTTCATATCTACCCGTTGCTCCTGCACACTACAACGAGCTCTCCCGCGTGCTATCTCACCTTCTGGTAACCTAGTCTCAATTGCTCACCTCTATTGACTAAAACAATGCAGCAGCTGAAAAACGGAGGGGAACGGAAAGTTGATCTGGATTTTGATAGAGGGGAATGGGAGAGAAGGTTGTTGGCACTCAATTTTGCTTGCTTTTAAGAGCTGATTTGATTTAATCAAGCACTTGACGAACTAGGTCACACGAGAAATACAGAGTGATGTCCCTTGGTGTATGCTCTTTGCTGATGATGTGGTGTTAGTTGACGAGAGTAGGGCTGGGGTTAATAGGAAGTTGGAGCTGTGGAGGCACACATTAGAGTGCAAGAGATTTGGACTTAGTAGGGCCAAGACCGAGTATATGATGTGCGAGTTTAGCGCGACTAGACATGAGGATGGAGACGTTACCTTTGATGGACAATTGGTGGCCAAGAAGGATACGTTTCGTTATTTAGGATCGATGTTACAAAAGGACGGTGACATCGATGAAGATGTTACGCATAGAATTTCAGCCGGCTGGTTGAAATGGCGTCAAGCTTCCGGCGTCTTATGCGACAAGAGGGTGCCACAAAAGCTAAAAGGTAAATTCTATAGGACAACAATTCGTCTGGCGATGTTATACGGTGTTGAGTGCTGACCTACGAAAAGACGACATGTTCAACAATTGAGTGTAGCAGAGATGCGTATGTTGCGTTGGTTTTGCGGGCATACAAGAAGAGACCAAATACAGAATAAAGATATCCGGGACATGATAGGAATGGCACCTATCGAGGAGAAATTGGTTCAACATCGGTTGAGATGGTTCGGACATGTTCAACAGAGGCCTTTGGAGGCGCCGGTGCGTAGTGGGGTTCTAAAGACAGATGCTAATGTTAAGAGAGGTAGAGGCCGACCTAACTTGACTTGGGACGAGTCGGTTAAGAGAGACCTGAAGGCGTGGGGTATCCCTAAGGAGCTAGCTATGGATAGGAGCGTTTGGAAACTAGCAAATAGACATGCTGGAACCGTGATCTTTTTTTTTTCTTCCTTCTTGCTTACTCATTTTTTCTTTCTTTTGGCTTTTGTCCCTTTTGTTTTTGTCTCTCTTTTCTTTTTTTTTTCCTTTTTCTTCTCTTTCTTTTGGCTTTTGTTCCTTCGTCTCTTCTTTTTTGGGTTCCCATGGGTTTCATCTCTGGCCTACCCCAACTTGCTTGGGATAAAAAGGCTGTGTTGTTGTTGTTGTTGAGCACTTGACGAACTAGGCTGAAGCTTGGCCATGGCAAACAGGGAGAAAACAGGAGGTTGACGAAAATGATAAGGAGAGAATCTTTTCACGTTGTTCAGCTGGTGCTTACTCTGTTGGTCATATGTGGGCAATAATTCGATGGTTCTGGGCTGTATGGGCTATAGCTTGACAGGCAAATAGCAGCCCACTTCAACGATTGTTGTTTCCTTCTTTTTTATTTTTCTATACTATCCTATATTATCATTTCATAATTTTTATAACTTAACTAATATTATATAATAGTTGTAAAAAACATATTACACCAATGCATAGTTCTGTAAAAGTGTAAGATCACCATGTTTAGAAGAAGGTAACCATATTCAGTTTCGTCATCCACATTCATCCATCCAAACAAAACCGGGATTGCCCCATCCACCACTCATCCATCGTACCAAACAAAAAATGTGGCTCACCCCCTCCCTTCAATCAAACAGCAACAGGGACCACCTCATCCCAGAAAACAGGGATGACCCTGTCCCATTCCACTTTGACCTCAAACCAAATGCACCCTAAGTGTTGGACATCTCCATCTTCTTGATCGCAAAATGGACATTTGGCCGGGTGGGGAAGACCTCTCTTGGCGAGGCGATACGCTGTCCAACATCGGTTTCGAATAGCGAGCCATAAGAACACCTTACACTTAGGTGGAGCCCAAGATTTCCATAAACAAAAGAACCTAGTAATGACTTAGTTTGCTGGATATAAAATAAAGAGTTGGTAAGCATGTTGGGATGTTTCTCTCACTGTGCACAAAAGAACCTAGAGACTTCTAATCTAAAAGCTTTATAAAGTTAGCTTATAGGATATAAGATGCAATATCTTGGTTCATTCTAAATGGAAACCTGATTGTATGCACATGGTATTGTCTTTGGAAGTTACAAGCCAGTGAAAGCCCTCTAATTAGCTGTTGTTTACACCTCTGATGTCAGTTTAACCATCAATATTTCATTATACAAATCTTGTTTGGCTTCCAAGTGGTGATAAATTAGGCTTTATTCTATTTTTATCTTTTATGTTCTCCTGTTCTATTAATTTATGTTTTTTCAAGTCTATAAGATATTTCTTGCATGTTTAGGTCCGACCTTTATTTGAGGAACATGGAGATGTTATTGAAGTTGCTTTAATCAAGGATAGGAAGACTGGTGAACAACAAGGTGTGTTAAAACTATGTTCTTCTTATGTTATCACGATGGCGGTATCTCTTTTGTTTTCAGGTTTCTGAGAGCTAATAGGAGCAACAAGTTTGCATATTCTCGTTAGATTTGGTGGTTGTTGATTTACATTTCCTGCGCTTCCATTCTGTTTGTCTCCTTGGGATTCAGTAAAAGACAAATGGAAGCTGCTAACTATCTGCTGATTACTGCATCCTAATTAGCCTCTGCCTACTGCTAGACAACTAGACAGGGCAGCAAATTTGGTGTCAAAAACTGGATGTCCTTTGTAGTTCTACTAGCAAAGCTATTTGTCTTGAATGTGGTGAAAGAAACAGATAACCTTTGTAGTTCTACTAGCAAAGCTATTTGTCTTGAATGTGGTGAAAGAAACAGATAACCTTTTAATGAGCAAAGACAAAACTTTCCTTGAATTGCCAGTTTTAAGAGTATGTGTTCATGTAATCATGAATTGCGTGATGTGGAATCCCTCGATGCAAATGAGAATTCTTCCTTCGGTCCTGAGTGCTTCGATCCCTTATACATAAGTGACTGGATGGTGCGGTTTACCTCACATTGTGATATCCTGATATTACATGGTTGGTGTTGAGTCATGGACTGCTCTGGAAATGGTTATCATATAATGTGAGGCTCACCAATCTTTAGTCTTCTGGTTGGTTGGACACCAGTACTGCCATGAGTGTCTCTGACAGTGTGATTCTTCAAATTGAAATAATGAATCATGTGTTTCGGTTTAATTTTGGCATATGATTGTGTTGCTTATGCATGTGTATGCATGTGTATAAATATTTGATGTGCTTAGTATGGGTGGCATTTCCCTAACTGGATGATGACACCTCAACTGTGACGAGGATAGTTTCTTGTATGAAATAAATAAGTGCAATCGACATAATAATGTTTTCATCTGTATGGAAGCTTGGTCTGAAACTCTTTTGTGGCATAACTTTTGTTCTGTAACATGTGAGTTGATCCACATGATTGTATACAAGTGCCTCAAGTGTTGCATCTTATGTAACCATGGACATGTGCTAAATCATGATACATCTGTTCTGCATTATCTTCCCTTCAAACTATTATGTACAGAAATGGTGTGTAACTCCTGCATCTGAGTGGCCAGCTAAACCTATTTGGAATTAGGTAGTTTGCCATCCAGCTAATTCGAATGCTCCCTGCATGTTCTTGCACCGGAACTGTACCGTGGGCCTTATTTATTCTTGTTGGATGCTGGAAATGTTTCGTCAGCTGGATACTGATTCCAGATAAATTTATGTGATCAAACTTGCATCTGGGCGTTCAATGCCCTTTCTATGGTTGAGGATGTGGTTATTTTTCATTATTATGCATGATTGGATTGCTGCCCCCAGAGTGAATCGCTGCAGTTTGAAATCAGTATCTCTGCAACACGATGGATATGTTTGATGGATAAAGAGTGTTGCTCATTACTGTTAGTTTACTGGGGATGTTCTGACATAATGTGGTTATTTTTCATTATTATGCATGATTGGATTGCTGCCCCCAGAGTGAATCGCTGCAGTTTGAAATCAGTATCTCTGCAACACGATGGATATGTTTGATGGATAAAGAGTGTTGCTCATTACTGTTAGTTTACTGGGGATGTTCTGACATAATGTACTTTTATTTAATGGCTTGTGGTACAGGGGATACTGATACCTGCTGGTTGATTTTTGTGTGAATTGACATTTAATTTTATTGTGATTGTTGCTTTCAGCTGAATTAGATTTTCTTAGAAATCCATATGAGCCATGGATGAATCCTCTTATAATGTCACTTACTCGAGATAAATGTTAAGTTTGTTCCCCACAGTATTTCAGTATGTCTCCTGTTGCTTTTAACATACACTCTGCAATTCTTGTCTCCCGAATGCTGTGGTTGTGGGGTGGAAACTGCAAAGCCTCCCAATTCAACACCAGATGTTACTTAGTGGTCTTGCCTATTACAAGGTGATACAGTTTCAGTAGCTTATTTAGCTTTTCATGAAAATGGTATGTATTTATCAGCTATTTTTTTGGTATATGGATTAGTCACTATCGTTCCTGCTACTTTGAATGTTGTCCTCTTATGGCAGCCTGCCTTTTGTCATTTGTTATTTTAGATTTTTAGTTGCTGTTGAAAATATTTGTTATGTGGTGATGGACATTTATTCTTAGTCTCTTGGTATTGCATTGCATACATCATGGGTTCAAAATCTTATGTTGTCAGACTTCAAAAACTTCAAAGTATTGAGCACTTTGACACTTCATCTTTGCTGCTTTTGCTGTTGCTATGATTGTCCATAACCTACACAATATACACTATTCTGGTTCACTCTGTGCTATGCCAATAGCCTGTTTGATGGTTTATGTAGCAAGTGGTAAAATAAGTGCAGACTGAGGTCTAGTTATAACACAGCTGGGGAGTGTCGTGCTTCCTCAGGTGAAGCACACTTGTGTTTTATTTTATTCTGTGTAATGTGGTTTGGTGTTACTTCCTAGAATTTAAAGTGCAAGTCACTGAAGCATGGTAAAATTCATGTACTGCTAGTTTTCCATATATTATCTGATTGTGAACTTCTACGTTGATGAGTAGACATCAGTGTTGCAGAGTGTAGCACACTTTTTATTTTATTTTATTGCAGAATGCTCATCTGAGCCAGTGAGGCCTGCTCCTAAAAGTGAAGCAGTGATTCAGGTTCCATATAAAAGGGGAAAGAAAAGAAGAGTTAAAATTGAACTTGTCTCCATAAATTTATTTTACTTCTATGTTTTTTTTCCGGCATGCTTCTTCCCAACTCTATTGCTTATATGCATTAGATCAAAGTTATATATGCAGAAAATAGCAACTACTAATGATTTTTCATTCACAGGCTGTTGTTTTGTTAAATATGCTACTTCTGAAGAGGCTGAGAGGGCCATCAGGGCTCTTCATAACCAATACACTTTACCTGGAGTATGTATCTCATTGTTGCTAGTTTCTTGCTCCATTCTTCGTTTACAGATTTTTGACTGCATCTGTTATGTCAGGCCATGGGCCCTATTCAAGTTAGATATGCTGATGGTGAAAGGGAGCGACATGGTAACTCTCTGATGTATTGATCCTTCAGATGTTTGACTGCCAATAACCTGCCGTTTTAGGGGAGGCTTAGTGACCACTCCCATGATTTTCTTGTTTGATGAGCTGTATTTTTAAACATTCTCTGTGTGTTGTATGTTCCTAATTCATCTTTTATAGCTACTCTTATAATATAAAGCTCATGCTGTGATAAAGGAAAATTTTGTAGTTCAAAAATTGCAGCTTTAAGAATAGTTGCTGCTCAATAATATGACAATATCATTCGTGACTGTTTCTTTCAGTTGGATGCGGAGATGATTTATTTTGTTTTCTGACCTTGATTTTGAAGGCTTTACATTTACTAGACTGTAGGTCATTTCAGCAGTTATTGTTATTTCAGTTTTTTTTTCTGTATCGGAGAAATACTATTCTTCATCAGTTCATTATTCTCATATCAAACAACAAAAAAGGCTGTTCTCTTAGTTTCAAGCAAGTTGAGGTCATCGTGCTTTGATTGTTAGTTTATAGTTAAGTGTGAGAAAGTCAGATACGCTTTGGTTGTTAGTCTATAGTGGTTTTCTTCATATCCTTTTCTTTGTTTTATGTACTCATTGGGTGACTCCGTTTGTTTTCTGAATAATTCCCAGGTGCCATCGAGCACAAATTGTTTGTTGCATCCCTCAGTAGGCAAGCAACTCCAAAGGAGATTGAAGAGGTAAGCATTGTAATCCTTTCTCCTTTTCTGGATGATTTAGTGATTTGCCTGTTTCAAAATAGATGTAGAACTAGTGCTTGCCTATCCTGTGATGCCATATACATATTTATAAAGCCGTGTATCATTAAGAGCATCCTCAACACAACATCAATAGTGTGCTTTTCTACGGATTGATATTTTCAAACCTTAAACAAATGAATAATGAACCATACTGATATATTCATCAGATTTTTGCCCCATATGGTCATGTGGAAGATGTTTACATTATGAGAGATGGCATGCGGCAGAGCCGAGGTTTGTGCATACACTGTTTAATTGTATATTTTTGCTCTTCCACTCCCAACATTTTTTTGTGACGTGTTATAAAGGTTGCGGCTTTGTCAAATTCTCATCAAGGGAGTCGGCCGTGGCAGCCATGAATGCCCTTAATGGGACGTACATAATGAGGGTAACGTTCTGTACCTACCTGATTGTATGTTTACATTTGTGAACCTGGATATTTATTGTGTATCTGTTGCTTTAGGGGTGCGAGCAACCATTAGTTATTAGATTTGCTGATCCTAAAAGACCTAGACCTGGAGAATCAAGGTAATTAACAACAGTATATGACTATATTTCTTTGATGCATGTCATATTTTACTGTTTCACTTGATATAAGTGTAATTGTCATCATTGCTGCTATCTGACTTGCTTATTGGTTAGGGGTGGCCCTGCATTTGGCGGTCCTGGTTTCAGTCCTCGATCGGATGCAGCACTTGTTATCAGGTTTCACATCCTCTTATCCAATATTGCAAAAAAACAGTTAGTTTCAAATTTCTAAATGAAATACTCATTTGGTTTCATTTTCACATGTGTTTCTTGGCTTGCATTTTGCAAGTTTGGAGTTATAACATCACTGTAAACAAAGATAAAGGCAAGTGTTGAATTCAAAGCTTGCCTGTAAAAGCATTAAGCGAAAAAAATATCTGAAGTACTATGGAAATGGAGTTATTTGCAAGAGAACATAGCGGCATATTTAATCTTGTATCATACTGACACTGGAACTGCGGTGCTTATTCGATCATAATCAGATTTCTAGTCCAGAAGATTTAAAATTTCATCTCAATTTTGTTTATTGCTATTCCTTTTACTTTCAGGCCAACAGCCAATCTTGATGAGCCAAGGGGTCGACATATGCAACCAGACTCGTGGCGTCCAACAAGTCCAAGGTCAATGGCACCTAATCAGTATAATAATTTAGGGTCTGACAATTCTGTGGCTCTGACCGGTGGCACTGTAACATCATCAGCCGATACTGTATGATTTAAGTGAACCCTTTGTTATTGTTTTAATGTTTGCTAAGTTCCATTTACTTACATTTGATTCCATAAAATGACAGGCTGCATTCCAGCCTCCAATTTTTTCTGGAAACGGTTCTTTGTCAATTCAGACAGCTGTGCCAACTTCATCACATATGGTATATATTATGACTTAATGGTTTTCCATTTCATAGAAACTATTTTATATATTGGTTGGTGATGGGCTGTTTGCTTTTTAGGGCCTGAACCTTCCAATGGTACAAGGGCATCATCTGGGAGGCCAACAGATACCATCCTTGCAGAAGCCACCTGGTCCGGCGCAGAATTTCCCTGTACAAATGCAAAATGCTAAGCAAGGTCAGCCGATGCAGGGGAATATTCCACATATTGGACAGCTTCAGGTCCCGCCATCCACGGGACCTGTTTCTTTTGGCCAGAATATGGCACCTTTGCAGTTACCTGGCCAGCCACCTGTGTCACAGCAATTGATGCACCAGAATTCTTCTCTAGGTGCTTTACAGGCACCTTCATCTGTACAGTCCAATCTTATACAAGCTGTTCCTGGTCAGCAACAATTTCCCACCAGTGTTACTCCGCAAATGCTCCAGCAGCAGATGCCATCGCAAGCACCACAGTTACTGCTTCAACAGCAGGCAGCTTTGCAGTCCAGTTATCAGTCTTCACAGCAAGCGATTTATCAGCTTCAGCAACAGCTACAACTAATGCAGCAGCAATCTAACCTAAATCAGCAACATCCTGGACAGGTTACTAACCAGCAGGTAATTTTCTCATAGTTGCTTGATTAGGTGTTGGCTCTAATATTTGGGATTACTGTGCATGTATGCTTCCCATTTTGCTTACTATCCCTGCCATGATTTATGCGTGCACTCTTTTTGCCATGGATCTGTATGTATTGCATGGTTGGCATAAATATTTTGTGTAATGTTTTCTGCATTTCAGTCTGGACAGCCAGTGCATTCCAGTACCCCTGGCGCTCCAGGAGCGATCCAGACACATATTAATTCAATTCCACAGCAGCTCACTTCACCTGAAGTATCTTTGAGCTGCAACTGGACAGAGCATACCTCCCCAGAAGGTTTTAAGTACTACTACAATAGCATTACTCGTGAGAGTAAGGTAGGGAATAGTGCTTATTATCTTCAATTGGCATGTTTTTTTATTTTATTCTTATGAACCATTATCTCTCCCGGCAGTGGGAGAAACCTGAAGAGTATGTGCTGTATGAACAGCAACAAAAACAGCAGCAGCAGAAGCTACTTTTACTTCAACAGCACCAACAAAAGATTGCTGTTCAGCAACTTCAGTCACCGCCTCAGGGTCAGTCACTATCATCCATGCAACCGATCCAACAACTTCCTCAGGCACAGCAAGGACAACCACAGATGCAGATGAAGCAGCAGGTACATTTTCTATTCCTTCTGTCATAGTTTTGTTTATGTGCTTCAATTTATTCCGGTTACATGGTCTACAGTTTTATATGATATTTTTGCACTTTATTCCTTCTGTGCTTCAATTTATTCCAGTTACCATGGTCCACAGTTCTGGATTGATATTTTTGCATACAAGTGTTCTGAGATCATTTTTCCATTGAACAAACTCAGTGATTAATTTTATTTTTATGATCTGCATAGTCGGTATCATAGATATTTAGTACTCTTCTCTATAAAATTGGTCAAACTATCAGTTTGACTTTGACCAACTCCAGAAATAAACTTGTTTTTTGTGGAGGTAATATTTTTTAAGCTGCATGTACTTGTTGATCCCAGATGGTTGCTTTTGGGCCACTTGTAGACTTTGTTTTTTTTTAAAAAAAATAATTCTGTCAGCACGTAAGGGGCAACATAAATAAGAATATATCAGTCACATAATTTGAGCTCACAGCTGGCGAAATTTTTTCTTTGGCCTTTCACCTTCATCTTACGAAAACTGAATTTTTGAAGCTCAAACAATGATGCAGGAATTGAACTATACTCAATTACAGGCAGCTGGTTGCATCGATCCCACAAGGATTCAGCAGGTAGCCTAGTCTGTTGCACTATGTTAACGTTTTCTCAATAAGTTGAGTATTTGATTCATATTGTCAGCAAGCTTCACTTTTTTTTGTTGACATATGCAGGGCATTCAAGCTGCACAGGAACGTGCTTGGAAAAGTTGAAGTGACAGGTAAGTGGATAAACAAATGTTTCTTGTCCTGACATCTGCATTGCAGCAAGTCATGAACTATGATTTTAATGTAAAGATAATCATCCCCAAAGTTCCTATGTGATTTAAACAGTTTCACTTAAAAAGTTGGCGCAATTTTCATAAGAAACTGAATTAGATCATTACATGTCATTATAAGTCGATAATTAGTACATGATTGGAGAAAATGCAAAGTGGAGGTATTTTAATCCTTTTATTTTTGTCTTATGCTTTGTTTGGCGTTTCTTTATTTTGCAGGTGATGAATTAAAGAGTTAGTAAATCCTCGGACCTGAGCCCCATCTCTTTGTACTTCCATCTATAGCGGTGGCTTTTGCATCCGTGCCTGCGCAGCCAGGCGCGTGCCCCGATCTGTGTAACTCTGAATTTAGCTTAGACTGATTTCTAGATCCTAGGCCATGTCTGTAAATTGTTGCAATCTAGCCCTTTTCCCTGATGCTGATTTGAATCTTTTCCGGTCGGGGTTGGTATCCCCACGCAGGAGTTGGCGGAGGTCTGTCCTGTACCATTCTTATTCATGTTTTTCTTTTCCATCGAGCTTTGATTTGCGATGAGCTTAACATTTTTCGTTTGCCTATGGATGCGATGTTGTGGACCGTCTTGATGCACTCCTTGGTTGTGCATTTGTACTCGCAGCACTGGTGATATGCCACCAGAGCTCCTAGTACCTTTGCAACCGCACCGTGTGCCCTGGTTATTCATTATGATAAATTGGGATTCAGGGCCACAACGTACAGTTAACTTTTTGACTATGAAATAAAAATTCTGCGTTCTCGGAGCTAGGTTATACTCCTAATTGGCTTCCGGTTAGAACGAAAAGGTTCAACCTGCATACTTAGTTTGGGTAAGGTCCTTTCCGGTAGAATTTGTCTATCAGGTTTGAGTCTCCTTTCGGTGCTCGTATTTGCGTTTAATTGTCATTTCAGCGGTAGATGGCCTGCGTAAGAGACGCGTACTATAAATCCCGAGTGATTGTGCAAACATCTGAGTGTATATGTGCAAACAGTGAGATGCGTACGTGAATGACGTCTTTGTTTGTACTACATTAATAAGAGGGAAAATCTTTTATAACAACCGAGGTGCCAGACTGGCCACGGTGCCAAAGGAAGCACTGCCTCTGTCAGTACAGCCACGAGGCCACCAATGTGGTCTTTCCATGCTCAACAAGCTCTTGCTGCAGTAGCATACGGCAGGGTTTTTATAGCAGGTGGAAACCGCCGGTTAACCGGATAGCACGTCCGTATTGTTTGCAGCCATCAACTGGTTAACCATAGAAAACCGGAACTATTACTACAGAAATGGATAACCAGTCAGTTGTTCCGGTTAAGTGACCGGGTTTCCAGCAGTTTGTAGCTGGTTCGTCGATTATGTGAACCTTTCAATATGGTCTTTCCATGCTCAGCAAGGCTTTTGTTTCAGCAGCACGTAGGTTCTCACCAACTTTAGCGAGAGAAGACATTTATTTTAAACTTGTGAAATGAAAAGTTTTATGTCTTCTTTTATAGGAGTACAAGCGTCGGTTTCTAGAACCGACATTCCCATTCATGGGCATGTTCTGCCCATCAGCAGACTGGTGGACAACGCTGGCAACTGCACTGGCAGCAGTTGCTCAACAGAGCATTATGTAACACCCCCCTTGATCAGTTGATCATCAATAAACACCATGAGGATGTACTCTCTCTAAAACCATAATATAAGGAGGTATAGATTTATATACTGTGAAAACTCCTGAAAAATCCAATGAAAAAACGAAGAAATTGATAACGCATATATATTATGTCTTTGATATCCCTTGTAAAAAATCTTTATGGGAAAAATCAGGAGATAGACATAGGTCTTATAAAGTTATTGCCTCATTAAAAACCTAATATAAGAAATCTTATAAAGTAAAACTCATATAGGAAAAGAATGCAATGATGTTAGCAACAAGTTAAATGTTCAAGGAGAGACTCTTCCTGAACCTTACGAGTTTTTAAGTCTTCGTATACCAATTCCATGAACACATTTGCGAAAATAGAGTATGGTAGGAACTTCGTAAATACATCAGTGAGATTATCGTAAGAGTTGGTTTGCAAGATATTCATCTCTCCGCTTTGTTGGTGTTTCAATCAACGGCTAGTAGAATTTGTTCCGGGGATGCGCACTTAGACTGGTTCGGGGAGTACCCCTACGTCCAGTTTGAGTAGCTGCTCGTGTTACTTGCATCGGGGTGTACGAAGGATGTGAAAGAGGATAGTTCTCAAAATCTCAGTGAGTGTGAATGAGTGCGTGCGTGCGTGTGTGTGGCGATGTATCTCGTGATGTCGATCCCTGGAAGAAGAAGGGCCTCCACTTTTATACTTCAAGGGATGTGCCCATGTTACACACACACACACACACACACAGAGAGAGAGAGAGAGAGAGAGAGAGAGAACGTGTGGGGAGTTGGTGAAGCCGTGTAGAAGGGGGCATGGACTTTGGTTGATGACGTGATATTCGATCTTCGTGGGTGATGGCGAAGGCTTGTAGTCGCTACGACGAGGCGTGCCCCCATTCTCCGTCGATGAGTCGGAGCCCGTCATCCCTATAGATGGCGTGTGCTGGGTACCCTTGGTGGTTCAGCGTGGGCGATTACCACGATGCCATTCGCGATCCCGTTACACCTATCCTCTTGCAGTCTTCGATCACCACTGTTGAGGGTGTCATTATAATGAACTGTGTCATGGCATAGGGTTCTATCCCATTGGTCAGCGATGAGGGTAGGTTTGCAAGTGGATTAGACCTCCAGACATTGTAGACGCACGCCAGGTACGGTATCCGTGATGGTGCAGACGGTGGTTGCTGACTCTCATCCTGTTTGATGCCCCTCCCGCAGGGAGCCAGTTTGTCATGTAATGCTCAGAATAAGGCATTTGGATGTCGTCCTGCCCTATCATAGTCATGATAGTCGAGTTTCTCCACTTCGTTACTCCCGCATGTTCAGCAGTGCGGTGCCTTGTCCCGTCTAGGTGCGATGGACTGCTGGCAGGGGTTAGCGAGGGTGGCAGGTACGCTAGCATCACTGTGCCTGCCCAGGCGGAGACCATCACTGTGTGGGTGGCGCTGGCGATCTTATCTGCTATTCGCTTGACCCGCAACAAGGGGTCAAGCGGGGCAAAGCGGGCCCCGACTCCTTGAAAGAAGTCGAGGGAGACATTGCGGGATCGACCCCTTTGATAGGGGTCGAGGGAGACGTTGCGGGGTCGACCCCCCGATGGTGGTCGAGCGAGGCGGAGTCGACCCATCCTCCTTGATGAACGGTGGTCGAGGCGGGATGTGTCTGGTCTTCGCCCTTGGCAACATGAGTTTGTTGACCGTGTTGACCCACAACCACATGGATTGTAGGTTTCTTGCCCTACCGTAGGCCCTCGACATGACCGTCCTTTGTTTTCGATAGGGGGGTTATCGCTTGCCATGTGACATCACTGATATTTATCCTCGAGAGTAGGCCCCCAACCCTCAAGCGAGTCGTAGAGTCGCTCGGGGGATCCTGCCGACTCATCGGGCAAAACATAGTTTTTTGTCTCGCTATTCTCCTTGACTGGGTGCACGCGAGCGCACCCGCCGGGTGTAGCCCTGAGCCAAAGGGAGAGTTGAAGACTCATGCTTTGGATTTATTCACTGGAGCCAGTCACGACCATTCCGTGGCATTTTGGGCGAGTCGAAGGGTCCTGTTCGTCACGTGGATGCCTTGATGTGGTGCGTCGGGGAGAGATCATCTCATATGCCGACACTTCCGCTGAGGGGATCTGCTTTTTATCGAGGGACGAGCTGCGTGGCAGCCAAGGTGGCAGAGTCCTTATCATTATTAAGAATTGCTCAATTGAGCAACTGCTCTTGTAACCATGATTCCACCCACGTTCTGCCAACGTGCAGAACAAGCCATGAACGGGCGCGTCAGTTCCCAGAACCAACACTTGTACCCCTATATAAACAGACACTGTAAAGGAATAAAGAGAACTGTTCATTCTAGTGTTCATTACATTCACTTTCACCATTTTACTCTAAACATGTTATCACGCATGCCAACACCATTGAGCGAAGAATAGAGAGCAAAAAGAAGAACTCGGCGGAGAACTCACCGGAGAACCAGAAAAGGTAAGAAAATGCCGGCCACGGCTCTTACCGTAGTCCTCCTCGCCACCCTTCTCCGCAGCCTCCAAGGAGGCCGCCAGACCCACCACCGTCGCCGGATCTTCAGGAACCGGCGTAGCACTTTCTTCCGCGACGCTATCCTGTGCCCCTTCCTCCACCCAGGGCGCCATGGCCGTCACCCACGCAATGGTCTCAACGATCGTTGCGGACGACGCCCATTTGGAGTTCGCTGTGGCAACCGCCGCCCAGGCCGTCAAGGCCACGACGTCCGTCGCCAGCGAGGTCCCTGCCGCAAGCAGGACCAGGGCCTTCCCCATCATCCCCACGGTGACCCTGGGGCAGGGCCTAGTGCAGCGGCAACCGTCATGGTTGCCGATCCAGCGGTGACTTCACCGCGGATGCCACCACGGAGATGGTGCGCCATCCACGGTTTTGGGCCTTGCCCAACTGCTCCGACACGCCTCCCGTCACCCACGTCGCTTGATGTGGTTATCACAGGTCAGAAAATTCTTGCTTGTCTTTCTAGAACAACTTCCAATGATCCGAATAATTCAACTATTAAAATTGGCTCTATTTCTCTTATTTTGGATGAGAAGAACAAAAGGGATATTATGGTGAATCCTATTGTACCAGTTTTAGTAGCTGAAAAATGCATTTGCTCTGCCATGGAAACAATAGCTAGAGATCCAACTGTGGAAGTAGCTAGTCCAATTTTAGCAAAGCCAAGAATGGTTTTGTTTCAAGGGGGAGAGGATGATGAGCCCGTGGCTCCTAAATTTATCGCATCTATTCAATGTTAAAAGAAGTGCAATGATTCAACTGCTTCTGCTGGTAATCTATTGCAATATTCTAATATTCGGTTTGGTACTTTCTCCTTTGACGAGAAATATTGGAGGAGCAAGAACGAAATACTTTCTACAGCATCTGTATTATCCAAGAAGCATATTTTTGTTGGAGCTAATTTATGTGAGAAGATGGAGGTAAAATCAAGCATCATGTTTGGGTCCAAATGGGACTAGTGCCTGCGTGCACTTATATTAGGCTGACTCAGCCATGTACGGGGGATTGAGGTTTTAGATAATCAAGTTTTTCCCTGTTGAGGTTTTCTCCAGAGCCGAGAGATGACGATTCTATCATTCTCCTGATTATTTGCTGCCGCCACTAGGTTTGGAGAGAGGGCGTGATTAGGAACTTGTTTCCTGGGCACGTACTTTGATTCTGGCTGCTGGAATCTTGTCCTCTGATCGTGGTTCCCGTGGCCACGGGTGGAAGACTCATCTGAAGTTTGGTTGCAGTTTTGTAAGCTGACCCGAAGTTTGGTTGCAGTTTTGTAAGCTGACCCATATACCTGTTCCGTTGCTAGTGATTAGTGATTGATTATTTGAATAGAGTTATTCTTTCTACTAGAAATATTCTATCTTGCTGGGAGTTGGATTATTTATCTGCTAGATTATCTTGCTATATAAGCTATCTAGAGCAGAATTTTTGGAGCAAAAATCTGAGGAATAATTTTGAGTTATTACTCTTAGTACCGTGAAAGATTGAAAAAAACTCGGACACCGTCGTCGTGTCCTTATCAGTTGGTATCAGTTTGTTAGGTTGCTCACGGTACTTCTGAAATTTGGGTTTCTGTTTTGTGAGGATGGATAAGTACTGTTTGGTTGAGAAAGTTAAATTTGTGCCGACATTGTTTTTTCGCAAGCATCTCCTTCTTATTATTATGATTGGGAGGATGCCATACTGGAATTTTATTGGAGTGATGAATTACCATTTAAACCAGTTGGTAAATTTGGCGAAGCTAACCTTCTCTGACCGTGTTTTTGATTGGTGGATGGAACTGCAGCAAGAATATATTAATGAGGATGAGCATCATATTCTAACATGGGATGGGATGAAGGAATTGTTACGGCGTATAACTGATCACAAGACAAAAGTTGCTACTAGTTGTGTTCACAATCTGACTATGACATTGCCTGTAACGAAGGAGATGGGTTGATGTTGCTACATGTGTTTCTTCTCCTTCGGCAGTTGAGAAGACATGTGGTATATTCAAGTGAAAGCTGATTTTATTGATGTTTCATCTACTATGAAATTGGATGAACAGGAAGTGCATAACAGTGTCAAATGATGAAGAGCAGAAAAATATTGCTTCAAGTGATGATATTTCTTCTACACCTGATGAGCCATAGCCATTGATATCGCTTTGTAATGTTGGTACTGTACCACAGATTGGTAATATCAGTGATGTCTCAAATGGTTTCTCTATGTTAGCACAAGAAGTGCAACAGGATGCCACTGTTATTAATGTGAAAGGGCAACACTCCTCTATTTTTCAGTCAGAGTGCACAATTCAAGACAAGGTATGCAAACTTATTATTGATGGTGGTAGCTTCATAGATGCTATTAGTTCAGATTTGGTGCATGCATTATCTTTGTCTACATGGCGGCTTCCTACGTCTCGTTACATGCAATGGATGAATCAAAGCGGCACGCTAAAAATTACTCATAAGCCTAGATTAGAATTTGTAGTGAGAGATTATGTTCACTCTGTGGACTGTGATGTGGCACCAATGAGTGCATGTCATTTGTTGCTTGTAAGGCCATGGCAGTTTGATCTGGATGCTACACATGGTGGTCATTTCAATAATTATTTTTTTATGCATAAAGGTGTATATCATGTACTAAAGCCAATGAAGGAACATGATATTAAGGCTGAGGTTTTTGTTGCTGCAAAAAAGAAGAAACATTATGGTGATATTATCTCAAAGCCGAGGACGACTTTGCTTCAAGGGCGGGAGAATGATGTGGTTATCACAGGTCAAAAAATTCTTGCTTGTCCTTCTAGAACAACTTCCAATGATCCGAATAATTCAACTATTAAAATTGGCTCTATTTCTCTTATTTTGAATGAGAAGAACAAAAGGGATATTGTGGTGAATCCTATTGTACCAGTTTTAGCAGCTGAAAAATACATTTGCTCTGCAACACCGTGCATGGAAACAATAGTTAGAGATCCAACTGTGGAAGTAGCTAGTCTAATTTTAGCAAAGCTAAGGACGACTTTGTTTCAAGGGGGAGAGGATATGAGCCCGTGGCTCCTAAATTTATCACATCTATTCAATGTCAAAAGAAGTGCAACGATTCAAATCCTGCTGCTGGTAATCTATTGCAATATTCTAATATTCGGTTTGGTACTTTCTCCTTTGACGAGAAATATTGGAAGAGCAAGAAGGAAATACTTTCTACAACATCTATATTATCCAAGAAGCACATTTTTGTTGGAGAGCTAATTTAGGTGAGAAGATGGAGATAAAATAAAGAGAATATATTTACGTTGGCACCATATAGGTCAATATACAAGAAAAGAATGCACGGATGTGTAAGCTTGATCCATCTGCAAGTTAATACAATTGAAAACTAGGATAATTAGGAGATGTGCCGCATTATTTTAATATTTCTGGACATGTTTTTATTTGCTTTAGGGGCTTGGTCACGTCATGTTTGGGTCCAAATCGGACTAGTGCCTGCGTGCACTTATATTAGGCTGACTCAGCCATGTACGGGGGATTGAGGTTTTTTCCCTGTTGAGGTTTTCTCCAGAGCAGAGAGATGACGATTCTATCATTCTCCTGATTATTTGCTGCCGCCACTAGGTTTGGAGTGAGGGCGTGATTAGGAACTTGTTTCCTGGGCACGTACTTTGATTCTGGCTGCTGGAATCTTGTCCTCTGATCGTGGTTCCCGTGGCCACGGGTGGAAGACTCATCTGAAGTTTGATTGCAGTTTTGTAAGCTGACCCATATACCTATTCTGTTGCTAGTGATTAGTGATTGATTATTTGAATAGAGTTATTCTTTCTACTAGAAATATTATATCTTGCTGGGAGTTGGATTATTTATCTGCTAGATTATCTTGCTATATAAGCTATCTAGAGCAGAACTTTTGGAGCAAAAATCTGATGAATAATTTTGAGTTATTATTCTCAGTACCGTGAAAGATTGGGAAAAACTCGGACACCGTTGTTGTGTCCTTATCACCGCTGGTCGAGCCCGTCCTCCGATTTGGGCACCCGGTCGTGGATCTTGGAGCAGCGCCCTTCTACACCTTCACCGCCGCTGCCACCAGTTCCACGTTCACCCCCGGATCTACGTCCACAATGGCCGCAGAGGCAAGCACGGACATAGATCCGATCTTTCTCAACCTCACCGTTCCACAGGAACGGAAGACGACGAGGAGGAAGAACCAATAGAGGTCCCTGACACGGAGCCGGAGTCCTCTGGATCTGAGGCCCGCCTCCACTTCTTGGACATCGAGGCCTCCGGATCTGAAGTGGCTTTGTCATCGTCCCCCTCTTCATCCTTCGGCGTCACCACAGGAGAGGAACCGACAAGTTCCTCCATGACCACGCCGTCCCTACACCCCCCAATGGGGGCCCTCTCCTTCGCCACCACGCGCACCTTGCTGACACACCATCGTGCCGGCCAGGCCGTGAGCCCGGCGTATGGTCGTCGATGGCGAGGCGGGCACTCCACCCTACCGGCCCCATCACCAGTGACGAGGTCCGCTCATGACGAGGCAGCAGCGCTCGGCAGTGATGCGGCGGCAGGGCTCGGCGATGCGGCAGCGGAGACCGGCGACGCGCACGATACGCGCGAATGGCCTTGAGCGGCAGCGCACGGCACCTCGTGGCGGTGCGATGGCACATGGCGGCCAGCAGCGCTCGGCAGCTCGGGCGGTGTAGCAGGCGCACGGCGGCGCCAGCTGCATGCAGCGTAGGGCAGGTGGTTAGGGTTGAAACCCTAACCGCCCATCTCGGTGGGCTTTTATACCCGACAAGGTCCGGCTAGGCCAACTGGGCCTTTTGTCGACTACTGGGCCAAGCCACTGCTGCCCCCCCTCCCCCCGCGCTCACCCTCAGGCTGAAAGGCCAACTGGGCCTTAGCCCAGGTTGGCTCAGCCCATCCGGCTAAGCCTAGTTATCTAGGATGTTTTTCACTAAAGTCCTCAGACTTTCAGTTAATTATAGCCTTTAGTGTTTTCTTTTAGATTCAGTTCTGTAAATAGTCAATTTAACCCCTTTCATTTTACTGTTTTTAGTGTGTTTAGTTGTTTAGTGTTGTAATTTAGATTTCCAATCACTGTGTTAGGATTAAAAAATATTATGTCCATTGTGTATGTCTTTGTATATTTCCCTATGATATAATATAGTGTTTATCATTGTCTTACAATTGAAATGTTTATATTTCTTATATGACCAAAATTCAATTCACCTTCATTAAGTTCGATGAACTTAATTCAAGCAGAATTGAATTATAAGCATAACAATACTATAAAAACACCTTTAATTCACCTTCATTAGACCTTATATGTCTAATTCAAGCAGAATTAAATGATACACACTTGCCTTTTTACTACAACACTTATTTTATTGCATTTGTTTTCTGCAATTAACTTATGTTCAAGTCACCTTCATTAGACCCTATACGTCTAATTCAAGCAGATTTGAACATTATCTTCTATCATAAAGATAATTATCCTTACAGTACAATGTTTGATTCACCTTTATTAGACCCTATGCGTCTAATTCAAGTAGAATCAAAATTATGGGAAATTCCTCAGAATTTTCTCCATTGTTACAACACAATCATGATGATTTTCTAATCTATGGTTATTCCTATGTAGGCTCAATGGCTCGCAAGTTCGATGAACTTGCACTAGATG
Organism: Eleusine coracana subsp. coracana; assembly: GCA_032690845.1. Lineage (NCBI taxonomy): Eukaryota > Viridiplantae > Streptophyta > Magnoliopsida > Poales > Poaceae > Eleusine > Eleusine coracana. The sequence continues at coordinate 37,244,215 of CM064428.1, read as the reverse complement.
GCCACAACTACCCTACATGGGCTTTGGACGTCAAGATAAGCTTGGTCTCTAGAGGGATTGTGGCTGCTTTGTCTCCTCCTGCATCGAGAGACGCTACATTCACAGATCAATACAAGTACCAAAGCCTTATATATAATAAGGCACCTCATCCATGCAGATCTCAAAGTTGAATATGCATTGGAGGAAGAGCCCAACACTCTATGGCTAGCCCTTAAATCCAGGTATGAGCAGTAAAAGGCAATTATATTGCCTAAAGCTATCCATGAGTGGAACCATATTCGCCTCCTGGACTTTAAATCCATAGGTGAATATAATCATGCTGTTCATAAGGTTTGCGCTAAGTTGCGGTTTTATGAGAAAGAGCCTAATGATGCTGAGAAGATACAAAAAACTATCAACTCTATGCTCCCATTAGATAGGATCTTACAAAAGCAATACCGTAAAAATGAGTACACCACCTATCCCGAGCTTATACAAGATTTACTTCAGTATGAGAAGCATGGGCGGAGCACCTACCACTTAGCTCCGCTCCTGCTAGCTGACCCGATGCCCGATAGTGGTGGCGAGGATGATGACGAAGATGTCGTGCTGCGCGAGACTGGCAATGAAGAGGGGATCACTTATGATGTCGGTTCTGACAAGGAAGGTAACGTCCCCTGAAACCCAGCCCTTGAAGACTACACTTTTTTGTCTGGGGACGTGTTGTGCGGCCCTGTCGTCGGGTCTCTTTTTGTGAGTCCGTCCCTTGAGCCCCTGCGCGATGTGGTGGGACCGTCCGAATGTCCGTTTTGTCTTTGGCAATTTCTCCTTCCATGTTTCATTCATGAAACGAATGATAGAGCTGGTCCTCATTTGTGCCTCGAAGGCCAAAAACAGGATGCTCGTTGAGCAGCTATCGGGTTCGTTCCAGTGAAGCCCCCGGTTCCCCGTCAACAAGGTCCCAGCGAACTAGCTGGTGGTTGACTTCATTAATACGTTTCTTCGTCCTGACTGGTTTCCGAATCCATTCGATGGGATTCGAGGGCTCAAAGCCTCCCTTCGAGGGGATACCAATGGTTGGGTCGAAGCGGGACTCAAACACAACACCGCGATGCCCTCGACATCGGGTGTCAGGGTGCTTACCGCTACGCGGGTCCATCGCCCGTGCCATTTGCTCAGTTTTGATGCCCAAGGTGGCAGTCGAGCCCGCTCACTAGGTCAACCTTTGAACCATGGCGGGGTTGGGCCGTCGAGGCACCTTTTAGCCTATTATCCCGTTTAGCTGTTTTGGGACCAGCCTTGACCCGGTTGACCAGGTCATGGGTCCGACGGCAGAGGTCGACTGCTCTGGTGCTACAAAAACATGGTTAGCAAGGGGTCCCAGGATTCCTGGTGGGGGGTTGAGCCCGTTGTTGGTATTTTTAATGAATGCATATCAGTCTGCAAGTGCATGGATAATACCATTGTAGCACTTCACCTCTAGAGTATTCCAAGGATATCAAATTCACAGGGAACATGTGTGCTAATCTTCTATTCTAGTCATCCAAGGACACCAAGTTAATTATTGCTCGGGTAGAGAGGATTCTAACTGGTGAAAGAGTCGTATTTAGAGTAACTTTGACACTAAGCTGATTGCATTGTGCATCCGCTTTTCCCCTGCATCCACAATGTGATTCCGGCCAAGAGCCTACTGCATAGCCGAACATGGAGGATTTGAAAGGACAAATAGGGTTGTCACCATCTACTGCCTAGACGCCACGTCTATGCTTTCGATTACTCTCTTAATCTCTACATACGATGGGCCAAGAATAAGGTCTTTAATTAAATAGAGCGCTGAGCAAGCAAAGCGACTATGTACTAAAAACGTACTTAAAAAGAAAACTAATAACCAGAGAAGAATCACAAAGACTTACTTAATAAGGCAAGCATCCGTCAAGGTACAAGCACGGAGAAGTACTATTCTATGTTGTGGTGTTTCTAGAGTGAAGCCCTTCCCTTCCTTTTATGACACCCAAAGGCGGTTACAGTTGGTCGTAACTACGCATCCACTTATATACCACTAGAGGACGGTATACAATTGTAGCACTTTTCCCTTGAATTGAGTATTCCAAGGTTTATCGAATCCACTGGGACCTTAGGGATAATTAAACAAAGTTAACAGTAAAAGATCTAGTCAAAGCTACTATCGAATTCAAGTTGCATGAGGGAAGACTGGCCAACGCAAAGATGCGCCAGACAGCAAATCTGTCATTGCACTGATCAACGCAGGTGTTGAGCCAATCGGCACACTGATGAATCTATCATCATGCCGATCGGCGCAGGTGTTGAGCCGATCGGTGCACTGGTGGATCTAAGCCAAAGTGCGCCAGATACCTTATAAGCCTAAGCTGTAAGTGAGTAGCCAAGTATCTACTAGTGAGATCGTAATCAGAAAGTCTAATTGAATAGCATCATAATGGGTAATTACATGGATCAGTGAAAACTAATGAATAAGACCACCTTGCTTTCTGAGCGGCTCCCGATTTATCACTGCCCAGAGGAAACCCTTAATCATGTGAGTATCTTTCCCTACTCAACTATCCACTAGTGCTGCACAGGCTTAGTGCTGTCACCGCTAAACCACACTACTAGCATCATCAAGCAACCATAATCAATACAATGTCCAAATACTATCCTAATTGTTGGCGGTTCCTAAGTACTCGTTTTATATGCCAATAACCACCAATATCGTACCATATTCTCATCATAATTATGTGTTTTACCTCTAATATTGACGATTTCCACATGTAGTGTTATTTTAGTGCTTTATTGCAGAAACAGGTGAAAAGACGACAAAATGACTCTTATATGAGAAATACCGATATGAAGCCCGACTCATCATGCAAGGAGGGCTTCCCACTAGCCCATGAAGCTTACAAGACACACTTGGACGTCCATGAGGTCCAATGTGCAAGCCCAAGGTCAAGGCCCAACGCCTAAGGATTTCTAGAAGGTTTATCTGGAAGGAAAGTTAAATTCACGGAGTTCAGAAATAGCACTGTATTGTCACACGATTTCGGAGCCCAAGGCGTGGTCAAATAGGAAACCTAAGAATACCAAAGTTGAATATCTCGTCGAGAGCTTTCCGAAACATAGATGATTTGCATTTATTGGACTTCAGAGCTAGGAGATATGGGCCCCGCAAGGCAGGCTACATAGAGGAATCTGAATCAGGACAGATATTTTGGCATCACAATTTTGGGTATCTAAACATCCAAATCTGAGGATCCAAATGATACCAAAGTTGTATATCTTTTCAAGGGCTATGAGATAGAGTCTAGGCTTGCTTCATTTAGACTCTGGAAGCATCGGTTATGATTAAAGTAAGTCGGCGCTATTTATAGAAGGTATGAAACCGACTTGGATTCAATCTCTATGAGCTAAACTTGGAGGCCAAGCAAGGGAGGATGTGACCAGAGGCTATATAAACACCCATATGACGTCCAAGACTGGAACAAGCTACAAACAAGGGGGAGAGTTAGGCTATAGGAGCCACTGCACTTCGCCAGGAGGCCGCCAGAGTTGAAGAGCCACCAAATTGAAGAGATGTTGTCTAGTTGGGTAGGGACCCTGCGTGGTGCACTACACCAGAGCTAGGAGAAGTAGAGCCATGTACCTTAGGAGTCGTCAATGATGCATCAAGGCGGCGTCGATTGGCGCACCAGTTGAGCCGATTGGCGCACCCTCGACGATGATGAATATTGGTATAAGTTATTGATCTTTATGTTATCTATCTTAATTCTATCCTTGGCTGCAATTTGTGTTCATCTGGATTGATTGATCTTACAGGTGCTTATTCAATTGCATAGTTCTAGGCTAAGTATTTAGATGCTCTATTAATCATGGTGATTAGGCTAGTATTCGGATCTTGTATGATTCATGATTACTTGATGATGCTAGGGCGTGGTTTAGTTGTGATAGAGCTAAGCTTGCGCATCACTTTTAGATAGTCAAGTAGGGTTAAGATACTCGCGCGATTAAGAGTTTCCTCTCGGCAGTGATAAATCGGGAGCCGCTCAGAAAGGCGGGTGGTCTTGCTCATCTTCGATGTTTACCGATTGTTTAAAGTGCCAAGTAATCTAGGATTAAGATGATAACAAGGTGGCGGATACTTCAAGGTGGAGGAGAGTCGGTGGGCAAAAATTCCCCCGCTGGGCGGCGGGCCACGCCGAGCGGCCACGTGTGCCGGGCGGCCGGGCATGCCGGGCGGCATGCACCACCGGGCGGCAGGCCAGGCTGTGCGGCCACTGGATTTGGTCGATTTCCAACCGGCTTTCTTTGGACGGCTCTGATCTTGTCCCGTTGGCGGTTACTTGGTCGGTTTCTACCGAAATCTCAGTTTTGGGGTCGGTAGAAGTTGTGGGCCTCATGGGCTGGCAACCCTGGGTGGCCAACCCAGGCCGGGCGGCAAGCTAGTGCCGGGCGGTGGCCCATCTTTGGTGCCGACCCCCTCCCCCCCCTCCCCCCCCCCGTGGGTCACGTCTTGACTTGTCCATGTTGTGCCACGTGAATTCCTCCTTTATTTCTCCACTTTTTACCCTCCTTAGTCCGGAAATGGAAAATGGCTTCATTTTGGAGTGTTTTGCAGGGTCGGCTGGGTCAGATGGCTAGCGTCATGACGACTCTGTTTTGACCCACCGGGTGGTTGATTTCAGCCTGATATGACCCTGTCGGCTGGTTTTGGATTTCAGCCATCACGACCCTACCGGGCCCTGATTCCAGCCTCACATGACCCTGTCGGCCTGCTATTTTAAGGCAGAATCGGCCGACGGGGTGTTTCTTCATGTTTTTACATGATTTTAGCCCTTTTGACCCTGCAAACACATATTTCACCAAAACTCGTGGAACTTTATTAGTTTAAACAAATATTCATGAAACTTTGGTCTTTACCTTGTATTTCCCGACCGGTTGGTGGCCAATATTGGGTTTTAAGGGCCACCAACACCTCCCCAAGCTTAAACCTTTGCTCGTCCCGAGCAAATTAAATCTTGGAAGTGATGGATCAGGAGTTGCTTCAATATTAGAGCCCTGCATGGATCAAGTGCACAAACACATACTCCTACAACATAGGGGTAATAGTAAACCGGCACAAATTGATCACTAAGTCTTTCTCATTGCAAGTGGGGCTCGTAGGCATTTTATAACCTTGTCATGAGCGGTTGGAACTCAGAACAACTAGTTTAGATTTTTGTCACTCAACCTCCTATATGATCATGAGTCCAAAGTTTTTGAAATGCTGCATAAGACTGAAAATTTTCCCTCTTGGTGCAATTTTTCACTATGACTCTCATCTCTCAAGAAGTGTATTTCCTCACCAAGTGCTCATCATACTCTATGAAATTTGGCTTTATATGTGGAGCTTGGTAGGATGGCACATCTAGTATGCATATTTTGTTAAGTTAAGAGATGGTCCTAGCGAAAAGACTTTGCACTTTCTCATTCCAACCATTTGGAAATAATGTCCATGGGAGAGGGAGAGAATGGACTCACACGAAGGAGTGGACTAGCACAATAGCAAAAATCTTTAACAAAGATTGGATTTTTGTGCTAGAGAGAAAGGATGGTCCTTTATTTTGCTCAAAGAATGAACCTTGAAACTTGACATTTGTACATCTATGAGAGCTGGTAATTTTTCTCATTTTTTTTCTTTCTTCTTTCTTCTTTTTATTTCTTTCTTTTCAGCTCTCATGGTATAGGGAAGCTAGTTCAATGTTTCAAATATTTTTGCAAACTTTTTCTGAGCATTTATTTTGGGAGGACCAAAATCTTTCTTGTAGGATCAAGGTTTTCACAAAGGAGAGATTTTTGGCTAACATGATTGGTGAAGTGGATGCTTGAATCCAATGTGGAAACCGCGTAACCAAGCATGATTGTTTGAGAACTCAAAGATAACGCGAAGGAAAATGGTTGGCTTTGAAAGTGCAAGTCCCTCATAAGGATCAAATCCTAACCAAATTCAATGCATACATGGATGGCATAAAAGTGGGTTCACAATTAATATTTGGCCTTGGTAGGAATTTTGTTCTATCATAGGGAAGAACTACACCAAGTAGGAGGTTTTATTGCAGCATGGTTTTGAAAGAATTCATTGGACTCTAATCATGAGGAGATCATAGACTCATCAAAACATGCTATATCATGAATTCCAGCAGCTAGACTTGGTGTTTATTAGCCATTTTGCTCCCACTAAAACATAGAGAGACTAGCGTTATCATCATGCCGGTCTACCATTACCCACCAAAATGAAGAGTAGAGGTTGTGTACTTGAGACTCACAGGGAGCTAACAGAGCAACTATTCATCATTTCCATAGGCAAGGTAGAGACCAAGTTCTCAATTTTATTTGGAAAGGGAAATCTTTTTGTTCTTTTTAGTTTTGCAATTTTTTATGGTTTTCCTTGAAAGTGAAAAATATTTTTAGGTTTTCTTAAACTTTATGGAAACTGAATATCTTTTTGAATTTTTTTTATAATATATAAAGGAAATAAAACAACTTAATTAAAAAAAAATAGGAAGAGAGGGTAGGACAATTGGTGTACCTTGCTTCACGTACCTCCCCAAGCTTAGGTCTTTGCAAGACTTAAGCTTGGATGACATTCACTGCGGCGGTTGATAGTCGATGTTGAAGTGGCCGAATTGTTGATCCATCATGGAGAGGTTTATCTGAAGTTGTTCCGATGTTTGCTTCTGCCATTTTTGCCTATCCCTTATGGCTGCTTGTATTTCTTGGGTTCGCATGTTGGTCTCATAAGCGTTTGCAGCCAAGTATTGCACGTCACCTTCCAACTCCGGAAAGTTGTATGATGTGAATCGGGCAGAACGTGAAGTTCCTATGCCTCCATGGGGTTGATAGTAACTTCCCATCCCATAAGGATTGGATGGTTCAAACTCTTCATGGGATGAGCTAGTGTAGTGTGTTGACGAGCTAGTAAATTCAGAGTACTGTGGTTGCTCCCAATGGTATTGAGAGCTTCCCGAAGCACCCGTTCGAGGAGCTCTTGCTCGTGGTCTATCCCCTGAAACACTATGTTGTGCACACTGCACGGGAGCTTGCCAATTGTACAGAAAGTTCTGTTTACCAATGATGGTGAGCTCAGGGTTAGGCAATTCTAACTCTGCATCTTGCGCCGGATAAAGCATGTAGAACCTATTGTTCTCTTCCTTCAAAAGGTGGGCTTGCCAAAAGTGATCTTTCCCTAGCAAAGAAGCACTAGGGAGACGATCTGTTCTAGCTCTATAGAGCACGCCAACCTTTCTAGCAATGCTAGTGACAAAAGGTGTGAAAGTGATAGGTCCATTTTGCTTGAATGCTAGGGTGAGCCAATGGTTGATGAGAAAGAAAGTGGGGTTCATTTTAATTTTCTTTATCACAGAATAAAGATAGGCCTTGTCCAAACTATTCATTGAATGTACATCACCCCGAGGGGTCAGGTAGTGAGTGATGAAACGGTGAATTATATGGAGCGAAGGGTTATGAATGTCGCTAGTGCGCTCCTGCCTCGTGACAGGACTTCCTATCTTGGCCCATAGTCCTTGAGGGGTGAAACCTTTAAGTTTATTAATGTCTACAGCGACCTTATGGTCAAAACCAAGGTAGGTATTAATTTGTTTTAAAGACCGTTCATAGGTTTCACCAAAAAGACGGAATGTGTAGAGAGTGCCTAATTTGTCTGATGGAGTGGTGTGGACTTTTAAGGTGCAAAGGAATTCAATGGTAAGCCATTTGGAACTGTAATCATCGAGGTGGTAGAAATCATAGCATCCGGCCATGTTGAGTGCGTACTCGAAATCGGCGCACACGCTGATTTGCTCGAGGAAGTTGTTGTCGAACTTGCGCACGGATGTGAACTCCCGGTCCAGAATGGCGGTGAACTTGCTTCGCTCGTCGTAATCATCTAACACCATATTTTCTTCACTCTCCATGAACTTGTCAAACTCTTCATTTTGCACACTTTGCTTCGTTGGAGCTTCAGATATGGACATTAAATCCGAGAGATAACTCGGAGTATGCCCATGTGAAGCTCTGGAGTGCTCTGCTTCCGAATGCTCACTTGGTGTGCGCCTCCCACGGCTTGAGCTACTGCTGTTGCTGAACTTGGTGTAGATTCCTCTCCAAATATTTGCCATTCCTGCAAAAGGGTTACTTGGACACAATACCTGAAGGACAATGTGATAATAATGGTCAGTGGTTAGTCGTTCGGTTAGTAGTCCAAGTGTTAGTCGTTCGAACGGTTAGTGCAGCACACTTTTATTGCTAAGTACAAACTGCACTAACTAGTTGAGTGAGAAAAGAAGTGCAAAGAGAGAGAGTTTGTGAGGGAGAGACGAAGTTTTCAGCCGAATGCTTTGGGTGGAGAAGTAAAGGAGAGTGTGCCCTCTATTTATAAGCTCAAGAGGAGCATTGGGGGAGAAATTTTTATGCCGGGCGGCAGCCCATGCCGGCCGGCAAGTCATTTCCCTCCATTTGCTCAATTATTGCTCTAGTGGTGATGGGAGAAGGCTAGGTCCAAGTGCCATGTGATCCACTTGCTCAATTTGTCCAGAAATTTGCTAAGAGTGTAGGGAGCAAGGATAGAGTGATGGGATGGCTAAAGTTGTTTGTTTTCAATGAGTGAGTTGCCACTCATGAAGCCTAGGTAAGTAGGGTGGCAGGTGAGTGTGAGTGGTGAAAGAGTGAGGTGACACGTGTGGCTCTCATTCATTCACTTTCACTCATGGTGGGGCTTTAGATGAGTATTTTTTCTTCAAGGTAAGGCTGGCCACACCTCCACCACTCATGGCCATCATCTTTGCATTAAAAGGGCCAAGAATGCGATGAAAAGTTGTGCCGGGCGGCATGGCTTGCTGGGCGGCAGAAATGACCCAGCCGGGGGTCGTTTTTCATGAAAAATGACCTCCGGGTCCTGAAATCTGGGTTATTTCAGGCTGGGTTACAGCCCTGAATCAGCACCCCAGATGGTCGTTTTGACTCGAAAACAACCTCCCGACAAGAGACTTGGCCGAAACATTACCAAAAATTTTCAAATCTTCAATTTTTTTATATCCAAGTTTAATGGTTAAAGAAAGAGGAATAAAATCAACCTAATCTAATGCTATGAAGGGGGATAAATATCGGTTACCTTTTGATGAGGGTTCGAATTTTACGTCTCGAACAAGACGTTCTCCGCGCTCAATTTTGCATGGTGCCCGTCGTGGATGGAGAATTTTCCATGATCGGTGCAACTTCTTTCTTCCGTCATACTTGTTTGATTTTCTTTGGCTTGGCGGTGACCTTTTTCTTCATTTCTTGTGGCTCGTTCTTCTTCTTGGGCGGTGGTGTTATGCTTTGAACTTTAACCACCGGTGCACCCATTTTTGGTGGGATTGGATACACCTCAATTTTCTGCACCGTGTTAGGATTTTTGCCATAAAAGATGCGTATCTGATTGCATTGTTCCGTTCGGGGCTTGAAGGCGAACTTTTTCTCATGCCCATTAATGTTAAGGTGGATTTCTCTAGCCCCAACATCAATGTTGGCATTTGCAGTGCTAAGGAACAGCCTTCCTAGTATAAGGGGTGTCTTTGCATCGGCCTCCATATCTAGTACCACAAAGTCGACGGGCACAAGAGAGTTCCTTATCCTTATGGGTATGTCCTCCACAATGCCCGCCGGCTAGCGGACTGATTGGTCGGTGAGCTGCAAGCACATTGCTGTAGGGGATAATGAATTGACATCGAGTTTGTCATACACTACCTTTGGCATGACGCTCACGCTCGCCCCCAAAGTCACAAAGGGCGTTGTTGAATTGTTGCCTCCCGATGGAACATAGGATGGTTGGGCATCTCGGATCTCGCTTCTTTTCTGGGAAGGAGTTCAAGATAGCGGCGCTGCATTCTTCAGTTAATTTGACAACCTCCATGGATGGCATTGGGCGTTTGTTGTTGAGGATGTCCTTTAGGTACTTGGAGTATGTAGGAACCTGCATAGCATCAAGTAGCGGTATGTTGACGTATAATTTCTTTATTACCTCCACAAGCTTCCTGAATTGTTCATCCACCATTGGCTTCCTCTGTCGAGGGGGGAATGGCAACACCGGGGTATCATAGAACTCATGTGGCGCCTTCTTGAGAGATGCCTTTGCCTCCACAACTTCAATTTCCTCCTCTCCTTCTGATTCTTCATTGGTTTCCCCGGTCTTCCATGCAATGTTAGGATTTGGCGGATCTTGTGTAGATTTTCCGCCTCTAGTTGTGACCGCACTAACATTTTCTTTGGGACTAGCTTCCGGCTGACCGGGGAGCTTGCCCGAGTTAGACTTAACAATAGAAGCGGCCAGCTGAGCAATTTGTGTTTCTAACATTTTATTATGACTAAGCTGGTTTTGCAGAGAGGTATTGAAGGCTTCCATATGAGAATCTATGCTTCTAGGACTTTATGAGTAGCAATAATTTTCCTACTAATACTTTCATTGATTTTAGATTGTCCTAGAACAAGATCATGGAAGGAGGGTTCATTACGAGTAAAGTTTCCAGAGTTACCCATGTTCTTGTCGAAGGAGAGGTTTGGCTTGGACTCCCATCCGATGTTGTTGGTACGGGGCCTAAACCCGTTGTTGTTGTTGTTGGTGTTGTTGAGGTAGTTCGCTTCTTCATCTTGAGTCTCTGGGCAGTGGCTTCCCATGTGTCCAAGGTTTCCACAAACTTCGCAAGTCATGCGAGAGTCCAAGGATTGGACAATTTGAGGACCGTCCATTTTCTTCAAAAGTTGATCCATTTTAATTGCTAACATGTCAATACCATCAACTTGGTGGACTCCCCTCATCTTGGGTTGTGGCTGGTTCTATCTATCATCGTAGCCACTGTAATTGGCGACCATCTTTTCTATGAGAGTTTGAGCTTCTTTGACCTTTAGAGAGAAGAAGGAACCTCCAGCGGCTGCATCTAAGTGCTCACGAGCGGGGCGGTTGAGCCCATGGTAAAAGCTTTGGATCAGCAACCAATCTTGCATTCCGTGATGTGGGCATGCCAGAGTGTATTCTTGGAAACGTTCCCATGCCTCAGGAATGCTCTTGTTAGTTAGCTATTGAAAACTTGAAATCTTGTTCCGCAGGGCATTGGTTTTGCCTAGAGGGAAGAACTTGGCAAAGAAGGCGTTGGAGCACTTGTCCCATGTGGTGAGCTCCTCTTGATTGCTATAGAACCACTGCTTCGCCTTCCCCAAGAGTGAAAATAGGAATAGGCGAAGGCAAATGGCCTCAGGGGTCACATCCCTCATGGTGAAAGTGCTGCACACTGTCAAAAACTGTTGGAGGTGGGCATTTCCGTCTTCCGATGCCTTGCCACAGAAAGGACTGGCCAGAACCATGTTGATTAAGGCCGGTTTCAGCTCATAGCTTCTGTTCCCCATGTTCGGGTTCGGACCGGTGCGGATGTTGTCTGCAGACAGGGTGGAGTAGTCATGGATCGTCTTTTCAGCCATGATTGGTTGAGCGGACAGAGATGGGACTTGCAGCTGAGCTTGAGTGATCGGAGGTGCTGCTAGAGCAAGCACGGGCCGAGGAGGGGTGAGTCTTTGACGCACTCTCCTCAACAAAGCCTCCGGATCATTGTGGTAGTTGTCTGGTAGGTCGAAACCAGTCATAAAGCATCCTGTTTACACCACAAATAAACAAAACAAGGGTAATCCCGCTAAGGAAAGCGGTAACCTCTTAATAGAAATATCAATGTTAAAATTCTGATATCTTAGCCTATTGCTTCCCTGACAACAGTGCCAGAAATGCTTGTTGGCATTTCTTAACGTCGTATCAAGAATATCACTATCCCTGGTACGACGCCAGAAATGATTTGATGTTTGTTATGCTTTTAGAGAAATATGAATTAACTCACAAGCGTACGGAACATCTATTATAGCATTTCACCCGGGAGTATTCCAAGGTATCGTATTTATTTTCCGCAGGGAAGCTAGGCGTAAGAGTATCTTGGTTTAACAAAGATATAACTATAAGAATTATACCAACTGACCAAAGACGGGGGTAAGGATGTTCAATAATAATATTTGGGGTAGTGAAACAGGAGAAATCCACACAAAGATAAATAAAGAGATCGATTAAGCTAGCCGGGAGGACAGCGAGTCTAAGTCTAGAATTCCTAAGATTATATCTTCCTATTTAATCTAAGTCAAGTGTCAAAATTCCTAGTTACTCGGGCTGAGTGCTTACACCAAATTCATGGTACAGCCTCGAGTCTTTCACCAATAAGTTTACTTCAGGGCACGACAACGATCCACTAATAGGGTCGGTAACTAACCTCGTACACTAGTGGGCACGTTCCCGCTAGACAACCCTGCTTGAGACTTCCCGAATGTGGTGGAATACTAAATGGACGGACAGGATTATCACCACCTGCCGCCTACCACACAGCCCATGGGGACGAATGCAAAACCAGCTAGTGCTAACTTAGGCACCACGCCTACGCTTTCACTAGATATTCTTCATTGGCCTAGCGGAAGAATAGCCGGGAAATAACCAAGTCTAAGTTCTATTCAAGAACTAAACTTAATTAAATCCTAGCTGGGAATCCCGTAAACTATGCTTCAAAGTTCTTTCCCGATATTTGTAACTTAAGGAAATTGACTAAGTAAAGATAAATACTTGACAAGATAAATAAGAAAATATAATTATATTGATAAGGGATAAGCCTTACAAAAAGGGAAAAGATACAAGAGAGCTCATACCAAGACTCCGAGACGACTTCCGGAATCCCGAGCGATGCTCTCGACTAGACTCTAACTCCCGACTAACTAACCTACTCTACTAGTAAGAAAAGTAGTGGGAAATGGACTCCAATGTGTTTCACTTGCCTCCTTCATGCTTTCCCTCTCTATTTATAGGTGGCGGATACTTGGCGGGTACTTCAAGCTGGAGGAGAGTCGGTGGGCAAAAATTCCCCCGCTGGGCGGCGGGCCACGTTGGGCGACCACTTGTGCCGAGCGGCCAGGCATGCCGGGCGGCAGGCCAGGCTGGGCGGCCATTGGATTTGGTTGGTTTCCAATTGACTTTCTTTGGACGGCTCAGATCTTGTCCCGATGGCGGTTATTTGGTCGGTTTCCACCGAAATCTCTGTTTTGGGGTCGGTAGAAGTTGTGGGCCTCATGGGCTGGCAACTCTGGATGGCCAACCCAGGCCGGGCGGCAAGCCAGGCCGGGTGGCAAGCCCTACCGGGTGGCAAGCCAGTGCCGAGCGGCGGCCCATCTTTGGTGCCGACCCCCCGGGTCACGTCTTGACTTGTCCATGTTGTGCCGAAAATGGAAAACGACTTCATTTTGGAGTGTTTTGTAGGGTCGGCTGGGTCAGATGGTTAGCCTCATGACGACTCTGTTTTGACCCGCCAGGTGGCTAATTTCAGCCTGATATGACCCTGTCGGCCTGCTGTTTTAAGGCAGAATCGGCCGACGGGGTGTTTCTTCATGTTTTTACATGATTTTAGCCCTTTTGACCCTGCAAACACATATTTCACCAAAACTCATGAAACTTTATTAGTTTAAACAAATATTCATGAAACTTTGGTCTTTACCTTGTATTTCCCGACCGGTTGGTGGCCAATATTGGGTTTTAAGGGCCACCAACAACAATTTCCACATGTAGTGTCGTTTTAGTGCTTTATTGCAGAAACAGGTAAAAAGATGACAAAATGACTCTTATATGAGAAGTACTGATATAAAGCCCGACTCGCCATGCAAGGAGGGCTTCCCACTAGCCCATGAAGCTTACAAGACACACTTGGACATCCATGAGGTCCAATGTGTAAGCCCAAGGTCGAGGCCCAATGCCTAAGGATTTCTAGAAGGTTTATCCGGAAGGAAAGTTAAATTTACGGAGTCCAAAAACAGCACTGTATTGTCACACAATTTCGGAGCCCAAGACATGGTCAAATGGGAAACCTCAGAATACTAAAGTTGAAGATCTCATCGAGGGATTTCCGTAAAATATATGATTTGCATTTATTGGACTCCAGAGCTGGGAGATATGCTCCCTGCAAGGCAGGCTGCACAGAGGAATCTGAATCAGAACAGATATTTTGGGATCACAATTTTGGGTATCCAAACGTCCGAGTCTGAGGATCCAAATAGTACCAAAGTTGTAGATATTTTCAAGGGCTATGAGATAGAGTTCAGGCTTGCTTCATTTGGACTATGGAAGCATCAGCTATGATTAAAGTAAGTCGGTGCTGTTTATGGAAGGTACGAAACCAACTTTGATTCAATCTCTATGAGCTAAACTTGGAGGCCAAGCAAGGGAGGACGTGACCAGAGGCTATACAAACACCCATATGACATCCAATACTAGAACAAGCTACAAACAAGGGGGAGAGTTAGGCTATAGGAGCCACTGCATATCACCAGGAGGCCGCCAGAGTTGAAGAACCACTAAATTGAAGAGATGTAGTCTAGTCGGGTAGGGACCCTGCGTGGTGCACTACACCGGAGCTAGGAGAAGTAGAGCCATGTACCTTAGGTGTCGTCAATGATGCATCAAGGCGATGCCGATCGGCGCACCAGTTGTGCCGATCGGCGCGCCCACGACGATGATGAATATTGGTATAAGTTATCGATCTTTATGTTATCTATCTTAATTCTATCCTTGGCTGCAATTTGTGTTCGTCTGGATTGATTGATCTTACATGTGCTTATTCAATTGCTTAGTTCTAGGCTAAGTATTTAGATGCTCTCTTAATCATGGTGATTAGGCTAGTATTTGGATCTTGTATGAATCATGATTGCTTGATGATGCTAGGGTGTGGTTTAGTTGTGTCAGAGCTAAGCTTGCGCAGTACTTTTAGATAGTCAAGTAGGGTTAAGATACTCGCGCGAGTAAGGTTTCCTCTTGGCAGCGATAAATCAGGAGCCGCTCGAAAAGGCGGGTGGTCTTGCTCATCTTCGATGTTTACTAATTGTTTAAAGTGCCAAGTAAGCTAGGATTAAGATGATAACAACTACTGATTTAGTGCTGATCGACACACCAGTTGTGTCGATCGGCACAATCTTTTTTGATCGCTAGATGCAAATAGGCTAACTCCAGGTGATACTCCTTGGTCGATGTGTATGCTCCTACTCCCACAAGCCTTGGCTAACTAAGCATTAGGCGCACTTTGACCCAGGTAAGCCTTCGGGACGATCGACGCACCTGTTTAGCCGATCGGTGCTACCTTCAATTTTCACTTCTTTCGACGTTCACGTATGTGCAATATCTACTTTATGCTAGGATTGATTTGTTAGACAAAATAGTAAACTCTAAACACCGTTCTGTTGCTGATCCCTATGGATTCGATTAAACCTTGGAATACTCTCAGGAAAAAAGTGGTACAATGTACATCGTCCTCTTGCGGTATATAAGTGGGTGCATAGTAACGACCAACACTAATCACCATGATCAAGATAATATCTACTTAATTAGTCTAGAACTAAGCAATTGGAATAAGCACATGCATGATTATAGAATCAAGATAGACAAATCACCAAAACCATCATCAACATATTCAATCCTCCTTGAGATACATAGAGTAAGATTTATCCCCATCGAGATGGCCTACTTTGACGGATCAACTCTTAACACTAATGGTTCTTGAAACTCAACTAGAGATCTATTCTAACGGGGCAAGCCCCAGTGGCTCTAACTCACGGATCTGTTGTCCCTCTGTCGCCTCTGCCTCTCCTTTTGCTGAGACCAGGGTTTACAAGTATTTATAGAGGTTCTACTCGTAGAGTACTCAATTTCTAGCAAATAAGGCAGTTGCACTGATCAGCGCAGGATTGCACCGATCGGCGCAAGCCGTGTTTTATCTGGTTTCTCCTCCGAGTCAGTTCTTCTGCCTTCCATAACTGCTATGTGGGCCTTTTCCTTCGAGATAAAGTCTTGTACTGGACGTCGAGATCTTGAAGTTCCATAAATCTTCTAGGCAAATATTTTCAAGGGTCTTGCGTAGATAAACTTCCATAAACATGTGGAATGGGCCTTGGTCACTTCTGTGGGCCAAAACACCCTTGCGAACGACCGGCTCAAGGACTGCGCTGATCGGCGCACTGGGCTTCTTTAGTGTTTTTCGTCGGTTCTGGATTCCTGCCCTTTCTAGCATCACTTTAATCGCCAATTTTATCTGTTTCTGTAATAAAGCTCCAAAACAACGCATATACAAATACATAGGCAATATCATAGGTAAATGGCCTAAATTAGTATCAATAATGCTCTAATTGGGGTAATATTCACATATAAAAGGGGCACTTGGGGAGTGCCAATAGTTCCCCCTCACTTAAATCTTTGCTCGTCCCGAGTAAAGTAAAAGAAAGAAAAATCAAAGAACGTACTCTTTCTATCATAAAAGATATCTCAAATTAGCAAATGTTGAGCATTGTTCTATTGTGGTGTATTTTATATTGGTATTCAGCAAAATAGTTCAAATATGGGCATAAAGCTTAAAGTTTCTCGCCAAAGCAGTAAATCATGTCCAACTCACAAATTATAACTTTTCCACTCATGTAAATCACTCAAAAGATTATCGTGAACATAAAGAATCTATCTTCCAAATAATCCAAGGCAACAACTCATTTTCAAATCACTAAACCTATATTCTACATCATAATGATCAAATAATATTTGTGTAAGGCTTATATGAGTAGCTAGGTGAGGTAGTTCAAGGATTGCAAACATAAATCAACAATATATTGTAAAGCTAGTAGATTATTCTTCGTTGGAATTATATAACTTAATCAAGATGGCCATTAAGAAAGAAAAATTTAAGAAAGGACTCACACTTTGGATATGTGGACATGCACATAGCAAAAATTTGATCTTGGAAGAAAAAGAACTCCCATAATCAGATTGCACATGGTTGGAATGATTCATGGCTATATTAGAATGAATTTCGAGAATGAGCATGTCATATACCACCCCCCCAAACTTAAAATTTTGCTAGTCCCTTAGCAAACAGCAGAGCTTTCCCTTCTTTTCTTTTTTCTTCTTCTATTTTTTTATTTTTATTTCTCCCTTTTATTATTTTGCTCTCTACTGCGCCGATCAGCGCAGGGTGCGCCGATCGGCTTTTAACCTGAATCACCAACCTTAGTTGGCATTTGATTCATCTGGCTTCAACAATTATTCAAGAATTAAATATAGCCAGAAATATATGATGTGGTCAAGGAATAATACTTAACAAGATATTTTGGGTTGATGGTAGGATACTTAGAGGAATTGCATGAGTAATTCAAGGCTAGAAAAAGATACACAAAGATTTGCCATCTTAGTAAAGTTTATACCAAAAAGAATTAAATCCTAACTGAACTCAACCATCAATTTAATGTTCATCTACAAATCAAAGGTTCATGAGAATTGCTCAAAATATAGCATTGGTAGGTAAGGATCTTGAAAAGAATAAATTCCAAAGTTCACAATATGAAAATTTATTCATGAAAAGATTGGTACTAAGTTATCATCACAAATTGGACAATACAAATGAAGCACATGGGTACTCAAAATTGCTCCACATAAAACATATTTGCCGAATGATCATTAAGTGTAAGTTCAAAGTCTTTATTCAATGCCCAACATTATTTGATCTTCATCGGTACTTTTCAAGAAAGAATAGATAATTCAATTCTCCTAAAAGAGCATAACCACCACCATTATATTAAGATCGAGACTCAAATACATGGTAATGATTTTTGCACACACTTGTGTAGAAATAAAATTACTACTAACTACTACTAGCACACTTGCAAAAAAATAAACTTACTACTAGCTACTACTAGCACACTTGCATGAAAGTAAACACACCCAATACATCGCTTCCCAACCCGCTCACACACACATAAGCAAATAAAGAAAAAGATTGCAAAAAACAAGAAAAAATGCAAATCGGGAAACCGATACATGTGCCAACTCCTAGGCACTCTAGTTAAACGGAGGTGGAGGTGGTGGCTGATCAAAGCCATAGCACCGCGCCTTGAGTCACTCGAACTCCTCCACCATTGCCTCGTGGCTGTTCCTCATTTGGGACGAGGCGTCCTCCACGCGCTCTATGTAGTGCATGTTGTTGTCGATGTACCCCTGCATGGGCACGAAGAAGTCTGCACCAGGCACAGGAGGCACCACAGGTACACATCCTTGGCACCTGTAGTCAATACCTGCACTGAAGTAGGTTGTGTCGACCGGCGCGTTGCTTGCGCCCACCGGCGCAGAGGGATGTGAACCGCCCACTGCGACGCCCCACCATGGCTGGTACTACTGAGGATCCTGGCGTGAATTCCAGGAGTCCCACTCGCTGCTGGCTGCTGTAAATATCGCCGGTTGTCGAACCCGCCCATGACGATCCTTGAGAGGTCGGCCCCCCTCCATGAGACCTTCCTCAAGCCAATTTCCTCCCTCTAGCTTGTGATGGAGGGAAACTCCTAGATCCGCACACGGGAGCCTGATGTCGGTGCCAGTGACATGGAAGCCGGCGTGAACACTTCCCATGACAATATTGCCACGAGTCATATTCTCGCCGATCTCCATCGCGCACTCCCACTTATCGTCGCGCCCTCCCAGTCTGTCGCTTTCGCAGACGAGGGCTGCTAGGCGTTCAAGATAGGCCTCGAAGGCCAACGTCTTGCTCGCCTTGCCCCTCTTGTCGATCCAACCCCGCACGTTCACTGATATAGGGTTGCAATGAGACAAACTCACGATGGCATCAAAGAGCCGCCGCAAGTCCGCATCGGTGATGTTGCTGGAGTCGACCGTGTCTCCTGTGCGCGCCGCCAACCACCGATGGAAGACTTGAATGGTCAGGTTGCGAATGTTGCTGTGCTTCATCTCTTCTACGAGTGAGAGCTGCCTCCAAAAGGAGTCCAACTACCCACATCAAGATGCTGATGATGTCGGTGTTGGCATCGAAGCCGAAGGCTTGAGCCACCGCCTCCATGGTCACCGTGTAGCTGATGTCACGGACGTAGAAGTTGTCGGCCTCGTTGCTGTCTCCGATGGTGCCAAGCCTCATCGTAGAGACAACCTCGGTGACGATGTCGAGGTTGTAGTCCATGGGGAGGAGGTGGAAGTCCGCCCAGCCGAGATTGTTGAGCATCCTCTTTATGTCTTCCCACATGCCGATCGTGGTGAGGAAGGTCTCGTCTAAGTCAAAGTTGGGGACGAACCTTCCCCTCACCACGTGGTAGTGCTGCTGTTCCTCCGCGCTCCGGAGGGTGAAGCCCTCCTCTACCGTGCGCGGCACGAATGCCGGCAGTGGTGGTGATCTAGGAACCCCACGGCTTGTCGCCACTTGGCTCCTTGTAGCATGCCCCGTTGGAAGGGGCACGACGGAGATGGAGTGGTGGGCGCGGATCTCTACTGCCGAGCTGGTGGATGCATCACCCACCGACATGTCGTCGCAAGCGCCAAAGCTCCCCCTCGCGGAGGAGTCACCTCCTGACTCGCTGCAGCCGTCGGAACTGCTTCCTCGGCGCAGCCTCTTGCCCAACTTGCTGACGGAAGAGCGGAGACGATCCATCTGCGAGGAATACGGAATATGTGTGAGATCATGGGTAGTGGGGAAGGTGGAGAGATTACCGAGATGGTGTACCGAACTGAGGGCGCCTGGCCTCCCTTTTATAGTGTGGGCAACTTCCAGGAGAAGGACCCGCCTTGAAATTTCAAAATTTGAGAGCGCGCCGATCGGTGTGTAGGTGTGCCGATCGGCACAATTCAAATTTTGAATGCTCTGACAACTTGGTGCTTGATTCCCCTCCTTTATGTCGCTTCCTGGTACATCATGTTGTTTGGTACGGGAACAACACGGAATCCCGACGTGTCGATTGACTATGCCGATCGACATGTGCCCACGCCGATTGGCGCGCCGTCTCTTTTTTAGATTTTGGTCAATTCCGTGTCCCCTCTGCACCCCACACCTGCATAGCAATCATACCTGTTCTTCAAAATCAACACCTGCCACCTTTGTTGCCCATTTGGGAACCGCATGGGTACCTGCGCCGATCGGCGCAGAAGGGCGCTGAATGGCGCAAGTCCCTTGCGCCTCGTCCTTTAGCCCAATGCTGATCCTAATGCCTTGTGTTCAACTCTTACACCTAATGTTCCACTTCTCCCAATGTTCCTGTAGCATTGACATATGTAGCAGGGCCCATCTGGTATCTGCGCTGAACGGTGCTGACGCGCGCTAAGAAACCATATGGATATGAGTAATTGACTTGAGCGGATTTGGTGTTTGAGTTCAAATGCGGGAATCCAAGGATTGCATGGGTTTGCATATCATGGTTATGACTAGCCGGAGTTGTTGGAGATATTGGTGATATTGCAGAGATGGGAAATGTGTTTGCTTGTCTCATGATGTGTAGGTCACTGGAGTCGACTTGGTAGTCAACGGCGAGAGGATCAGGCACAAGTAGGGGACTTCGGGCCAGATGATCGGGATGCCGGGTGAAGTCAAGGGTGATCAACACCGTACACGTGGAGAGGCAAGAAGCACGGACGGTTTCACGGTTGAGCCTCAAAACCGTGGTGGTGATGAAGATGGCATGTTGACCAAGTCAAGGCGAATGGGATGCCGGTGCAAGTGACAAGGGGGCCTCATGGACAGGGACTGGGAGAGACTTGCCGGTGGTCAGGATCGCGGGACAAGGTGACACGCGTCAACATCGAGAAGTCGTGCTTTGAGAAGCGTGCAAGGCAGTTTCCCGGTTTGGGCCTCAAAACCGGAGGCGGTGGTTGGTGGTGCACGTGGCACCATCACAGATCTTGCTTCGAGATGAAGCAAAGACGTGAAGCGTCCGATGTCATTCAGGCGATGAGGAAAAAGATGGACGGTTATGCCCCCGATGGTAGGTGGGTGTGTTATGTAGGTCAAGGGTAGAGTGGTCATGTGGACAATAGACCCTAGGCCTATATAAGGAGAGGTGTGGCTAGTGGGAGAGGTGCCTCTCTTTCCATTAGCCTTGTATTAGGATTCTATTCAAAGTGCTAGGAGAGGACTTCATGTTTTAGTGGAGAGTAGTGGGTGTGTGAGAGACATCTCTTACTCTTCCAAATAGTGGGAGGAAGAGGGTGGCTTCCTAGCCTTGTACCTATGGATCTTGTAAGCACATTTCTATGATATGAGAATTATTTTCATGCTCAGGATTTCCCTCTTCACTTGAATCCCAAAATTCTCTTTTTCCTATTTTCAGAGCTATTTTCGTGGTGATTTTTGATCTCATTTTTGGACGCTCGGATTTCTTGAGAAACTTGTTGCTAGGATGAGCTAGAACAATCCTCTATGGATCCTTGACCGAATCAATAGCTCTAGCACCTTCGATTTGAAGGATTTCTCAAGTTTCCCCTTTTTGGTGTTCTTGGCACAAGATCTGAAATTCGTGATGATTCCTTGAGCCAATTGAGATGATTTTCTAGGATTAGGGTCATGATGTGATGAGGATTCACAGATCCAAAAATCGCATCATTTGGAGTTCATTTGGTTAGGATTTGGAGAAGATTTACCAAATTCCCAAAAGTTTTAGCTGTTCTGTCGGGGTCAATCGGCACTGCCGATGACCAGGACCGGCACTGCTGGTGGGTCTCAGAACCCCGCACCAGCACTGCCGATGGGCCAGATCGGCACTGTCGATGAGGCCAATCGGCACTACCGATGGTCCTGATTGGCACTGCCGGTGGTGGTTCAGTAAGGAGCAATTTGTAAGGTTTTTGACTACCTCGAGTCTCTGCTGTTTCCACTGTGTTTCTTTGCTATAGTTGATCACTCCTAAGACTAGTACACCACAAGTTGGTGTGTGTAGTCTTGGTGATTGGTTCAGAGGTTGGCTTGTGTTGTTTTTGGGATATAGGCCAAGTTCTCTCGGAGAATTTTTGATTGGCTCCCATTCACCCCCCCTCTGGTCGCCTTCTCGGTCCTTCATGCGCCGATCAATGCGACGTCCATTCTTGCTCATGACCCCTTGCTTCTTTGCTAGATGTTACTCTTCATCCTTTCCTGCGTCATTTAGCAACCATTTTGCACACAAAATATAATTCAAAAAGATTTTAATTACCTTGAGAATAGCTCCGTCTCTGAAAATTACTGCGCTGGTTGATTCTTAGCACTCCTTCAATTCTGGGCATCGCCAGCCTTCTGTCCTGACCTGGGCAACAACGCGCCGATCGGCGCAGAAGTGCGCCGATCGGCACAAGCACTGTTCCTTCCTGTTTTTTGATCCTTTTTTGTTTTATTCCTGCATTGTTAGTCTTATAGTATGTATATACATAGTTTTGCACAAATAAATAGACAACGCAAGAGAACACAAGAATTAAGCACACACTTTTTCTATTTCTTTTATTTGGGAGATTGTTTTTACTATAAGCAAGCAAATTAAAAAACACCGGGTTGCCCTCTCGGCCAGCACTAATTAACTAGATGAAACGGGTTGCCCTCCCGCAAGCACTAAACAACTTCTAAATCCCCCGATCATTGGGTTGCCTCCCAAGAGCACTTTAGTTATTTAGAGGTCAAAGAGCTTGACCTCCCCGCAAATAATCAATCCTTAGTGTCACGGTGCGGGATGTTGTTGACACTTCTTAGTGTCGTACTAGAAATATTACTATCCCTGGCAACGGAGCCAGAAATGCTTGTTGGTATTTCCTACGTTCACAGATAAATCCGCAAGCACACGGATACCAATGTAGCACTTCACCTAGGAGTATTCCTAGTTATTGAATCACAGGGAACATGTCTGTACTATTCTTCTAAACTAATCCATCCAAGGACAACAAGAATATGGTAGACAGAGGGTAGAGAGGATTCCTATGGTAAAAGATCCTCAAATAAGATAGGTTCAGTCTATAAATGCTTACTTCGGGCACCGGCTTACCCCTGCATCCACAGGCGACTCCGGCCAATAGCTCTACGATGTTCCCGATCATGGAGGATTACTAAGGCCGGATAGGGCTGTCACCACCTACCAACTACCTCTACAAACCATGGGGCACACGGCAAACAAAGGTAACTTCTAGCCTAGAAACCATGTCTATGCTATTAATTACTATCAAAGTCTCGACGTCACACTTATAGAAGACTATGATACTCTAACTAAGTAGAGCGATGATCCTGTAAGCAACTAAGGAAAGAACTTACTTAAAAAGAAAACTTAAATACCAATGGAAGATCACGAATAATTACTAAGAAAGCAAAGTATCCGCTAAGGTACAAGTGTGGAGAAGGCGCCGACAAGCCCGGACCTCCTCCTAACTCTCCCTCACTCTCTCCCTATTTTCTAAGCACTTTGGTAGTGCTAAAACCTTTTGAGTGGAGCTCTAAATCTTCTTCTTGTATTGTCCTTTGTTTATGCCAAATTTCCCCTCCATTTATAGGTGGCGGAGACTTGGCGGGTACTTCAAGGTGGAGGAGAGTCGGTGGGCGAAAATTCCCCCACCGGGCGGCCACAGGATTTGGTTGGTTTCCAACCGACTCGCTTCGGACAGCTCAGATCTTGTCTTGATGGCGGTTCCTTGGTCGGTTTCCCCCGAAATCTCCGTTTTGGGGTCGGTAAGCCTCATGGGCTGGTAACCCTGGGTGGCCAACCCAGGCCGGGCGGTAGGCCAGGCTGGGCGGCAAACCCTGCCGGGCGACGGGGTAGGCCGGGCGGCTTGGCAGGCCGGCCGGCGACCTAGGCCGGGCGGCGGCTTGTGCCGGGCGGTGGCCCATTTTTGGTGTCGGCCCCCTCCGGGTCATGTCTTCCCTTGTCCAAGTTGTGCCACGTGGATGCCTCCTTTACTTCTTCACTTTTTACCCTCCTTAGTCCGGGGACGGAAAATGGCCTCATGATGGATTGTTTTGCAAGATCGGCTGGATCGGATGGTTCAGCTTGATGAGACTCTGTTTTAACCAGCCGGGTGGTTGATTTCAGCCTGATATAACCTTATCGGTTGAGTTCTGATTTCAGCCATCACAACCCTGCCAGGCCCTGATTTCAGCCTCATACGATCCGATCGGCCGACTGTTTTACGGCAGTATTGGCCGACGGGCGTTTCTTCATGTTTTTGCATATTTTGGCTCTTTTATACCTGCAAACACATGTCTCACCAAAACTCGTGGAAATGGTTAATAATAAACTGCTATCACTATTTTGTTTATTCCTTTTATGTTATTTATGTAAGGATTTGACGGTTAGATTTGGCATTTAAGGTCCATCAACATATGTGAAGCCGCGACACTACTAGGTTCTCTTATCTCGATAGTTCTTATAGCTTGGCCGACCTATCCATACATCCCCTCCAATTACTCTCAATGCCACGTTGCCATGGTGTCTTGTATTTCTTCACTTCACCAATAGTTTGTCACTCTTCTACCTTTGGGTGAAACTTGAAAGAGTAGGGAGTCCCACTTATATCGAAGCTTATCTCACCACTCCCAACATCTATACTTGCTTTTGCTGTCCTCAAGAAGGGTCTACCTAAGATCAACGAGGTCCTCGTCCACTTATCCATATCAAGCACAATGAAATCAACAGGGACGATGTGATCTCCAATTTGAATAGGCACATCCTCAGCAACTCCATCAGGGAAGCATACCGATTGATCGGCTAACTCCAAACACATACCCGTAGGCTCCAATCCAAGCAAATTGAGACTTGTGAATATATGACAGGGCATAACACTTATGCTTGCTCCTATCAAATATCCTTGTTCCAATCATGCATTTGATGCTTGGTGATCCAGGGTCGGGTTTCTTTTCAAGTGCAACATCATTGATTGCCGCCGTAAGCTCCTTAGTAACCTTCACAACCTCCTCAGAAGCTAGAGACCTCTTTTTTTGCATCATGTACTTAATGTACTTGGGATAGGTGGGTACTTGAATAGCATCAACAAAAGGGACATTTGTCACACCCGGTTTTAAGGCCAAAACCAAATGCTTCTGTATACGTGCCCAGGATCAAGTTTTCACGTATACAAGACAAAAGTGAAGTAACAGTAAATAACCAATGTCATTATTATATCAAAGTATTAATATTACATAGCATGGATTACATCAAGACATAAACAAAAATAGCGTAAGACTCCATAATGCCACAGGAAGTCCACCGGGGGTCGCACGCCTAGTCGTAGTAGTCCTCATCCACGTAGTCCATCTCGCCAGCATCGTCTGAGCAGCAGTAATATAGCAACATCACAGGGAAAACTAAAACGCGTGAGTACATAAAGTATTCAGCAAGTGGGGGAAAGTAATGACATGCAGGCTAAAACAAGAAATAGGCTTGACACGGGTTTATTACACTACGCATCCTATGACTCAATAATACAAGCATCCTATTTACTAGGTGAAAAGTAACCCAACAGGTTAACCACCTATCCAAAACTATCGGTCACCCACCGATAGCAAAACTATGAGTTAACCACTCATACCAGAACATTATAGGTTACCCACCTGTAGTACCACCCAAATCTGGTTACCCACTAGATTCACCTAATCATCCATCTAATCGTGTGAGGATCCAGGCCACTCATGACATGAGCACGGCTGTTATAATAGTTTTACACTCTAGAGAGGTTGCACAACTTTACCCACAGGTTGGTGATTCCATCACCCGTCGGTGACTAAAGTCTCCCTGTTGCCAACACACAACCGTGGATGTGAGGCCAAGAGATCACAACATGGTCTTTCAAAGCGCTCCCCAGCTTGCAAAATGTCCACGCTAAGGTTTCACCGCCACGGGATTAACCATCCCTACAGAAGCCCCCTCTGGCACCATGGCTAGAAGTAACCCTTCATCACCTGAGGCCGAAAGTAACCCTCTCGTCCTCCTTCCTCGAACGCCCGCAAATCTGGGAAGACATCTAATACTAAACCACGCCTACCAATATCAGCCCTGTGCTTTGCGCTGTTTTCCTGGGTGGCCGCTCCACGAATTTGGTTTGTATGACCACAAGCAGGCACTACCAGAAACCAAACAGTATATTACCCGTACTAGTGCATACCCACACCATCCTCAACATCCTCCTGCTTGGGTCATCTAAATTACCCAAATGATAATTAGGTTCAAGTGAATATTCGTCAAGTTTATTATTATTCAATTTTAATCCACCAAAGTACTGTACCTAAAAACCCATACACTCAACCGTAATCCAGGCGACAAGGAATAATAAGGAAGGATAAATGACACGGGATTCAAATTTAGACAAGCATGCATCAAAATAAACTAATCCTTAATAGGTTCAATATGGTCAAGGACACTTGCCTTGTTCTCCTGCTAGCTGCTGCTCAAAATCAAGATCCTAGAAATTCTGGAGCTGCTCCTTGTCTAATATCGATAAATACCGAAAAAGTAAAACACAAACAAATAAGGAACAGTACACCAAACATTTCCTAATGACTATGAAAATAGTACTAAAAGATAGTATGCGTTCCTACGATTCCGTGAGCGCAAAAATCACCTAAATCGGAGTTATGGTTAAAGTTATGCTAGATTGAGGTTCTAGGGGCTAAAAGGTAAAAACAACAAGGCTTAGGGACCTATTTGTAATTTTATAAAATTTCAGGGACTAAAGTGTAAATTATTAGGATTGAAAAATAATTACTAAAAAGTATAAGGTTGTTTTTGCAAAACTTTAGGATCTAAACATAATTATTATTAAGTATAGGGGGCTAAGTGTAAAAAGACAAGGTTAAAAATATAATTAATAATGAGTACAACGGTGTTTCTATAAAATTCCAAGGCCAAAATAATATTTATAAAAAAGTCAGGGGGCTAAAATATAAATTATTAAAGATTTTGTAGAAAATTTGGGTTAAAAACTAATTAGGGGCAAACTGAGGGGCCTAAATGGAAGAGAACCATTATCCTGGAATTTATTGAAATTACGATAAAGGCTAAAAGGGTGTGGACCGGGTCTATAGGACCCGTGGACCAGCGTTGACCGAAAGGTCCATGGTCCACCATGGACCAGACGCATAACCCTTCAGGGTCTTTTAATGTGGGCTACTGATCGGAGAATCAATGACTCAAGGGGGTTGTAGCGATAGGTGGCGGCCGACGGCGAGATACACAACAGCAGTGGTGGCGTGTTCACTGGAGCAAGGCCGGGGCAGTGCTATGGTGGTCCTTTTCTTGCCGTGAGTGGATAGGGAGAGAGGGGGAGCGAGGGGGTGCTCACCTTGCCGTCGCACAGGCGCGGGGAGGGCTCGAGGCGGCTGGTGACGGAGGGAGGCGGCGGCGTTGGTCGAAGCTCGACGACAAGAGCTCAAGTGGGGTCAGAGAGCGAGGAGGACCGAGAGGAGGAGGCGTCGGGAGAAGAGTGTTGCTGCGGGTCGATTTATAGGGGCAGGGGGGAGAGGGGAGGCGAGTGGCGAGCTCGTCGGCTTTAATGCCAATGCGGCCATTGATGCTCGATGGAGCACTAGAGTGCGTGATTAAGGCCATTGATGGCCGGGAGTGGGGGAGGGGAGAGATGCACGTTCAATTTCGAGCTCGGGCGGGTGGTTCGGGAGTCGGGGAGGCGCGACATGCGGAGTGGCGGCGGCGGTTTCCGGTGGAAAGGGGGAAATGGGCGGGAGGTGGGAGACGACCGGGGTGGGACCGGGCGGTCAGCGGCTGGGGGCGGGGCTGGGCTACGCTGGCGAGTGGGCTGCGCGCTGCTAGCTGGGTCACGGTCTGTGCCTGGGCTACTAGGCGGCTACGCGCGAGCTGGGCCAGCGAGCGGGACTGAGCCGCGGGACGCGTGTGGGAGTGGGCCGTGGTGGTGCTGGGCCGAATAGAAATGGAGGGGGAAGATGTGATGGGCTCGGCTGGAGGGGTTCAAGCCCAATCCGAAAGAAGAGAGGGAGAGGGGGAAAAGAAAGTGGGCCTCGAGGAGAGAGTTGGCCCAAATGCCAAGAAAATTTCTTTTTCTTTTCTAAATCCTTTTCAAAATTGTTTTTAACTACTAATTTTTCTGGTTTAACTTCTAAATTAAATCAAAATCGATTTCTAGTTGAATTTTAAAATTGTTTTACATCCAAATAAAAACACTACTGTAATACTACTCCAGCATGAATGCAACATACAAAAATATAATAATTTTAATTACTTAATAAATCCTAAAAATAATCTTTTTAGTTAAAGAAAATATTAACACCCTAACTAATAATAGGAAAATTAATAATTTGCAAAATATGAAAAATAGGGTGTTACAAACCTACCCCCCATAGGATGAATCTTGCCCTCGAGATTCGGGCTGATTGGAAAAAATGTTTGGAAAATCTGCCTTGAGTTGATCTTCTTGCTCCCATGTGGCTTCTTCTTCCGTATGATTGCTCCATTACACTTTGCACATCGATACTTCTTGTTCCTCGGGACTCTTTCGGATATTTCTAGAATATTGACGGGATACTCTTGATATGTAAGATCTTCGCCAATATCCAACTGCTCTATAGGCATTTGCTCCTCTGGAACTCGGAGGCACTTCCGCAACTGTGAGATGTGAAAAACATCATGCACATCCGACAACTGTGGTGGTAGTTCCAACTGATAAGCAACTTCACCTCTTTTCTCTATAATTTTGAATGGACCAATGTACCTTGGTGCAAGCTTTCCTCGAACCTTGAAATGGTGAAGTCCTCTCATTGGAGATACTTTGAGATAGACATAATCACCAACTTCAAAGCTCAAGTCTCTTCTTCTTTGATTGACATAGCTCTTCTATCTAGACAGTGCAAGCTTCAAGTTCTCCCTAACAATATGAACTTGCCTTTCAGCATCTCGGAGAATCTCTGGTCCAAAGACTTGATTCTCACTAGTCTCATTCCAGAACAGAGGAGTTTGACATTTACGTCTATATAAAAACTCAAATGGAGACATCTTCAAACTTTCCTGATACCTATTGTTGTAGGAGAACTCTGCATATGGCAGACATTTTTCCAAACTCTTGCTATCTTTTAGTGCATAAGCTCTCAACATATCCTCAAGAATTTGGTTCACTCTTTCCGTCTGTCCATCCGTCTGGGGATGATAGGCTGAACTAAAATTCAACCTTGTATCCATGCACTCATGTAACGTTTCCCAAAACTTTGAGGTGAATTGAGTTCCTCTATCAGACACTATCTTCTTTGGTACTCCATGTGAGCATACTATCCTGGAAATATACAACTCTGCAAGTTTGGGTCCGGTGTATGTGGTCTTGACAGGGATGAAATGAGCAACCTTGGTCAAGCAATCCACAATAACACATATCGAATCATATCCAACTGGTGTCCTAGGTAATCCCACAACGAAATCCATGCAAATTTCTTCCCATTTCCATTCTGGTATCTTCAAGGGTTGCAAGATTCCTGCAGGTCTTTGACGTTCTGCCTTGACTCGTTGACAAGTGTCATAGAGTGCAACATGTTCACCCACAACTCTCTTCATACCGTACCACCAGTATCAACTCTTGAGGTCATGATACATTTTGGTACTTCCTAGATGAATGAAGTAAGCTAAATCATGGGTTTCTCTTAATATCAACTCCTTAATCTCCTTGATATTAGGCACACAAAACCTTTTCTTATACCATAAGGTTCCTTCATTATCTACTGTGAAAGCTGGAGCTTTGTCCTTCTCAATGAGTTGCTTGATTTCTTGGATCTTAGCATCTTCAAGTTGTCCTTTACGAATGTCATGCTCTAGAGTTGAGTCAACTTCCATTGCATTGGCTTCTGTGTTGGATACCTATCCTAGGTTAAGCTTCTGAAATTCTTCACAGAATTCAGGTAGCAACTCTCGTGTCGATAACATGTTGAGATAAGACCTTCTGCTCAATGCGTCTGCTACAACATTGACTTTGCCTGGATGGTAGTTGATTCCCAGATCATAATCTGATGTGGACAAGGGTTCCCAATCTTTCGAAAGGTTCTAGATACGTTGATTTGGTCGGAGGCGACACACAAATCGATCCGGCTTCAGAACAGCATGTTCTAAACCCCGCAATCACAGCACAATGTCTCCTCTGGTTATCAACCGTCCTAAAATGATTGACCTCACCGAGAAGGCTAATCCCTGCCTGTGAATCAAGAACACAAGCAAGAACAAAGAAGAAGCCAACATAATTGCAGATGTATTATGAATCTCACGAACTTGGGGTCTCACAAACCATGATGACGACAAAACTGTTATGAACAGAATAATCTAAGCAAAACCCGAACCCTAATGGTGCAGTGGTGGCTGTATATGAAGACCCTAGGGTCGTGCAAGACCCTCTGGATGCGTCCCTAATTGGGCTCAACTAGATACAAAGCCCAAAGGCCAAAAACAGACGACGCACCACCGAAACAGATTCTGGACCCTCTCTTGTTTCGATGATTCCCAATTCCTCCGATGAATTTTGATATGAGACTGGCGGCATTGGAAAGGTCTTCTTCTTATCTTTCCGTGCATATGTAGAACGTCCAAATCCGAGTTTGTATGCGTCCTGGGCCTCAGTTTTAGTGCAGACTAGTCCTGAGCCCCGAAACAGACTCGAAGTCGGTTTTGGTTGGGCGTCCACCTTGGCTTACACGTCCTTGCTAGTCCTCCACGTCTTCAAGTCCTTCTCCTATCATCTCCTGGTCCTCTCCATGGTTCCTAATTACAATATAATCATTAGGTAGCAAACCATTCTCAAAAGTGACATATAATGAAGAATGTAGGAACGAGCTCACCTCTAAATTTAATCGTCGTGCACGAGCTCTAGTCATTGGACCTTGCAAGTCCAGAATTGGAGGAGTGTTGCATGTATCCTTGGGAGTGATGTCCTCATCATCCTCCCCCTCTTGAAGTGGAGTTGTCCGCGACTCAAGCTCATTCTCTTCCCCCAAGTATGGTTTCAAATCTGAAATGTTAAAAGTAAGACTAACCCCGAACTCGGGAGGCAACTCAAGTTTGTATGCATTATCATTAATCTTATCAATTATTTTAAAAGGACCATCACCTCTAGGCATTAATTTAGACTTTCTTAAATCTGGAAATCTATCCTTTCTCAAGTGTAACCATACTAAATCTCCTACATCAAGTTTTACTTCTTTTCTACCTTTACTACCAGCAATTTTATACTTTTCATTCATCTTTTCAATGCTAAGTCTAGTGGTCTGATGCATTTTCAAAATAAATTCAACACGCTCCTTAGCATCAACATGAACTCTCTCATGAATAGGTAGAGGAAGTATATCAAGTGGAGTACGGGGATCAAAACCATACACTACCTTGAAAGGACTTACCTTGGTAGTAGAATGGGTTGCCCGATTATATGCAAACTCAACATGAGGCGAACATTCTTCCCGTTGCTTCAAATTTTTCTTCAAAATAGCTCTCAACATAGTACCCAAAGTGTGGTTCACCACCTCAGTTTGTCCATCAGTTTGTGGGTGACAAGTTGTAGAAAACAACAACTTTGTACCCAACTTATTCCGAAGCGTGCGCCAAAAGTGACTCAAGAATATTGCATCATGATCTGAAACAATAGTAGAAGGCATACCATGCAAACGTACAATTTCTTTGAAAAAGAGATCAGCAATATAACTAGCATTATCAGTCTTACGACATGGTATAAAATGTGCCATCTTAGAAAATCTATCCACAACAACAAAAATACTATCA
The DNA here is from genome assembly GCA_032690845.1 of Eleusine coracana subsp. coracana. Taxonomy (NCBI): domain Eukaryota; kingdom Viridiplantae; phylum Streptophyta; class Magnoliopsida; order Poales; family Poaceae; genus Eleusine; species Eleusine coracana. Next base: position 37,212,631 of record CM064428.1, on the reverse strand, counting down.
CTCCCCCTCTTAGTCCTAGGCAGTCCTAAAACAAAGTCCATAGAAATATCCGCCCAAGGAATAGAAAGAACAGGAAGTGGCATGTATAAATCATGTGGATTCAAACGAGACTTAGCTTTTTGACATGTAGTGCAGCGAGCAACAAAGCGCTCAACATCTTTCCTCATCCTTGGCCAAAAGAAATGTGTGGCCAAAATATCCTCTGTCTTCTTGGCACCAAAATGACCCATCAATCCACCTCCATGCGCCTCCTATAACAACAAAAGATGAACATAACCAATTGGAATGCATAGGCGGTTAGCTCTAAATAAGAAGCCATCAGTCAACACAAATTTGTTCCATGCACGACCTTCTTTACAATGCAGCAATACATCCTTAAAATCAACATCAGCAGCATATTGTTCTTTAATTGCCTCAAGTCCAAAAATTCTACAATCAAGTTGAGACAATAAAGTATAGCGCCTAGATAAGCATCAGAGATCACATTATCCTTCCCTTTCTTATGTCTAATAATGTAAGGAAAAGACTCAATAAACTCAATCCATTTAGCATGTCTACGATTCAAATTACATTGAGAATGAATATACTAAAGTGATTCATGATCAGAATGAATAACAAATTCTTTGGGTAACAAATAATGATGCCACGTCTCTAAATAACGTACAAGTGCATACAATTCCTTATCATACGTGGAGTAATTCAAAACAGGCCCAGTAATTTTCTCACTAAAGTATGCAACGGGTTTACTATCTTGCATCAAAACACCAAAAGACTCATGATGTAACTTACCCCAATGGAAATCAACGCCCTTCTTTGTCAACTCATGGAAAGGTGCAGCAATGGTGCTGAAATCTTTGACAAAGCGGCGGTAGAAACCTGCAAGACCAAGAAAACTCCTCACCTGTGTGATAGTTTTTGGTACAGGCCAGCTCTTTATGGCTTCAATCTTCGCCTCATCCACCTCAATTCCCTGTGGAGTCACAACATAGCCAAGAAAAGAGACTCGATTCGTGCAAAAGGTGCACTTCTCAAGGTTACCAAATAAACGTGCATCTCGTAAAGCATAAAAAATAGCACGCAAATGATTCATATGTTCATCTATGGATTTGCTATAAATCAAGATATCATCAAAGTAAACTACCACAAATTTTCCAATGAAAGCTCTTAAAACCTCATTCATCAAGCGCATGAAAGTACTAGGTGCATTAGTTAAACCAAAAGGCATTACTAACCACTCATATAATCCAAATTTGGTTTTGAAAGCTGTTTTCCATTCGTCTCCAAGTTTCATTCTAATTTGATGGTAGCCACTACGCAAATCAATTTTAGTGAAAATTATAGCACCACATAACTCATCAAGCATGTCGTCTAGCCTAGGAATAGGATGACGATACCTAATAGTAATATTATTAATGGCTCTACAATCTACACACATACGCCAAGTACCATCTTTCTTAGGAACCAAAAGTACAGGAACAACACAAGGACTAAGTGATTGACGAACATACCCACGATCCAAAAGGTCTTGAACTTGTCGTTGTATCTCCTTAGTCTCCTCAGGGTTAGTCCTATAAGCAGCACGGTTTGGCAAAGTAGCACCCGGAATCAAATCAATTTGATGCTCAATCCCTCTCAAAGGTGGCAATCCCGGGGGTATCTCAGCTGGAAAAACATCCTCATACTCCTGCAAAAGGTTAGTGACAGCAGGAGACAAAGCACTAGAAGCAATATCATCAAGCAAAAACAAAGCTTCTTTGCATATCAAAGCATAGCAAATATCATCATTATCAGAAATTTCAGCAAGCTAAGATTTTGTTGCAAGACATGAATGACCTTGTAATTTAATTCCAGCACCCTTAGAACTTGAAGAATCATGAACATTACTAGGTGTAGAATTAGAATTAATAGGTTGTTGAATTTCAGGACCTTTATTTTTCAAACTAGCAGCTCTTTCTAAATCAGCTTGTACAATTTCAGCAGGGGTCATTGGTAACAAAGTAATTTTAGTTCCTTTATGCATAAAAATGTACTTATTACTTCTACCATGGTGTATAACATCATTATCAAATTCCCAAGGTCTACCCAATAAAAGTGAACATGCTTGCATGGGTACGACATCACAATCAACAGAATCCACATAAGAACCAATGGAAAAAGAAACTCTGCAAGTTTGTATTACCTTAGCTTTGCCAGAGTCGTTTAACCACTGAATGTAGTACGGATGTGGATGTGGACGTGTGGTCAAAGCAAGCTACACTGGTTCCCTTGGTAGCTACTGGTGGGGGCGGCCGGAAAGATGGCCTGGACAGCCCCGAAGTCCCCGTCGAGCGTGGGGGGTAGGAGTTCCTTGACTTGCTGTACTCCTCAAAAGCCTGGAAAAGTCCCTTTGATTCTTTCTCTGCAAGCATAGCATACTGGAAACACTGGGTGAGGGTATAATATTCTTTATAATCAAGGATGTCCTAAATTTCTTTTCTTAAACCAGAATAAAAGCGACAAATCTGATCCTTTACTTTTTCAACTATAGCACAATGAATCAAACCCTTCTGAAGCTCACTAAAGTACTCCTAAACAAATTTATCTCCTTGTTCTAAACACTGCAGTTTATTACGAATCTCTCTATAAAAAGGAGAAAAAAAGATCATGCATTGCTACCTTATGTACTTCCCAAGTAGTAGGCAAATCAGTTTCAGCAGCAAGACCACTCCACACAAACAATAGCAAAGTCCTTAAACTCACTAGTAGCTTGTCTAACTCTATGTTGTTCAGGAACAAGGTGGGCATTAAATTTTTGTTCTACAGTCATCTCCCAATCAAAATAAACATCACCATCATACTGACCCGAAAATGAAGGAATTGAATACTTAATTTTAGCATACGGTTCATCTGGAGCATAGTTACCGTGTGGACGACAATTGTAGTTATGGAAACCACCCATACCTTGAGTATTATGTTGCAAACGACATCGTATCATGCGGTCCTTGTAGCTGACCTATCCACGGTGCCATCAACCTTATACATCGTGTCTTCATCATGGACGTCTTCATCATGTCCTAGAACAGTAGTGATAGCAAAGTGGAAACAAGGAGACAAAGGCACAACAGGCGATAATAGGGGGCTAAGTGCAAAACAGCCAAATCTAGAAATTTTAGGGGGCTAGATATAGCACTAAGTAGAAATCTTAAATTTCTTTTTTTTTATTTTAGTTTTTTGATATTTTTTTCCAACTCAATAACAATTGTGGAGTCTACACAGAAAATTTCAGTTCAAATAGAGGTAGGATGTGGCCTACAGAAAATCTTGAAGTTGCAGAAAACATCGGGTTTAAACTTAAATCAATTTTTTTTTATCTTCCCGATTTTGTTTGAATTTTTTGACCAGGGCACAGAGGGCACAGCCTAGTGTGGGTATGCCCAACTTTGAGTCAAGAATCTTCTGTAAAAAGTTCAGCCAAAACGGACAACCGAGCGAAAAGTTATACCCGTTTTACCGAAGGGGGGTCAGAGTCGGTTTTCCAGAAACCTGAGTCGGGTTTGGAATCGAGTAGGATTTTTTTTTTGGCGGCATGGAGGCAGCGGAAAGTGGAATTTGTGGGGATTGGTCTGGGGTGTTGACAGTGTGTTTAGGGTGGGATTAGGGTGGGACTAGGCTAGGTGTGTCGATCAATCAACCCTAGCACAAAAAGCCAACAAAACAGAGGATGGTGAAGGGGATGACGGCTAGGGTTGCAAGGAAAACACTACTAGTGATAAAAACACAAACTAAACCAGCGACTAAACAAGAACTAGGGCACAAACTCAACACTACGGACTCTAAAATTGAAATATGCAAAGGCTAAACACGTGGTTATGGGTGGAGGGAAAAATTTTTTTGGGCTTTCCTGTGGACGATAGGATGAACACAAAACGAAATTAACTAAGGGTAGTGCAAACTGATGGTGCACCTGAAGCTCTGATTACCACTTGATGTGGACAAGGGTTCCCGATCTTTCGAAAGGTTCTGGATACGTTGATTTGGTCGGAGGCAACACACAAATCAATCCGGCTTCAGAACAGCACGTTCTAAACCCCGTAATCGCAGCACGACATCTCCTCTGGTTATCAACCGTCCTAAAATGATTGACCTCGCCAAGAAGGCTAATCACTGCCTGCGAATCAAGAACACAAGCAAGAACAAAGAAGAAGGCAACACAATTGCAGATGTATTATGAATCTCATGAAGTTGGAGTCTCACAAATCGTGATGACGGCGAAACTGTTATGAACAGAATAATCTAAGCAAAACCCAAACCCTAATGGTGCAGTGGCGGCTGTATATGAAGACCCTAGGGTCGTGCAAGACCCTCTGAACGCGCCCCTAATTGGGCTCAACTAGATACAAAGCCCAAAGGCCAAAAACAGGCGATGCAACACCGAAACAGATTCTGGACCCTCTCTTGTTTCGACGATTCCCGATGACTCCTGATTAATTTTGACATAAGACCGGCTGCATTGGAAAGGTCTTCTTCTTATCTTTCTGTGCATATGTAGAACGTCCAAATCCAAATCAGTATGCGTTCTAGGCCTCCGTTTTAGTGCAGACTGGTCTTGAGCCCCGAAACAGACTCGAAGTCAGTTTTGGTTGGGCCTCCACCTTGGCTTACTCGTCCTTGCTGGTCCTCCACGTCTCCAAGTCCTTCTCCCATCATCTCCTGGTCCTCTCCATGGTTCCTAATTACAATATAATCATTAGGTAGCAAACCATTATCAAAAGTGATATATAATGAAGAACGTAGGAACGAGCTCACCTCTAAATTTAGCCGTCGTGCACGAGCTCTAGTCATTGGATCTTGCAAGTCCAGAATTGGAGGAGTGTTGCATGTATCCTTGGGAGTGATGTACTCATCATAATCTTTGATGAGTTCCAACTATCTTCACTGCCTGAGGTTCAAGTCTGGCTGGGTGAATATATACTTCAAACTCTTGTGGTCTGAATATATCTCACAACTTTTTCCAATGATATAATGTCTCAAGATCTTGAGAGCATGAACCACTGCTGCTAACTCCAAGTCATGGGTTGGATATTTCTCCTCATGCTTTCTCAATTGCCTTGAAGCATAGGCGACAACATGGCCTTCTTGCATGAGCACACATCCCAAACCTTGCCCTGAAGCATCACAATAGATTGAGAATGGCTTCTCCATGTTAGGCATGGTTAGGATAGGTGCTGAGGTAAGTCTTTTCTTCAATTCTTGGAAGCTGGCTTCATGTTTTGATGTCCACTCGAAAGTCTTTCCTTTTTCTAGCAGCTCAGTCATGGGCTTGGCTATCTTGGAAAATCCTTCGATGAATCTTCTGTAATATCCTGCTAGTCCAAGGAAACTTCTGATGTTTGTAACACTCCGGAGTGTATTCCAACTCAACACATCTTTAACCTTGCTAGGGTCCACAAACACTCCTCCTTTAGAGATAATATGACCAAGAAATGAGCCTTCCTTCAACCAGAAATCGATTCTCTCTTAGCTTTTGCAATACCAGACAAAGATGTTCTTCATGTTCCTCCTCATTCTTTGAGAAAATAAGGATGTCATCGATGAACACCACAACAAACTTGTCCAAATACTCCATAGAAACCTTGTTCATTAGATACATAAAGTAGGCAGGAGCATTGGTCAATCCAAATGACATAACCGTATACTCGTATAATCCATATCGAGTGATGAAAGCGGTCTTGGGTATGTTAGTTGCCCTAATCTTCAATTGATGATATCCCGGGAACAGACATGCTTTGCATTCATCTCTCCACCAGGGGAACTAATAATCATTCTATTCTTAAGCATAGCTATGAGAAAATTATGTTTTTGAACATAACTAGCAGATATGAATGAATGAGATGCTCCAGAATCAAATAACACGACTGCATTTTTATCATTAACAAGGAACATACCCAGAACGACATCCGAAGCTTCCTGAGCATCCTCAATAGCCACATGATTGATACGAGCATGATTCTGCCTTGCTGGAGTTGGGGCAGAATTAGCATTTCGGCCTGGGGTAGAATTTGTACCCTGAGATGGAGTCTGATTTGCACGCTTCTGGGGACACCTGTTAGCATATGCCCCGTCTGACCATAGTGGAAATAAGCACCATTACCACCAGTGTTCTGAGCAGGAGTCACCCTCTGAGGGATTTGCTGAGCGGTACATGGCGTCTGAAAGTTGGGAAGCTGGATCTGCCACTAAGGGGCACTGAAACCCTGACTAGTGGGTTGAGACCTCTGCTGTCCAGGGTGGAAAGAAGGTCCAGATGATGAAGAACCCAAGCGAGGCATGGAGCTACTTCCTTGCTGACCCAGGCATATCACCTTGCGCTTGTGATCAATAATTCCTCTTCTGTTCTCCATCACAAGAGCTTTGTCCACCAAATCTTGGAAGTTGGCGAAATCTTGAGCTTCCAAAGAATAAGCAAGACCATCATTCAAACCATTGATAAAGCAATATTGCTTCTTCATAACTGTGTTCACCTCATCAGGAGCATAGTGAGAAAGCTAGGTGAAATGAGTGACGTACTCGCTCATAGACATAGAACCTTGCTTCAATTCTTGGAATTCCTTCTTCTTGAGTTTCATCACACCCAGAGGCACATGGTGTGACCTAAAGTTGTTCCGGAATTCCTGCCAGTTGATGCTTTCTGGCTCCTCATGAGCCTCAACATAAACATCCCACCAGTCAGCAGCGGGACCCTCAAGCTGGTGAGAAGCAAAGAGAACCTTCTCACGATTATTGCATTGCACCACCTGCAACTTCTTCTTGATGGTCTTGAGCCAATCATTAGCATCCATGGGCTCTACCGAATGAGTGAAAGTGGGAGGCTTAGTCCTCTGAAATTCTCCAAGCTTGTCTCTAGGTGGTGGAAGTGGCTGATTATGACCCTGCTCCATTTGCATCATGTTCTGCTACATGGTGTGAAGAAGCTGAGTCTACAAAGCAAGGATTTGCTCCATAGTTGGAGGTGGAGGTGGTGGTGCTGGATCCTCATTGTTGCGCCTAGTGCTCACCATCTGATGAGAATTCTGATATGATCAGCAGAGAGTTGGATAGATGATAGAATTCCCAATATTAACCAAAGTCTTAAGTTCTAATAAGAAATAATTTTTGAAAAACAAATCAAACATGGCACACCACACCAAAACATAGTAGATAAGCTCGATAGAGCTAAACGAAACTAATGAACTGTGACACCCCAGGTGTCTCACTTTCATTTAACCAACATGAAGAGCTTAGATCATGAACAACATAGCATGAAATAATAAGACTCACTCCCTTTTAAATTAATTCTAGGCAAATAAAAACCCTGCAATCAAGTTATTGAAGCAATTCAAAAATTTCAATACAACTTATGCTAAATAAATTCATAATCATGTGGGTAATAATAAAATAGAATTTTATGAAATTATTGGGCATTTTATCTGCTTGGCAAGACCCTTAATTAATTAATTGAATCTTAAGTAACTAATTAATGCATTTAATTAATTCTAAAAATATGTTTATGAAAATTTCAAATAAAATTTACCAAAGTGTTCTCCACCATTTAAATAGTCAGTCCACCAATTTTCACTAATTTAGGAAGTCCCTAGGTATTTTATTTTGAATTAATGAAAATCAGCTTTGACTAGGGACCTGTTTGCACTAAATCTAAAAGATCAGGGGGCGCAGTGTAAAATCCCGCTCTTCTTCCTCCTCACTGGCGTGGAAGCGGCGCCCGATTTCTTGCTTCGAGCCATCATCGCGAAGTTGCCAAAGACCTTCCTCCGCCGCTTCTCGCCGTCGACGGTCTTCTGGTGAGAACCCCACCTCGTGAACCCCTCCATCCCCTTCGCCTCGATGCGCATGTCGTTTATTTGCTTCTGCGGCGAGCTATCTCCCCACGCAGCTGTCGGTAGCAAGCTCTCCGGCCGTGAGCCACCCCGCTCCGGCGAGCCCACTGGCGCCTACTGGCAGCTGTGCTGGCTCCTACGTGGCCTTACCTGGCACCCACGTGGCTCCAACGTGGAACCCCCTAAAAATAAAAAATTACCAGAAAATGCATATATCTTTGGAAACTCATAGTAAATCAAGTTTAAACCCAATGAAGCTCAAATAAAATTTGTTGGGTTCATTTTGAATTGCTCTAATTTTGTAAATTGATAAATCATTGCCTATGTACTTGCATTTTTATTAACTCATTTAGTTGTACAGACAACGATTAAATCACCAGAAATTCTAGGAACCAAATTTAATTCTGATTTTTGGCAAGCTTAATAATTACACAATTATCTATCACCACAAATTTTGGTTTAGTAAAATATGAATTATGTTAGGCTCTGGAAATTATTTAGTGTACTCACTTAAATAAATCCTAGTAATTATTTTATAATTAATTGCCCCAGCCACTTGGCACAAAAATCACTCACACAGGTCTCTGTGCCCAGTAAATTACACAAGTTCAGAAACCTAAGTTTACTTAATTAAATTAAATTAATTGCTCATACCACTATTTTACTTCAATAAATGCTAGTAATTAGAGTAATTATATCCAGAGGCTATAAATTGGTAAAAATACAATTCATCTATGTCCCTATTCATGATAAATCACTCAAGTCCAGAATCGATTGGTTACTATTTTAATTGCTTAATTTTCTGAAGGACTATAACAAACCTAAATAAATGATTAACACACATAAAATGATGAAACTCTAATTTGTTTCATTGAAGCATATGGCTTCGAGAACATTGAAGCATATGGCTTCGAGAACTTAATAATAATGTTAATCAACATTTAAAGACATTGTGCATCATATCACTGCATTCTACGGTATTTTAATAATACCGACAATTCAATTCTATCATATAGGCAACGACAACCTGGAGCAGGAAGAAGACGATCTTCAGAAGGACCATGATCCCCAAGAGCAAGACGTTGTAGTTGCTAGCACTAACATCGATCCAGGCAAGCCCTGGTTTTCATTTGCCATTTTTTTTTAAACTTGCTAGTTTTCAATATTACTAGTGTCTACGATTATTGCATTAGGTCATAGGAGTTGATTTGGAACCCACTTGCATGATACCCAAATGACCTATGCCACTGTCATTAGAACTTTGGTAGTATCGGTACTGTGTCGCTATGCTTAGTAATTGCTAGACACGATAGATATCAATACTAAGAATGAACTTGACCACTGGAACAGGACTTATAAAAGAAGTTTATTTTGATGTCATGACCAGGCAGGGATGATGCATGTGTAGGTTTGCAGCAATACATGGGTGTTGACTACGGTAGCCCTACCTTGTCAAACCTAGGACCCATCCGTGGTCGGCCCCTTGGTCAAGTATTGAATAGTACCAAATACATGCTAGTCTATGGGCACTAGTAAACTGATGTAGCATTAACGCGGCAATGAGGACCGTACCTAGTACAGTGGTCATTGACCCTTCTATTGCTGGAGTGGGCGGTTCATACCGCGAAGTACTGATGGCAGAACGGCATGCCCACTCGCTGAGACTAGACCCGGACCAAGTTATTCTTTGTCCTTGTGAAAGGTTGCCATATACGACCTTAATTGGTGCGTATGTGTCGTGTATCTCGGGTTATCCTAGCTGGTGAAAAATCAGTTACAATTGCTGTCCCTCGTAGTAATGAGTACCACTTGGTCACTGAGTCGTCACGTAGTTGCACATGGTACTTGGGAATTGATTATGATGCTTATCGTTGTTGTTACTATTATTGCTCTTATGTTGTACTTACCTTATGTATTGCTTTGTTAGCTTATCATTGCAACTAAAGTTACCTTCTGCTCCACCCAGTTAATTTGAGAAGTAAAACTTGATAGAACTAATAGGTTCCTTAGTGCGAGTCTTTTCAAACAAGCCACCTATCAGAGCCATTGCATGCCTAGATGTCCGACGGGTAAGTCTTGCTGAGTAATTAGTACTCAGGCTTTATGCCATTGTTGTTTTTAGGTAATAAAGAGGAAGAATTGCCTAAGAATGTGCTGCCCTGGGACATGCAAGTCCCTGAGGGTTGGACTGCCCACTAGGAGTCCGACTCACTGCCACAGTATTGATGTGTGTTGCTAGAGCGATGGTTCTTCGGGCATGAACCATTACTATGCTGTATCGTCGAGCTCTTAGCTTCTTATCGTGATTTGCTTCCGCTGTTTTCAAAACATTCTGAAGTTGTAATATTCCGCTGCACTCTGAGAACTCATTGATGTAATTTTCAACTTAAATTCGAACCAGTGTTGTATTATCAAGTGTCTGCGTTATCAACACCGTCGGGATCTCGATCCTTCGGGAAGGGGCTGGTTGGTATCAGAGTCGTGGTCCATGATAATACAACAAATAAATCGTATTTTCGAAAAACCACGACGTTGCGAGTGAGGATACGTTAGTATTGCCCCTATAGATAGTAGGGTGGTGACACACTAACCTGGGTTATGATTGTTTACTTTATTGCATCTATGGCTTCTTCAAACGAAGGTACATGCGTGCTTAACCGACACGCGTGATATCGGTGTCCGTGCTCGCAGGCGGATACGAGACACTGTTGGCTCGTGACTTATCACGGGGCGATCCTTTTCCATGGATCGTTACTTGTAGAACTGTGCTTCTTTTCGTAGTTTCTTTTGAATTTGATGTATTGTTTCTGCAATGGATCTTCTGCAGGTATACTAATGCTGTTAGTATAACATTTAATTTGACTTACGTGTTGAGTGCGGGTCGTCACCAAATATCCGTGCCGCTAAGTCGTGGCAAGTTAGGTGTTGTGTTGTGAGGAACGATAGGTTAATAAAATGAAGGTTTTGCATCATGCATCCCATTATAACTAAAGTAAAATTTGGTTCTCTCCTTGCTCACCAACCTATGAATAAAAATTTTTCTAAACATGATAAAGTATAAAATTCTGAATAACAAGGTTAACAAGAATCTGTCCTGTTTTTAGCTGCCAACTTCAAAAATTCATAACTAAAGTTATACTTCGGATTTTTAGGTGTTTAAATACAATCTGGAAAGCCCTAGAAGTCTACTTTCATCTCCAATAGGTTTCACCATCTTCCCAGTTTTTCCCCTGTCCAGTAGAGCCAAAACATTAACCCTATGTCAATCTGAAACCGAATTTGTTTTGAGACCCATTGCTGTATTATTGACCCTTGAGGCTGGAAAATGTGAACAAAAAACTTTGTTTCTGTATTTCATAGCACTATATATGAAATGCATTGTTACTCATGGAACATTGTACTCACCATTGGGTTTATGTTCTAGATGGGTGACCACGGTTTTGAAGAGCTTTCGCATGACGGGTGGCGCTACACCACCGGACTCCACCACCGTGGCTTTCCTACACTGTTGTGGGATCTCTTATGCTTGTTGGGCTACGACAAGCAACCCTCTTACAAGGGCCGCGAGGTCTGTCGTCATGGCATGACTCTTGTTGAGGTGCACATCAGCGTGCCCACACACCCGCGCAACCTCGAGATGGCAGGTATGGAGAGCACAACGACTTATGGGAGCCTCCGTGAGGGCTTGGAGAGAGTCGCCCACTAGGCTCTCACCCACTTCTGCGGGCGCCACACAACAGCGCTCTCTGGGACTCCGTTTGAGATGATTCCCATCTGGCACCAGGCCAACCCGGTCTGGCAGAGGCGTGTGAGGCGCATCGGCCACGACAACTACCCGACGTACCACGCAGGGTACCACCGTGTGTCCTACTACTCCGAGTTCCTCCTCAACTTAGATGAGGAGGCTAGCAGCCACAGTAGTATCATACTGGCTAAGGCAGAGCAGGTCTGGGTTCAGAGGAATGACCTACAGGCACAGACCGATGCACAGCAGAGAGAGATTCAGTGGCTGACCACTGCTTTTGAGGCGAGTGAGACTCACATCACTAAGGTGACTGGACAGCGTGACACCCTCGCGCAGGAGGTTGACAGACGTGGCGTGATTATGCAGCAGCGCGCCAACCACAACGAGCATCTGCAGCATCAGTTCATGGTTGCACAACACGAGATGGAGCTTATGCAAGAGGATTTAGAGACCCTAGCCCAGGAGAACCAGGGCTTGCAGCAGCAGCTTGAGGCAGCCCTTGCACCATCGGCAGCACCGGAGGAGGAGGACCCACAGGAGGATATGGACGAGGAGTCTGACATAGAATATGAGGCACCCGCCAAGGCAGGACCTAGGAGGATGATGGGAGACTAGCCTAGTCTTGGTAGTCAGGATCAGTGGGTAGGTAACTTTTGTCGAACCATGCAAGGTTGTTGCATTTTGGGGTTGATGCGTGAGATGTTTTTGTAACTCGAGGGCCACATATTGCGCGTCATGTATTGAAACTATGATGATTTGCGTTGTGCATTGGGAGTACCATTAGTAGCTATTGTTGTTGCAACAAATTTAAATCGTACTCATTGACTCAATTGAAGTACTTTCTTTGTAGATGGCTGAAAACAATGAACAACCACCACAAGGTTGGGAAATTACCGATGGCCTGGAGTTCATAGGAATGATTCAACTGTTTTGGAGAGTTCTTCAGAGATTCGGATACTCCATTCCTCCCACCTATGTTGGCAAGGAATTCTAGGAGCATGGAGTCCCCTCATGTGTCATCCATGTGGCGGTTCCCGCCAATTACTCCATCATCCCCGCATGGGAATCTTGGACCCTTAGCGTCACCAGGACAGATCTGCCTTCCACCTAGAATGTAGCTGCATTCAAGGCACTTACTCGGTTCTGTGAAGACCACAAGCATGATGTTGCTGGAAACCCCATTGCCTTGCTACCCATTAATGATGTGATGGATTTCAAATGGATGAGGCATGTGGATTTCATCTTTGATCCAAACCACCGCCACCATGATCCTATGCTGCCCATAATAGAGTGTTATGGTTTGTCCATGTTCGCTTTGTGCACAAACTTGTGCCGGCGATTGGATGTGTTCCATTCTGCACTATGACTTTCTGAGGTCGAAAAACAAGCTAAGGATGAAGAAATCGTAGAACTGAACCAGCAAATCCAAGCCAAGAATGAAGAGATGGATGCGATTCTAGAAGAACGTGACCAAGCCTTGCAGGATGTAGCGGATTTTGAGCATGACATGATTGAGGCTCAAGATGACTTGAATGCATTCAAGGCTGCTCATCTTCCTATTGAAGGGAATTGGGATGAGATCTTCATAGAGTATGGAGAACAAGACGAAGTGGAGATGGCACCTGCCGGAGTTGATGACGAGGAAATGATGGAACTGTAGGAACCAGGAGAGCCTATGGAACCGGGAGAACCGGAAGAGCCGAAAGACTTAGGCCAGGAGTAGATGATTTGCTACCCCTGTGTACGATCGTGTAGTATATGTATCCCTAGTTCGATGTAGAAGTGTGAATCTTGCATATTGTGTCCGCAATACCGTAACTAGGCTTCGGCACATGTATGTAAGGAACTGGGTGATGATGTCCTTCAACAATCGTGTAGACTGAATTGAATCAATGGAGAGGGTTGTCATTCTGAGATTTTACCACGCCGCTTGCAAATTTATATTCTTGCGCATGCGATTTTATGGAATTTTATGAGAAACAACTAATGTACAACCGTATAAATTGTAGCTTGGTGCATACTCGGAACCAGGAAGATCCTGAGAGCTCTCAGCAAGGAGCGAATGCTGAGCCTTCATTAGCTGAAGTCCTGGCCGCTGCACTCAATAGGCAGCAGAATGACTCTGAGCTGCTCCGTCGACTGGTCGACATCACGACTCATCTGGCTGGACGTGGAGATAACCACAACAACCGCAACAACCAGTCCCGTCAGAGCACTTACTCAAATTTCCTGGGTACCCACTCACCCACCTTCGAGCATGCCAGAGAGCCGCTGGATGCCGACCACTGGTTGCGTCAGACCAAGTCTAAATTCGGTCTGTTGGAGTGCACCGAGCACCAGAAGGTGCTGTTCGCCGCCCAACAACTCCATGGCTCTGCTAGTGCTTGGTGGGCCAACTATGAAGCTTCTCTAGCCGCTGGACGCCGCGTGGAATGGAATGACTTCAAAACTGCTTTTCGTGCTCATTTCATCCCCGCTTGTCTCATGCAGAGAAAGTTCCAGGAATTTATGGATCTAAAACAAGGAGGAAGGAATGTCCTCCAATATTCTGAAGCTTTCAATCATCTTGCTCAGTACGCCACTGAGTACGTTAATACTGAGGAAAAGAGGAGATATGCATTCTTGCGTGGGATGAATGCCACGCTCAAGGAACGTCTGACTTGGCAGACGACTGGCACATACAATGATCTGGTCAATGCTGCTATTGTCCAGGAAGGCGCCATGCGCCAGGTTGAAGAAGAAGACCGCAAGAGAAAGGCCCCTGCTACTGCCTCTGCTGCCCCACAAACGAAGCATCACCTGATATATACTTCACCCACCGGACAATGTTTCCGGGCAGCACCGCAGCAGCAGTTTCAGCGACGATTTGGCCCAAACTACTCGAGATCACCACAGCAGCAGAACTTCCCACCTCGTGCACCTTATCAACAGCAGAACACTAAGAACCGTGCACCATATCAGCAACAAGGGAACCCGAGTGCTCGTGCCCCACTGCCTGCTGATCGTGGAGGCAACTACCCTTGCTACAATTGCGATCGTACCGGCCACTTTGCAAAGAACTGCACTGCACCAAGGCACAACAACAACCAGCGTCAGAACCAGAGCAGGAATGTGAATGCACCATCACGTGGTGCCCAAGTGAACTACAGCAATGCGGAAGATGTCCCTCAGGGCAAACCCGTGCCGACCGGTACGCTCTCGCTCTATCACCAGCCTGTCCTTGCACTTTTTGATTCTAGTGCTACACATAATTTCATTAGCCAAGCATGTGTGCAAAAACTTAATCTACAAACCCAGACTATAGAAAGATGCTATACAATTCGTTCCCCCGCTGGGCAAATTAGTGCCAATCAAATAGTATGCAAAGCCCCTCTAGAAATAAACAAGAAAATCTACCCCATGGATTTTATCATGCTTAGCCACCAGGGAATTGATTTGATTTTGGGCATATTCTGGATGAAAACCCATAGAGCCATGCTAGACATCGAGCCCCGTATCGTTCACATCAACTCCCCTTTGCATGGAGAGGACACATTCTCTCTAAACATCAATTCATTGAAAGCCTTGATTGTCCATCACTTGGAAGGGCAGTCACTCGAAACCATCCCCGTTGTTAGTGAGTATCCGGACGTATGCCCCGAAGATATCTCTAGCCTACCACCTGATCGTGAAGTGGAATTCAAGATAGAGCTACAGCCAGGAACTTCTCCGATATCTCGACGACCTTATAAGATGGCCCCAAATGAGTTGGCCGAATTGAAAAAGCAATTGGATGAGTTATTGGAAAAGGGATTCATTCGCCCAAGCACTTCACCTTGGGGCTGCCCTACTATTTTGTGAAGAAGAAGGACAAATCTCTATGCCTCGTTGTTGATTATCGACCTCTCAACGAAGTTACTCTCAAAAATAAATACCCACTACCATGAATTGATATCCTTTTCGATCAATTAGTTGGTGCTAAGGTATTTTCAAAAATTGACCTCTGTTCGGGTTATCATCAAATCAAAATCAGAGCCAAGATATTCCGAAGACCGCCTTTTCTACTAGATACAGATTATTTGAGTATCTAGTAATGTCATTCGAATTGGCAAACGCCCCAGCTCATTTCATGTATCTCATGAATTCAGTATTCATGCCAGAGTTGGAAAAATTTATGGTAGTATTCATTGACGACATCCTCGTCTATTCTAAGTCCAAGGAAGAGCATGCTGAACATCTTCGCATTGTTCTTCAACGTCTACGAGATCACAAGTTGTATGCAAAATTCAGCAAGTGCAAATTTTGGTTGGACCGTGTGCCATTTCTTGGTCACATAGTCTCTGTAGAAGGAATCTCGGTAGACCCTAGCAAGGTTCAAGATGTGGTAGATTGGAAGCCACCAAAGATAGTTCACCAAGTACGTAGTTTCCTCGGGCTAGCCGGATATTATCGTAGGTTCATACCAAATTTTTCTCGGCTGACCAAACCCATCACAGAGCTACTGAAAAAGGAGAAAAAGTTTAATTGAAATAGGCATTGAAGAAATTATTGACAACTACCCCAGTACTTGAAGAAGAATTTCTGGTGGACAAGGATGAAGCGAGAAATTGCTCGGTATGTCACAGAATGCGATACCTGTCAGAGAGTTAAGGCTGACCATTTGAAACAAGCTGGACTACTTCAACCATTAAGTATTCCCGCGTGGAAATGGGAAGACATCAGCATGGATTTTATTGTTGGTCTCCCTCTCACCTCTTGGAAGCACGATTCGTTGGGTCCTTGTAGACCGACTCGCAAAATCTGCCCATTTCCTACCAATCAATAACACCTACAAAATAAAGCAATATGCAGAACTATACATAGCAAGAATTCTATGTCTTCATGGAGTACCCAAGACCATCGTTACGGATCGAGGCTCGCAGTTTGTCGCTCGCTTTTGGGAACAACTGCACGCATCTCTGGGTACCAAGTTGATCCAAAGTTCTGCTTATCATGCCACCACTGATGGACAAACAGAGCATGTTAACCAAATTTTGGAAGATATGCTTAGAGCCTATGTTTTAACACATGGTGGCAATTGGGATGAATATTTGCCTTATGCGATATTTTCATAAAACAATAGTAACTAAGAGAGTCTAAAAATGTCGTCATTTAAAGCACTCTATGGTCGCAGTTGTAGAACACCTCTAAACTGGTCTGAATCTGGAGAAAGAGTAACCTATGGTCCCGATCTTGTCAAGGATGCTGAAGAAAAAGGTTCGTACCATTCAAGCAAATCTTAAAGCTGCTAAATGCCGTCAAGAGAAGTATGCAAACAGACGATGCAGACCACTATACTTCAACAAGGGCGATTATGTCTATCTCAAGGTGTCGCCCATGAAGGGTATCCAACGGTTTGGAGTCAAGGGAAAGTTAGCTCCCCGTTATATTGGACCATTCCAAATTCTGGAACGGTGTGGAAACGTGGCCTATAAGCTGAAGTTACCCGCTAATCTATCCGGAGTTCATCACACCTTCCACGTCTCTCAGCTTAAGCGATGTCTCAAGCCACCCATCGACAAAATTTCGAAAGAATATGACCAACTTCAACCCGATCTCACGTACTCCAAACAACCCGTGAAGATCCTCGACGAGAAAGAGCGCATAACTCATAATAGAACCCTCAAATTCTACAAAGTTCAATGGAGTAACAACTCAGAAGATGAGTCTACGTGGGAATCGAAAGAGTTTCTGAGAACTCACTACCCGAAATTTTGGTCGTCATATACAGGTATGTTTTGACCACCGCACTTCCCTCTAGTTTGCCTTGATTCATAATCTCGGGACGAGATTTCTTTAAGGAGGGAGGGCTGTGACACCCTAGGTGTCTCACTTTCATTTAACCAACATGAAGAGCTTAGATCATGAACAACATAGCATGAAATAATAAGACTCACTCCCTTTTTAATTAATTCTAGCCAAATAAAAACCCTGCAATCAAGTTATTGAAGCAATTCAAAAATTTTAATACAACTTATGCTAAATAAATTCATAATCATGTGGGTAATAATAAAATAGAATTTTATGAAATTATTGGGCATTTTATCTGCTTGGCAAGACCCTTAATTAATTAATTGAATCTTAAGTAACTAATTAATGCATTTAATTAATTCTAAAAATATGTTTATGAAAATTTCAAATAAAATTTACCAAAGTGTTCTCCACCATTTAAATAGTCAGTCCACCAATTTTCACTAATTTAGGAAGTCCCTAGCTATTTTATTTTGAATTAATGAAAATCAGCTTTGATTAGGGACTTGTTTGCACTAAATCTAAAAGATCAGGGGGCGCAGTGTGAAATCCCGCACTTCTTCCTCCTCACTGGCGCAGAGCCTGCCGGCTCCTCTCTGCCGCCGGCACACCGCCTGGACCCCCTTCACTCCCACCTTGGAAATGCGCGCGCGCTACATCATCAACGCCTGCACCTCTACCCTCCGCCCTGTCCCCTCACCGCGAGCTCGCCCAACGGATTTCTCTTCTCCTCTATTCTCTGCATGCCACCGGCCGACGACTTCAATTCCCGCCATTTCCTCCGATCCCACTTCTCCCCACTCACTCTTATCTCTCCGCAACTTGGGAGTGAACCTACAAACTCACGAAACCACTCTCTCTCGCTTTCACTCTTCTGCTCTCTCTATTTTCTCCTCTCTTTGCCCCTCTCTGCCATTGCTAAACGAAGTCGAAGCTCAAACTCGGCTGCCATCGTTCCACTGCTTCTCCCGTATGAGCTAAACTTCAAACCCACGCGCTCACACCTCCTCTATATTCCCATGTCACTCGCTCGACCAAACCCCGCGTGAGCCCTAGCCAATTTGAAGAAAATCGAAGCAGGCAACTCCGGTGACCTCTCCGCCGCCGACCCAGAATTCGATACCCTCGGTGAGTCTCACCACCTATCTTTCTTCTCCCACACGCGCGAACCATCTACGCATTTCCCTGACCTACTTCTCCTTTGTTTCCTCCGCTCAAGTGGCCGGCAATCATCTAGTGCCGACAAGGATCGAGCCGCCTCGTCGATGAGCCCCTACCTCCGGCCATCCCCGACGGACTTCGACTTGATGTCGTCCTTCTCCACGTCTCCCTGAAGCTCTGTGTGGAAGCGGCGCCCGATTTCCTGCTCCGAGCCATCATCATGAAGTTGCCAAAGACCTTCCTCCGCCGCTTCTTGCCACCGACGATCTTCTGGTGAGAACCCCACCTCGCGAACCCCTCCATCACCTCCGCCTCGGTGCGCATGTCGTTTATTTGCTTTCGCGGCGAGCTTTCTCCGCGCGCAGCTGCCGGGAGCAAGCTCTCCGGCCGTGAGCCACCCCGCTCCGGCGAGCCCACTGGCGCCTACTGGCAGCCGAGGTGGCTGCTACGTGGCCTTACCTGGCACCCACGTGCCTCCAACGTGGAACCTCCTAAAAACAGAAAATTGCCAGAAAATGCATAAATCTTTGGAAACTTATAGTAAATCGAGTTTGAACCCAATGAAGCTCAAATAAAATTTGTTGGGTTCATTTTGAATTGCTCTAATTTAGTAAATTGATAAATCATTGCCTCTGTACTTGCATTTTTATTAACTCATTTAGTTTTCTAGACAATGATTAAATCACCAGAAATTCTAGGAACCAAATTTAATTCTGATTTTTGGCAAGCTCAATAATTACACAATTATCTATCACCACAAATTTTGGTTTAGTAAAATATGAATTATTGTAGGCTCTGGAAATTATTTAGTGTGCTCACTTAAATTAATCCTAGTAATTATTTTATAATTAATTGGTCCCTGCCACTTGGCACAAAAATCAGTCACACAAGTCTCTGTGCCCAGTAAATTACACAAGTCCAGAAACCTAAGTTTACTTAATTAAATTAAATTAATTGCTCATAGCACTATTTTACTTCAATAAATGCTAGTAATTAGAGTAATTATATCTAGAGGCTGTAAATTGGTAAAAATACAATTCATCTATGTCCCTATTCATGATAAATCACTCAAGTCCAGAATCGATTGGTTACTATTTTAATTGCTTAATTTTCTAAAGGACTATAACAACCCTAAATAAATGATTAACACACATAAAATGATGAAACTCTAGTTTGTTTCATTGAAGCATATGGCTTCGAGAACATTGAAGCATATGGCTTTGAGAACATAATAATAATATTAATCAACATTTAAAGACACTGTGCATCATATCATTGCATTCTATGGTATTCTAATAATACCGACAATTTAATTCTATCATATAGGCAACGCCATCCTAGAGCAGGAAGAAGAGGATCTTCAGAAGGACCTTGATCCCCAAGAGCAAGACGTTGTAGTTGCTGGCACTAACATCAATCCAGGCAAGCCCCGGTTTTCATTCGCCATTTTTTTTAAAGTTGCTAGGTTTCAATATTACTAGTGTGTGTGATTATTACATTAGGTTATAGGAGTTGATTTGGAACCCACTTGCATGATACCCAAATGAACTATGCCACTGTCATTAGAACTTTGGTAGTATCGGTACTGTGTCGCTATGCTTAGTAATTGCTAGACACGATAGATATCAATACTAAGAATGAACTTGACCACTGGAACAGGACTTATAAAAGAAGTTTATTTTGATGTCATGACCAGGCAGGGATGATGCATGTGTAGGTTTGCAGCAATACATGGGTGTTGACTACGGTAGCCCTACCTTGTCAAACCTAGGACCCATCCGTGGTCGGCCCCTTGGTCAAGTATTGAACAGTACCGAATGCATGCTAGTCTATGGGCACTAGTAAACTGATGTAGCATTGACGCGGCAATGAGGACCGTACCTAGTACAGTGGTCATTGACCCTTCTGCTGCTGGAGTGGGCGGTTCATACCGCGAAGTACTGATGGCAGTACGGCATGCCCACTCGCTGAGACTGGACCCGGACCAAGTTGTTTTTCGTCCTTGCGAAAGGTTGCCATATACGACCTTAATTAGTGCGTATGTGTCGTGTATCTCGGGTTATCCCAGCTGGTGAAAAATCAATTGCAATTGTTGTCCCTCGCAGTAATGAGTACCACTTGGTCACTGAGTCGTCACGTAGTTGCACATGGTACTTGGGAATTGATTATGATGCTTATCGTTGTTGTTACTACTATTGCTCTTATGTTGTACTTACCTTATGTATTGCTTTGTTAGCTTATCGTTGCAACTAAAGTTACCTTCTACTCCACCCAGTTAATTTGAGAAGTAAAACATGATAGAACTAATAGGTTGCTTAGTGCGAGTCTTTTCAAACAAGCCACCTATCAGAGCCATTGCATTCCTAGGTGTCCGACGGGTAAGTCTTGCTGAGTAATTAGTACTCAGGCTTTGTGCCATTGTTGTTTTCAGGTAATGAAGAGGTAGAATTGCCTGAGAATGTGCTGCCCTGGGACATGCAAGTCCCTGAGGGTTGGACTGCCCACTGGGAGTCCGACTCACCGCCGCAGTATTGATGTGTGTTGCTAGAGTGATGGTTCTTCGGGCAAGAACCATTACTATGCTGTATCGTCGAGCTCTTAGCTTCTTATCACGATTTGCTTCCGCTATTTTCAAAACATTCTGAACATGTAATATTCCGCTGCACTCTGAGAACTCATTGATGTAATTTTCAACTTAAATTTGAACCAGTGTTGTATTATCAAGTGTCTGCGTTATCAGCACCGTCGGGACCTCGATCCTTCGGGAAGGGGCGCCACATGAACTTATAACTCTATAAGGGAAAACCTTAGAAAATAGATCATACCATCTATTGAATTTTGGAAAAGTATTGAATAGAAATGAAGGAAAGACAAGAAAGCCAATGGAAGGGATAAGTAAGCAAGAGATTATAATTTATATCAAAAATAGTTTTGTTAAAAACCATAAAACAACCATTTCTAACTAGGCTTGCGTCCTACGGTCGACATGGCTTTGGTACCACTCTGTCACACCCGGTTTTAAGGCCAAAACTGAATGCTTCTGTATATGTGCCTAGGATCAAGTTTTCACGTATACAGGACAAAAGTGAAGTAATAGTAAATAACCAATGTCATTATTACATCAAAGTATCAATATTACATAGCATGGATTACATCAAGACATAAAGAAAACAGCGGAAGACTCCATAACGCCACAGGTAGTCGACTGGGGGATTGCACGCCTCATCCACGTAGTCCATCTCGCCAGTGTCGTCTGAGCAGCAGTAATATAGCAATAACACATGGAAGACTAAAATGCGTGAGTACATAAAGTACTTAGCAAGTGGGGGGAAGTAATGACATGCAGGCTAAAACAAGAAATAGGCTTGACATTACTCCATTATGCATCCTATGACTCAATTACACAAGTATCCTATTTACTAGGTGAAAAGTAACCCAACAGATTAACCACCTGTCCAACACTATCGGTTACCCACCGATAGCATAACTATGAGTTAACCACTCATACCAGAACATTACAGGTTACCCACCTGCAGTACCACCCAAATCTGGTTACCCACCAGATTCACCCAATCATCCAACTAATCGTGTGAGGATGGCTATTATAACAGTTTTACACTCTGCAGAGGTTGCACAACTTTACCCACAGGTTGGTGATTCCATCACCCATCGGTGACTAAAGTCTCCCTGTTGCCAACACACTACCGTGGGTGTGAGGCAAGGAGATCACCACATGGTCTTTCAAAGCGCTCCCCAGCTTGCAAAACGTCCACACTAAGGTTTCACCACCGCGGGATTAACCATCCCTATAGAAGCCCCCTCTGGCACCGTGGCTAGAAGTAACCCTTCATCACCTGAGGTCGAAAGTAACCCTCTCGTCCTCCTTCCTCGAACGCACCCAAAATAGGGAAGACATGTGACATCCCATGTCACAAAATGAAGTTAACAAAACCTAACATCAATTAAGGGCTAAGCAAAAGTATAATTAATCCATGTGCCAAAGAATAAAAAGAGGAAACCTACTTAATTAAGTCCATAATATTCCAAAAAGGGGTCATCCACAAAAATTACCAAAACCCATGGAAGTACCCCAATATTTTTGAATATTCTAAATGGCCATAATAAAGTAGAATTTTGAGAATTTTTCCAGAATTTTTGGTAACCATTTAATACCCTTAAAAATTACCCCAATGTCAGAAAAATGTATTTCGGGTTTGGAATTTTCATAATTTCTCAAAGCAAAACTAGGGGTGCACCCAAAAGCAAAGTTGGAGCACACGTTTCACTGAACCCACAAAAAAATTGGTGTCCACTTTGGAGCAGGGGAACATGGCGAATTGTATCAAACCCGAGTCCAAGTTCAAGTCAAGCTGGGTCAGCCCCCCCTTCTCTTTCCTTTTTCCCCCCGGCCAGTCTCCGCTCGACACCGACGCCACCGTACGAGCCGCCGTCGATCACTGGAGCACCAGGACGGCCACTGCAGCACCACGCCGGCCACTGCTCCGCCAAACCTTCCTGTGCCACCGGCCGGAACTTGAAGGCAGCGCTCCCTCCCTCCATTTCCCTGCCGACAGCTCGCCGCCCCTGTCTCTCTCTTGCTCTCCCGGTCGATCGGCGTTAAAAGTAGACCGGTACTGCCCCTCCTCCTTGCCCTTCGCTCTCTCGCGCTCCGCTCTGCTCCTCAAGTTGCTCCAGCGAAGCCAAGCGCCCCTACACTTTTCCCACCTCTCTCTCTCCGGCGAAACCCGAGCAGGCTCTGTTCTTCCCCGCCATGACCGCCGCCGTGTCTAACTCCGACTAGGTGGCTTCCCACTCCCTCTTTCTTTTGCAAATCGACGCGCAAGGTCACCACCTCCCTCCCCTCTGACCCGCTTCCTCCCTCGTGCAGTGTGCTCACCGGATTTCACGAAGCCCGAGCCACCGCCGTCGGGATATTCTCACCCACCCCCCGCCGACGAGAGCCCCCCTCCGGCCTTCCCCCTTGACGAGTTCATCAACGTCGACCGTCCCCGAGCCACCGTGAAGCTCGTCGACCGAACCCCGGCCTCCCTCTCCCTCGGCACCGTCGCGTGGACCTCGCCGGAGTTGCCTCTGCCGCCGCACCTCGTCGCCGGCCACCTCCGGTGAGACCATCTCCCCTCCGACCCCCTCCACGAGCTCCCCTCGGCATGGAGACTCTCCGAGTCGCACGCGAACCCCGGCCGTGCCGCCGATCGGCCGCTGGGCCGAGCTCGCCGTCGTCGGCCGCCGCGAGCGCGCGCGTTTAAGGATTTGAACTCAGTGGCATTTTTGTAAATAACAGTGAACTTTGAATAAACTTAAAAATTCAATATCTCGAGAAATACAAGGCCAAAAATTGTGAAATTAATTTTGTTCAACTCGTAAAATCTTGATCTACCAGAAAAACGGGATGAAGTCCATGTTTATTCAGTAAATTAATTTAATTAATTCACCAAAGTCACAACCCTAATTTGCTTAATAAATCCATAAGTAATTATGTGTAAATGGTAAATTCATGAAATTTTCTCAGTAAGCATTTCATGGCATATCCAAACTTTGTGCAAAAGCACATTTCCATTTTTATGCATATTTTTAGTAGTATTGCATAATCCTCATTTTCAGAAATTGAATTTGTATAAATTATTGGCTAGGAATTTAGTTATGAAATTTGACATTCCTGTTCCTTATGCACTTGTACACTTATGAAAAATCCCATGAAAAATTTGAAGTTACTTAAGTACAAATTTGCTGTCGAAATTGATCATTTGCTAAGGAACTAGGAATTTCTTCATATAAATGTTACTTTATGTGTGTATTTCAGGAAAATAAGAATAAATTGATTTCTGGAAGTCCATGGAAAATAACTCATTTTACATTGCAGTAGGATTTCTCCTTGTGTAATTATATACTTTGGTTCTTGATTAACTATATGAACTAGAACTAGTGATGCAACTAAAGAGCCATTTTATGTATAGTATTAGTTTGCATATGGTCACTTTAGCTAAGTGGCTCAAAAATGAACTTTCTGAAATTTTACCCTAAGTACTACATTGTCATGTCATCATCAGCCTATGATGTCAATTAATCAGCATTTAGGCCAGGCTCATGTTAAAGTGGACATACACCAAGAGTGTGATGATTAAGAAATTGCATTCTAGTAGCTAGAAGTTTGTCCCTTCAAAATTCAGTGGCAACCTTGTCATACTTAAGAATGCAACCCTAGTCATGGATGAGTGAGCAGTCCATTATTTATTTGTTGAGGAAGTACCATGAATCTTCATGCCATGCATTCCATCTTTAGTTACGAAAACTCCATGAAACCTTGTGTATTCCTTAGCATTGATGCATGTCCATTCCATATAGGAATCGAGACCGTGGAAATCACACCGGACCAGCAAGGAGCTGAAGTGCACTTTGGTGATGACGCTAACTACGATCACACCCAAGGCAAGCCCCGGTGCATAACCCATTTTATCACTCAAGTCCTTTTTTTTTCTTCATCGCAAGTTAGGAATATTGTATTGTGCATTAAGTGTAGGACTTGGATGAAACACACTTGCATACTCCCCCACTGACCTATGATTAGTATGTTAGTAAGCTTTTCCGTTAGCAAATGCTATGCTTAAACTAGTGGAGTCAACGGTAGGTCATAGATTCAACTATGATTCAATTGGTTGATGAACTTGATAAAAATGGAGCACCTATCGTTGCAACTCCGCGAACAAGTATTGAACTGTACCAAGTGCATACCTTTATTATGGGAATTGGTAAACCTAGTAACTTGGGCGTCGTATTGTTGGACGGCCATACTCATCGATCCAGAGGTGATGTGAACAGCACAGTGGATGCACGGGTTTGAGGACCGCTGGAGAGTGCATGGGTTAAGCCTCGGATACGAAGTACTGTATCGCGGGGAGGACTTGTACTCGGGATCTATGGCCCCGGATCGACTTTATAGCAATCTTGTGAACGGTGGCCATACGTGTTCTTAAATGATGCGTATGTCGTGTATTTGGGTTTTCCCTTCAGGATGTAAATCGATTCGAATTGTCGTCCCTCGCGGTTATGAGTACCTCTTGTTCGAGCAGCGGCAATGATATGTTAGGTAGTAAAGTTGTGGTTAAGTTTCTGAAATTTATTTATGCTATGGATACACAATGCTATGATGTATTGCTCTTTAGCTATATTCATGTTTTAGCAGCTAGCTAAACTCAATGTAGCTGTGTTCTACAATAAGCAAAGTAAAATCTTGTTTAAGGAAATTGAAAGTGCAGCATAGAACTAATAGGAGCTTTTTATGCAATTATCAAATAAACCCGGTCAGCCCCCGGCATACTAGGAGTCGGTTTTAGCAAACCGGTTGACGGGTAAGTCTTGCGGAGTATGTTAGATACTCAGGAGTCAGTTTTAGCAACCTACTGTGATTGTTGTAATAAAGTTGTGTGGGAAGGTGAGGAGCCTCAGAACTGGACCATCGAATGGGTCCCCAGTTCTCCTAATCTGGATGAGTGAGCCATCGCCACACGGCCGGCATGGTTCACGTAGGACTAAATGTTGTGTTTTGCCGTTTCACCGCTTTCGCAAATTTGTGTAATATGTACTAAGGACATATGCATGCAGATCTGAACTTAATTATATTTTACCTCTGGACTTGTAATATTATGCACTTAAGTGATGTAATGTTGTAAATGATGAATGTTCATGTGTGAATGCTGTGTATGGTTACTTCGTTAACCATCTCCCGAGACGATCCTGTACGACATACTCTACTTTTCGGAGTAGGGTTGTCACAGCTGGTATCAGAGCCGTCTTGGGATAAGCTACACACGAATGAGCATTTTAAAACGTAAACAAACCGTTTTTACGCGTTACGGTGAGGTACGAACTAGTAGTGCCCATATAAGAGTCTTGTAGGTGGCAAAGCTAACCCCGGGTTATGTTTGTTTAAATTACTTGCAACTACAGACTCTTCAACGAAGGTATGTTTTTGTGCGCGGATCGGTTGCGCTGTAAATACCGAACGCCTTCCGGGTGGGCAAAGACCTGGGCTTTGATTGATGCGCGGACCGAATGCGCTTAAACATCGGCTGCCTTCCGGGTGGGCGAATGCCTGGGCATAACTGTCATTGTTATTTTTGTTTGTTTCTTTTTCATTTTGATGTAATGTTTCTGAAATGGATCTCTTGCAGGTACACTAACCACATGTAGTTCGCTTAGAAACGTGTGAGAGGTGTGTGTGCCACCGAAAAGATCGAGTATATAATCAGTCAAGTGTTCTTTTTGTGAGGATGTAGGAAATCGTCATATTGAGCATTGGCATCCACACACATCATATGCATTAAACTTTACCCAAAACCTGTAAAAAAATGTCGTTGATACTGTGAACATGCAAAATGACTAAGTTTTGGACGAAATTGAACCCCTTTTGCAAACAGATCAGAAGTTCGAACCTAACCGGTGAGTGTACCACCTTACCAGAAAAATCAGTATCACGAAAACAAGCATAATTTCCTCAATTTTTATCCAATGAAGGCAAATAAGTACTCGTTGGAAAGCTGAGGTTTTGCTCTACAAGTTTTGTTTAGGAAGATTGTCTTGGAAAAATCTGGAACTAGGTCGAATATTGCAAAAACTGTAGCCTTTTTCTGGAAATCAGAAACTGCCTCATTTCTGTCCCCTGTCTTTGGATGATCGTAACTCCCCGAGACCTTATTGGATGGATATGTGTGAGTAGGCGTTGGAAAGATGAAGAAATTCTCTACAACAATGGTAAAGCAAAAAAAAATTTAATATTGTCCAGAAACTAAGTGTTTTTGCCCTTTACTACGGCTCACTCCGTCGACCGCAGAAGTTCGACTTTACCGGTCATTGAACGGATCGGGAACCTCGGGACTTCCTTTTAACAATCGTCCCTTATGATGTTTTGAGCATGTGTGCTTAGTGGTATATTAAGTTTTGACTCACCGTTGCAAAACTTTATTCCGGCAGATGGATGATGTCAAGCGGATGTTGGACCCGGAGTACCTTGCCGCTCGCATCCTCGAGTTGGAGCGAGAGCGCGAGGCACTGCAGTCCACGCTTGTTGCCCGTGATGCCCAGCTCGCGGAGCGTGACGCTAAGGTTGCAGCCCTTGTGGGCAAGCTGCACACTAGGGAGTTGGAGCGGGGCGACCTTTTCGAGCAGCTTCATGATGCTCGACTCATCATCGAGGATGATGCAAGCGGCGTGTTGCAGGAGCAGCTGCACCAACGCAACGCCCAGCTCACCGCTGCCCAAGGAGAGATTTACTCTCTTCATGGTCAGGTCACCGCTCTCTTGGAGGAGCGAAGTGAGCTGCAGGCCCAACGTGAAGAAGCTCAAGATGATCGTGATGTCATGGAAGGAAACCTCAACGACGCTCACGAGGTCATCGCACAGCAAGAGCAGCTCATTGGACAGCTCCAAGCTGCTAATGGTCAGCTGAACGCCATCCTTAACAATGAACCACCCATCCCACTCGCGGTGATTCCCCCCGATGACGCCGATCTGAGTGGGAATGGTGATTCCGGCACCGACTTCGAAGCACCCACGGGACCGGCAGCCATGGACGTGGAGTCCGATGGTGACAGTCACGCCGGGTGACCGAGTAGCCTTATGTACGTAGGGCGAAATCTCGTGAGACATCGTAACCGTGTGTACATGGTGTGGTAATGCTAAGCTAAGTTGTAACCTAAGCTCTCCGAGATCGTATGGGGTAGTGTTCCGAGTGATGTAACCGAAAGACTTGCTATGTATCAAAAGTTGCATCACATGTATCTATGGTTTTATCATGCATATGCTGTTTATGGTGTGGAAATTATGGAATTTAAGTCATCTCTTATGTCCGCACCGTGTAATTGTCCAGCATTTCAATTTGAGCAATCTGAAATTTTAAGTCGTCACTATATTGTAGCCTTGTTATCATGCTGTCTCATATGATGATCGGGCTAACACATTTGTTCATATGTCAGATGGTGCAAACTCGCCGTGGTGGACAGAACGTCGGTGATGCTCCCGGCACCTTGAACATTGGCGGAACTGGGCCGCTGCCCAACGCGCCACCTCTTACGGCTATGGAGCAGCTCATCCACAATCAGAATGAGATATTCCGCATGTTCATGGAGAACATGAACCGTCAGGGAGCTCACAGACCACCACCACAGCAGCAGCGAGAATCCTCTTACGCCGACTTCTGGGCGACTCACCCGCCCACCTTCGGAGAAGCCGGTGACCCTCTGGAAGTGGACAACTTCATTCGCACGTTAGAGTCGAAGTTCGCACTCCTCCACTGCACCGAGCAGCAGAAGCCCCTCTTCGCTGCGCAGCAGCTCCGTGGCTCCGCAAGTGCTTGGTGGGCCAGCTTCAACGCTGCTCTCGCCGTGGGTCACCAAGTTACTTGGGTGGAGTTCTGCACTGCCTTCCGTGCACACCACATACCCGCTGGACTCATGAAGCGCAAGTTGCAGGAGTTCCTCAACTTGAAGCAAAGCTCCGGAACTGTGCAAGAGTATGCACGAAAGTTCAACTACTTGGCCAAGTACGCATCATATCACGCTGATACGGACGAGAAAAAGAAAGACTGCTTTTGTTCGGGACTTACCCCGAAGCTGCAAGACCGATTGGCGCAAGTCACCGCCGGCACATTCAATGACTTGATGAGTGCCGCCATTGTGCAAGAAGATGCCATTCGTGCCAATCAAGAGGACAAGAAGAGGAAGCGTGCTATGGGAAGTTCATCCGGCTCCGCACCGCCCAAGTACAAGCTAGCAATCACTTCTCCGACCGGACAGAAATTCCGGGCTGCGGTACCGTCGGGAGGAGGACCTCGCCCGTTGTTCTCGCAGCAACACTCGAGATTCCATGGGGGAAACCAGCAGCAATCTTCTGGTTCTCGCCCACCGCAGCAAAGCAATCGAGTGGTGAAGACCAACTCCTCACAGTCGTGCTACAGTTGTGGCCGCACCGGTCACTTTGCTAAGGAATGTCGGTTCCCGAAGCGCAATCCGAGCAACAACAACAACTCCAACACTTCCGGGAACAACAACAACAACCACAACAGCGGCAACAACAATAATGGAAGCCATGGGAGTCGTCCTCAGTCATCTACCCCCACTCACAAGAATGGCCGAGTCAACTATACCACGGTCGAAGAGACCCAAGCTGGAGAACCCGTTCTCGCGGGTATGTTATCGATCAACCAACATGCTGCCATGGTTCTTTTTGATTCAGAAGCAACGCATGATTTCATTAGTCAAGCGTGTGCAAATCATCTGAAAATTACCCCCACCACTATGGGAACCCCGTACGTTATTACGTCTCCTGGTGGAAAAATAAGGGCTCATCTCGAGTTAAGGCAAGTGCCACTTAAACTAGCCAACAACATATATCCCACTTCCCTAATCGTCTTAAATGGCCAAAGAATCGACATAATTCTCGGTATGAAGTGGATGACCAGTCACAAAGCTGTATTGCACCTTGAGAACCGAGAAGTCCATCTAAACTCACCATTACATGACCCTTCTATTCTCCGATTGCCGTATCCCCAGTCGTCCACCTCTCAAGTATGTCATGTGGAAGGAAAGGAGCTAGCAAATATTCCAGTGGTTTGTGATTTTCCCGATGTCTTTCCAGACGATTTGCCGGGCATGCCTCCGGACAGGGATGTTGAGTTTAAGATTGAACTCGTCCCCGGTACAGCACCTATCGCTCGTAGGCCGTACAAAATGGCTCCTAATGAATTAGCGGAGTTGAAAGATCAGTTACAAGAGCTTATGGACAAGGGCTATATCCGACCAAGTTCATCTCCATGGGGTTGTCCCGCTCTCTTTGTGAAGAAGAAAGACAAAACCCTACGCCTATGTGTCGACTATAGACCGTTAAACGCGGTAACCATCAAGAACAAGTACCCTCTACCTCGAATCGATATCCTTTTTGATCAGCTAGTAGGTGCTAAAGTCTTCTCCAAGATTGATCTCCGATCCGGTTACCATCAAATAAAAATCCGAGCCGAAGATATTCCAAAAACAGCATTCTCCACCCGATATGGTCTTTTCGAATATCTTTTCATGTCTTTCGGTCTCACCAATGCTCCAGCCCATTTCATGTATTTGATGAATTCCGTATTCATGCCTGAATTGGATAAGTTCGTGGTGGTATTCATCAACGATATTCTGATCTACTCTAAGTCCGAAGAAGAACACGCCGAACACCTTCGCATTGTTCTACAACGACTCCGAGATCATCAACTTTACGCCAAATTTAGCAAATGTGAATTTTGGCTAAAGCAAGTTCCATTCTTGGGCCACATCATATCAGCAGAAGGAGTAGCCGAGGACCCTAGCAAAGTAGAG
This sequence comes from Eleusine coracana subsp. coracana, assembly GCA_032690845.1. Taxonomy (NCBI): domain Eukaryota; kingdom Viridiplantae; phylum Streptophyta; class Magnoliopsida; order Poales; family Poaceae; genus Eleusine; species Eleusine coracana. The sequence goes on along the minus strand of CM064428.1, from coordinate 37,181,735 downwards.
GATGTGCTGAATTGGAAGGCTCCAAAATCGGTCAGACAAATTCACAGTTTCCTTGGCCTTGCCGGTTATTATCGGAAATTCATCTCCAACTTCTCAAGTATTGCCAAGCCTATGACCAAGCTGCTGGAAAAGGATTCTAAGTTCAAGTGGAGTGGTGCATGTGAAGAAGCTTTTCAGTCACTCAAGAAGCATCTGACAACCGCTCCGGTTTTAGCTCAACCCGATATCACCAAACCATTCGATGTTTATTGTGATGCCTCCGGCACCGGATTGGGTTGTGTGCTTATGCAAGAAGGTCATGTCATTGCCTATGCCTCACGACAGCTCTGGAAGCATGAGCAGAATTATCCCACTCATGACTTAGAATTGGCCTCCGTTGTTCTAGCCTTAAAAACTTGGCGCCACTACCTACTCGGTAATCTTGTCAACCTCTACACCGACCACAAAAGCCTCAAATATATCTTCACTCAACAAGAACTGAATATGCGGCAACGTAGATGGTTGGAACTGATCAAGGATTATGAATTGGAAATTCATTATCACCCCGGAAAAGCAAACGTGGTTGCCGACGCCTTGAGTCGAAGGGACCAATGCAATCACACGATTGTTTGCTCTATGGAAGCTCACCCGATTTCAGATCCGAGCGAACCAAGTATTTGTGTCATTCCACATGGATCCTTATATAATTTGGCTCTCATTCCTACTCTTCGGGAAGAAATCGTGGAAGCCCAGAAGCAGGACAAAGGAATGGAGTATATCCGCTAGAAAATCGGGAAGGAAGAAGCTACATGTTTCCGACAAGATGAAGATGGAGTACTTTGGTTCAACAATCGCCTTGTTGTTCCGAAGAATGAGGAGCTAAGAAAGAAAATTTTGGATGAGGCTCACTTATCCAAATACTCCATACACCCCGGCAGCAATAAAATGTATCGTGGGTTAAGGGAAAAGTTTTGGTGGACACGCATGAAACGAGAGGTTGCTCGTTATGTCTCTGAATGTGACACTTGCCAACGTGTGAAGGCCGATCATTTGAGAACAGCCGGTCTTTTGCACCCATTGAAAATCCCCGCATGGAAATGGGAAGATTTTGCTATGGACTTCATCGTTGGACTACCCCTCACACCCAAGAAGCACGATTCCATATGGGTTATTGTGGATAGGTTGACCAAATCTGCTCATTTTATCCCCATCCATACAACCTACTCTACGAAGCAATATGCCGAGCTCTACATTGTGCGGATTCTATGCTCGCACGGTGTGCCCAAGACGATCATCTCCGATCGAGGCCCCCAATTTATTGCTCGTTTTTGGGAGCAATTGCACGCTTGTCTTGGAACCACTCTCATCTGCAGTTCCGCTTATCATCCAGAAACTGATGGACAAACCGAGAGACTAAATCAATATTTGGAAGATTTATTAAGAGCTTGTGTGCTAGACAATCGTGGAAATTGGGAATCCTGCCTCCCGTTCGCTGAGTTCTCCTACAACAATAGTTATCAAGAAAGTTTGGGAATGTCACCATTTGAAGCTTTGTGTGGTCACTCGTGTCGAACCCCGCTGAATTGGTCAGAGTCGGGAGAAAGAATTACTTTCGGTCCCGATCTGGTCACGCAAGCCGAAGAGAAGGTATGACAAATCCAAGCTAACATGAGGGCCGCACAATCCCGCCAAATAAGTTACTCTAATAAAAGGAGACATCCATTGGAGTTCAAAAAGGGAGATCATGTCTATCTTCGGGTTTCTCCCAACAAAGGTGTATCTCGTTTCGGAATCAAAGGGAAATTAGCACCCCGCTATATCGGACCTTTTCTGATCACGGAAAAGCATAGCGCCGTTGCTTATCGGTTGCAACTATCGGAAAATCTTGAGCGGGTGCACAACGTCTTCCATGTCTCCCAACTCAAGAGATGTTTGAAGCCTCCGATCGACGTGGTTATCTCCGACACCGAGCAATTGGAAGAAGATCTCTCCTACCCCGAATACCCCGTTCGCATCCTCGATCGAAAGGACTGGGTAACTCGCAGCCGCACTATCACCTTCTACAAGGTGCAATGGAGTAACCATACTGAAGATGAAGCTACGTGGGAACAAGAAGAGTTTCTGAGGACCAACTTTCCGGAATTCTTGGCCTCCCAAAACCGGTAACCACCCGCAACCCTCCCTCTTGTTCGTTCTTTTGCAAATCTCGGGACGAGATTTCCTTAAGGGGGGGTGTGCTGTGACATCCCATGTCACAAAATGAAGTTAACAAAACCTAACATCAATTAAGGGCTAAGCAAAAGTATAATTAATCCATGTGCCAAAGAATAAAAAGAGGAAACCTACTTAATTAAGTCCATAATATTCCAAAAAGGGGTCATCCACAAACATTACCAAAAACCATGGAACGTGGCGAATTGTATCCATACCTGTTAGTTTCACTTAACAGAATATATGTACTAAAGAAACAAGTAAAGCACAATGACTAAGCACTAATACATCAAACAATGTTTAAAAACCTGCTATGGTCCCTGGCAATGGCACCAGAAAAAGGTAAGCTTGTTGGTCGTAACTATGCACCCACTTATATACGGCAAGAGTATGGTGTACGATTGTAGCACTTTTTCCCTTGAATTGAGTATTCCAAGGTTTATCAAATCCACTGGGACCTTAGGGATAATTAAACAAAGTTAACAGTAAAACATCTAGTCAAAGCTACTGTCAAATTCAGGTTGCATGAGGGATGACTGGCCAGCGCAAAGATGCGCCAGACAGCAAATCTGTCGTTGCGCCGATCGACGCAGGTGTTGAGCCGATCGGTACACTGATGAATCTATCATCGCGCCGATCGGCACAGGTGTTGAGCCAATCGATGCACTGGTGGATCTAAGCCAAAGTGCGCCAGATACCTTGTAAGCATAAGCTGTTAAGTGAGTAGCCAAGTATCTACTAGTGAGATCTTAACCAGAAAGTCTAATTGAATAGCATCATAATGGGTAATTACATGGATCAGTGAAAACCTATAATTAATAAGACCACCCTGCTTTCCGAGCGGCTCCTGATTTATCACTGCCGAGAGGAAACCCTTAATCACGTGAGTATCTTACCCTACTCAACTATCCAGTAGTGCCACATAGGCTTAGTGCTCTCACCGCTAAACCACACTACTAGCATCATCAAGCAACCATAATCAATACAATGTCCAAATACTATCCTAATCACCATGATCAAGATAATATCTACTTACTTAGCCTAGAACTAAGCAATTGGAATAAGCACATGCATGATTATATAATCAGGACAGACAAATCACCAAAACCATCATCAACATATTCAATCATCCTTGAGATACATAGAGTAAGATTTATCCCTGTCGTGATGGCCTACCTTGACGGATCAACTCTTAACACCAATGGTTCTTGAAACTCAACTAGAGATCTATTCTAACGGGGCAAGCCCCGGTGGCTCTAACTCACGGATCTGTTGTCCCTCTGTCGCCTCTACCTCTCCTTCTGCCGAGATTAGGGTATACAACTATTTATAGAGGTTCTACTCGTAGAGGACTCGATTTCTAGCAAATAAGGCGGTTGTGCCGATCAGCGTAGGATTGCGCCGATCGGTGCAAGCCGTGTCTTATCTGGATTCTCCTCTGAGTAGGTTCTTCTGCCTTCCACAGCTACCATGTTGGCCTTTTCCTTTGAGATAAAGTCTTGTACTGCACGTCGAGATCTTGAAGTTCCATAAATCTTCTAGGAAAATATCTTCAAGTGTCTTGCGTAGATAAACTTCCATAAACATGTGGAATGGGCCTCGGTCACTTCTGTGGGCCAAAACACCCTTGCGCCGACTTGCGCCGATCAGCGCACTGGGCTTCTTCAGTGCTTTTTGTCGATTCTGGATTCCTGTCCTTTCTAGCATCACTTTAATTGCCAATTTTACCTGTTTCTGCAATAAAGCTCCAAAACAACGCATATACAAATATATAGACAATATCATAGGTAAATGGCCTAAATTAGTATCAATTATGCTCTAATTGGGGTAATATTCACATATAAAAGGGGCACTTGGGGAGTGCAAACAGTTACTGGAATCGTTAACTTCCACCAAACACGCACAACCAACCTTGGGGAGTCACCACGAGACTGCACATGGAGGCGGTGGACCAAAGGGGGACCCACCTATTCGGCCAAACAGGTGTGTTCGGTCGAACAAGGGTTGTGGGCCCTCGGCCCTTTGTAAGCTTCATGACCATTGATGATTGGATCCCCAATGTATGAATGTTTTGGTAATAGATGACAACTATGAAATTGTGGGCTAATATCTACATGAGTGTTGTCTATGTAAGAATTATCTCTAAACCCTATTATAAATCATATGGATGATGGTTGCCTTGGCGATTGATGACAATGACCACAAGCATGGAGGCTTGTGAACTTGATGAAGTCCAAGGGTTGATGGAGATGGATCAAAGAGGAGAACAAGCTATGGTGCAAGTGTTGGGTACACTTGTCTAGTTGTTAGGGCTTTGAGTCCATAGGAAAAACCGGACTATCAAGAGGGTCTAGGTCATTGTCTTAGGTCATGTCTAGTCGGTGACGTGCAAGGTTGCTCGGTAAAATCACAGGCACTAGGTGACAGTAGAGAAGCCAAGGAGCTATTCAGAGAAGCCGAGAAACGAAGTCAAGCGAGTACAAGGAGTTTTAGCTTTAGGATGAAGTGACCAGATAGAGGGGTCAGTGGTGACCGGACTGTACTGTCACTTAGAGGTTTTGTCCGGAGGCTCCAGCAACTCAGCGAGGAATCTGTCTATGCCAAAGTCTATATAGACCGGACGGTTTGGTCTGCTGACCGGATGGACCGGTCAGTATGGCTTGCATAGGGCAGAGAGAAGCCAGCGTCAAAATGTTTCTAGACTGGAGAGAGAAACGGATCTGACGGTCCAGTCAGGTGACCGTACGGTCCGGTCAGCAGAGGAATCAGCAGTGGTCAGAGTCGTTGGTGCATAGTGTTGCATTGACCGGACTGTCCGGTTAAGGAGTGACCGGACTGTACGGTCAGTAGGCCCAAAAAGCTGATTTCATGGAGCAACAGCTAGTTTGAGGTTGGGAGCCTATATAACTTTATTGCTGGGGTCTTTGTGACCTGTCTTGGCTAGTGGAATACCTGAGAGCATTTGGTAAGGTCCAAGAGGAAAAGAGGAGAGCACTAGGAGGAGATATTGCATATCTTGAGAGTGCCAGTGGAGAGTAACTTGAGCATCTTGCACATCTAAGGCTACGGTGTCCTTGAGGGTGTGATCTAGATTGTTATTCTTTGTCTATGGTGAGACCTAGATCGGTTGTGAAGGGCATCACACGTTTGTGCATGGTTTGAGCCCGCCGTTGAAAGAGGCATCAATAGTGAGTGCCCGTGTCGGCTCAGGGAGTCCGGCAAGTTCTCGAGGGAGGCGAGCTTGTGCTTTGGTAGCAGTAGTGATGCACACCATGTCTTCATTCCGGGAGTGATTGCGGGCTCGTGGGCGAGAACTCCACTTGGTGGCGGGAGGCATCAAAACTCCGACGGGAGTGGTCCAATGAGGAGTAGGGGAAGGCGCCATCCTTCTGAGACCTCGGGAAAAAACCATGAGCATTCCTTGACCCTCTCTTTACTATTCCGCAATTGTGTGCTCTAGTAACTAGGTTGAATTATGGCTTACATAAGACAGTGTGTTTGGCTTCCACACTTTCTTTTATCATGAACACTAGCATGTGTAGGGTCTTGGCCTACTAGAATTGTTTAGGGTGCAATGCTTGTTAGACTCAAGTAGTGTGAATTGAAGTTTTTGGTTTCATGAGCGGCTTACCAATTCACCCCCCACTCGGTACGCCTTCAGTCCTTACAAGTGGTATCAGAGCCAAGTGCTCATCTTTGAGGCTTCACCGCCTTGCGTAAGGATGCCGGGACAGGCGGGGAGTGTTCCTATATTCAATGGGGAGAACTACGCTTACTGGAAGGCTCGCATGCAAGCCTACCTGCAGTCCCTTGATCCCGAAATATGGATGGTCACTCACGAGTCCGATGCGGATGTGAACCTACTTGAGCCTGATTTTATTAAGTGCAATGCCAAGGCCAAGAATGCTCTATTTGCTTGCATTTCTAAGGATGTTTTTGCTCAGTTGGATGCTAGTTCCACAACACATGGTATATGGACTGAGATTCAGGGGATCCATGAGGGCACCAATGATGTCAAAGAGGAAAGATACTATGTGCTGAAGAACAAGTATGATAACTTCACTAGATTGCCACATGAGAGAGCTAACATAGTTTATTCTTGTTTTCATGTACTGGTGGAGGAGATCAATGCTCTTGGGGATGACTTCAAGATGAAGCCCGTTGAGGTGATAAGAAGATTCTTGAGGCTATTGAAGGACCCCAACTATGAGTCCATCATCACCTTCATCTTGCAAGGTGACCTCAAGACCAAGACCATGAAGGATGTACTTGGCAAGATCACTGCCTTTGAGAATTACCAGTTGGGGATAGATGATCCTCAACCATCCAACCTTGCCCTACCGGCTGACAAGCAAGAATCAAGCAAGAGCGAGAAAAACAACAAGAAGGCAGTCATTAAGGATGATGATGAAGAAGATGATGATGACCGAGGACTTGGCTCTTCTCATGAAGAAGACGAAGACCTTCAAGAACAAGTTTGCTTCCAAGTCTAGGGGCAAGTGCTACAATTGTGGCTCAAAGAATCACTTTGTTCGAGAGTGCCCAAAGCCCAAGAAAGAAGCTTTCAAGTCACAAGATTCAAGTGAAGAAGAAGAAGAAGACCCCAAGGCCAAACAAAAGAAGAAGAGGCACTTCAACAAGGACAAGAGCAAAGGCAAAGGCAAAGCTCAAGACTATAAGAAGAAGTTCTCTCGTAAGGCCCTTGTTGGAGAGTGGATAACTGACATCTCAAGTGATGAGTCCTCTTCCTCAACTGATGATGAAATGGACGGCCTGGCTATGATCAAGACCACACTTCCACGAGCTCTTCCTCCACCTCCCACATGCCTCATGGCCGAGAGCCAACTTGGGGAGAGTGAGGATGAGAGCAGTGATGACAGCAATGATGAGGAGCTCTCATCTGCCGAGCTTTGGAGTATGCTTGAGCAAGCCCGTGACATCGCCGTCAACAAATCCAAAATGTTGGATGTGGTAAGAAAAGAGTGTAAGATGGCCAAGGACTGTGTTGTTGACCTTGAGAGTGAGCTCAAGGACTTTGTCACATCTCATGAGGCTCTGAACAAGAGTTATGACAAACTCAAGGGTGAACATGTAGAGCTTCATGAGAAGTACAAGGCCCTTGAGATTACTTATGAGGCCATCAATGTTAACAACCTTGCCTCTCCCTCCTCTAGTTCATCTAAGAGTGATGCTTCTACCATATATGATGAACTAACCACCTCGGTCGAGGTTTCTTCTCTTGAGCCATTTGTTTTGAAGGATACCACAAGTGAACAATGTCTCCCACCGTGGACTTGGCTCATATCCCGCCGCCATCGACATCATAGGGATGACTAATTCCAGCCCCGCATGGATCAAACTCGCCGATGACTACTATTGCAAGAGGTGTTACAAGGATGGCCACGACACCAAGGATTGTCCTATGGTGAGAAGTTCCATTGTTTTTCCTAACGCTAACTTGTTCCATGAGAACAAACATTTCAAGCTTTTTAGGAACAAGGATGGGAAGGTGAAAGCCAAGACTTTGGGACCACCAAACAAGAATAGGAAGGTCAAGAGCATATGGGTGCCTAAGTGCATTGTTGATCTTTAGAGATCGGCTACGTACAAGTGGGTGCCCAAGAACAAGACCTAGATGGTGGTGGTGGTGGACCGAGCGCTTTCATGAAGATCATGTGAAGTGCACCACAAGTGACATGGACCTCAACGTCATATCTACTCATGAGGGAGGTAACCTTGTTTGTTCTTGGTAGTTGTAGTGTGTTTTTCCTTCTCTTGCATTGCATGGTAATTAGGACTCCTTTGTGACTAGTATGCTTTGCATCCATGCATGTGTAAATAACTAAAAGAAAAATACATAAAAATTAGTCAATGTCTCACCCATCCAAGATAGCTATAAGCAAGGGGAGTGCTTGAGATGGTGGTTTGACTTCTCTCAAGGCAAGGGTATGGCTTATAGTGAGTAAGCTTGGGAGAGGTTCAAACTTGACATTGTTAGGTTTCCTTTGTGTCTTGCTTAACATTGCTTGCATCCAGATGGCATGTTTACTTTCATTGCATATGTAAAATGTTTGTTGCATGCATCATATACGAAACACAAAGGAGGCTTGTCCCATTTGGAGATATTTGTGCCTCATGCTATATATGAGATTACATCTCCATAAGTGTGACCAAAGGAAAGGACTATGCTTCATGCCCATTGAGCTAGCTCTTATGAACTGCGAGGTTAAATCTACTCACGCGGTTCATGGACTAAGGCTCATACATACACATTTGGTTCTTAATTGCTCAATTCTTCATTTGGCGTTTGCGAAAATTATAAGGCCATAGAGTGCCACTATTTGGAAAGGAGTGTTTGAGAGTTCCCTCTATATTCCAAGTGCAGTGTTTATTTGAGTGTTTTGCGAGGGCACTTGGAAAATGGAGATTTTTCTTATCTCAGCAATTTCCTGGAACTGACCGTATGGTCCGGTCGTTAGACCGTACAGTCTGGTCTGTGCTTGAGCACAGAGCTTCAATCTAACTGGTAATGGAGACCGGATGGAACAGTCCCTAAAGACCGTATGGTCTGGTCTATACAATGTTCTATTCATAGAACATTGATTCCCAGATGGGTTGAAGTGACCGGACGGTACGGTGTTAGGAGCGAACCATCTGGTTAGTTCGCTTGATCACGCGATGCAAATCCAGATCCAGACCATTGATTTGTTCGTTGGTAGATCTCGGTCGTCCGTGGAAGTTTTGACCTCGGTTAAAATAGTCAGACCGATTTTCGATCGTTTCTTCATTCTTCTCTCCGAGCCGAGAACACGTCCGGGACTTTGCCGCCACCACTCTCTCATCGCCCTCACCCCCATGCCGTCGATCCGCCTCGTCGAGCGGTAGCACGTCTCTGTCTCTGCGCACCGCTGCCCTCACTGCTCACACCCGCGCAAGCCGCACGTGCCTGCTGCCTCGCTGCCGCCGCGCACCAAAGCCACCGCCACTGATTGCAAGCGCCAGCGCTCGCCCCCTTCGCCGCTAACGGCCTAGCGCCACCGCCTCTGCTTCGTCCTCGTGCATGAGCACCCAGCCCACAGAACCCTAGGGCAGAGCTTTGACCCTCCACCTCCATTGCCGACAACCTGAAAATTGTCATCTTTTTGGTGTTCGGAGCTGTTGGCACTAGATTTTGACCGGTCCTATCAAATCGGAGACAGAAGATTGAAAATCGGCCGAAGTCAATAATATTTAATGGCCAAAGGAGTTTAAATGGGCCCAACAGGGTTATTTTATTTTTATTTTATGTTTGTAGTTTAGATCTTTATTCTAAAAATAGTCGGTTTGTTTAGGAGTCCTGACCGAGTCGGGTTGAAACCTCTTGCATGAGGTTATAAATATGTAATAGGATCTGTACGTAAAAAATAACACTTTCATTCAATACAATTCGGCGCATCGTCAACTTTTCCTACTCGATGAAACCCTCGTCTCGTGCAGGCTGCATCGGCTCCGATCTCGGCGAGAGACTTGGATTAGTCACCCTCGGTAATTCTATCAATCTCAGCTAGTACTTTCTCATTGATTTGATATTCTAGTTGTTACCATTAGAATTGCTAGTTATCCGGTAATTAGATCTGTATAGTGTTTATTCTATCGACTCTGATTGCAATACTGTCCTGGTTGAAGCCAATCTATTGTGATCTCAGTAGGTTCCATAGGTGCTATTTAGATCTGTTATTCAAGTCACTTTATTGGTTTTATCTATAAATAGATTAAATCTAGCTCTATCTACCGTGTTTGAAGACTGTCTCGATTATGTTCAATCTGTTCAAATCAGTAAGGCTGCATCAATTCTGATCTGTTACTAGGTAGGTAGAGTTAGATTCAATATGTCTGTAGGTAGAATCGATAGAGTTCTATCGGGGTGTTTAGCCGATAGGTTATCATTCAGGTGCTAATTGATTATCCCATATATTTTGACAGTCGTTTGCCCTCTTGCTCAAGCAAGATAGATTTATGATTTTAATGCATATTTGCAATACAAGCTATTAAATCTATCGACTTAGCACTATGGACTGGGTAGGGTTTTGCATGCATATTGTAGTTCTATCGACTCTGCCCTATCGACTCTGCACCATGAACTCAGCAAGTATTGGCATGATTCCTTTCATCTTTTCAATCTTGCTGCGTTTGATTCAAACCTTTATCGGCATTATAGTGAACATTATTTTATATATTTAATTTGTCGTTAAGCCGATATAGTCAGCCGATTGGTTCATCCTGTCTTGTATTTATTCTTATAATGATATCGGCTGATTTCACCTACAGTGACCATCGACTCTCTTCACCGGCCTATCCTAGGCTGATGGCCCACAATTTTTAACCGTTTATCTCTTTATCGATTTGCAGGGAAAATCAACTGGCACACCCCGGTTTCCTATATTGAGCCTGCACTGGAGCTAAGCAGATCTCCCAGGTCACGCATGAAGATTTTCGTGTCAACACGCTTTTTGGCACGCCTGGTGGGACCAAGAACTTCAAACTTGCATCATGCCTGAACTCGGAATGCCTCAGGACGGTGATGCGGCACAGCCAAAGAACAATATCAGCTCGGATCTTAAGAATGAACATATGCCACCTATCGATAGAGACGAGTTGAGTGATGATGCAAAGGCATAGGTTAGTCAGAAGATGGCTGAGTATGAAAGTCTTTTGTTAAGTACTTTCAACAAGACAAGGAACGGCAAGATCATCTAGAAAGGAAAGTTACCAGCTACTGCATTGATTGAAGATGCAACAGAAGAATCACATACTGAGAAGCCAGTAGAGTTCATTGATGAAGCAACTTTGCATAATATGATTCAACTATACACCATGCATTGATTAACCAATCCCCTGTGCTGATTAATACATTTAGGAGCTTGATTATTCAGACTGTGGAGGGATGCCTATATGAAGATTCAGCTCGTGAGCCAGTGTACTTTTGCATAGCAAATAATGTTCCTCTGCCTGCTAATAAAGCATCTACTTCATAGCAACATGGTGGGAATACAACACAACCTATCTTGGCTTCGAATACATCCACTTTTGAAACATCCCCAGGATAGAAGAATGCTGATGATGGAAGAACGCCTCGGAGGATAATACTGCAAAGATCTACACCATAGACACATCCACAACATTACAGGCAAGAGACTACTGAGCCAAATGTTATGTATTGTACTGCACCTAATGTTGATCCTAGCATGTTTGGAATGCCGCCATCATCTGCTCTGCCTGGAGAATTAGGAGGCCAACATACAGTTGTTAATTTTGGCCCACAACCATCAACATCTGGTCTTCCATCGTCTGTTCCAAATATCAATGGGTCGACCGATGACTGGGCTTCGAAGATTGTTGAGGTGATGTGGGAGCAGTTTGGATTGAAACCAAAGCAGCAAATGTATGTGTATCGACTGCTGTACCCTCCGAGCTATGATTTCATTGCGATGCCGAGTCAATACAGAGCTCAAGAATTCACTAAGTTTACAGGACAAGATAGCACTACTACAGTTGAGCATATAAGCCAACTTTTAGTACAATGTGGGGAAGCTGGTAACACCAAAGCTTTGAAAATCAGGCTATTTCCGTTATCCTTGTCTGGGTTAGCATTTTCTTGGTTCGCATCATTGCCCCCAAATTCAATTGTTACCTGGGCCGATCTCAAACAGAAGTTTCATAAATATTTCTTTACTGAAACTAGAGAATTGAGATTGTCTGATTTGATTGTTGTGAAACAGAAGTTTCATAAATATCCTTGTCTATGCATGACTATGTGCAAAGATTTAGGGATGTGCACAACAAATGTTTCAGCTTGCAACTGACCGATAATCAGATGGCAGAGATAACATTCAATGGTTTAGTTGCGCCATTGAGAGAGAAGTTTCCTTCGGCTGAATTCGAGAGCCTATCCCAGTTGGTGCAGAAGGTGTCGATCCAGGAGAACCTGACTCGGGGGCCACGGTCGAGGCTGATCCATATCAATTTTAATGATTATAACTCTGAATCTGATGAAGAAGTTGTCGAAGTTGATATGGCAGAATGGACCAGGAACAAGAATGTGTTGTCATGCCCATGGGTGAAACAGAATGAACCTGAGGAAAAATATGATTTTGATATCACCCAAGGCCGACAAAATATTCAACATGTTGTTACAAGAGAAGCATATTCAGTTGCCGTCTAATCATGTGACTCCCCCTACTGAAGAGCTGATGAAGATGAGGTATTGCAAATGGCACAATTCTCCTTCTCATAGTACTAATGATTGCAAGGTGTTCAAGAGACAAATTCACATGGCAATAGAACAAGGGAAGATCAAATTCACCAAGGGCACCATGAAGATTGACGATCATCCATTCCCTGCAAATGTCAATATGGCTGGTATCGACAATGTGGAGGCATTTATTAGAAGATACCAGAAAAAGAGAGACAGGAAAGTGAAGGAGTCTCGGATTAATACACATTGGGGTTGTCCATTCTTTAAGTATTGCTGGGACCACAATATGAAACTACTATCGATTGTGGTTGCCATGGATGTAGTAGGTATGCAGAATGGATGTATGGAGAAGCTATAGTAAGTCATCGGCACCAGCATCGTGCGAACAGCTCCAAAGAGTCGATGATGGGATCAGTCAATCGATATCAGAGGGTTTCTGCATTTGATCGACTTGGAACCAAGAAGACAGGCAACGAGGCCAAATTTGACAAGGAAGTCGATAAGGAGATGCAGGAAGAGCAAGAACAGAATGATCAGTGGTGCCCATCTGGTATATTCTCCAAGAGTCAGAAACGCAGAATTTAGAGGATGCGTTGCAGGCAAATAAGGGCTGGCAAATATTATTATAAAGAAGAAGATGATCAGCCACATAAGAAAGTCTAGAGACTGAAGGTGAAGTCACAAGAGCAGATACCAAGCACTTCTGTGAATATGGTAATGATGCTACCGCAAGAGTTCATGGCTACCAAAGAAGAATTGTTTGCTTGTGAAGAGAATGAACCACAACTTGTATTTGATTCCTAGGAAGCAGTGTTTGATAAGCCAGACGAATCCAAACATCGGCACTTGAAGGCTTTATACCTGAGGGGTTTTGTTAATGGAGTGTCGATGGGGAAAAGGATGGTTGATGGAGGTGCTGCAGTAAATATTATGCCGATCACTACTGTCAAGAAGTTAGGAAAGACTGAAGAGGATTTAATTAATACAAATATGATTCTCAAAGATTATGGTGGTCATACTACAACAACTCAAGGAGTGCTGAACGTGGAGCTTACAGTCGGCAGCAAAACCTTGCCGGTTACTTTCTTTGTTATTGATGGAAAGGGATCTTACAGCCTGCTATTGGGTTGCGACTGGATACATGCTAATTGTTGTGTTCCATCGACAATGCACCAATCGTTGACCCAATGGATTGGAGATCAAGTGGAGGTGATCCCGGCCGATGAAACCGTCAATATTGCGTCGGCCGATTTAGTTCCATGGCATGTAGATGATATGGAGTGTTTGTCTGGCAGGATTTGGGATGGGGATTACGTGAAGATCACTACACAGGGTGTCAAGGTAGTGGACCAATCAAATTCTAAACTATTTCTCTGACAGGCACCACAATGGAATTCATAGAAGATGGAAAGTTGGGAAGAGGATTTGTGTCGGCCGATGAACTTCAAGAAGTCGATATAGGAGATGGCGACAAGCCGAGGCCGACATTTATTAGTAAGAAATTGGATGAAGTTTTTAAAGTAGAATTAATAAAATTATTGAAAGAGTATCAAGATTGTTTTGCTTGGGATTATTCTGAGATGCCGGGATGGAGTAGATCCATAGTGGAGCATCAGTTGCCCATCAAGCCTGGATATCGACCTTATAAGCAACCTCTAAGGAGAATTGATCTGAAAATTTATGATGCGGTCAAGGCTGAGATTACCCGATTATATGATGCGAATTTTATTAGGCCTTGCCGATATCCAGAATGGGTTTCGAATATCGTACCTATGCTCAAGAAATGTGGCAAGTTGAGGGTGTGCATTGACTTTTGGCCACTAAATAGAGCTACTCTAAAAGATGATTACCCATGCCGGTAGCGGATCTTCTGGTTGACGCAGCAGCAGGGCATAAGATCGTCAGCTTTATGGATGGTAATGCTGGTTACAATCAGATTTTTATGGGACAGGAAGGCATACCAAAGACTACTTTAAGGTGTCCAGGGGCACTTGGGTTATATGAATGGGTAGTCATGACATTCGGGTTAAAGAAGAATATGGTTTGAAGATGAATCCAAAGAAGTGTGCTTTTGGCATCTCGGCCAGGCAGTTTTTGGGATTCATTGTGCATGAAAGAGGAATTGAAATTGGGCCAAAGAGAATGAAAGCTATCGATGATATCGAGCCGCCGATCAATAAGACAGTTGCAATCTTTGATCGGCAAAGTAAATTTCATCAGAAGAGTCATTTCAAATTTGTCTGGTAAACTCGATGTGTTCACTCCTTTGTTAAAATTGAAGGCAAATCAGAAGTTTGAATGGGAGGCAGAACTGTCGAAGCTTGAGATCGGCAGTAAATATATAGGGCTACGTCGAGACTAAGAACTACGATGGTAACATAAGACGCCGAGTTATACAGGATCGGGCCCTCTTGTTGAGAGTAAAAACCCTACATCCTGCGTTTTGTGTATTGTATTGATGTTGTGGAACTTGTGTCGTCTTGTACATCCTGCCTTATATATCCGGACGGCAGCGGGTACATGAAGAGTCCTAGTCGTAATCCACAATGATTTACATAGAAAGTCTACCTCTAAATGCCTTGTGGTCCAAGCCGAGTCGGTCGGCTTCCTTGTTGATGTAGTACCCGGTCGGCTACTGACTTAGTCTTGTCTGAGGATACCCATAGAGCAAGTATCCCACAGTAGCCCCCAAGTGCTTCCTGATTTTGAGCTTTGATTCTCAGAATGATCTTCACTGTTGATCATAAATTAGGAAGACCTGTTTATTGATGTTCCTGATAGATCTGGTGCACCGGTCAGGTGCACCTGATCAGGTGTAGCCCCTGACTCTTGTATAATTTGGAGACTAACAAATAATGCAAGAGTCTAATTATATTAGCTCTTATTATTTTGTAGGTATTTTATTCAAACCATCAAATCTGAGTCTAACAGACCTCTGGTCATCAAACCAGTAGCTCACTTTGCAAGGCTTCAACCTTGCCGACCGATTATCAAAAAGGCCGAGTGATATACACTATGACCGAGTGACTGGTCGGTCTGAATTTCATGATATCAATCATATTCAATTCATATGAATCAATACGACCTCAATTGTATAATGGTATTAAGCTAAATGACATCAATCATAACATAGCTTTTCCCTAATAATTGGTCACTCTATCTATTCATGAGTCCTATTTTGGCAATTTAGTTATTGACTTTAATCAATACCATAACCTTTGAACTTATATCCATATGACCATCAAGTCCTTTGCTACATGATCATCAAATCATATAGATATGGTTAAACATTTTTTTAAATGCTTCTCATCAAAGAAGCCCCCGAGTTTTACTTCTCAAGGTTTTAGACCCTAAACATGTCTAAGGACCCTTAGGTCAAAAAGTGGGAGTATAAAAGGGGAGCGTCAAGTTGACCCTCAGTCCACGCCGTATTTGCGCACGAACTCCTCATCTTCCTTGCGCCTCCTCTGCTCTCAGCGATGCCTCCGCTTCTCCGGCTAGGGTTAGTGCTTCGCTTTCGCCCGTCACGGATCTCGCCGCACTTAGCCCCCAAGCTTCCGCTAAGGTTCAGCACTTGATCAGCTGTGCTCAAAACAACCATCGCCATGGGTCGCAAGAAGGTTTCCACTTCAATTCCAGCAACTTCCACTATCGCCGCCGCGTCGTCTTTGTCAGAGGTCAACATTTTAGAGCAGCTTCGGGAATTCTCATAGAGCAGCCTCTCCCAAGCTGCTATGAACTAGTTAGTCGTCGACGGCATCCTTCTAGAGCAAGTTTGGATCGACTATAAGGTACCCCGTGAATCTTGCCCATCCCCATTCATAAATAGATCGTCATGTTCCGCTCATTCTTCGAGCATGGTTTTGGAGTCCCCAGCTGTAGCTTCTTGCGTGGGCTCCTATTCTTTTATGGGATTGAGCTTGTCAACCTCAATCCCAACTCTATTTTTCACATCACCATCTTCGTGCATATGTGCGAAGCATTTTTGGGTACTCTCCCCCACTTCAATCTATTTTGCCATCTGTTCGTCCTACAACCGCTGCCAACCAAGGACAATCAAGTAGCTATAGGCGGCGTCGGCGTCCAGTTA
Organism: Eleusine coracana subsp. coracana; assembly: GCA_032690845.1. NCBI lineage: Eukaryota > Viridiplantae > Streptophyta > Magnoliopsida > Poales > Poaceae > Eleusine > Eleusine coracana. Next base: position 37,165,221 of record CM064428.1, on the reverse strand, counting down.
CGCAAGAAGGAAGCCTACATCAATGTGCCGTTGAAGACTAGGAACAAGAACTGGAAGGATGAGTGGTTCTACTGTGACAACCCTCCCCCTATTCTTGCCGACTTCACTGGTGCCAAGGCAATTCCCCTGGCGCAATGGACTGAGAAGCCTGATCCGACCGATCGTCAGGTGGTTGCTCTGTTGAAGAAGGTAGGTGACTTGAAGGCTAAAGATGTTGATAGAATCATAGTCCGTAAAAGCTTCATAGTACGCAGAGGGCAGCCCCTGAAGCTTGAAAGTCACCCGGCGTGGAACTATGTTGATGATGACGAAACTAGGGATGTGCCTGACCCGCCAAACGGTGAACTTCATCAGAAACACCTATCGAAGATGTTTGAAGGGGATCTCCTTCAGGATCACTTGTTGATTAAAAAAGCGTATAATAAGGGCACTATGCGAGCCCGAGTAAGCCTCAGTCTACTTTGAGCAATACCTTATCTTATTGTCTTGATGTCCTGCTTGATATCTTGACTCTTGTGCAGGTTCTGAATACTTATGTATCCCATCCTCCGCTCCCTCCGATAGATACCGAGGGACCGGATTATGTTGAGAAGCCGTAGCAGACCAGCCCTGGAGGCTCAAGCTCTTCTGCAGGCGCTCAACCTGAACATGTTGATCAAGTTGTCACCCTGCCTCCCCCCAGTCGACTAGTGAAACAGATTGTTGGGCGCCGACGGCAATATGTTGGGGATCATGGTGGTGATGAAGAAATGCCATCTGCTGATGTCGGTCAACCTGCCCCTGCTCCCTCCAACTGACCTTCAAGCCAGTCGGAGCCCCCAAGACAAACACAGAGTGATGCAGGGGTGGTGCAACAGACCAACAAGGCAAGTAATTCTTCCCAGAAGAGGAAGGAGACTGATTTTCAGTCAACTTCTTTGAAGAAGAGGATGTGCCGAATCAAACTCAAGAAGGCTCCCAGGTCAATCCTTAAACCTTATATTCTTTATCTCTTATTGCCAATAGTCATAGCACATCATAATCTCCTAAGTCTTTGTTTTGACAGTAGTCGGACGAGTGATTCACAAAGTGCCCAAGAGTCTGAAGCCACTCGGTCAGGACCCCCTCCTCGGCTGACTGACATGCCCAAACCGGTTGGCAAGTCATCAAACATGCCGACCGAGGTGGATAAGCCATCTGATAAGACAATTCCTGCCTCCATTCTGAAGCCCGCACCACAACTCACTCCGGTCAATGTCCCTTCACCTCTTGACAAAGGGTAGGCGGCATTGCCTGCAGATGCACTCAGTCGGCCCGAAGTGGAGGACGTGGAAATTATGTACCAACATCAAGAAGCCAGCAAGGTACTTCGATACCCTACTTTAGCTTTGTCTCAATCTCATCCTTAAGTTTAACCCCTTTTTGTATACAGAAAATATATGCTCTTGTAGAGAGGAAACAGGCTAGGGTGGAATACCTTGAAACCAAAACTTTTGGTATGCCCTAAAACTCTTTGGTCTTCATGTCTTTAAGTTTAAGACTGACATATTGCTGGTGTTGTGCTAATCACCGGTCAGCAGCTCTCCAAAGCACAGAAGGAGATTGATAAGCTGCAGACCAACCAAAGGGAAATGACCAAGGCCGTGCAGATATAGCAGGTAAGATCACTTAACATCTTGTGTTTAAATAATCAGCTAATCACTCTAGCGCTAAAAGTTCAAATATCTGTCTTTAGCTCGTGATCAGAAGATTGCCGACCTGGAGAAGTTGACCTCCAATCAGCAAAGTTTTGTTGATGCTTTGAAGGCTAAGAAGGAAAACCTCTCCAAGTCGGTCGAAGATCAAAAGGCCGAGATCACTCGGCTGCAGAAGGAGCTAAAGGAGGCTGACGCCAAGATAGAGGATGCCAAGAGCGTCTCCAAATCGTTCAAATGTAAACTTGCCAGTAAGTGCTTCATTATTTCTCACATCTGCTTGAATCCTCTTTTGATCATACTGACAAAAAATCATCACTTGCGCTCTATCTTATGCTGCTCGAAAGGCATTGAACTATGTTCATGCCGACTGAGTGGAGCAGACTGGCCACTCCTCAGAGTACTTGCTAGAGCATGCATCAGAAGCTATCGCTTATAACACTCGACGAGTGGCGACCAAGTCCGGGAGTCAGGTTCTAGCGATTTGCCAATCTTGGTCTCCTGCTCTGCCATTGTACAAGATCAAGGAGGGCTTCAACCCAGACTTTACCGACGACCAATGTCAGCTGCTCTTGGATTCCATGCTGGAGACTTCCTGAGCCTTGTTCGACAACATAGAGATCAATCCAACTGTGCCTACTCCTCCAGCAACTCCAGAAGTTGAGCTACGAGCTGACTCTTCCTCTCCTTCAAAGGAGTTGTAAATCCTGCAATGCTAGAGAACATTAGTAATATCTATGTACTGAAACAATGTTACCTGTATGTAAATTAGTTTCATGCTTAATAGCTTTAAAAGATTGATAAAAATATCATAAGTATGTTTTTGTCCCTGAGAAACTCAATTATATTGGTCTGCCTTAACATATTAGGTTGTGACTCGTAACCGCGTAACAAGCAGAGTCGACCAATCAACACATGACCTCTCGCACTTTGGCTCTGGGTTTAGTGTAGTGCTAGTCTGATGTGCAGTATAAAGTGTATAACTATAATGTATAGACGTTAGACGAAGAAAGTGAAGACCGTATTCAGAGAGAAGAAATCGGTCGGAAAATAGTCCAAAACCAAAGTAAGGTTAGACCAAGGCGGGACATTATTACTAGCCCTCTGGCTCGATTGTTTAATAAAATGAATTAAGGAATCGAGACAATATAGAATGAAAATCAACAAAAAATCTTTCATTAAAAACACCGAAGTTTCATTCATAAATATTATATAAGTATACAAAAGAATAACTAAATATAGAAACAACGTAGCTGATTTATGTTCCAGGAATTTGGTATATCATTGCCGTCTTTGTACATCAGTCGGTAAGCCCCCGGGCAAGTGACTTCCTTCACCACATATGGTCCTTCCTACTTTGGAGAAAGCTTATGCTGGTTCTTCGTTGACTGCACTCGGCGAAGAACTAAATCTCCAACTTGGAAGTGGCGATTACGTACGTTTTTATCATAATATCAACGCAAGCCTTGCTGGTAAAGTGCCAACCGAAACAGAGCACGATCACGTAACTCCTCTACTGCAATCAAATCAATCTCTCGATTCTCCTCAGAAAGCTATTCATCATACGCCTGAACCCGTGCCGAAACAAGACTGACCTCGGTCGACAGCATAGCCTCTGAGCCATTGACCAATGAGAAAGGTGACTGACCAATTGCCCGACTGGTGTTTGTGTGAAGCCCCCAAAGAACTGAAGGCAATTCTTTGACCCACCAACCGGCATAAGTCTTAAGTCTGTCGAATATCCATGGTTTCAATCCTTGAAGAATCATACCATTGGCCCGTTCGACCTGCCCATTGCTTTGAGGACGAGCCACTGATGCAAAGTGGATTTTTATTCTCATCGGCAAAGTCACGGAACTCCACTGACATGAATTGAGTGCCATTATCGATGATGATATCATGAGGAACCCCAAACCGAGTGAAGATATCCTTGACAAACTCGATTGCCTTCTTTGATGTTATCTTGCCGATCGGCTTTGCTTCGATCCACTTGGTGAATTTATCAATAGCAACGAACAGATAAGTGAACCCGCCTGGCGCTTTCTTGAAAGGACCGACAATATCAAGCCCCCAGACAGCAAAGGGCCAAGTCAAAGGTATCATCTGAAGTTCCTATGAAGGCACATGCATTTGTTGAGCGAAGAAATGACAACCTTCACACTTCCGAATGACCTGGTGTGCATCTTCGACCGTTGTGGGCCAATAAAACCCTTGCCAGAAAGCTTTGCCGACCAAAGTCTCGGAAGCCAAATGATTGCCACGTATCTCGGAATGAATTTTTTCTACCAACTTTTGGCCTTCTGGTATCGAGATGCATCTCATCAAGATGTTTGAACCTCCTCTTTTATAGAGTTGGTCTCCCACCAACAGGTATCCTCGGCATCGGGTCTCTAACCTCTGTTGCTCATTAGGATCCGAAGGCAGCGTTCCCTTGTCCAAATATTGGATGAGTGGGTCGCGCCAATTGGTCTCCATGTTGTCATCACCAACAAGATCAGTGAAAACACTCATTAATACGTCCGACCGAGGAGAAATCATGGGGGAATCCAAAGTGTGTAAGAAAACACCTGGTGGGACCGTAGACCGGGATGATCCTATCTTGGCCAATTCATCTTCCACTTGGTTATTGTCTCGAAGAACATGCGTGACTTCAATCCATCGAATTTGTCTTCGAGCTTCCTCACTTCTTGACAGTAAGCACTCATATTGTCATCCACACAGTTCCAATCCTTGGTGACCTGATTAATGACCAAAGCCGAGTGACCAAAGACGTCAAGGTGCTTGATGCCGAGTGACGTGGCAATGCACAGACCATGTAGAAGGGCTTCATACTCTGCAGCGTTATTGGACGCGCGAAACATCACCTGAAGGACATATCAAAGCTTCTCTCCAGTGGGTGAGACAAACACAACTCCTGCACCAGCTCCTTGTAATTGAAGAGATCCATCGAAGTACATTTTCCAATACTCGACATCTTGTGCAGTAGGTGGATTTTGAATCTCTGTCCACTCGGCAATGAAATTAGCTAACGCTTGTCCGTTTATAGTCGACCGAGGCGCGAACGTAATGGTATATTGACCAAGTTCGACTACCCACTTGGCAATTTTTCCTTCGGCTTCTCAATTGTGCAGCACTGTGTTGAGTGCGAAGGAAGTCTGGACTTTGATTGGATGAGCTTGAAATAATGCTTCAACTTCCTGAAGGAGATCAACAATGCATACAACAAAATGTTGATACCTTGCCTTAGAGGCACCAAGGACCTCACTCACAAAATAGATCAGGTGTTGTACTTTTTGTATATGTCCCTCTTCTTCTCGGTCTACTATTAAAATAGTATTCACAACCTGAGTTGTTGCCGATATGTAAAGTTGAAGTTTTTCTCCTGGCTCCGGAGGAACCAATACTGGAATGCTGCTGAGGTAAACCTTCAACTCATCCAATGTCGACTGCGCCTCTTCGGTCCAAACGAAGTCCTCTTGCTTTTTAAGCAGTCGGAAAAGTGGTAACACTCTAACCCCCAGTCAGGAAATAAAGCGACTCAGGGCGCCATGCATCTGGTCAGCTTCTGAATGTCCCTTTGAGAATTAGGTGGCCCCATATCAAGGATTGCCTTGATTTTATCCGGGTTAGCCTCTATACCTCGTTTCGAAATGATGTAGCCGAGTAGCTTTCTCGAAGGAACCCCAAAAACACACTTCTTAGGATTCAGCTTCATCAAATAATGCCTCAGATTGTGATATAGGTTTCTGCCAGGTTAGAAAAAAGTTCCTCGACGTTCCGAGTCTTGACAACGATGTCATCAACATACGCTTCTGCGTTTCGACCGATCTGAGTAGCAAGGTAGCGTTGAGTACCCCGTTGGTAAGTTGCGCCAGCGTTCTTTAGACCGAAAGGCATTGTGATATAGCAATAGGCGCCGAAGGGTGTTATAAAGGAAGTTTTAATCTGATCTTCGACCTTCAGTGGGATCTAGTGATAGCCTGAATAGGCATCCAGAAATCTTAAGAGCTCACACCCGACTGTTGAGTCTACAATCTGATCAATACGAGGAAGAGTGAAGGGGTCTTTAGGATAGACCTTGATCAGTATAATCAGCACACATCCTCCACTCTTTATTCTTCTTGGGTACAAGGACTGGATTTGCTAACCAGTCGGGATGATACACCTCCTTTATAAACTTAGCATCTAATAGTCTAACTATCTCCTTCTTCATGGCGTCCTTGCGGTCTTGTGCGAATCTTTTAAGCCTCTGCCAAACGGGGGTAGCCCCAGGAGGTACACTTAACTCATGCTCAATCTTTTCCCTAGGAACTCCCGGCATGTCAGATGGTTTCCATGCAAAGATGTCCCTATTTTCCTGGAGGAAAAGAGTGAGCACGAGTTCCTATTTCTCGTCGAGGTTGGCCCCATCATAAGTTACCTCATCGGGATCCTCAGGATCGAGCATGATTTCCTTGGTTTGGATGTCATCGGTCTGATCTTCTCTTTGGCAGGCTTTTATGTTGGAACCACCGCTTCAGTCTGTTCCTCCATGCTGACTGCCTTCTAGATCTCCTTCTGGTCGGATAGCATCAACTGTTTATTGGCCATCTCACAACTCTGTACATCGCAATCGAAAGAATTCTGAAGATCAGAGTGGAGGGAGATTATCCCATTCGGGCCTGGCATCTTGAGGGTGAGATATGGATAATGCGGGACAGCCATGAATTTAGCCATCGCCAGTTGACTGATGATAGCATGATATGCCGAGTCGAGATCCGCCACTTGGAAAAGAATGCGCTTAGTACTGAAGTCCTCACGGGTACCGAAGGTGACGGTAGTCTGATTTGTCCAATAGGAATCGAAGTCTTGCCAGGCACAATCCCATGGAAAGGTGAAGAACTCGGCTGAAGATCATTGACTGACAAACCGAGCTCTTTAAGAGTCTTGGTGAAGATTAAGTCCAAACTGCTTCCTCCATCATTGAGTACTTTGTTGAACTTTACCTCCTTCATCGTGGCAGCAAGTACCAGTGGGTATCGACCCGACTTTGGTATATGCTTGGGATGATCCGACAGATCAAAGGTGATTGGTATCTCAGACCACCTCATGAATTGAGGCGAGCTGGTTCCACCGAGTTGATCTCCAGAAGTTCCAGCTTCTACTTGCGCTTGGACACATAGGCATCCGGGCCACCGAAGATGAAGTTGACTTCCTTGCGGGGCTCCTGGAACTCTCCTGAATCATCCTTGTCGCCATCGTCCTTGGTCTTGTCTTTGCTATTGCGTCTCGAGGGGATCTTTAGCCACCTTGAGCGTAGCTGTTGCAAAACCCTTCAGTCGATAGCAATCCTTCGCTTTGTGGTTTCCCTTTAGGTGCCAAAGGCACGGGCCACTCAACAGCTCATCCGTGGACGGTTGGTTTGTTCGAGGGTTCTTCTCAAGTTGGTCCACTGTGTGAACCGCGTTGTCAGACTTCCTCTTCTTGTCCTTCTTGGAGGACTCGGGCTTGTCCGACCGCTTCTGCTTGCCTATTCCCCGGATGTCATCTAATACCGACTCACCAGATGCGAACTTAACAGCAATCTCAAAGCACTCTTGAGCTGTCAGCTTGAGGTCATAATTCCTCCGTCCGATCTCTCAAACCAAATCATCGCTGCGGATCCCTCCTTGGAAGGCAGCAATAATTTGTTGGTCCGGGACATTGGGGATCTCAGTCTTCTTAGCGTAAAATCGCTTGATGTAGTCACGAAGAGGTTCATCGGTCTTCTGCTTGATCCGAGTGAGGTCGAAGTGGTTGCCCGGTCGATTGCAGGTAGCTTGGAAGCTTTCTATGAGCTTCTTGTTGATGTCTCCCCAAGACGTGATTGACTCCTCCGGAAGAGATGTGAGCCATATCCGAACGGCTGGATCCAGGTAGACCGGAAGATAATTAGCCATTACATTGGAATCACCTCCAACCGACCGAATCGTCATGCAGTAGAGCTGCAGCCACTCTCGGGGGTTGGTCTGACCATCATATTTTTTGATGGGGACCGGCTTGAATCCTTTTGGCCATCGAGCTATGCGAAGCCTAGGGATGTAAGATTTGATGCCATCGATCTCATCATCGGTAGGAGTCAGCGACCGCCTATGCACGTCTGGAGACGGAGTTGGACGATGGCCATGTCGCAGACCAACATCATCGTCATGACGATGCTGCCGATGGGCATCATCATCGTCATCGCGCCGATCCTGATCGTCACGTTGACGACGGTCATCGCGGTTGTCTCTCAGAGGAGGATCTTGATGGTCCTCTCGTTGGTTGTCCCGTAATCATCCCGTCGATCATCCATTCTCCAATCACGACGTTCTTCCTCATAGCGTTGGTTGTACCGAACACGTTCCTCATAGTGAGAGTTGTTGGTATCTCGTCCATCACGGACACTGAGAGAATTTCATAGATCATTACGCCTATGCCGACCTCGTGAAGATGCGTGACTAGAACTTGTGACCGACTGAGATTTTGCGGCCTCGTGAGCTGCAGCAGCCTTAAGCATAGCCACCGCCTTCAGCATCATAGGGGTCTAATAATTTGCATCAAGCATTAGATTGTCGAGAAAAGTTTTGGCCCCGGTGATGTTATTTTGAGGAGTGTGGTAGAACTTGATGCCATCCACTTCGAGGTCTGGACTGAGATCCAGTCGACATGCATTGTGGAACCACGTGACCCTCTTGGTCGACGGCGGTGACCGACCGATAAGTCATCAACTGAAGGATTCTCCTCCTATTGATCTCTTTTGGCTAATTGCTTCGGGTGGCAATTGACGGGGTTACATTCTTGTTCACCGTCTTGGTCACCATCTTTGTCTCCATCTGTAGGATCTGCTATATCCACCATATTGACAGTATGGGGATATGGGTAAGCGGATCCGACCGAGTCCTCATCAAAGAACCGATCCAATTTTGAATCATTCCCGAAGGAAGGACCTTCTTCCTCAGATCTGAGTGGAACCAATGCGGGGATCATGTCACACGAACTCGGTGATCATGCCATGGAGACGGCTGCGGCCGAGTTGAATCTGTGGTTTTCCACACCTAGGGCTCCGTTGTCGCCGACCATGAAGTCGAGCGATCCAAAGGAGATCTTGAAGTTTGGTGAGTACTGAATGATGGGAATTTCGGCCATCGTAGTCGATGGAGAATCCCGGTGAGCCTTGTCCCCTTCCTGGCGTGCCAACTGTCGAAGCTTGAGATTGGCAGTAAATATATAGGGCTACATGAAGACTAAGAATTACTATAGTAACACAAGATGCCATGTTATACAGGTTCGGGCCCTCTTGTTGAGAGTAAAAACCCTACGTCCTGTGTTCTGTGTATTGTATTGATGTTGTGAAACTTGTGTCGTCTCCTCTCCCTTCTCCCTTAAGGGGGGTACCCTGCCGCCTTATATATCCGGTTGGCAGGGGGTACATGAAGAGTCCTAGTCGTAATTCACAAGGATTTACATAGAAAGTTTATCTCTAAATGCCTTGTGCTCCAAGCCGAGTCGGTCGGCTTCCTTGTTGATATAGTACCCGGTCGACTACCGACTTAGTCTTGTCTGAGGATACCCGTAGAGCAAGTATCCCACAAGAACATCAAAAAGCATTAGATGATGTCAAAAATATTTGGTTTCGCCACCTGTGTTGGTGCCACCAAGGGAAGGGTTACTGTTCAGACTCTATCTCGCGGCTGATAAAAATTCGGTTGGTTCAACTTTGGTTCAAGAACAGGATGATAAAGAGAGAGTTGTATTCTATTTGAGCCGAAGATTGATCGAGGTTGAAACCAGGTATGCCGAGATTGAGAAGTTATGTTTATGTTTATGTTCCTCATCTGTGAAATTGAGACATTACCTGCTATCGACTGAGTGCATGGTGGCATGCAAAGCTGATGTCATCAAGTATATGTTATCAGCTCCTATTCTGAAGGACAGAATTGGTAAGCGGATGCTTACTTTGGCGGAGTATGATCTCACATATGAATCTGCTAAAGCTATTAAGGGTTAGGTGTGTTGGCACTTCTTAACATCGCACCAAAATATTATCTGGTAACAACGCTCGAAGTGTTGATTGATGTTTGTTATGCTTTAATAGAAGAGTGAACCAATACGCAAGCGCACAGACATCTATTGTAGCATTTCACTCAGGAGTATTCCAAGGTATCGTATTTATTTTTCTCAGGGAAGCTTGGCGTAAGAGTATCTTGGTTTAACAAAGATATGACTATAAGAGTTATACCAACTGACCAAAGACGGGGGGTAAAGATTTTCACTGATAAATAGGGGAGCAGTGATACAGGAGAAATCCACAATAAGATAGATAAAAGAGATCGATTAAGCTAGTTGGGAGGATAGCGAGTCTAAGTCTAGAATTCCTACGATAAACTTTCCTAAATCTAGTCAAGCGTCAAAATTCCTAGTTACTCGGGTTGAGTGCTTACACCAAATCCATGGTACAGCCTCAAGTCTTTCACCAATCAGTGTACTTTAGGGCATGATAACGATCCATTAATAGGGTTGGTAACTAACCTCATGCACTAGTGGGCACGTTACTGCTAGACAACCCTGCTTGAGGCCCGAACATGGTGAAATACTAAATGGACAGACAGGGCTGCCAGCACCTGCCGTCTACCACACAGCCCATGGGGACGAATGCAAATCCAGCTGGTGTTAACTTAGGCACCACGCCTACCCTTTCACTAGATATTCTTCCATTGGCCTAGCGGAAGAATAGCCGGGAAATAATCAAGTCTAAGTTCTATTCGAGAAATAAACTTAATTAAATCCTAGCCGGGAATCTAGTAAACTATGCTTCAAAGTTCTTTCCCCATAATTGTTACTTGAGGAAATTGATTAAGTAAAGATAAGTACTTGACAAGATAAATAAGGAAAAGATAATTATATTTAATAAAAGATAAGTCTCACAAAAAGAGAAAAGATACAAGAGAGCCCATACCAAGATTCCGAGACGATTTCCGGAATCCTGAGCTATGCTCTCGACTAGACTCTAACTCCCGACTAACTAACCTACTCTACTAGTAAGAAAAGTAGTGGGAAATGGACTTCAATGTGTTTCACTGGCTTCTGATTCTTCATTTCTACCGAATTCCCCCTCTATTTATAGGTGGCGAAGGGTTGGCGGGTACTTGTAGGTGAAGGAGAGTCATTGGGCAAAATTTCTCCCGTCGGGTGGCGGGCCACGCTGGGCGGCCGGGCATGCCGGGCGGCAGGCCAGGCTAGGCGGCCGCTGGATGAAGTGGGTTCTCGACCGACTTATCTTTGGTTGGCTCAGATCTTGTCTTGATGGCGGTTCCTTGGTCGGTTCCCAACCGTTTTATCCATTTGGTTCCGGTAGGCATAATGGGCCGAGTGGGCTGGACACCCTGGAGGAAAAAGTCCCAGGCCGAGCGGCGGGGTAAGCCGGGCGGTGGCCCCATTTTGGTGCTGACCCCCTTCGGGTATTGTCTTCACTTGTCCAAGTTGTGCCACGTGGATGCCTCCTTTCCTTCTTTAGTTTTTTTCCCTCCTTAGTCTCGGGATGGAAAACAGGCTTATGGTGGAGTGTTTTGCAGGGTTGGCTGGGTCGGATGGTTTAGCCTGATGAGACTCTGTTTTAACCAGCCGGGTGGCTGATTTCAGCCTGATATGACCTTGTCGGCTGAGTTCTGATTTCAGCCATCACGACCCTGTCGGGCCCTGATTTCAGCCTCATACGACCCTGTCGGATGGCAGGATCGGCCGACGGGGCGTTTCTTCATGTTTTTACATAATTTTGACCCCTTTGAACCCGCAAACACATATTTCACCAAAACTCGTGGAACTTTATTAGTTTAAACAAATATTCATGAAACTTTGGTCTTTACCTTGCATTTCCCGACCGGTTGGTGGCCGATATTGGGTCTTAAGGGCCACCAACACCTCCCCATGCTTAAACCTTTGCTTGTCCCGAGCAAATTAAAACTTGGAAGTGATGGATCAGGAGTTGCTTCAATATTCGAGCCCTGCAAGGATCAAGTGCACAAACACATACTCCTACAACATAGGGGTAATAGTAAACCAGCACAAGTTGATCACTAAGTCTTTCTCATTGTAGGTGGGGCTCTTAGGCATTTTATGACCTTGTCATGAGCGGTTGGAACTCAGAACAACTAGTTTAGATTTTGTGACTCAACCTCCTATATGATCATGAGTCCAAAGTTTTTGTAATGCTGCATAAGATTGAAAATTCTCCCTCTTGGTGCAATTTTTCACTGTGACTCTCATCTCTCAAAAAGTGTATTTCCTCACCAAGTGCTCATCATACTCTATGAAATTTGGCTTTATATGTGGAGCTTGGTAAGATGACACATCTAGTATGCATATTTTGTTATGTTAAGAGATGGTCCTAGCGAAAAGAATTTGCATTTTCTCATTCCAACCATTTGAAAATAATGTCCAGGGGAGAGGGAGAGAATGGACTCACGTGAAGGAGTGGACTAGCACAATAGCAAAAATATTCTTTGAAAAGATTGGATTTTTGTGCTGGAGTGAAAGAATGGTTCTTTATTTTTCTCAAAGGATTTAATGAACCTTGAAACTTGACATTTGTACATCTATGAGAGCTGATAATTTTTCTCATTTTTCTCTTTCTTTCTTTCTTCTTTTCTTTCTTCTTTTTCAGCTCTCATAGTGTAGGGAAGCTAGTTCAATGGTTCAAATATGTTTGCAAACTTTTTTTGAGCGTTTGTTTTGGGAAGACCAAAATATTTCTTGTAGGATCAAGGTTTTTGCAAAGGAGAGATTTTTTTGGCTAACATGCTTGGTGAAGTGGATGCTTGAATCCAATATGGAAACCGCATAACCAAGCATGATTATTTGAGAACTCAAAGATTACGCGAAGGAAAATAATTGGCTTTGAAAGTGCAAGTCCCTCATAAGGATCAAATCCTAACCAAACTCAATGCATACATGGATGGCATAAAAGTGGGTTTACAATTAATATTCGGCCTTGGTAGGAATTTTTCTATCATAGGAAAGACGTACACCAAGTAGGGAGGTTTTTATTGCAGCATGGTTTTGAAAGAAATCAATGGACTCTAATCATGAGGAGATCATAGACTCATCCAAAACATGCTATATCATGAATTCCAACAACTAGACTTGGTGTTAGTTAGCCATTTTGCACCCACTAAAACATAGAGAGACTAGCTTTGTCATCATGCCGGTCTATCATTACCCACCAAAATAAAGAGTAGAGGTAGTATACTTGAGACTCACAGGGAGCTAACAGAGCAACTATTCATCATTTCCATAGGCAAGGTAGAGACTAAGTTCTCAAATTTTATTTGAAAAGGGAAATATTTTTGTTCTTTTTGGTTATGCAAATTTTTATTGGTTTTCTTATAAAATTGAAAAAAATATTTTTGGGTTTTCTTAAATTTTCTCAAAAATGAAAACAACTCAACTAGAGAAAGGGGGAGAGAGGATAGAACAAGTGGCGCACCTTCGTTTGGGTACCTCCCCAAGCTTAGGTCTTTGGAAGACTTAAGCTTAGATGACTTTCACTACGGCGGTTGATACTCGATGTTGAAGTGGCCGAACAGCTGGTCCATCATGGAGAGGTCTGTCTGAAGTTGTTCTGATGTTTGTTGCTGCCGTTCTTGTCCATCACTTATGGCTGCTTATATTTCTTGAGTTTGTTCGTTGGTTTCATAAGCATTGGCAGCCAAGTATTGCATGTCTTCTTCCAACTCTGAAAAGTTGTACGATGTGAATCGGGCGAAACGTGAAGTGCCTATGCCTCCATGAGGTTGGTGGTAGCTCCCCGTCCCATAAGGATTGTATGGTTCATATTCTTCATGGGATGAACTAGTGTAGTGTGATGAGCTAGTAAATCCGGGGACTTGTGGTTCCCAATGGTACTGTGAGCTTTCTGAAGCACCTGTTCGAGGTGGTCTTGTCCCTAGCCTATCCGCTAAAAATTTGTGTCGTGCATGCTGCACAGGAGCTTGCCAATTGTATAGAAAGTTCTTTCTACCGATGATGGTGAGCTTGAGGTTAGGCAGTTCTATCTCTGCATTGCGCGCTAGATAAAGCATGTAGAATCTATCGTTCTCCTCCTTCACAAGGTGGGCTTGCCAAAAGTGATCTTTCCCTAGCAAAGGAGCACTAGGGAGGTGATCTATTCTAGCTCTATGAAGCGCGCCAACCTTTCTAGCAATTATAGTGACAAAAGATGTGAAAGTGATAGGTCCATGCTGCTTGAATGCTAGGGTGAGCCAATGGTTGATGAGGAAGAAAGTGGGATTCATTTTAATTTTCTTTATCACAGCATAGAGATAGGCTTTATCCAAACTATTCACTTAACGTACATCACCCCGAGGGGTGAGGTCGTGAGTGGTAAAGTGGTGAATTATACGAAGCGAAGGGTTATGAATGTCTCTAGTGCGCTCCTGCCCCGTGACGGGATTTCCTATCTTAGCCCAATGTCCTTGCGGGGTGAAACCTTTAAGTTTATCAATGTCTATAGCGACTTTACGATCAAAACCAAGGTAAGTGCTAATTTGTTTTAAAGACCGTTCATAGGTTTCACGAAAAAGACGGAATTCATAGAGAGTGCCTAATTTGTTGGACGGAGTGGTGTGGACTTTTAAGGAGCAAAGGAATTCAATGGTAAGCCATTTAGAACCATAATCATCGAGGTGGTAGAAATCATACCATCCAGTCGTGTTGAGTGTGTACTCAACATCAGTGAGGATGCCGATTTGCTCGAGGAAGTTGTGGACGAACTTGCACACGGATGTGAACTCCCGGTCCCAAATGGCAGTGAGTTTGCTTCGCTCGTCATAGTTATTGAACAGCATATTCTCTTCACTCTCCATGAACTTGTCAAACTCTTCATCTTGCATGCTTTGCACCGTTGGAGCTTCGGGTATGGACATTGTGTCCGAGAGATAACTCGGAGCATGCCCATATGAAGCTTCGGAGTGCTCAGCTTCTGAGCACTCACTTGGCGTGCGGATCCCACGGCTCGAGCCGCTACTGCTGCTGAACTTGGAAGGTGTTTGGTTCACGTAATTGTAACACAATCCAATTATAGTGGTATCTGAATATGTTAGATCCCATTTGTTTCACCCTCAGTGTAATCAGATGCCGCCATAATCGGATGCGGTACTATACAAAATCGATACACCTCTTCCCCATCCGTAATCAGATTGATTCCCGTCACTCAACATCATCAGCCTTCTGTCCCGCATCACCGCATCGGCTTGCTCCATCCCCATCGCGTCATCCCTTTTCCACTGTGATTCAGTCGATTTCGTTGATCCCTTCCTCACCTTCTCCATAAGATCTCGCGCTTCTTGCTACCTCGTGAGGCTCGCGATCACGGCCGCCGCCGCCCTCACCAGAGTCGCTCCGCTTCTTCTATGCCGCCTTGATGGTGCTTCCTGCTACCTCGTGAGGCTCGTGATAACGAACGCTGTCGCCAAGAGCCAAAGCTGCTCTGCTTCTTCTACACCACCTTGCTCACGCTTCCTACTATCTCGTGAGACTCGTGATCATGGCCGCTGCTGTGGCCATGAGCCAGAGCCACTCTATTTCTTCTATGTCGCCTTGCTCGCCACCGCAACGAGCAGTCTTTGTCTTTGCCTTCCATCGCCTGATCAGCAAATTGAACATAAACACCCGATTTGAGGCCAAGATTTGATTAATTTTGATACGTTCATTTGTACAGTCAGAACATTGCAAGCATTTTGATTGCGTTACAGATACTAAACCAAACAAAGTCGGCTTTAACCCAATCCTTCTGCAATACCAGTGTTATCTGAATACGATTGCGTTTGCATTACATAATTTGAACCAAACACCACCTTGGTGTAGAGGCCTCTCCAAATATTTGCCATTCCTACAAACGCGGTTACTTGGACACAATACCCGAAGGACAAAGTGATGATGATGGTTAGCGGTTAGTTGTTCGGTAAGTAGTCCAAGTGTTAGTCATTTAAACGTGCAAGGGTGACAACAAATTCTCTCTAGTTGATTTTATTGCAGCACACTTTTATTGCTAAGTGCAAAGTGCACTTACTAGAGAGAGCTAGTGGAGTGAGAAAAGGAGTGAAAAGGGAGAGAGTTTGTGAGGGAGAGAACGTGTTTTCAGCTAAGGGTGCAGAAGCAAAGGAGAGTGAGCCTGGTATTTATAGGCTCGAGGGGAGCCTTGGGGCAAAAATTTTTATGCCGGGTGGCGGGACACGCCAGGCCGCAGCCCATGCCGGCCGGCAGGTCATTTGTCTCCATTTGCTCTATTATTGCTCTAGTGGTGATGGGAGAAGGCTAGGTCCAAGTGCCATGTGATCCACTTGCTCAATTTGTCCAGAAATTTGCTAAGAGTGTAGGGAGCAAGGATAGAGTGATGGGATGGCCAAATTTGTATGTTTGCAATGAGTGTGCTGCCACTCATGAGGCCTAGGTGAGTAGGGTGGTAAGTGAGTGTGAGTGGTGAAAGAGTGAGGTGACATGGGTGGCTCTCATTCATTCACTTTCACTCATGGTGGGGCTTTTGATGAGCATTTTTCTTCAAGGTAAGGTTGGCCACACCTTCACCACTCATGGCCATCATCTCTGCATTAAAAGTGTCAAGAATCCAAGAAAAACTTGTGCCGGGCGGCAGAAATGACCTAGCCGGGTGGTTGTTTTCATGAAAAATGACCTCCCGGGTGCTGAAAGTTGACTGGGTTATTTCAGGTTAGGTGGCTCAAGATTAGCTAGTCGGGTGATCATATTTTGCCAAATATGACTTCCCGGGTGCTAAAATTCAATAGAATCTGACCTCCCAAAATTTTATCCAGCCGGGTGGTCATTTTCATGG
Organism: Eleusine coracana subsp. coracana; assembly: GCA_032690845.1. Taxonomy (NCBI): domain Eukaryota; kingdom Viridiplantae; phylum Streptophyta; class Magnoliopsida; order Poales; family Poaceae; genus Eleusine; species Eleusine coracana. The sequence goes on along the minus strand of CM064428.1, from coordinate 37,148,703 downwards.
AATATGACCTCTCGGTTTGCTGAAATCTGACTAGCCGGGTTGGATGATTAGACCATCACCCGGAGGGTCGTTTTTGCTGAAATTTGATCTCCCGGTGCTAAAATTTGACTGGTCGGGTTGGATTCTGGGTACTTGGATATTACCTAGCCGGGTGGTTGTTTTCATGGAATATGACCTCCACGGTGCTGAAAACAGACTGGTTGGATAGGAGCCTCAGATTATCACCTGGGGGGGTCGTTTTTTTATTAAATTTGACCTCCCGGCCAGTAAACTTGGTCGGGTTATCACCAATTTTTTTTTTATTTATTTTTCAAAATTTTAATTTTTAAGTTCTTTTCTTCCATAGCCTAATTTAATGGTTAAAGATGAGAATAAAACTAATTTAATAGGGGATAAGGAAAAGAAGGGGGATAAATATGGGTTTACCTCCCGACGAGGGTCCGAATTTTACGTCTCGAACAAGACGTTCTCCTCGTTTAATTCTTTGTGGTCCCTATTGTGGATGGAGAATTTTCCATGATCGGTGCAACTTCTTTCTTCTGCCATACTTGTTTGGTTTTGTTTGGCTTGGCGGTGGTGGTGTGTTCTTAACTTTTACCACCGGTGCACCCAATTTTGTTGGAATTGGATACACCTCAATTTTGTGCACCATGTTAGGATTCTTGCCATAGAAGATGCGTACCTGATTGCATTGTTCCGTTTGGGGTTTGAAGGTGAACTTTTCATCGTATCCATTAATGTTAAGGTGGATTTTTCCAGCCCCAACATCAATGTTGGCATTTGCGGTGTTAAGGAACAGCCTCCCTAGTATAAGAGGTGTCTTTGCATTGGCCTCCATGTCTAGCACCACAAAGTCGACGGGGACAAGACAATTTCTTATCTTCACGGGTACGTCCTCCGTAATGCCCGCCGGGTAGCGGACTGATTGGTCGGATAGCTGCAAGCACATTGCCGTAGGGGATAATGAATTGACATCAAGTTTGTCATACACTACCTTTGGCATGATGCTCACGCTCGCCCCCAAGTCGCAAAGGGCATTGTTGAATTGTTGCAGCCCGATAGAACAAGGGATGGTTGGGCACCCCGGATCTCGCTTCTTTTCTGGAAGAGAGTTCAAGATAGCGGCGCTGCACTACTTTGTCAATTTCACAACCTCCGTGGATGGCATTGGGCGTTTGTCGTTGAGGATGTCCTTTAGGTACTTGGAATATGTAGGAACCTGCATAGCATCAAATAGTGGTATGTTGACATATAATTTCTTTATTACCTCAACAAACTTCCCGAATTGCTCGTCCACCGTTGGCTTCCTCTGTCAAGGGGGAAATGGCAACACCGGGGTATCATAGAACTCGTGCGGTGCTTTCTTGAGGGTTGCTTTTGCCTCCTCAACTTCAATTTCTTCTTCTCCTTCTGACTCTTCATCGGTTTCCCTGGTCTTCCCTGCAGTGTTAGGATTTGGCGAATCGTGTGTAGATTTTCCGCCTCTAGTTGTGACGGCATTCACATTTTCCTTGGGGCTAGCTTCCGGCTGACCGGGGAGCTTGCCTGAGTTAGGCTTAACATTAGAAGTGGCCAGCTGAGCAATTTGTGTCTCTAGCATTTTGTTATGGCTAAGCTGGTTTTGCAGAGAGGTATTAAATGCTTCCATACAAGAATCTATGCTTTCTAGGACTTTATCAGTAGCAATAAATTTCCTACTAATACTTTCATTAATTTTAGATTGTCCTAGAATAAGATCACGGAAGGAAGGTTTATTATGAGTAAAGCTACCAGAGTTACCTATATTCTTGCCGAAGGAAACGTTTGTCTTGGACTCCCATCCGAAGTTGTTCATACGGGGGGTAAACCTGTTGTTGTTGTTGTTGTTGAGGTAGTTCACTTCTTCTTCTTGAGTCTCTGGGCAGCGGCATCCCATATGTCCAACATTTCTACAGACTTCACAAGTCATGCGAGAGTCTAAGGATTGGGCAGTTTGTGGAGAATCCATTTTCTTCAAAAGTTGATCCATCTTGATTGCTAACATGTCAATACCATCAACTTGGTGGACTCCCCTCGTCTTGGGTTGCAACTGATCCTGCCTCTCATCATAGCCACTACAATTGGCGACCATCTTTTCTATAAGAGTTTGAGCTTCTTTGACCTTCAGGGAGAAGAAGGAACCTCCAGCGGCTGCATCTAGGTGCTCACGAGCGGGTCGGTTGAGCCCATGGTAGAAGCTTTGGATTAGCAACCAATCTTGCATTCCATGATGTGGGCATGCCAAAGTATACTCTTGGAAACGCTCCCATGCCTCAGGGATGCTTTCGCCAGTTAGCTGTTGCAAACTTGAAATCTTACTCCATAGGGCGTTGGTGTTGCCTAGCGGGAAGAACTTGGCAAGGAAGGCATTGGAGCACTTGTCCCATGTGGTGAGCTCTTCTAGATTGCTGTAGAACCATTGCTTCACCTTTCCCATCAGTGAAAATGGAAAAAGGCGAAGGCGGATAGCTTCAGGAGTCGCCTCCCTCATGGTGAAGGTGCTGCACACCGCCAAAAACAGTTGGAGGTGGGCGTTTGCATCTTTCGATGCCTTGCCATAGAAAGGACTGGCCAAAACCATGTTGATTAGGGCCGGTTTCAGCTCATAGCCTCCGTTCCCCATGTTCGGGTTCGGACCGGTGCGGATGTTGTCTTGCAGACGGGGTGGAGTAGTCACCGATTGTCTTCTCAGTCATGGTTGGTTGAGCGGACGTGGAAGGGTCTTGCGGTTGAGCTGGTGGGATCGGAGGTGCCATAAGAGCAAGTCTAGGTCGAGGAGGGGTGAGTCGTTGACACACTCTCCTCAATAAAGCCTTTGGATCATTGTGGTAGTTATCAGGTAGGTCGAAATCAGTCATAAAGCATCCTGTTTACACAACAAATAAGCAGAACAAGGGTAAGCCCGCTAAGGAAAGCGGTAACTCCGTAATAGAAATATCAATGTTAAAAGTCCGATATCTTAGCCTATTGCTTCCCCGGCAACGGTGCTAGAAATGCTTATTGGCACTTTTTAACATCACACCAATAACGTCACACCAACGGTCGATTAAGCTAGCCGGGAGGACAGCGAGTCGAGGTCTAGAATTCCTAAGATAACCTTTCCTAAATCTAGTCAAGCGTCAAAATTCCTAGTTACTCGGGTTGAGTGCTTACACCAAATCCATGGTACAGCCTCGAGTCTTTCACCAATAATTCTACTTCGGGGCACGACAACGATCCACTAATAGGGTCGGTAACGAAACTCGTGCACTAGTGGGCACGTTACCGCTAGATAGTCGTGCTTGAGACTTCCCGAACGTGGTGGAATACTAAATGGACGGACAGGGCTGTCACCACCTGCCGCCTATCAAACAGCCCGTGGGGATGAATGCAAATCCAGCAAGTGTTAACTTAGCCACCGCGCCTACGCTTTCACTAGATATTCTTCTGTTGGCCTAGAGGAAGAATAGCCAGGAAATAACCAAGTCTATGTTCTATTCGAGAACTAAACTTAGTCAAATCCTAGACGGGAATCTAGTAAACTATGCTTCAGAGTTCTTTCCTGATAATTGTAACTTGAGGAATTGACTAAGTAAAGATATGTACTTGACAAGATAAATAAGTAAAAGATAATTTTATTTAATAAAAGATAAGTCTCACAAAAAGAGAAAAGATACAAGAGAGCTCATACCAAGACTCCGAGAGGATATCCGGAATCCCGAGCTATGCTCTCGACTAGACTCTAACTCCCGACTAACTAACCTACTCTACTAGTAAGAAAAGTAGTGGGAAATGGACTTGAATGTGTTTCACTTGCTTTTGATTCTTCATTTATGCCAAATTCCCCCTTATTTATAGGTGGCGAAGGGTTGGCGGGTACTTGTAGGTGAAGGAGAGTCGGTGGTCAAAATTTCCCCCACCGGGCGGCAGGCCACGCCGGGCGGCATGCACCGCCGGGCGGCATGCCAGGCTGGGCGGCCGTTGGATGAAGTCGGTTCTTGACCGACTTGTCTTTGGTTGGCTCAGATCTTGTCTTGATGGTGGTTCCTTGGTCGGTTCCCAACCATTTTATCCATTTGGCATCGGTAGGCATAGTGGGCCGAGTGGGTTGGACACCCCGGGGGTAAAAGTCCTAGGTCGGACGGCGGCCCCGTTTTGGTGCCGACCCCCTCCGAGTCATGTCTTCACTTGTCAAAGTTGTGCCACATGGATGCCTCCTTTACTTTTTCACTTTTTTGCCCTCCTTAGTCTGGGGATGGAAAACGGCCTCATGGTGGAGTGTTTTGCAGGGTCGGCTGGGTCGGATGGTTCAACCTGATGAGACTCCGTTTTAACCAGCTGGGAGGCTGATTTCAGCCTGATATGACCCTGTCGGCTGAGTTCTGATTTCAGCCATCACGACCCTGCCGGGCCCTGATTTCAGCCTCATACAACCCTGTCGGCTGGCTGTTTTATGGCAGGATCGGCCGATAGGGCGTTTCTTCATGTTTTTACATAATTTTGGGCCCTTTGAACCTGCAAACACATATTTCACCAAAACTCATAGAACTTTATTAGTTTAAACAAATATTCATGAAACTTTGGTCTATACCTTGCATTTCCTGACCGGTTGGTGGCCGATATTGGGTCTTAAGGGCCACCAACAAGGTGCTAGCTGATTTGGTAGTTGAGCGTTGTGGATCCAAAATCTTGATGGTTGAGCCGGTGCCATGACTATTATTCTTTGATGGATCTGTTTGTAAAAATGGTTCTGGCATTGGGCTCGTGATCATATCACCTCGGGGGGCAAAAGTTGAGTTCGCATTTTCTACCAAGGCATCAACTAATAACCAGGTTGAGTACAGAGTTGTGCTAAAGGGGTTGCAAATATTGAAAGAGGCTGGAGCTGATTGTATTGAGATCGTGTGAAATTCACTACTGGTACTCGGGTAGCTGGCGGGAGAATTTGAGTGCAAGGATGATGTGTTGAGGCTATTTTATACCGAGTGTCAGGATGTGTTGCACTATTTCAGGATAATAAGGTTCAAGCATGTTCCAAGGGTATAGAATATGGAAGCAAACGATTTGGCGTAGATGGCATTGGGCAATCGAGGAAACACTGATAGAACAATTGTTGACATAGTCGATGTCGATGAAGAAGATTGGAGGTTCGAGATCATCCAGTATCTCAATGATTGTGGCGCCCCTTCCCGGAGGATCGAGGTCCCGGCGGTGCTGATAACGCAGACACTTGATAATACAACATTGGTTCAAATTTAAATTTAATATTACATCAATTGGTCATCAGAGTGCAGCGGAATATTACAAGTTCATAATGTTTTGAAACACAACGGAAGCAATTATGATAAAGCTACGAGCTCGACGGAACAGCATAGTAATAGTTCATGCCCGAAGAACCATCACTCTAGCATCACACATCATCACTGCGGTGGGAAGTCAGACTCCCAGTGGGCAGTCCAACCCTCAGGGACTTGCATGTCTCAGGGCAGCACATCTACATGCAATTCTACTTCTTCATTACCTGAAAACAACAGTGGCACAAAGCCTGAGTACTAATTACTCAGCAAGTCTTACCCATCGGACGCCTAGACATGCAATGGCTCTAATAGGTGGCTCGTTTGGAAAGACTCGCACTAAGCGACCTATTAGTTCCAGCAAGTTTTATTTCTCAAAATTAACTGGGTAGAGCAGAAATGTAACTTTATTTGCAATAACAAGATAATAGAGCAATACATAAAGTAAATGCATCATAAGATCAATAATTGTAACATCAATGGTAAACATCATAGTTAATTTCCAATACCAGGTTCAACTACGTGACGACGCAATGACCAAGTGGTACTCATTACTGCGAGGGACAACAATTGCAATCAGTTTACACCAGCTGGGATAACCCGAGATACACGACACATACGCACCGGTTAAGGTCGTATATGGTAACTTTTCGCAAGGACGAAAAACAACTTGGTCCGGGTCTAGTCTCAGCGAGTGGGCATGTCGTTCTACCAGCAGTACTTCGCAGTGTGAACCGCCCACTCCAGCAGCAGAAGGGTCAACGACCACTGTACTAGGTACCGTCCTCATTGCCGCGCCAATGCTACAATAGTTTACTAGTGCCCATAGACTAGCATGTATTCGGTACTGTTCAATACTTGACCAAGGGGCCGACCACGGACGAGTCCTAGGTTCGACAAGGCAGGGCTACCGCAGTCAACACCCATGTATTGCTGCAACCTACACATGCATCTTCCCTGCCCGGTCATAACAGTAAAATAACTTCTTTTTAGGTTCATGTTCTAGTGGTCAAGTTCATTTCTTAGTAATGATATCTACCGGGTCTAGCAATTACTAAGAATAGCGACACAGTACCGATACTACCAAAGTTCTAATGACAGTGGCGTAGGTCATTTGGGTATCATGCAAGTGGGTTCCAATCAACTCCTATGACCTAATGCAACAATGATTACAGACACTAGTAATATTGAAAACTAGCAACTTTATAAAAGGGCGAATGTAAACCGGGGCTTGCCTGGATCGATGTTAGTGCTAGCAACTACAACGTCTTGCTCTTGGGGATCAAGGTCCTTCTGTAGATCCTCTTCATCCTGCTCCGGGTTGTTGTTGCCTATATGATAGAATTGATTTGTCAGTATTATCAAAATACCATAGAATGCAATGATATGATGCTCAACGTCTTCAAATGTTGATTATTATTATGTTCTCGAAGCCATATGCTTCAATGTTCTCGAAGCCATATGCTTCAAAGAAACAAATTAGAGTTCCATTATTTTATGTGTGTTAATCATTTATTTAGGGTTGTTATAGTCCTTCAGAATAAATAAGCAATTGGAATAGTAACCAATCGATTCTGATCTTGAGTGATTTATCATGAACAGGGACATAGATGAATTGTATTTTTACCAATTTACAGCCTCTGGATATAATTATTCTAATTACTAGCATTTATTAAAGTAAAATAGTGATATGAGCAATTAATTGAATTTAATTAAGTAAACATAGGTTTCTGGACTTGTGTAAATTACTGGGCATAGAGGCTTGTGTGACTGATTTTTGTGCCAAGTGGCAGGGGCCAATTAATTATAAAATAATTACTAGTATTAATTTAATTGAACACACTAAATAATTACTAGTATTAATTTAATTGAACACACTAAATAATTAATTTGTGTTCTCACAATTTAATGAATTAACAAAAATACATGGACAGAGGCTAAGATTTATCATTTTACTAAAATATAGCTCTTCAAGGTGAACCTAACAAATTTTGTTTGGGCTTCATTGGAGTTAAATTCGATTTACTAGGAGTTTTCAAAGTTTTATGCATTTTTCTGGAATTTCCTGGGTATTTCTAGTTCTTACTAATGACACGTCAGTGCCACGCATGGCCATGTCAGCGACACATAGGCGCCATGCAGGATGCCAATAGGACTGCCAGTAGGCGCTCCGGGACAGAGGATGGCCTCGCCGGAGGGCTCGTCGGCGGGCGCTACGCGAGGAAAAAGCTCGTTGCGGAAGCAAATAAACGATGTGTGCACCGAGGTGAAGGGGATGGAGGGGTTCGTGAGGTGAGGTTCTCACCGGAAGTTGGTCGGCGACAAGAGGTGGAGGAAAGGCGATGTTCGGCGGCGTCGCGGAGGGGGCCTGGGGCACGAAATCGGTCGGGGTTGGCTCCTACAGCTTCACGGGAAGGTGGAGAACGTCGGCGTCGAGTCGACTTGCTTTGAGAAAATCCAGAGATGGGAGCTCGTCGTGGAGAGGCTTCGGATTTTGGCGGAGCAGAGACGACGACAGGGATTAGCAGCTATGCTGGCGATCTCATGATGGGAACTAGGAAAAGAGGGGTCAGAGAAAAACGGGAGGAAGTTGCGCACGTGGGAAGAAAGGAAGCAAAGGCCGAGGCTCACCTAATTTGGCGAATTTGAAGTCGGCGCCATTGGGTTCGACCAGGAGCACGTCTCGGATTTTCCCCATATCAACTCGAATTCGATCGAGGGCTTGCTGAGTGAAGAGTACGGAAAGTGGGAGAGAGTTTGTGCGAATCTGTTTGGCTCTAGACTCGGCTTGGGGTGTGGGAGCAGTGGCAATGCGAGCTCAAGCTCTGGTTCCATAATGGCGGGGGAAACAGAGCACAGAGAGCGGAAAATGAGAGAGAGAAAAGAGGGGAAGAGCGAGGGTAATGTACTCGTGAGCTTGCGGTGCGGGTTTATGTGGAGCAGAGGTCCAGGAAGTGAGTGGGGAAGGAAAAGGGAGGAGCGGCGGGGATTGAATGCTTGCCGTGCGGCTCGGTGGAGTGCAGAAAGGAGAAGGGAGAAGCGGAGGCCGTTGGGCAGGCGCGCGGCCGAGCAAAAGGATGGGACAGGGTGGAGGCAGAGAGGGGGTCAACGACGACTGTAGCACGCGCGGTCCCGAGATGGGGTGAAGGCGGGCCGTGGCATGCGCCAGTGATGGAGTCGGCAGGCTCTGCGCCAGTGGGAGGGAGAAGAAAGGAATTTTTACACTGCGCCCCCTGATCTTTCAAGATCCTCCCAAAAAGGTTCCTGGTCAAACTAGTTTCTTAATAAATCAAAATAAAATAGCTAGATATTTCCTAAAATGGTGAAAATTGGTGGACTGACTATTTAAATGGTGGGAAACACTCTGGTAAATTTTGTTTGAAATTTCCATAAACATATTTTTAGATTTTATTAAATGCATTAATTAGTTACTTAAGAATCAATTAATTAATTAAGGGTCTAACCAAGCAGATAAAATGCCCAATAAATTCCTAATATTTTATTTTATTATTACCAAACTGATGTTTAATTTATTTGGCATGAGTTGTATTGAATTTCTTAAGTTGTTTTAATAACTTGGTTGCAGTGTATTTATTTACCTAGAATTAAATTAATAGATAGGCTCTATCATTTTATGTCATCATTTCCATGATTTATTTTCCTCATTTTTGCTAAGTTAAGGTGAGATACCTGGGGTGTCACAGCCCTCCCTCCTTAAAGAAATCTCGTCCCGAGATTAAGAATCAAGGCAAACTAGAGGGAAGTGCGGTGGTCAAAGCATACCTGTGTATGACGACCAAAATTTCGGGTAGTGAGTTCTCAGAAACTCTTTCGATTCCCAAGTAGACTCATCTTCTGAGTGGTTACTCCATTGAACTTTGTAGAATTTGAGGGTTCTATTACGGGTCGTGCATTCCTTCTCGTCGAGGATCTTCATGGGTTGTTTGGAATACGTGAGATCGGATTGGAGTTGGTCATATTCTTCCAAAATTTTGTCGATGGGTGGCTTGAGACATCGCTTAAGTTGGGAGACGTGGAAGGTGTGATGAGCTTCGGTTAGATTAGTGGGTAACTCCAGCTTATAGGCTACGTTTCCACATTGTTCCAGAATTTGGAATGGTCCAATATAACGGGGAGCTAATTTTCCTTTGACTCCGAACCGTTGGATACCCTTCATAGGCGACACCTTGAGATAGACGTAGTCGCCCTTGTTGAAATACAGTGGTCTGTGTCATCTGTTTGCATACTTCTCTTGACGGCATTTAGCGGCTTTAAGATTGGCTTGGATGGTACATACTTTTTCTTCAGCATCCTTGACAAGGTCAGGACCAAAGGTTACTCTTTCTCCAGATTCAGACCAGTTTAGCGGCATTCTACAACTGTGACCATAGAGTGCTTCAAATGGCGACATTTTTAGACTCTCCTACTAACTGTTGTCGTATGAGAATTCCGCATAAGGCAAATACGTATCCCAATTACCACCATGAGTTAAAACATATGCTCTAAGCATATCTTCCAAAATTTGGTTGACACGCTCAGTTTGTCCATCCGTGGTGGCATGGTAAGCAGAACTCCGATCAGCTTGGTACCCAAAGATGCATGCAGTTGTTCCCAAAAACGAGCAACAAATTGTGAGCCACGGTCTGTAACAATGGCCTTCGGCACTCCAAGGAGACATAGAATTATGGCTATGTATAGCTCTGCATATTGTCGTACATTATGTCTATTGTTGACTGGCAGGAAGTGGGCAGATTTGGTGAGTTTGTCCACAATGACCCAAATTGAATCATGCTTTTGAGAAGTGAGAGGGAGACCAACAACAAAATCCATGTTGATGTCTTCCCATTTCCAAGCGGGGATACTCAATGGTTGAAGTAATCCGGCCTGTTTTAAATGATCAGCCTTAACCCTCTGACACGTATCGCATTCTGTGACATACCGAGCAATTTCTCGCTTCATCCTTGTCCACTAGAAATTCTTCTTCAAGTCTTGGTACATCTTATTACTACCCGGATGGATAGAATATTTGGAGTGGTGTGCTTCATCCAAGATCTTCCGTCAAAGTTCATTGGTACTACTAAACGGTTATTGAACCATAGAGTACCGTTCGAGTCTTGGGTGAAGCATTTTGCTTTGCCATGCTTAATGTTTTGTCTGATATGATTCATACCAACGTCATTTTTCTGTGCAGCAACGATTTCTTCACGGATGGTAGAATGCACACTTAGGTTGCTAACCACTACAACGGGTAAAATGTGAAGGCTGGGTTCCGAATTAGTTTCGTGGTCAATTCGGTCCTGAACTTCCAGTTCTAAGTTGTTGCAGTGGACCTTTCTGCTTAACGCATCAGCGACTACATTAGCCTTGCCTGGATGATAATGAATCTCCAAGTTATAATCCTTAATCAGTTCTAGCCATCGACGCTGTCTCATGTTTAGATCAGTCTGGGTGAATATATATTTCAAGCTCTTATGGTCTGTGTAGATGTGCACTAAGTTGCCGAGCAAATAATGGCTCCATATTTTTTGTGCAAGTACAACTGCAGCTACCTCCAAATCATGAGTTGGATAGTGCTCTTCATGCTTCCTTAACTGTCGGGATGCATAGGCTATGACACGACCTTCTTGCATGAGTACACACCCATTTCCTGTCCCAGACGCATCACAATATACGTCGAACGGCTTGGTGATGTCGGGTTGAGCCAGTACCAGGGTAGTTGTCAATAATTTCTTCAACGTTTGAAATGCTTCTTCACAATTGTTGTTCTAATTAAACTTTTTCTCCTTTTTCAGCAGCTCCGTGATGGGTTTGGTCAGCCGAGAAAAATTTGGTATGAACCTACGATAATATCCGGCTAACCCGAGGAAACTGTGCACTTGGTGAACTGTTTTTGGTGGCTTCCAATCTAGCACATCTTGAACTTTGCTAGGGTCTACCGAGATTCCTTCTGCAGAGACTATGTGACCAAGGAATGGCACACGGTCCAACCAAAATTCACACTTGCTGAATTTTGCGTACAACTGGTGATCTCGTAGACGTTGAAGAACAATGCGAAGATGTTCAGCATGCTCTTCCTTGGACTTAGAATATACGAGGATGTCGTCAATGAATACTACCACAAATTTGTCCAACTCTGGCATGAATACCGAATTCATGAGATACATGAAATAAGCTGGGGCGTTTGTCAATCCGAATGACATTACTAGATACTCGAATAATCCGTATATAGTAGAAAAGGCAGTTTTCGGAATATCTTCTGCTCTGATTTTGATTTGATGATAACCCGAACGGAGGTCAATTTTTGAAAATACCTTAGCACCAACCAATTGATCAAAAAGGATATCGATTCGTGGTAACGGGTATTTATTCTTGATGGTAACTTCGTTAAGAGGTCGATAGTCAACAACAAGACATAGAGATTTGTCCTTCTTCTTCACAAAAATAGCAGGGCAGCCCCAAGGTGAAGTGCTTGGGCGAATGAATCCGTTTTCCAATAACTCATTCAACTGCTTTTTCAATTCGGCCAACTCATTCGGGGCCATCTTGTAGGGTCGACGAGATATCGGAGAAGTTCCTGGCTGTAGCTCTATCTCAAATTCCACTTCACGGTCAGGTGGTAGGCCAGAGATATCTTCAGGGAATACGTCCGGATACTCGCAAACAACGGGGATGTTCTCGAGCGACTGCCCTTCCAAGTGATGGACAATCAGGGCTTTCGATGAATGGATGTTTAGAGAAAGTGTGTCCTCTCCATGCAAAGGGGAGTTGAGGTGAATGATGCGGGGCTCGATGTCTAGCATGGCTCTAAGGGTTTTCATCTAGAACATGCCCAAGATCAAGTCAATTCCCTGGTGGCTAAGCATGACAAAATCCGTGGGGTAGATTTTCTTGTTTATTTCCAAAGGGGCTTTCCATACTATTTGATTGGCACTAATTTGCCCAGCGGGGGAACGAATTGTGTAGCATCTTTCTATAGTCTAGGGTTGAATATTAAGTTTTTGCACACATGCTTGACCACAATTGTAGCAAGGGTAGTTGCCTCCACGATCAGTAGGCAGTGGGGCACGAGCACTCGGGCTCCCTTGTTGCTGATACGGCGCACGGTGCTGAATGTTCTGCTATTGATAAGGTGCACGAGGTGGAAAGTTCTGCTGCAATGATGATCTTGACTAGTTTGGGCCAAATCATCGCTGAAACTGTTGCCGTGGTGCTACCCAGAAATGTTGTCCGGTGGGTAAAGTATATATTAGGCGATGCTTCGCCTGCGGGACAGCAGAGGCAGTAGCAGGGGCCTTTCTCTTGCGGTCTTTTTCTTCAACTTGGCGCATAGCGCCTTCCTGGACAATAGCAGCATTGACCAGATCATTGTATGTGCCAGTCGTCTGCCAAGTCAGACGTTCATTGAGCGTGGCATTCATCCCACGCAAGAATGCATACCTCTTCTTTTCCTCAGTATTAACATACTCTGCGGCGTACTGAGCGAGATGATTGAAAGCTTCAGAATATTGGAGGACATTCCTCCCTCCTTGTTTTAGATCCATAAATTCCTGGAACTTTCTCTGCATGAGACCAGCGGGGATGAAATGAGCACGAAAAGCAGCCTTGAAGTCATTCCATTCCACGTGGCGTCCAGCGGGCAGAGAAGCTTCATAGTTGGCCCACCAGGCACTAGCAGAGCCATGGAGTTGTTGGGCGAGGAATAGCACCTTCTGGTGCTCGGTGCACTCCAGTAGACCGAACTTAGACTCGGTCTGGCGCAACCGGTGGTCGGCGTCCAGCGGTTCTCTAGCACGCTCGAAGGTGGGTGGATGGGCACCCAGGAATTCTGAGTAAGTGCTCTGACGGGGCTGGTTGTTGTGGTTGTTGTGGTTATCTCCACGTCCAGCCAGGTGAGTCGTGATGTCGACCAACCGACGGAGCAGCTCGGAGTCATTCTGCTGCCTGTTGAGTGCAGCGGCCAGGACTTCAGCTAAGGAAGGCTCAGCATTCGCTCCTTGCTGAGAGCTCTCTGGATCTTCCTGGTTCCGAGTATGCACCATGCTGCAATTTATACGGTTGCACATTAGTTGGTTCTCATAACATTCCATAAATTCACATGCACAAAACATAAATTTGCAAGTGGTACGGTAAAATCTCAAAATGACATCCATCTTCATTGATTCAATCCAGTGTACATGGCTGTTAAAAGACATCATCACACGGTTCCTTGCATATATGTGCCGTCGCCTAGTTACGGTATTGCGGACACAACATGCAAGACTCACACTTTTACATCGAACTAGTAATACATATACTACACGACCGTACACAGGGGTAGCGAATCATCTACTCCTAGCCTAAGTCTTCCGGCTCTTCTAGTTCTTCCTGTTCCATAGGTTCTCCTGGTTCCTCCAGATCCATCATTTCATCGTCATCAACACCGGTAGGTGCCATCTCCACATCGTCTTGTTCTCCATACTCTATGAAGATCTCATCCCAGTTCCCTTCAATAGGAAGATGGGCAGCCTTGAATGCATTCAGGTTATCTTGAGCCTCAATCATGTCATGCTCAAAATCCGTTGCATCCTGCAAGGCTTGGTCACCTTCTTCTAGAATCACTTCCATCTCTTCATTCTTGACTTGGATTTGCCCGTTCAGTTCTGCAATTTCTTCATCTGTAGCTTGTTTTTCGACCTCAGAAAGTCGTAGTGCAGAATGGAACACATCCAATCACCGGCACAAGTTTGTGCACAAAGCGAGCGTGGACAGACCATAATACTCTATTATAGGCAGCATAGGATCATGATGGCGGTGGTTTTGATAAAAGATGAAATGCACACGCCTCATCCATTCGAAAACCGTCACATCATTAATGGGTAGCAAGGCAATGGGTGTTCCAGCCACATCATGCTTGTGGTCTTCACAGAACCGAGTAAGTGCCTTGAATGCAGCTACATTCCAGGTGGAAGGCAGATCGGTCCCGGTGACACTAAGGGTCCAAGATTACCATGCGGGGATGACGGAGTAATTGGCGGGAACCACCACATGGATGATACATGAGGGGACTCCATGCTCCTAGAATTCCTTGCCAATATAGGTGGGAGGAATGGAATATCCGAATCTCTGGAGAACTCTCCAAAACAGGTGAACCATCCCTGTGAACTCCAGGCACGGTAATTTCCCAACCTTCTGGTGGTTGTTCATTGTTTTCAGCCATCTACAAAGAAAGTACTGTGATTGAGTCAATGGCACTGAGGTATATTTTATTAGAAGAAAAACTTTATTGTCGTACAATTGATGGTGTGTTATTAAGATGTTTGAATCAAGAAGAGGCCAAGGTTGTTATGTGTGAAGTTCACGAAGGAATATGTGGTACACATCAATCTGCTCGTAAGATGAGATGGTTGCTGAAAAGGACAGGATACTATTGGCCGACTATGTTGGAAGATTGCTTCAAATACTATAAAGGATGTCAGGACTGTCAGAAGTTTGGAACTATATAGAGAGCACCAAAATCGGCTATGAACCCAACTATTAAGTCGTGGCTTTTTAGAGGATGGGGGATGAACATGATTGGTCAAATTTTTCCGGCATCAAGCAAGGGTCATAAATATATTTTGGCAGCTATAGATTACTTAACAAAGTGGGTCGAAGTAGTGCCTATGAAGAATGTTACTACTGGAGATGTGATCAACTTAATTTGTGAAGGAGCATATTATATATCGGTTTAGTGTACCACAAACTATTACTACTGACTAGGGCTCTGTGTTTACTTTAGAAGAGTTTCAAAGCTTTGCTGACAGTATGGGGGTCAAGCTCCTGAAATCATCACCATATTATGCTCAGGCCAATGGTCAAGCAGAAGCATCCAACAAGAATTTGATTAAGTTGATTAAGAGGAAGTTTGATGAACAGCCTAGGAAGTGGCATACAACATTGGCTGAATCTTTATGGGCATACAGGATGGCTTGTCATGGGTCAATTAAGGTGCCACCTTATCAATTGGTTTATGGACATGAAGCAGTTTTACCATGGGATACAAATCTGGGGTCCAGAAGAGTGGAGATGCAAGACCAGATGTCAGCAGATGATTACATGCAAGTTATGTTGGATGAGCTGGAAGATGTTGTGCAACATCGGATGAAGGCCCTGGTGAAGATTCAAGAAAATAAGGCCCGGGTGGCTATGTTTCATAATAAAAAGGTGGTGCCCAAGAGTTTTTCGGAGGGAGACCTTGTCTGGAAATTAATCATGCCCATGGGCTCTAGGGATAGTCATTTTGGAAAATGGTCACCAACTTTGGAAGGTCCATTTAAAGTAAATCGATGTGCGCCGGGCAATGCGTATTTTTGGCAAGGATTGGATGGAGAAGAGTTTGGGAGAGCAATTAATGGTAAATTTTTGAAGCAATATCATCCAAGTGTTTGGGTTGGTTCATGATTTCATCGTTGATTGACAGCTGATATTTAGTATCGTGCATAGGTGGTAAAAGCCGATGAGAATACATCGACTTGATATGGCCGATATTTAAAATATCGCCCTTAGCATAAAAAATATCAACACTAGATTCAAAATAAAGATGGTGCATATATTCATTTAATGGTGATAGAAGGAGTTACAGAGGAACATCAGCACAAGGTAAAAATGAGTTGATTACTCGCAGGTAATCAATTTTTAAAGGGACCTATTCTCTTATTACTGTGAGGGGATGAAGATGTAATTATCCCGAGTACAAGAAAAGAGCATGTAATTAAGAACAAAGGTAGTTCAGCAGCTTGGCTCTTCTTCCCCGGCAGCATCGCCGTCATCAGGCATTACCCAATGGACAAGGGGGAGAGAGGGCGACCTAGCTGATGCCATTCTTCATGATTGGGTCACCGGAAACCAACTAGTTAGTTGATTTCTTACGCTGAAGCAGCTGTGGATTTTGTATTGAAAGGATTACTCTGAGGATTGAAGAGGCAAAAGGTACTCACCATGAAGAGCTTAGCAAATTCGGAGATATGTGGTATTTCTCTGTCAGAGCTCTCAGAAGAAGGCCCATGGCCGAAGGTGTTGAGGTAAAAGGGGGCTGAACAGAGGAGCTATTTATAGGATCTGCACGTGACCTTTGAAGAACCTAGATGTCGCTTTATATTAATTGAGGAGAATAAGAAGTGAACAGGTTCAAGAAGGAAAACATAAAGATGAGGATGGTCAAGCCCAACAGTCAAGACGGTGCAGGGATGCGACGAGTTGCAATTAAAAGGGGCATGAGTGGTTAGGGGGTATGCCATAAAGATGAAGTTTGACAGTGGGTGGTTCACCAGTAAATACGCATGGTAAACGAGGAGTTAAAATCCGATGCACGAAATATTTTGTCCCTGGACTCGGGGGGCATGTGTTGGCACCAGATTTTGACACGTCCTATCAAATCGGAGACAGTAGATTGAAAATCGGCCGATGTCAATAATATTCAACGGCCGAAGGAGTTTAAGTGAGCCCAGCAGGGTTATTTTATTTTTCTTTTATGTTTGCAGTTTAGATCTTCATTTTAAAAATAGTCAGTTTGTTTAGGGGTCCTGACCGAGACGGGTTGAAACCTCTTGCATGAGGTTATAAATATGTAATAGGATCTATACATAAAAAATAACAGTTTCATTCAATACAATTCAGTGCATCGCCAACTTTTCCTACTCGACGAAACCCTCGTCTCGCGCGGGCTGCATTGGCTTCGATCTCGATGAGAGACTTGGATTAGTCACCCTCAATAATTCTCAGCTAGTTATTATCATTAGAATTGCTAGTTATCCAGTAATTAGATATATATAGTGTTTATTCTATCGACTCTGATTACAATACTGTCTTGATTGAAGCCGATCTATTATAATCTTAGTAGGTTCCATAGGTGCTATTTAGATCTGTTATTTGAGTCACTTTATTGGTTTTATCTATAAATAGATTAAATCTAGCTCTATCTACCATGTTTGAATACTATCTCGACTAAGTTTGATCTATTCAAATCAGTAAGGCTGCATCAATTGTGATCTCTTACTGGGTAGGTAGAGTTAGATTCGATCTATCTATAGGCAGAATCGATAGTGTTCTATCGGGTTGTTTAGCCGATAAGTTATCACGGTTCAATCGACTTTCAGGTGCTAATTGATTATACCATATATTTTGACAGTCGTTTGCCCCCTTGTTTAAACAAGATAGATGTATGATTTTAATGCATATTTGCAATACCAGCTATTAAATCTATAGACTTAGCACTATCGACAGGGTAGGGTTTTGCATGCATATTGTAGTTCTATCGCTGCCCTATCGACTCTGCACCATCGACTCAACAAGTATTGGCACGGTTCCTTTCATCTCTTCGATCTTGCTGCATTTGATTCAAACCTTTATCAGTATTATAGTGAACATTATTTTATATATCTAATTTGTTGATAAGCCGATATAGTCAGCCGATTGGTTCATCCTGTCTTGTATTTATTCTTATAATGATATCGGCTGATTTCACCTATAGTGACCATCGGCTCTCTTCACCGGCCTATCCTAGGCCGGTGGCCCACAATATTTAACCGTTTATCTCTTTGTCAATTTGCAGGGAAAATCAACCGGCACACCTCAGTTTCCTGTATTGAGCCTACACTGGAGCTAAGCAGATGTCCCAGGTCACGCATGAAGATTTTCGTGTCAACAGGAGCGCATTCTATGGTGATCATCTTCTCGGCGTGTCATTGATTCTCCTAGGGTATTGTGCTAGTCACTCCTTTCATCATTTATGCCCTAATTCCAAGCAATTAGCTTTAATTGATGCAATATTGGATAAATGCCTAGTCTTTAATTGCATTAATTAGTTAATTTGGCTCAACCTAGAATGCAATTAAATTCCTGATTATCTGTTAATTGCATGTCTAGGGATGTCTCATGTTTAGTCTGTAGTTAGATTTATTGCTCATTATTTGACTGCACACTAGATGACTTGCACCAGCCACTCTAGTCGATGATAACTATTGTTACTTTGTTTATTTGCCTGGTGATCATGTCCTTTATTTAGTGCTAGGATTTCTATTGCGCATTATTTCCTAGCGGTTCTTTGTTGGTAGATTTATATATATGACTCTATGCTTATCCTATCTATACCTATGTCCATGTAGTGACAACAGTCAGTAGCAGATGGCAGGTTCAGGTCAGGACAAGGGCAAGGAGAAGATCCCTGAGAAGCCCAAGAGCACGAAAAGATAGAGACTGGACCCAGAGTCAGAGAGAGCTAGATAGCTAGCATGGCACCTGGATGCCATGGAGCAGTCATGTAGGATACCTGGCTCACGTTTGATCATCAGCCAGCCAGCTGAGTCACATGGTCTTCGGAGGAGCACCAGGTAGAGGACAGTACCCTTGGCTACAGGTGTAGTTCTGCCAGAGTGGTCGCAGCATACTCCGACTTCTCTTCAGGAGAGGTCGTCAAGAACTGTAGAGCAGTGATCCTCCAGGCAGCAGCAGGAGGAGTCAGAGGAGGAGACCTCAGAGTCAGGATCTGAGGAGTCAGAGTTTGAGGAGGAGCATGAGGACACTGAGCAGACAGTTCCCTAGAGGACATCTCACTGGGCAGGAGACCTGAGGTGCACCTGTGCAGTATGCACGAGGAGGCTGCAGAGACTGGCACAGGTAGCACAGGTGCACCTGTGGTTCCTGCAAAGGACCTTAAGTTGCTACGTCTGGTTCCCTTCGAGCAGTGGGTTCCAGTCCCTAGGGACCCCGCTACTGGAGAGAGGTACTGGATAGCCCTCCAGAGGAGGATTGGAGAGGGTCTGGGACACTGTCTGGTCATGAGGGGCAGGGATAAGATATTTATGCCATAGCAGTACATCACCTACCAGGCGATGAGGAGGGCCACCAGCACTGGCATGGAGCAGTACTTCACGTACTTGCCAGGGCTAGCAAAGCTGGTTAGTGCTCCATTCAGGTACAAAGAGGACGTAGTGCTTGAGTTATACGATACGCTGTGGATAGCCAGAGACTGCTCAGAGTTATAATTCTTGTTCAGAGGGCAGCCACAGCGTGTGACCAGAGAGGATCTGATTGCTAGTTTTGGGTTCCTTGCTTTAGATCTCCAGCTCTACAAGAGTGCTTACCCTTCACTAGAGCCATCTCGCAAACCACAGGGAAGGAGATTACCTACAGATGACATGGTGTCGATTGCCTTTCCACCACCACACAGCCCAGGCTTTGAGAGAGGCTCTACGATACTCACCATAGAGGCTAAGGTGGTGAGAGTAATAGTCACCAGGACTATCATCCCCAGGTCTGGCTACAGAGAGGAGTTCACTCTACTCCACCAGTGGGCAGTTGCAGCAATACTGAGGAAACAACACTTTGACTTGGCAGATCTTCTGATAGGAGAGATGGAGGAGGTTATCTCTGAGAGAGTGGGAGGACGTCACATGGTCTACGGTCCATATATTTGCTATCTTCTAAGGAGGATGGGCCTAGTGACAGAGGAGCAATACGAGGTATTCCTTGAGGTGACCACCAGCTACGCACCACGACTCCCCAGGGGATCGTAGTCCACCTCGAGTAAGTAGACGGGAGAGGAGGAGTAGGAGTCACCGCCAGTCCCTCCCGAGCAGATAGCTCATCCTGAGACGGTGGTTCCTAAGTCAGCTAGTACAGGAGCACCTCCCCAGCCTACAGTTTCATAGTCCGGCGTCGCCACCACTGTAGCAGCACTTGCAAGATGCCTAAGTGAGTTCATTCAGAGCACAGTTGACGATAGGCGTCAGATGATGGAGGTCAGCAGGGGACAGGCAGAGCTTTAGAGACAGCAGGTGATGATGATGTCCAGCCTGATGGCTCAGATGGCAGAGATCTCTTAGAGGCAGGCAGGTCAGCAGCCAGGACCCGTAGTGTTCCCACAGTTCCAGCAGCTGCCAACTCATGTGGGACCCTTCACTACTTTGATGACAGCTCAGTCCAGCGGACTGTTACTCTTAGGGGTTATACCGATAGTGGGAGCAGGGCAGACACTCTCTTCAGCTCAGCTCCCTACCCCCCCCCCCCCCCCCCGTGTTAGCCTTATCTGTGTCTGCATTGTTTGTTTCTCCTTCACACTCTTTGACTTCATAGATGGCAGGACCTTCCACCTCCTAGCACTTACCGGCCAGGAGTCTGTTCTCAGACATGGTGCACACCACTCGTGCAGACTCCTAGCCAGCACCACATTCAGCTACAGCTCCACCCCCACTGCTACAGACAGCACACTCACACCTCAAGTAGCAGAGGATCTAGTCTACGAAGGCTTTTCACAATAGGATGTGGCGGATCTAATCCTTCTCCAGACTTTAGCTCAGGAGACCGCCACAGTCACTCCAGCAGAGCATGACAGAGGGTCTGAGTCACCTGTGGACCTTGACTTCTTCGAGCAGATGGATGCTCAGACGACATAGGCTCAGGGAGCACAGCAAGATCCAGCTCAGCAGCAGCCAGGAGCAGAGCCCACAGAGGACGTTGCTGCACCACTTCCTTCGACCATGAGCGCTTAGATGTTCACTTTTCCCGCTCTTTTTGGTGCTTGTTGCCAAAGGGGGAGAAGTAGTTGTTGGTTGTAACTACACACCCACTTATATACCGCAAGAGGACGGTGTACCATTGTAGCACTTTTTCCCTTGAATTGAGTATTCCAATGTTTATCGAATCCACTAGGACCTTAGGGATAATTAAACAAAGTTAACAGTAAAAGATCTAATGAAAGTTACTATCGAATTCAGGTTGCATGTGGGAAGACTGGCCAGTGCAAAGGTGCGCTAGACAGTAAATCAGTCGTTACGCCGATCGGCGTAGATGTTGAGCTGATCGGCACACTGATGAATCTATCGTCACGCTGACCGGCGTAGGTGTTGAGCCGATTAGCACACTGGTGGATCTAAGCCAAAGTAAGCTAGATACCTTGTAAGCCTAAGCTGTTAAGTGAGTAACCAAGTATCTACTAGTGAGATCATAACCAGAAAGTCTAATCAAATAGCATCATAATGGATAATTAAATGGATTAGTGAAAACCTATGATGAATAAGACCACCCTGCTTTCCATGCGGCTCCCGATTTATCGCTGCCGAGAGGAAACCCTTAATCACGCGAGTATCTTACCCTACTCAACTATCCAATAGTGCTGCACAGGCTTAGTGTTGTCACCGCTAAACCACCTACTAGCATCATCAAGCAACCATAATCAATACAATGTCCAAATACTATCCTAATCACCATGATAAAGACAATATCTACTTACTTAGCCTAGAACTAAGCAATTGGAATAAGCACATGCATGATTATAGAATCAAGATAGACAAATCACCAAAACCATCATCAACATATTCAACCATCCTTGAGATACATAGAGCAAGATTTATCTCCATCGAGATGGCCTACCTTGATGGATCAACTCTTAACACCAATGGTTCTTGAAACTCAACTAGATATGTATTCTAACGGGGCAAGCCCCGGTGGCTCTAACTCACGGATCTGTTGTCCCTCTGTCGCCTTTGCCACCCCTTTTGCCGAGACCAGGGTGTACAAGTATTTATAGAAGTTCTACTTGTAGAGGACTTGGTTTCTAGCAAATAAGTCGGCTGCGCCGATCAGCTCACGATTGCGCCGATCGGCGCAAGCCGTGTCTTCTCTGGTTTCTCCTCCGAGTCGGTTCTTCTGCCTTCCACAACTGCCATGTGGGCCTTTTCCTTCAAGATAAAGTCTTGTACTACACGTCAAGATCTTGAAGTTCCATAAATTTTCTAGGCAAATATCTTCAAGTGTCTTGCGCAGATAAACTTCCATAAACATATGGAATGGGCCTCGGACACCCTTGTGTCGACTGGCTCATGGACTGTGGGCCAGAACACCCTTGCGCCTACTGGCTCATGGACTGTGCCGATCGGCGCACTGGGCTTATTCAGTGCTTTTCATCGGTTTTAGACTCCTGTCCTCTCTAGCATCACTTTAATCACCAATTTTACCTGTTTCTGCAATAAAGCTCCAAAACAACGCATATACAAATAAAAGGGGCACTTGGGGAGTGCCAACAGTTCCCCAATACTTAAACCTTTGCTCGTCCCGAGTAAAATAACAGAAAAAAAATTAAAGAACATACTCTTTCAATCATAACAGATATCTCAAATCAGCAAATATTGAGCATTGTTTTATTGTGGTGTATTTCATATTGGTATTTAGCAAAATTGTTCAAATATGGGTATAAAGCTTAAAGTTTCTCCCCAAAGCAATCAATCATGTCCAACTCACAAATTATAACTTTTCCACTCATGTAAATCACTCAAAAGATTATTGTGAACATAAAGAATCTATCTTCCAAATAATCCAAGGCAACAACTCATTTTCAAATCACTCAACCTATATTCTACATCAACATGATCAAATAATATTTGTGTAAGGCTAGTATGAGTAGCTAGGTGAGGTAGTTCAAGGATTGCAAACATAAATCAACAATATATTGTAAAGCTAGGAGATTATTCTTTGTTGGAATTATAAAACTCTATCAAGATGGCCATTAAGAAAGAAAAATTTAAGAAAGGAATCACACTTTGGATATGTGGACATGCGCATAGCAAAAATTTGATCTTGGAAGAAAAAGAACTCCCATAATCAGATTGTACATGGTTGGAATGATCCATGGCTATATTAGAATGAATTTTGAGAATGAGCATGTCATATACCATCCCCCACACTTAAAATTTTGCTAGTCCCTTAGCAAACAACAGAGCTTTCCTCTTTTTTATTTTTTCTTCTTCTATTTTTTTATTTTTATTTCTCTTTTTTTTATTTTGCTCTCTGTTGCGCCGATCGGCCCAGGGTGCGCCGATCGGCTCTTAACCTGAGTCACCAACCTTTGTTGGTATTTGATTCGTCTAGCTTCAACAATTATTCAAGAATTAAATATAGCCACAAATATAGGATGTGGTCAAGGAATGATACTCAACAAGATATTTTGGGTTTATGGTAGGATAGTGGAATTGCATGAGTAATTCAAGGCTAGAAAAAGATACACAAAGATTTGCCATCTTAGTAAAGTTCATACCAAAAAGAATTAAATCCTAACTGAACTCAACCATCAATTTAATGTTCATCTACAAATCAAAAGTTCTTGAGAATTGCTCAAAATATAGCATTGGTAGGTAAGGATCTTGAAAAGAATAAATTCCAAAGTTTACAACATGAAAAATTATTTATGAAATGATTGGTACTAAGTTATCATCACAAATTGGACAATACAAATGAAGAACATGGGTACTCAAAATTGCTCCACATAGAACATATTTGCCGAATGATCATTAAGTGTAAGTTCGAAGTTTTTATTCAATGTTCAATGTTATTTGATCTTGGTAAACCATGTGGATATGTGCCATGGTTTGCAATATATGTGATGAGTAATTGACTTGAGCGGATTTGGTGTTTCATTTGAAATGCCGGAATCCGGGGATTGCATGGGTTTGCATATCATGGCTATGACTAACCGGAGTTGGTGGAGGTATTGGTGATATTGCAGGAGATGGGAAATGTGTTTGCTTGTCTCATGATGTGTAGGTCACTAGAGTCGACTTGGCGGTCAACGGCGAGAGGTTCAGGCACAAGTAGGGGACTTGGAGCCAGACGATCGGGATGCCGGGTGAAGTCAAGGGTGATCCACACCGGACACATGGAGAGGAAAGAAGTACGAACGGTTTCACGGTTGAGCCTCAAAACCGTGGTGGTGATGAAGACGACGTGTTGACCAAGGCAAGGCGAACGGGACGCCGGTGCAAGTGACAAGGGGACCCGATGGATAGGGACTGGGAGAGACTTGCCGGTGGTCAAGATCACGGGACAAGGTGACGCGCGTCAACATTGAGAAGCGTGCAAGGCGGTTTCCCGGTTTGGGCCTCAAAACCGGTGACAGTGATTGGAGGTGCACGTGGCACTGTTGGTGGCCCTTAAAACTCAATATTGGCCACCAACCGGTCGGGAAATACCAGGTAAAGACCAAAGTTTTGTGAATATTTGTTTAAACTAATAAAGTTCCACGAGTTTTGGTGAAATATTTATCTGCAGGGTAAAAAGGGCTAAAATCATGTAAAAACATGAAGAAACACACCGTCGGCCAATTCTGCCTTAAAACAGCAGGCCGACAGGGTCATATGAGGCTGAATCAGGGCCCGGCAGGGTCGTGATGGCTGAAATCCGAACCCAGCCGATAAGGTCATATGAGGCTGAAATCAGGGCCCGGTAGGGTCGTGATGGCTGAAATCTGAACCCAGCCGACAAGGTCATATCAGGCTGAAATCAGCCACCCGGCGGGTCAAAATAGAGTCGTCATGAGGCTAACCATCAGACCCAGCCGACCCTGCAAAACACTCCAAAATGAAGCCGTTTTCCATTTCCGGACTAAGGAGGGTAAAAAGTCTAGAAATAAAGGAGGAATTCACGTGGCACAACATGGACAAGTCAAGACGTGACCCAGTGGGGGGAGGGGTCGGCACCAAAGATGGGCCACCGCCCGGCAGGGATTGCCGCCCGGCTTAGGTTGGCCACCCAGGGTTGCCAGCCCATGAGGCCCATAACTTCTACCGACACCAAAACAGAGATTTCGGTGGAAACCGACCAAGTAACCGCCGTCAGGACAAGATCTGAGCCATCCAAAGAAAGTCGGTTTGAAACCGACCAAATGCAGGGGCCGCCCGGCCTGGCCTGCCGCCCGGTGGTGCATGCCGCCCGGCATGCCCGGCCGCCCGGCACATGTGGCCGCCCAGCGTAGCCCGCCTCCCGACGGGGGATTTTTTGCCCACCGACTCTCCTCCACTTTGAAGTACCCGCCAAGTATCCTCCACCTATAAATAGAGGGGGAATTCGGGAGAAACAAACCATCAAGCAAGTGAAACATATTGGAGTCCATTTCCCACTACTTTTCTTACTAGGAGAGTAGGTTAGTTAGTCGGGAGTTAGAGTCTAGTCAAGAGCATCGGTCGGGATTCCGGAAGTCGTCTCGGAGTCTTGGTATGAGTTCTCTTGTATCTTTTCTATTTTTGTAAGACTTATCCCTTATCAATATAATTATTTTTTCTTATTTATCTTGTCAAGTATTTATCTTTCCTTAGTCGATTTCCTTAAGTTACAAATATCAGGAAAGAACTTTGAAGCATAGTTTACGGGATTCCCGGCTAAGATTTAATTAAGTTTAGTTCTTGAATAAAACTTAGACTTGGTTATTTCTCGGCTATTCTTCCGCTAGGCCAACGGAAGAATATCTAGTGAAAGCGTAGGCGTGGTGCCTAAGTTAGCACTAGCTGGTTTTGCATTCGTCCCCACGGGCTGTGTGGTAGGCGGTAGGTGGTGACAGCCCTGTCCGTCCATTTAGTATTCCACCACGTTCGGGAAATCTCAAGCAGGGTTGTCTAGCGGGAACGTGCCCACTAGTGTACGAGGTTAGTTACCGACCCTATTAGTGGATCGTTGTCGTGCCCCAAAGTAAACTTATTGGTGAAAGACTCGAGGCTGTACCATGAATTTGGTGTAAGCACTCAACCCGAGTAACTAGGAATTTTGACACTTGACTTAGATAAAATAGGAAGATATAATCTTAGGAATTATAGACTTAGACTCGCTGTCCTCCCGGCCAGCTTAACCGATCTCTTTATTTATCTTAGTGTGGATTTCTCCTGTATCACTACTCCGCCAACTATCATTATCGAACATCCTTACCCCCATCTTTGGTCAGTTGGTATAATTCTTATAGTTATATCTTTGTTAAACCATGATACTCTTATGCCTAGCTTCCCTGTGGAAAATAAATACGATACCTTGGAATACTCTCGGGTGAAATGCTACAATAGATGTTCCGTCCGCTTGCGGATTAATTCATATTTCTCTTAAAGCATAACAAACATCAAATCATTTCTGGCGTCGTACCAGGGATAGTGATATTCTTGATGCGATGTTAAGAAATACCAACAAGCATTTCTGGCGCCGTTGCCGGGGAAGCAATAAGCTAAGATATCAGAATTTTAACATTGATGTTTCTATTAAGAGGTTACCGCTTTCCTTAGTGGGCTTACCCTTGTTCTCTTTATTTGTGGTGTAAACAGGACGCTTTATGACTGGTTTCGACCTACCAGACAACTACCACAATGATTCGGAGGCTTTGTTGAGGAGAGTGCATCAAAGACTCACCCCTCCTTCGCCCGTGCTTGCTCTTGCAGCACCTCCGATCACTCAAGCTCAGCTGCAAGTCCCGTCTCTGTCCGCTCAACCAATCATGGCTGAAAAGATGATCCGGGTCTACTCTGCCCCGTCTGCAGACATTATCCACACCGGTCCAAACCCGAACATGGGGAACGGAAGCTGTGAGCTGAAACCGGCCTTAATCAATATGGTTCTGGCCAGTCCTTTCTGTGGCAAGGAATCGGAAGACGCAAACGCCCACCTCCAATAGTTTTTGGAAGTGTACAGCACTTTCACCATGAGGGATGTGACCCCTAAGGCCATTCGCCTTCGCCTATTCCCATTTTCACTCTTGGGGAAGGCGAAGCAGTGGTTCTATAGCAATCAAGAACAGCTCACCACATGGGACAAGTGCTCCAACGCCTTCCTTGTCAAGTTCTTCCCGCTAGGCAAAACCAATGCCCTACGGAACAAGATTTCAAGTTCTCAATAGCAAACTAACGAGAGCATTCCTGAGGCA
The DNA here is from genome assembly GCA_032690845.1 of Eleusine coracana subsp. coracana. Lineage (NCBI taxonomy): Eukaryota > Viridiplantae > Streptophyta > Magnoliopsida > Poales > Poaceae > Eleusine > Eleusine coracana. The sequence continues at coordinate 37,121,730 of CM064428.1, read as the reverse complement.
TGGGAACGTTTCCAAGAATACACTCTGGCATGCCCACATCACGGAATGCAAGATTGGTGCTAATCCAAAGCTTTTACCATGGGCTCAACCGCCCCGCTCGTGAGCACTTAGATGCAGCCGCTGGAGGTTCCTTCTTCTCTCTGAAGGTCAAAGAATCTCAAACTCTCATAGAAAAGATGGTCGCCAATTACAGTGGCTACGATGAGAGACAGAACCAGCCGCAACCCAAGATGAGAGGAGTCCACCAAGTTGATGGTACTGACATGTTAGCAATTAAAATGGATCAACTTTTGAAGAAAATGGACGGACCTCAGACTGTCCAATCCTTGGACTCTTGCATGACTTGCGAAGTCTGTGGAAACCTTGGACACATGGGAAGCCACTGCCCTGAGACTCAAGAAGAAGAAGTGAACGACCTCAACAACAACAACAACAACAACAACAACGGGTTTAGGCCCCGTACGAACAACTTCGTATGGGAGTCCAAGCCGAACCTCTCCTTCAACAAGAACATGGGTAACTCTGGCAACTTTACTCGTAATGAACCTTCATTCCATGATGTTGTTCTAGGACAATCTAAAATAAATGAAAGTATTAGTAGGAAATTTATTGCTACTGATAAAGTCCTAGAAAGCATAGATTCCCGTATGGAAGTATTTAATACCTCTCTGCAAAACCAGCTTAGCCATAACAAAATTCTAGAGACACAAATTGCTCAGCTGGCCACTTCTGTTGTTAAGCCTAACTCAGGCAAGCTCCCCGGTCAGCCGGAAGCTAGCCCCAAAGAAAATGTTAATGAGGTCACAACTAGAGGCGGAAAATCTACACAGGATCCGCCAAATCCTAAAACTGCAGGGAAGACTAGGGAAACCGATGAAGAGTCAGAAGGGGAGGAAGAAATTGAAGTTGAGGAGGCAAAGGCACCTCCCAAGAAGGCGCCACATGAGTTCTATGATACACCGATGTTACCATTTCCCCCTCAACAGAGGAAGCCGACGGTGGATGAACAATTCGAAAAGTTTGTCGAGGTAATAAAGAAATTATATGTCAACATACCACTACTTGATGCTATCCAGGTTCCTACATACTCCAAATACCTAAAGGACATCCTCAACAACAAACACCCAATGCCATCCATGGAGGTCGTCAAATTGACAGAGGAATGCAGTGCCGCTATCTTGAACTCTCTTCTAGAAAAGAAGTGAGATCCGGGATGTCCAACCATCCCTTGTTCCATTGGGATGCAGAAATTCAACAACGCCCTTTGTGACTTGGGGGCGAGCGTGAGCGTCATGCCAAAGGTAGTGTATGACAAACTCGATGTCAATTCGTTGTCCCCTACGGCAATGTGCTTGCAGCTCGCCGACCAATCAGTCCGCTACCCGACGGGCATCACGGAGGACGTACCCGTAAGGATAAGGAACTCTCTTGTTCCTATCGACTTTGTGGTGCTAGACACGGAGGCCGATGCAAAGACACCTCTTAAACTAGGAAGGCCATTCCTTAGCACCGCAAATGCCAACATTGATGTTGGGGCTCGAGAAATCCACCTTAACATTAATGGATAGGACGAAAAGTTCGCCTTTAAACCCCGAACGGAACAATGCAATCAGGTATGTATCTTTTATGGCAAAAATCCTAACATGGTGCAGAAAATTGAGGTGTATCCCATTCCATCAAAATTGGGTACACCGGTGGTAAAAGTCAAGAACACACCGCCACCGCCCAAGAAGAAGAACGAGCCACAGGAAATGAAGAGAAAGGTCGTCGCCAAGCCAAAGAAAATCAAACAAGTATGGAAGAAGAAAGAAGTTGCACCGATCGTGGAAAATTCTCCATCCACGACGGGCACCATGCAAAATTGAGCACGGAGAACATCTTGTTTGAGACGTAAAATTCAAACCCTCGTCAGAAGGTAACCGATATTTATCCCCCTTCATAGCATTAGATTAGGTTGATTTTATTCCTCTTTCTTTAACCATTAAACTAGGATATAAAAAATTAAAATTTGAAAATTTTTGGTAATGTTTCGGCCAAGTCTCTTGCTGGGAGGTCGTTTTCGAGTCAAAACGACCATCCTGGATGCTGATTCAGGGCTGTGACCCAGCCTGAAATAACCTAGATTTCAGCACCCGGGAGGTCATTTTTCATGAAAAACGACCCCCGGCTGGGTCATTTCTGCCGCCCGGCACAACTTTTCATCGGATTCTTGACCCTTTTAATGCAAAGATGATGGCCATGTGTGGATGAGGAGTGGCTAAAAACAAGTGAATGAGAACCACACAAATGATCCCATCCTTTAATCATCCACTCTCACCTGTCACTCTACTCACCTAGGCACTATAGAGGGCAGAACACTCATTGCAAAATTCTAACTTTGGTCATCCCATCAATCCTTCCTTGTTCCCTATCCTCTCTACTTTTTTTCACAATAATGGTAGCATGCATTCACCTTGGCACTTGTACAAATGATTTGACCATCAATAATGCACCCAAGTGGAGGAAAAGAGCACGCCGCCCGGCATGGGATATCGGCCGGCCATGCCTGCCGGCCGGCAAGGGTCACCGCCCAGCATGGCCCGCCGGCCGGCCTGGCCACTTTGCCCCCTAATGCTCTTCTTGAGCCTATAAATACCAGGCATCCTCTACTTTGCCCTCCACCCAAAGCATTCGGCTGAAAACTTCCTCTCTCCCTCACAAACTCTCTCCCTTTGCACTTCTTTTCTCACTCAACTAGTTAGTGCACTTTGTACTTAGCAATAAAAGTGTGCTGCACTAAAACCAACTAGAGAGAATTTGTTGTCACCCTCACACGTTCGAACGACTAACACTTGGACTACTAACCGAACGACTAACCACTGACCATTATCATCACATTGTCCTTCGGGTATTGTGTCCAAGTAACCCTTTTGTAGGAATGGCAAATATTTGGAGAGGCATCTACACCAAATTCAGCAATAGCAGCAGCTCAAGCCGTGGGAGGCACACACCAAGTGAGCGTTCAGAAGCAGAGCACTCCAGAGCTTCACATGGGCATACTCTGAGTTACCTCTCAGATTCAATGTCCATATCTGAAGCTCCAACAGAGCAAGGTGTGCAAAATGAAGAGTTTGACAAGTTAATGGAGAGTGAAGAAAATATGGTGTTCAATGATTACGACGAGCGAAGCAAGTTCACTGCCATTCGGGACCGGGAGTTCTGCGCAAGTTCGACCACAACTTCCTCGAGCAAATCGGTGTCTTCACCGATTTCGAGTACGCACTCAACACGGCCGGATGGTATGATTTCTACCACCTCGATGACTATGGTTCCAAATGGCTTACCATTGAATTCCTTTGCACCTTAAAAGTCCTCACCACTCCATCAGACAAATTAGGCACTCTCTACATATTCCGTCTTTTTGGTGAAACCTATGAACGGTCTTTAAAACAAATTAGTACCTACCTTGGTTTTGATCGTAAGGCCATTGTAGACATTAATAAACTTAAAGGTTTCACCCCTCAAGGACTATGGGCCAAGATAGGAAGTCCCGTCATGGGGCAGGAGCGCACTAGCGACATTCATAACCCTTCGCTCCGTATAATTCACCGTTTCATCACTCACTACCTCACCCCTCGGGGTTATGTATGTTCAGTGAATAGTTTGGACAAGGCCTATGTTTATGCTGTGATAAAGAAAATTAACATGAACCCCACTTTCTTTCTCATCAACCATTGGCTCACCCTAGCATTCAAGCAACATGGACCTATCTGTGGGATACTTGCTTTACGGGTATCCTCATACAAGGCCAAGTCGGTGGCCGACCGGGTACTTCATCAACAAGGAAGCCGGCGGACTCGGCTTGGAGTGCAAGACAAGAAAGATTCGACTTGCCATATAGAATCCTTGTAGAGTACGACTAGGACTCTGCCTGACCCCCCCCCTGCCGACCGGATACATAAGGCGGCAGGGTACCCCCCATCGAGGGAGAGGCAATTTAGACACAACATCTCATGGTGGATATAGTAGATCCTGCTGTTGGAAACCAGGATGAGGATCCAGATGCCAAAGAAGAAGGGAATCCTGCCGGTGGTCTCCAAAACCAGCCGATCGAAGGAGGCCGACAGGATGATAACCCGCCAGCTGATGAATTATCGGTCGGTCATCAGCGCCGACTAAGAGGGTCGTGCATATCATGTAACGCACGCCGACTAGATCTTGGCCCTGACCTTAAAGTGGATGGTGTTAAGGTCCACCACACCCCACATAACAACATCACCGGGGCCAAGACATTGCTTGACACTATAATGGTTGATGCCCACGGCTGTCAAAGATGCACACCAAGTTGTTCGGAAGTGTGAGAGTTGTCAATTCTTCGCTCAACAAACACATGTGACTTCATAGCAACTTCACATGTGACTTCATAGCAACTTCACTCATTTGTTTGTTGCTATCGACAAATTCACCAAGTGGATTGAAGCGAAGCCGGTCGGCAAGATTACATCCAAGAAGGCGATCGAGTTTGTCAAAGATATATTCACTCGGTTTGGAGTTCCTCATGATATCATTACCGATAATGGCACTCAATTCACTTCAGTGGATTTCCAGGACTTTGCCGATGAGATGGGAATAAAGATCCAATTTGCATCAGTGGCTCATCCGAAAAGCAATGGGCAGGTCGAACGGGCCAATGGTATGATTCTTCAAGGATTAAAGCCACGGATATTTGATAGACTCAAACCTTATGCCGGTCGGTGGGTCAAAGAGTTGCCTTTAGTCCTTTGGGGGCTTCGGACAAACACCACTCGGGCTACTGGACAATCACCTTTTTCATTGGTCTATGGCTCAGAAGCTATGTTGCCGACTAAGGTCAGTCTAGTCTCGACACGAGTTCAAGCGTACGATGAAAAGCTTTCTGAGGAGAACCGAGAGATTGATTTGATTGCAGCAGAGGAGTTGTGTGATCATGCTCTGTTTCGGTCGGCACTCTACCAATAAGGCTTGCGTCGTTATTATGATAAGAATGTCCGCAGTCACCACTTTCAAGTTGGAGACCTAGTGCTTCGTCGAGTGCAATAGACAAAGAATCAGCATAAGCTCTCTCCGAAGTGGGAAGGACCGTACGTAGTGAAGGAAGTCACTCGCCCGAGGGCTTACTGACTGATGTATGAAGACGGCGATGATATTCCAAACTCCTAGAACATAAATTAGCTATGTCGTTTCTATACTTAGCTATTATTTTGTGTATTTATACATTATTTATGAATGAAACTTCAGTCTTTTTTAATGAAAGATTTTCTGATGATTTTCATTCTATATCTATCTCGATTCCTTAATTTATACTATTAAACAATCGAGCCAGGGGGCTAGCAATAATGTCCCATCTCGGTCTAACCATATTTTGGTTTTGGCCTATTTTTTGACTGACTTATTATCATGAGATCTTGAGTTTTAGTCTTTATTATTTTGGTCTTATGCTTATACATCATGGTTAAATACTTTGTGCTGCACATCAGACTACCACTACACTAAACCCAGAGCCGAAAGTGTGAGAGGTCATGTGTCGATTGGTCGATTCTATTTGTTACGCGATTACGGGTTACAACCTAATATGTTATGGCAGACCGATGCAATCCTTGTTTCTCTTGATAGAAACATGTCAATGATATCTTTGTCAAACTTCTAAAGCTATAAAAGCATAAAATTAGTTTATACACAAGTATCATTACTAAAATACTACTAATTATTTACACTATTACAGGATTATATCTCCTTTGAAGGAGAGGAAGAGTCAGCCCGACGTTCGACCTCTGGAGTTGCTGGGGGAGTCGGCACGGTCGGATTGATTTCTATATTTTCGACCAAGGCCTGGGAAGTTTCTAGCATGGAATCCAGGTGTGACAACCCTACTCCGAAAAGTAGAGTATGTCGAACAGGATCGCCTCGGGAGATGGTTAACGAAATAACCATACACAACATTCACACATGAACATTCATTGTTTACAACATTACATCACTTAGGTGCATAGTATTACAAGTTCAGAGGTAGAATATAATTAAGTCAGATCTGATACAATACATATGTCCTTAGTACATATTACATAGCTTAGCGGAAGCGATACGACGACAAAACACGATGTCAAGACCTACGTGAACCATGCCAGCCCTATGGCGATGGCTCACTGATCACAGTTAGGGGAGCTAGGGACCCATTCAATGGTCCAGTTCTGAGGCTCCTCACCTTCCCACCCAACCTTGTTACAACAATCACAATATGTGGCCTGAGGAAAACCTGAAAAACAACATCAACGCAAAGCCTGAGTATCTAACATACTCTGCAAGACTTACCCATCAACCGGTTTACTAAAACCGACTCCTAGTATGCAGGGGGCTGACCGGGTTTATTTGATAGTTGCATAAAAATCTTCTATTAGTTCTATGCTGCACTTTCAATTTCCTTAATCAAGATTTTACTTTGCTTATCGTAGAACACAACTATGGTGAGTCTAGCTAGCTGCTAAGACATGAATATAGCTAAAGAGCAATACATCATAGCATTGTGTATCCATAGCATAAATAAACTTCAGAAACATAACCACAACTTTACTACTTAAAATATCATTGCCGCTGCTCGAACAAGAGGTACTCATAACCGCGAGGGACGGCAATTCGAATTGATTTACATCCTGAAGGGAAAACCCAAATACACGACATACGCATCATTTAAGAACACGTATGGCCACCGTTCACAAGATTGCTATAAAGTTGATCCGGGGCCATCGATCCCGAGTACACGTCCTCCCCGCGATACAGTACTTCATATCCGAGGCTTAACCCATGCACTCTCCAGCGGTCCTCAAACCCGTGCAACCACCATGTTGTTCACATCACCTCTGGATCGATGAGTATGGCCATCCAACAATACGGCGCCCAAGTTACTAGGTTTACCAATTCCCATATTAAAGGTATGCACTTGGTACGGTTCAATACTTGTTCACGGAGTTGCAACGATAGGTGCTTCATTTTTATCCAGTTCATCAACCAATTGAACCATAGTTGCATCTATAACCTACCGTTGACTCCACTAGTTTAAGCATAGCATTTGCTAACGGAAAAGCTTACTAACATACTACTCATAGGCCATTGCTGGAGTATGCAAGTGTGTTTCATCCAAGTCCTACACTTAATGCACAATACAATATTCCTACTTTTGATAAAGTAAAAAGGACTCGAATGATAAAATGGGTTATCCACCGGGGCTTGCCTTGGGTGTGATCGTAGTTAGCGTCTTCACCAAAGTGCACTTCAGCTCCTTGCTGGTCCGGTGGGATCTCCTCGGTCTCGATTCCTATATGGAATGGACATGCATCAATGCTAAGGAATACACAAGGTTTCATGGAGTTTTCTTAATTAAAGATAGAATGCATGGCATGAAGATTCATGGTACTTCCTCAGCAAATAAATTAATGACTAATCACTCATTCATGAATATTGTTGCATACTTAAGTATGACATGATAACCACTGAATTTGAAGGGGACAAACTCCTAATTACTAGAATGCAACTTTTAATTATCACATTCGTAGTGTATGTCTACTCTAACATGAGCATGGCCTAGATGTTGATCATTTGACATCACATGCTGATGATGATATGACAATGTAGTACTTAGGGTCAAATTTCAGAAAGTTTATTTTCAGCCACTTAGCTAAAGTGACCATATGCAAACTAACACTATACATAAAAATGGCACTTTAATTGCATAACTAGTTCTAGCTCATGTAGTTAATTAAGAACCATGAGTATAAATGCGCATGAGAATTTCTACTGCAATGGGAAGATGAATGAATTTCCAGAAACTAATTTATTCCTACTCTCATTAGCTATGCACATGAAGTAACATGTATATGAGGAAATTCCTAGTTAATTAACAAATGATCAATTTCGGCAGATAATTTATACTTAGGTAGCTTCAAATTTTTCATGAGATTTTACATAAGTGTAAAAATGCATAAGGAACAAGAATGCCAAATTTCATGAATAAATCCCTAGCAAATAATTTATATAAATTCAATTACTAAAAATGAGGATTATGCAATAATACTGAAAATATGCAATAAAATGGAAATGTGCTTTTTCAGAAAGTTTAAGGATGCCATGAAATGACCACTGAGCAAGTTTCATGAATTTACCATTTTTATTTGTTTTCTTATGAATTTATTAAACAATTTAGGATTGTAATTTTAGGGAATTAAATAAATTAATTTACTGAGCAACTTTGGACCTAAACTTGTTTTTCTGGTAGAGGATGATTTTAGGAGTCGAACAAAATTGGTTTCATCATTTTTGGATTTTTATTTCTCGAGTTATTGAATTTTTATGTTTAATCAAAGTTCATTGTTATTTACAAGAATGCCACCGAGTTCAAATCCTTCGGCGGCCGATCGGCGGCACGACCGGGGCTCGCGTGCTACTCGAATGATCTCCATGCCGAGGGGATCTCGAGCAGGGGGTCGGAGGGGAGAGGGTCTCACCGGAGGTTGCCGGCGGCGACGAGCGGTGGCAGGGGAAACTTCGGCGGCACGACCGGGGCTCGCGTGCTACTCGAATGATCTCCATGCCGAGGGGATCTCGAGCAAGGGGTCGGAGGGGAGAGGGTCTCACCGGAGGTTGCCGGCGGCGACGAGCGATGGCAGGGGCAACTTCGGCGGGGTCCACACGACGTTGCCGAGGGGGAGGCAGGCTAGGGTTCAGTCGATGAGCTTCGCGGAGGTTCGGGGACGGTCTGCGTCGAGGAACTCATTGAGGGGGAAGACCGGAAGGGGGTTCCCGTCGACGGGGGGGGGGGGGGGGGGTCGGATCCAGGGACGACGACTCCAGCGAATTCTGGCGAGAGCACTGCACAGGGGAGTGAGGGAATCAGAGGGGAGTGGGGTGTGGTCCTTGTGCACGGATTTGCGAAGAAAGGGGGGAGGGAGAAGCTGCCTAGGCAGAGCTCTACGCGGCGGCGGCCATGGCGGGCAGAAACAGGGCGGCCTCGGGTTTTGCCGGGGAGGAAGAGGAAGGAGAGTGCAGCGGCGCTTTTGTGCGGCGGAGAAGTTTCCTGGGAGGTACGCGATGCATGGGAGCAGAGAGAGAGAGAGCGATGGGGCTGGCGTGCTGCTGCCGCCCCTTTTTGATTCGGCCGGCGGAGGAAGGGCCGAGAGCGGGTGAGAGAGGGAGAGAGAGGGAGGAGGCGCGCTGTCGGTCTAGGGTTGGCTCGCCGGCGGGAGGGATTCAATGTGGCCGGTAGCACAGGGGGGCAAGGGTTGGCGGTGCAGTGGCCGGCGTGGGGCGCCATGGATCGGCGGTGGCGACAGGAACCCGAGTACAACCGTGTCGGGTTGGAATTGGCCGGAGGAGAGGGAAGGGGGGTTGACCCGGCTTGACTTGGACCTTGGCTCGGGTTTGGGCAAATTTCACCATGTTCCCTTGCTCCAAACTTGACACCAATTTTTGTGTGGGCTCAGGAAAACATGTGCTCCAACTTTGCTTTTGGAAGCACCAGCTGAAATGGCTTTGATGAATTATGAAAATTCCAAACCCGAAATACACTTTCCTGACTTTGGGGGAATTTTTAAGGGTATCAATTTGTTACCAAAGATTCTGGTAAACTTCTCAAAATTCTCTTTTGTGGTGGACATATAGAATATGCAAAAATATTGGGGGTACTTCCACGGGTTTTGGTAATGTTTGTGAATGACCCATATTTGATTATTCTGGAATTTAATTAAATAGTCCTCTTTTTATTCTTTGGCACATGGATTAATTATAGTATTGCTTAGCCTTTACTTGATGTTAGGTTTAGTTAATTTCATTTTGTGACATGGGATGTCACAGCACACCCACCTTAAGGAAATCTCGTCCCGAGATTTGCAAAAGAACAAACAAGAGGGAGGGGTGCGGATGGTTACCGGTTTTGTGGGGCCAAGAACTCCGGAAAGTTGGCCTTCAGGAACTCCTCTTGTTCCCATGTGGCTTCCTCTTCAGTATGGTTACTCCATTGCACCTTGTAGACGGTGATAGTGCGGCTGCGAGTTACTCGGTCCTTTTGATCGATGATTCGGACGGGGTATTCGGGGTAGGAGAGATCTTCTTCCAATTGATCGGTGTCAGAGATAATTACGTCGATCGGAGGCTTTAAACATCTCTTGAGTTGGGAGACATGGAAGACGTTGTGCACCCGCTCAAGATTCTCTGGTAGCTGCAACCAGTAAGCGATGGCGCTATGCTTTTCCGTGATCGAAAAAGGTCCGATATAACGGGGTGCTAATTTCCCTTTGATTCCAAAACGAGATACACCTTTGTTGGGAGAAACCCGAAGATAGACATGATCTCCCTTTTCGAACTCCAATGGACGTCTCCTTTTATTAGAGTAACTTATTTGGCGGGATTGTGTGGCCTTCATGTTAGCTTGGATTTGTCGCACCTTCTCTTCGGCTTGCGTGACCAGATCGGGACTGAAAGTAATTCTTTCTCCCGACTCTGACCAATTCAGCGGGGTTCGACACGAGTGACCATACAAAGCTTCAAATGGCGACATTCCCAAACTTTCTTGATAACTATTGTTGTAGGAGAATTCAGCGAACGGGATACAAGATTCCCAATTTCCACGATTGTATAGAACACAAGCTCTTAATAAATCTTCCAGATATTGGTTTAGCCTCTCGGTTTGTCCATCAGTTTGCAGATGATAAGCGGAACTGCGGATGAGAGTGGTGCCAAGACAAGCGTGCAATTGCTCCCAAAAACGAGCAATAAATTGGGGGCCTCGATCAGAGATGATCGTCTTGGGCACACCGTGCGAGCATAGAATCCGCACAATGTAGAGCTCGGCATATTGCTTAGTAGAATAGGTTGAATGGACGGGAATAAAATGAGCAGATTTGGTCAACCTATCCACAATCACCCATATTGAATCGTGCTTCTTGGGTGTGAGGGGTAATCCAACGATGAAATCCATAGCAATGTCCTCCCATTTCCAAGCGGGGATTTATAATGGGTGCAAAAGACCGGCATCCTTAAGTGATCGGCCTTCACACGTTGACAAGTATCGCATTCAGAGACATACTGGGCAACTTCTCGTTTCATACGCGTTCACCAAAACTTTTCCCTTAACCCGCGATACATTTTGTTGCTGCCGGGGTGTATGGAGTATTTGGACAAGTGAGCCTCATCCAAAATTTTCATTCTTAGCTCCTCGTTCTTCGGAACAACAAGGCGATTGTTGAACCAAAGTACTTCATCTTCGTCTTGTCGGAAACATGTAGCTTCTTTCTTCCCGATTTTCTGGCAGGTATACTCCATTCCCTTGTCCTGCTTCTGGGCTTCCACGATTTCTTCCCGAAGGATAGGAATGAGATCTAAATTATACAAGGATCCATGTGGAATGACACAAAGACTTGGTTCGCTCGGATCTGAAATCGGGCGGGCTTCCATAGAGCAAACAATTGCGTGATTGCATTGGTCCCTTTGACTCAAGGCGTCGGCAAACACGTTTGCTTTCCCGGGGTGATAATGAATTTCCAACTCATAATCCTTGATCAGTTCTAACCATCTACGTTAACGCATATTCAGTTCTTGTTGAGTGAAGATGTATTTGAGACTTTTGTGGTCGGTGTAGAGGTTAACAAGATTACCGAGCAAGTAGTGACGCCAAGTTTTCAAGGCTAGAACAACGGAGGCCAACTCTAAGTCATGGGTGGGATAATTTTGCTCGTGCTTCCGGAGCTGTCGTGAGGCATAGGCAATGACACGACCTTCTTGCATAAGCACAAAACCCAATCCGGTGCCGGAGGAATCGCAATAAACATCAAATGGTTTGGTGATGCCGGGATGAGCTAAAACCAGAGCGGTTGTCAGATGCTTCTTAAGCGACTGAATAACTTCTTCACATGCACTACTCCACTTGAACTTAGAATCCTTTTCCAGCAGCTTGGTCATAGGCTTGGCAATACTGGAGAAGTTGGGAATGAATTTCCGATAATAACCGGCAAGACCAAGGAAACTGCGAATTTGTCTGACTGATTTCGGAGCCTTCCAATTCAGCACATCCTCAACTTTGCTAGGGTCCACGGCTACTCCTTCCGCTGATATGACGTGACCCAAGAACGGAACTTGCTTTAGCCAAAATTCACATTTGCTAAATTTGGCGTAGAGTTGATGATCTCGGAGTCGTTGTAGAACGATGCGGAGATGTTCGGTGTGCACTTCTTCGGAGTTGGAGTAGATCAGAATGTCGTCGATGAATACCACTACAAACTTATCCAACTCGGGCATGAACACGGAGTTCATCAAATACATGAAGTGGGCTGGAGCATTGGTGAGACCGAAAGACATGACAAGATATTCGAAGAGACCGTATCGAGTGGAGAAGGCTGTTTTTGGAATATCTTCGGCTCGGATTTTGATTTGATGATATCCGGATCGGAGATCAATCTTGGAGAAGACTTTTGCACCTACTAGCTGATCAAAGAGGATATCGATTCGAGGTAGAGGGTACTTGTTCTTGATGGTTACCGCGTTTAACGGTCTATAGTCGACACATAGGCATAGGGTTTTGTATTTCTTCTTCACAAAGAGAGCGGGACAACCCCATGGAGATGAACTTGGTCGGATATAGCCCTTGTCCATAAGCTCTTGTAACTGGTCTTTCAACTCTGCTAATTCATTAGGAGCCATTTTGTACGGCCTACGAGTGATAGGCGCCATACCGGGTACGAGTTCAATCTTAAACTCAACATCCCTATCCGGAGGCATGCCCGGCAAGTCGCCGGGGCTCGCATGCTACTCGAATGATCTCCATGCCGAGGGGATCTCGAGGAGGGGGTCGGAGGGGAGAGGGTCTCACCAGAGGTTGCCGGCAGCGACGAGCCGTGGCAGGGGAAACTTCGGCGGGGTCCACACGACGGTGCCGAGGGGGAGGCAGGCTGGGGTTCGGTCGATGAGCTTCGCGGAGGTTCGGGGACGGTCGGCGTCGAGGTACTCGTCGAGGGGGAAGACTGGAGGGGGGTTCCCATCGGCAGGGGGGTCGGATCCAGCGGCGGCGACTCCGGCTTCACGAATTCCGGCGAGAGCACTGCACAGGGGAGTGAGGGAATCAGAGGGGAGTGGGGTGTGGTCCTTGCGCACGGATTTGCGAAGAAAGGAGGGAGGGAGAAGCTGCCTAGGCAGAGCTCTACGTGGCGGCGGCCATGGCGGGCAGAAACAGGGCGGCCTCGGGTTTTGCCGGGGAGGAAGAGGACGGAGAGTGCAGCTGCGCTTTTGTGCGGCGGAGAAGTTTCCTGGGAGGTACGCGATGCATGCGAGCAGAGAGAGAGAGAGCGATGGGGCTGGCGTGTTGCTGCCGCCCCTTTTTGATTCGGCCGGCGGAGGAAGGGCCGAGAGCGGGTGAGAGAGGGAGAGAGAGGGAGGAGGCGCGCTATCGGTCTAGGGTTGGCTCACCGGCGGGAGGGATTCAATGTGGCCGGTAGCACAGGGGGGCAAGGGTTGGCGGTGCAGTGGCCGGCGTGGGGCGCCATGGATCAGCGGTGGCGACAGGAACCCGAGTACAACCGTGTCGGGTTGGAATTCTCCGGAGGAGAGGGAAGGGGGGTTGACCCGGCTTGACTTGGACCTTGGCTCGGGTTTGGGCAAATTTCACGACGTTCCCATGCTCCAAACTTGACACCAATTTTTGTGTGGGCTCAGGAAAAATGTGCTCCAACTTTGCTTTTGGGAGCACCAGCTGAAATGGCTTTCATAAATTATGAAAATTCCAAACCCAAAATACACTTTCCTGACTTTGGGGGAATTTTTAAGGGTATCAAATTGGTTACCAAAAATTCTTGTAAAATTCTCAAAATTCTCTCTTGTGGTGGCCATTCAGAATATGCAAAAATATTGGGGTACTTCCATGGGTTTTGGTAATGTTTGTGAATGACCCATATTTGATTATTCTGGAATTTAATTAAATAGTTTTTCCTCTTTTTATTCTTTGGCACATGGATTAATTATACTTTTGCTTAGCCTTTACTTGATGTTTGGTTTAGTTAATTTCATTTTGTGACTTGGGATGTCACACCAGGAGCAGCTGACGTTGGTCGTCGGTCAGGTCAGGGTTAAAGCCCTCTTTGATCTTGTCCAATGGCAGAGCAGGAGATTAGGATTGGCAAATCGCCAGCACTTGACTCCCGGCTTTAGTCGCCACTCGCCGAGTGTTATGAGCAATGGCTTCCGATGCATGCTCCAACAAGTAGTCCAGAGAGTGACCGGTCTGCTCCACTCGGTTAGCATGAACATAGTTCATTGCTTGCCGAGCGGTGTAAGATAGAGCTGCAAATAATAATTATTGGTCTGTATGATCAACAGAAGAATCAAGTAGAAGGAAGAAGTCGGAGGCTTACTGGCAAGTTTACATTTGAAAGATTTGGAGACAGTCTTAGCCTCCTCTATCTTCGCTTCAGTCCCCTTCAGCTCCTCCTGTAGCCGAGTGATCTTGGTCTTCTGGTCTTCAATCAATTTGGAGAGGCTTTCCTTCTCAACCTTCAAGGCGTCAACGAACCTCTGCTGGTTGGAAGTCAACTTCTCCAGATCGGTGATTTTTTTATCGCGAGCTAAAAGTAAAACTTTTAGCGTTAGAGTGGTCAGCAGATTGCTTAAATATGGATGGTAGGAAAACTTACTAGCCAGATCTGCAAGAACTTGGTCTAAGACTTTGTTTATCTCTTGTCGGTCGGCCAACAGCTTCTTGTTTTCCTCTAGGGCATTGGAGAGCTGTTGACCGGTGACTAGCAAGATAATGAATAAGACGTTAGTCTAAAACATAAAGACAAGAAGATTAGGCGACCAAGGACATACCAAAAGTTTCGGCTTCAAGATATTCCACTCTAGCCTGCTTTCGCTCCACAAGAGCATACACTTTCTGATATGCAGAAGATAAATGAGCTAAAAGATGAGAGTGAAGCAAGGTAAAAGCATAATGTTGAGTTACCTTGCTGGACTCCCGGTGTTGGTGCAAAATCTCCACATCCTCCACCTTAGGCCGACCAAGCATATCTGCAGGAAGAGTCCTTTTACCTTTGTCAAGAGGCAAAGAGATATTAGTTGAAGTGGTCTGAGGCAGAGGCTCGGGAGTGGAGGCAGGAACCGTCTTCTCAAATGGTTTATCCACTTCGGTCGGCGTGTTTGTAGACTTGCCAACCGAATGGGCCACACCAGTCGGATGAGGTGGGAGCTCAGAACGAGTATCCTCAGATCCCTGAGCACTCTAAGAATCACTTGTTCGACTACCAAGAAAAAAACATAAAAGGAAGAGATCAGGAAATGTTGAGATCAGCAATAAGAGACAAGGAGTATAGGGTTTAAAGATTAAATCTGGGAGCCTTCTTGAGCTTGATCCGGCAATAGCCTCTTCTTTGAAGAAGTCAACTGAAAATCAGTCTCCTTCCTCTTTTAGGAGGGCTGGTCAGTCTTGCCAGTCTGCACCACCTCTTCCGTTGACCTCTGAGTTGGGCTCGGGGGCTCCGGTCAGTCTGAAGGTCGGTTGGAGGTTGCAGGAGCAGGTTGACCAGCATCTGCGGCAGTTATTTCTTCATCGTCGTCCTGGTCCCCTACATATTGGCGTCGGTGCTCGATAGTCCGCTTTTGGAGCTTGTCAGGGGAGGCCATTGTAATGACGGGAGTGACGCTGACTGGCTGAGCTCCTGCGGAGGAACTTGAACCCTCAGCGTCGGTCAGCGGTGTCCTTTTGACATAATCAGGTTCCTCAGTATCGGTCTGAGGGAGCGGAGGATGAGATACATAAGTATGCAGCACCTGCATGAAGATCAAAACATTGAGTACAACATCAAGATAGGATAACAAGGGATAGCTAAAGGCAGACTGAGGCTTACTCGGGCTCGCATTGTGCCCTTGTTATACGCCTTTTTGACCAAAGAATGGTCCTGAAGGATATCCCCTTCAAACATCTTCAACAAGCGTCTTCGGCGGAGTTCACCATTCGGTGGGTCCGGCACCTCTCTGGTCTCATCCTCATCAACATAGTCCCATGCTGGGTGACACTAAAGCTTTAGGGGCTGAACTCGTCAGATGATAAAACTTTTGGCGACTGTGATGCCATCGACGCCTTCAGCCTTCAGACCGGCAATTTTCTTAAGTAGAGTGACCACTTGAGGATCGGTTGAATCGGGCCTCTCTGTCCAATGCGCTTGGGGAATAGCCTTCACACCAGCGAAGTCGGCAAGAACAGGGGGAGGGTTGTCACAATAGAACCACTCATCCTTCCAATTCTTGTTTCCGGTCTTCAATGGGACATTGATGTAGGCCTCCTTCTTGCGTAACTGGACGCCGACTCCGCCTATGGCCACTTGGTTATCCTTGGTTGGCAGCGGTCGAAGGACAAACAGATGGCGGAAGAGATTGAAATGGGGGAGAGTGCTAAGAAAAGCTTCGCACAAATGTACAAAGATGGCAATATGAAGAATGGAGTTGGGATTGAGGTTGACAAGCTCAATATCAGAGAAAAAAAAGGAGCCCACGCAAAAAACTGCAGCAAGGAACTCCAAAGCCATGCTCAAAGAATGAGCGAAACACTACGATCTGCTGGTGAATGGGGATGGGGCAGGATTCGTGAGGTACCTTCCAGTCGATCCGAGCCTGCTCTGGAAGGACGCCATCCACCACCATCTTGTTCATGTCAGCCTATGAAAGGCTGCTCTTCGAGAACTCCCGAAGTTGCTCCGGGATGTCGACCTCCGACGAGGACGACGAGGCGGCGACGAAAGAAGCTAGGATTGAAATGGAAGTCCTCTTGCGACCCATCGCGAACAGGATTGGACGCAGTGGAGGAGTTTGAGAAACTTCGCCAAAGCTCAGGGGCTAAATGCGGTGGGATCTGTGGCGGCCGGAAGCGAGAAAGCTAACCCTAGTCGGAAAAACAGAGGAGTCGTGAGAGCAGAGAAGGTGCAAGGAAGATGAAGAGTTCACGTGCAAATGCGGCATGGACTGAGGGTCAACCTGATGCAGCCTTTTATACCCTTGCCTTTTTTGACCTAAGAGTCCCATGGGCCGGGGTGGGCCGTACTATAGTGCGACCCTAATACTAACTTAAAGGTTAATTAAGGGCTTAAGCCCATTAGGGTTACAAACCCAGAAAAATGAGACTCGGGGGCTTCTTTTATGAGAAGTACCCGAGAATTATTTCACCATATCTAGGTGATTTGATGATCATGTGGCAAAGGACTTGATGGTCATATGGTTACAAGTTCAAAGGTTATGGTACTGACTAAAGTCAAATAACCAGAATTACCAAATTTGGACTTAAACGGGTGATTGGAATTAGGGAAAAGCTATATTATGACTAAAGTCATTTAGCTTAATACTGAATATGACTAGAGTCATAAAATTGTGATCGATCCATCACTCGGAAATAATATGTGCCACTTGGCCGGTTTGATGATCGGTCGGCAAAGTGGTCACTTAGCAGTAGGACCCAAGGGTTTGATGACCAAAGGTCTGAAAGATTCAAACTTGATGGTTTGAATATCTATAAACAAATTAATAAGAGCTAATACAATTAGACTCTTGCATTATTTGTTAGTCTCCAAATTATACAAGAGTCAGGGGCTACACCTGATTAGGTGCACCTGACCGGTGCACCAGATCTATCAGAAACTTTGATAACGAGGTCTTCCTAATTTATGATCTTTAGATCATTTAGAGAATTAAAGCTCAAAATCAGAAAGCACTCGGGGGCTGCTGTGGGATACTTGCTTTACAGGTATCCTCCTACAAGGCTAAGTCAGTGGCCGACCGGGTACTTCATCAACAAGGAAGCCGACCGACTCGGCTTGGAGTGCAAGACAAGAAAGATTAGACATGCCATATAGAATCCTTGTAGAGTACGACTAGGACTCTGCCTGAACCCCCCCTGCCGACTGGATATATAAGGCGGCAGGGCACCCCCCATTGGGGAGAGAGACACAACATCTCGTGATAATGAATATAATACAGAACACAGGACGTAGGGTTTTTACTCTCATTGAGAGGGCCCGAACCTGTATAATTTGGCGTCTTGTGTAACCATCATAGTTCTTGGTCTCGATGTAGCCCTATATATTTACTGCCGGTCTTGAGCATCGACACTATCACTTTCACACCTTTTGTCACTAGAATTGCTAGAAAGGTTGGCGCGCTCCATAGAGCTAGATCAGATCGTCTCCCTAGTGCTTCTTGGCTAGGGAAAGATCACTTTTTGCAAGCCCACCTTTTGAAGGAAGAGAACAATAGGTTCTACATGCTTTATCCGGTGCAAGATGCAGAGTTAGAATTGCCTAACCCCGAGCTCACCATCATTGGTAAAAAGAACTTTCTGTACAATTGGCAAGCTCCCGTGCAGTGTGCACGACATAGTGTTTTAGGGGATAGACCATGAGCAAGAGCTCCTCGAACGGGTGCTTCAGGAAGCTCTCAATACCATTGGGAGCACCCACAGTACCCTGAATTTACTAGCTCGTCAACACACTACACTAGCTCATCCCATGAAGAGTTTGAACCATCCAATCCTTATGGGATGGGAAGTTACTATCAACCCCATGAAGGCATAGGAACTTCATGTTCTGCCTGATTCACATCATACAACTTTCCGGAGTTGGAAGGTGACATGCAATACTTGGCTGCAAACGCTTATGAGACCAACATGTGAACCCAAGAAATACAAGCATCCATAAGGGATAGGCAAGAATGGCAGCAACAAACATCGAAACAACATCAGACAAACCTCTCCATGATGGATCAACTGTTCGGCCACTTCAACATCGACTATTAACCGCCATAGTGAATGTCATCCAAGCTTAAGTCTTGCAAAGACCTAAGCTTGGGGAGGTACGTGAAGCAAGGTACGCCAATTGTCCTACCCTCTCTTCCTATTTTTTTTAGTTAAGTTGTTTTATTTCCTTTATATATTATTAAAAAAATCCAAAAAGATTTTCAGTAAAGTTTAAGAAAACCCAAAAATATTTTTCACTTTCAAGGAAAACCATAAAAATTTGCAAAACTAAAAAGAACAAAAAGATTTCCCTTTCCAAATAAAATTCAGAACTTGGTCTCTACCTTGCCTATGGAAATGATGAATAGTTGCTCTGTTAGCTCCCTGTGAGTCTCAAGTACACAACATGTACTATTCATTTTGGTGGGTAATGGTAGACCGGTATGATGATAACGCTAGTCTCTCCATGTTTTAGTGGGAGCAAAATAGCTAATAAACACCAAGTCTAGTTGTTGGAATTCATGAGATAGCATGTTTTGATGAGTCTATGATCTCCTCATGATTAGAGTCCAATGAATTCATTCAAAACCATGCTGCAATTAAACCTCCTACTTGGTGTAGTTCTTCCCTATGATAGAAAAAATTCCTACCAAGGCCAGATATTAATTGTGAACCCACTTTTATGCTATCCATGTATGCATTGAATTTGGTTAGGATTTGATCCTTATGAGGGACTTGCGCTTTCAAAGCCAACCATTTTCCTTCGCATTATCTTTCAGTTCTCAAACAATCATACTTGGTTACGCGGTTTCCATATTGGATTCAAGCGTCCACTTCACCAAGCATGTTAGCCGAAAATCTCTCCTTTGCGAAAACCTTGATCCTATTGGTCCTCCCAAAATAAATGCTCAAAAAAAGTTTGCAAAAATATTTGAACCATTAAACTAGCTTCCCTACACTATGAGAGCTGAAAAAAAATTCAGCTCTCATATATGTACAAATGTCAAGTTTCAAGGTTCATTCTTTGAGCAAAATAAAGGACCATCCCTTCTCTCTAGCACAAAAATCCAATCTTTGTTAAAGATTTTTGCTATTGTGCTTGTCCACTCCTTCGTGTGAGTCCATTCTCTCCCTCTCCCCTGGACATTATTTCCAAATGGTTGGAATGAGAAAGTGCAAAGTCTTTTCGCTAGGACCATCTCTTAACTTAACAAAATATGCATATTAGATGTGCCATCCTACCAAGCTCCACATATAAAGCCAAATTTCCTAGAGTATGATAAGCACTTGGTGAGGAAATAAACTTTTTGAGAGATGAGAGTCATAGTGAAAAATTGCACCAAGAGGGAAAATTTTCAATCTTATGCAACATTTCAAAAACTTTGGACTCATGATCATGTAGGAGGTTGAGTGACAAAAATCTAAACTAGTTGTTCTGAGTTCCAACCGCTCATGACAAGGTTATAAAATGCCTAAGAGCCCCACTTGCAATGAGAAAGACTTAGTGATCAACTTGTGCTGGTTTACTATTACCCCTATGTTGTAGGAGTATGTGTTTGTGCACTTGATCCTTGCAGGGCTCTAAGATTGAAGCAACTCCTGATCCATCACTTCCAAGTTTTAATTTGCTCGAGACGAGCAAAGGTTTAAGCTTGGGGAGGTGTTGGTGGCCCTTAAAACTCAATATTAGCCACCAACCGGTCGGGAAATACAAGGTAAAGACCAAAGTTTCGTGAATATTTGTCTGAACTAATAAAGTTCCATGAGTTTTGGTGAAATATGTGTTTGCAGGGTAAAAAGGGCTAAAATCATGTAAAAGCATGAAGAAACACCCCGTCGACGAATTCTGCCTTAAAACAGCAGGCCGACAGGGTCATATGAGGCTGAAATTAGGGCCCGGCAGGGTCGTGATGGCTGAAATCCGAACCCAGCCGACAGGGTCATATGAGGCTGAAATCAGGGCCCGGCAGGGTCGTGATGGCTGAAATCCGAACCCAGCCGACAGGGTCATAGCAGGCTGAAATCAGCCACCCGGCGGGTCAAAACAGAGTCATCATGAGGCTAACCATCCGACCCAGCCGACCCTGCAAAACACTCCAAAATGAAGCCGTTTTCTATATCCGGACTAAGGAGGGTAAAAAGTGGAGAAATAAAGGAGGAATTCACATGGCACAACATGGACAAGTCAAGACGTGAACCGGGGGGGGGGGGGGGGGGGGAGGGGTCGGCACCAAAGATGGGCCACCGCTCGGCCTGGGTTGGCCACCCAGGGTTGCTAGCCCATGAGGCCCACAACTTCTACCGACCCCAAAACAGAGGTTTCGGTGGAAACCGGCCAAGTAACCGCCATCGAGACAAGATCTGAGCCGTCCAAAGAAAGTCGGTTCAAAACTGACCAAATCCAGTGGCCGCCCGGCCTCGCCTGCCACCCAGCAGTGCATGCCGCCCGGCGGGGGATTTTTTGCCCACCGACTCTCCTCCACTTTGAAGTACCCGCCAAGTATCCGCCACCTATAAATAGAGGGGGAATTCGGCAGAAACAAAGCATCAAGCAAGTGAAACATATTGGTGTCCATTTCCCAGTACTTTTCTTACTAATAGAGTAGGTTAGTTAGTCGGGAGTTAGAGTCTAGTCGAGAGCATCGCTCGGGATTCCAAAAGTCATCTCGGAGTCTTGGTATGAGCTCTCTTGTATCTTTTCTCTTTTTGTAAGAATTATCCCTTATCAATATAATTAAATTTTCTTATTTATCTTGTCAAGTATTTATCTTTACTTAGTCAATTTCCTTAAGTTACAAATATCGGGAAAGAACTTTGAAGCATAGTTTACGGGATTCCCGGCTAGGATTTAATTAAGTTTAGTTCTTGAATAGAACTTAGACTTGGTTATTTCTCGGCTATTCTTCCGCTAGGCCAACGGAAGAATATCTAGTGAAAGCATAGGCATGGTGCCTAAGTTAGCACTAGCTGGTTTTGCATTCGTCCCCACGGACTGTGTGGTAGGCGGCAGGTGGTGACAGCCCTGTCAATTCATTTAGTATTCCACCATGTTCGGGAAGTCTCAAGCAGGGTTGTCTAGCGGGAACGTGCCCACTAGTGTACGTGGTTAGTTACCGACCCTATTAGTGGATCATTGTCGCCCCCTGAAGTAAACTTATTGGTGAAAGACTCAAGACTATACCATGAATTTGGTGTAAGCACTCAACCCGAGTAACTAGGAATTTTGACAATTGACTTAGATAAAATAGGAAGATATAATCTTAGGAATTCTAGACTTATACTCGCTGTCCTCCCGGCTAGCTTAACCAATCTCTTTATTTATCTTAGTGTGGATTTCTCCTGTATCACTACTCCCCCAACTATCATTATCGAACATCCTTACCCCCGTCTTTGGTCAGTTGGTATAATTCTAATAGTTATATCTTTATTAAACCAAGATACTCTTACGCCTAGCTTCCCTGTGGAAAATAAATACGATACCTTCGAATACTCCTGGGTGAAATGTTACAATAGATGTTCCGTGCGCTTGTGGATTAATTCATATTTCTCTTAAAGCATAACAAACATCAAATCATATCTGGCGTCGTACCAGGGATAGTGATATTCTTGATGCGACGTTAAGAAATACCAACAGGCACCATCACAGAGCTTGCGTCAAGGGCAAGCAAAGTTGTGAAGGTGGGTGTGTTATGTAGGTCAAGGGTAGAGTGGTCATGTGAACAATAGACCCTAGGCCTATATAAGGAGAGGTGTGGCTAGTGGGAGAGGTGCCTCTCTTCCATTAGCCTTGTGTTAGGGACTCATTACAAAGTGCTAGGAGAGGACTTCATGTTGGAGAGGAGAGTAGTGGGTGTGTGAGAGACATCTCTTGCTCTTCCAAATAGTGGGAGGAAGAGGGTGGCTTCCTAGCCTTGTAACCATGGATCTTGTAAGCACCTTTCTATGATATGAAAGTATTTTCATGCTCAAGATTTCCCTCTTCACTTGAATCCCGAAATTCCCTTTTTTCTATTTTTGGAGCTATTTTGTGGTGATTTTCGATCTCATTTTTGGACGCATTTTTGGGGCAGAATTCTTGAGGAACTTTTTACTATGATGAGCTAGAACAATTCTTCATAGGTCCATGACCAAATCAAGAGCTCTAGCACCTTCAATTTGATGGATTTCTCAAGTTCCCCTTTTTTGGTGTTCTTGGCACAAGATCTGAAATTCGTGATGATTTCTTGAGCCACTTGAGTTGATCTTCTAGGATTAGGGTCGTGATGTGCTGAGGATTCACTGGTCCAAAAATTGCATCATTTGGAGTTCGTTTGATTAGGTTTTGGAGAAGTTTTGTCAAAATCCCGAAAGTTTCTGCTGTTTTGTCGGGGTCGATCGGCACTACCAATGACCAGGACCGGCACTGCCGATGGGGTACAGGACTCCGCACCAGCACTGATGTGGACAAGGGTTCTCAATCTTCCGATAGGTTCTGATAATCTTGATTAAGGCGGAGGCGATACACAAATCGATCCGGCTTCCGAATGACACGTTCTTAACCCCGCAATCGCAGCACAACGTCTCCTATGGTTATCAACCGTTCAAGAACGATTGACCTTGCCGAGAAGGCTTATCCTTGCCTAAAAATCAAGAACACAAGCAATAATAAAGAAGAATGCAACCAAATTTGCAAGTAAATGATGAATCTCACAAGTTGGGGTCTCACAAACCGATCAAACGGTAAAACTGTTATCAATAGAATAATCTAAGCAAAACCCCATAAACAATACATTAGAAACGAGCTCACCTATAAATTCAGGTGATGCGCGTGAACTTTCATCTTAGTTGGAGGAGTGTTGTGTGTATCCATAGGTGTCATGTTCTCATCATTCTCCCCTTTTGAATTAGAGTCGTCCTCGACTCGATCCCATCTCTTTCTCCCAATAGTTGTTTCAAATCTAAAACATGAAATATAGAACTATTCCCAAACTTGGGATGCACCTCATGTTTATATGTGTTATAAAAATTATCATCAGAATGTGAAACTATAATAGAAGACATGTCGTACCAATGAACAACCTCTTTGAAAAATTGGGCAGCAGTAACATCATCCTCGCTCTTATGATAATTCAGAAAACGTGTTATCTTACAAACACTAGAAAAACTTGACATGACATGATAATTGTTACTATAGTTTTCAAGTTGATCATTTATTTCTATAACACAAGGAGGTTTCAATTTTGAACAAATATAAACTTTGTGCACTATTAACGAACCTCTATGATCATAATAGCCAATAGCATGAATATTGTTTCTTGCCAATAAAGGTAATTTAGTTTGACAAAAGATTTGTTTCTCCACGGTATTTAGATCACAAGGAATATCAAATTCAATATAACCCAAAGTATTTAGAGAAGACAACAATTTATGCTCATCCTTTTCACATTTAACTAAAATCAAATGCTTAATTTCAGCTCTAGTGGATGAATCATAAGCAAAAACATCGAGCTCATTCATTTGTTGTGGCAAAGGTATAAGTGAAGCAATAGAACACAACTCCTCTTTATCACAAGGATCAGTAGATAAATCAGCTTGTGGCAAAGGCAAATCCAAACAAGGTTCCAATAAAGAAGATTGTTGGAACAATTCATTACATCAAGAAACCTCTTACCTGAAGCAACAACATGTTCTTCATCTTTCTCACTATCCTCTTCTTTGTGTAGAACCTGAAATGTACTAGTTGAAACAATAGGCAAGGAAATATGTTCATCCTCTAGTAATTCAGATTTTGATGTAAGTGTTGCAACATTTGAAACAATCCACTCTTTCCTATATGGTTCATTCTTTCTCCTCTCAAACCTTTGTTGATCCTCTTCTAAAATTTCAGCAGTGGTCATAGGTTTAAGAGTAACTCTTCTACCATTGTATTTAAATGAGTAGCTATTTGTAATGGTATTGTGTGAAGCATTATTTGTAATAATCCAAGATTTACTCAATAACAAATGACATGCTTGCATAGGTACTATATCAAATTCTGCACTATCCTTATAAGAACCAATAAAAAATTTAATACGTGCAATTTTATCTACCTTTATCTTACCAAAAGAATTTATCCATTGGATGTAGTATGGACATGGGTGTGGCTGTGTTGTCAATCCAAGCTTCTCAACTAATTCCAAACTTGCAATGTTGCGGCTACTCTCTCCATCAATGATAACACCACAACATCGATCCTTGACTCCGACACAAGCGATGTACCTCCTACTCTTGATGAGGTCTCTTCTTAACTTGATCATTTGCGCGATGTTCTGCTTTTGCAAGATGATAAGCTTCACAGTGCTGTTAGTGAGAGTAGAGAGCTTAAGTCTAAATTGGAGAGTGCTGATTTTGAAATTGCTTCGCTTAGGTCTAAGCATGCTAAGGATGACATGGTTATAGAGTGTGAGTCTTGTCAAGTTGTGATGAGTGATCTTGCACAGAGGGAGAGTGTGCATGCTCAAGTTGCTAGTCAGCTTGAGAGTGCCCTCAAGGGGCTTGATGAGTTCAAAGCTAGACCAACTCTTTTGGGTGCATGTCAGAAGTGCCCCAAGCTCACAGATGAGTTGGAAGCTCAGTCTCTCAAAGTCAAAGAGCTTGAGTCCAAGTCGCTTCATGAGACTTGCTCAAAAGTTCTCCCACATCCGTGTGAAGTGTGTGTCACCCTCAAGGAGAAGCTAGTAATCACAAGGGAGGAAAAAAAGGCCTACTTCAAGAAAATGATTATCTTGTTTCTACGCTCCAGAGAACCCTAGTGAGTAAGGAAAATATTGAGAGTGATTTGGCAAGAGTGAAGGAGAGTGCTTCTAGGCCAACCTATAACTTGGGCTTGGGATTTGAGAGGTGTCACAAGAAGAGTGAGAATGTGGGTAAGTTTGTTCCTAGCTCCAACTACAAGGATGAGGAAAACACCACCAAACCCACAGACACATACTATCCACCCAATCCAAAACCATCCTTCAACCCAAAGCAAATAGAGAAGCCAAAACCCAAGCCTGCCATGCAAACCAAGCCTAATCCTAAGGGTGTCTACATTTGCATGTTTTGTGGTCGCAGGGCCACTTGGATGAATTCTGTTATAGGCGTAAGAGGATTGAGAGGAAGCAAGCTGAGTTGACTAGGGATGCCTTTTATGATGATATTGTTGACTTTCATCCTCGCTCTTTTTCTCGTGCCTATCGTGGACAGGGTCATTCCTTATATGGCTTTGATTCATCAAACTGGGGCTTTGCGCAGCTGCGTTACGGCGCCCCACATTTTCCCTATCGTGGTGAGCGTCATTCATGTGGATTTGGCTTTCATACTGATGACTTCTATTCTCACAACCGAAGGTTTGATCGAGATGCTTTGACAGGCCACGTTTTCCCCATCGTGGTTCTAGTCCTATGCGTTTGAATGATAATGTGCAAAGAACTGTGATGACTACTACCGGTCGTATGGTTAAGTGCTGGATTCCCAAATCTCTTTTGATTAACCCCAGCACTGAGCCATCGACTTTTTCCTCTCGTTCTTTGTAGGCAGTAGGAGGAGGTTTGGAGAACAAATGGTTGATGGACTCCGGGTGTTCGCGCCACATGACTGGAGATGCAAAGTGGTTCTCCAGCCTCACTCCCTTGAAGCGGCGGGAGAATGTGACCTTTGGAGATGACAAGAGAGGGAGAGTAAAGGCAAGAGGCGCGGTAGAGGTAAATGAAAAATTCACTCTCAAGGATGTTGATTTAGTTGAGTATCTCAAGTACAATCTCCTCTCTTTCTCTCAGCTTCTTGATGTTGGTTTTGAAGTACGCTTTAAGTCGAATGCTTCTTGTGTTCTTGATTTGAGGGGTTCCTTGGTTTATGGGATTTCTTGCATTGGCAGAGTTTTTTAGGCTGATTTTGCTGGTTCTCCTGGTTCTCACAAGTGCTTGTTTGCTCAATCTTCTTCTAAGCTCTGGAAATGGCATCGGAGACTGGGTCACATAAGCTTTGACTTGTTATGTCGCTTGAGTGGCCTAGGTTTGATCCGAGAATTGCCTAAGCTCAAATTTGATAAGGATTTGGTTTATGCTCCTTGTCGTCATGGGAAAATGATTGCCACTTCTCATCCACCAATTAATTTGGTGATGACTGAACGCCCTAGAGAGTTGCATCACATGGACACTGTTGGTCCCTCTCGGGTTCGTTCGGCGGGTGGGAAGAGGTATGTTCTTGTGATTGTTCATGACTATTCTCGCTACTCTTGGGTTTACTTTCTTGAGAGCAAGGATGAAGTGTTTCATAACTTTTGGAGCTTAGCTTTGAGGTTGTTCAAGGAACTCCCTGGTGCATTATGAGCAATCCACAGTGATAATGGCACCGAGTTCAAGAACTCCTTCTTTGATGCTTTCTATCTTGAGAATGGTATTGAGCATCAATTTTCAGGTCCTCGTGTTCCCCAACAGAATGGAGTGGTCAAAAGAAAGAACAGAACTTTGGTGGAGATGGCCCAGAAGATGCTCGATGAGCATAGGACTCCGAGGTGGTTCTAGGCTGAGGCCATTAGCACTGCTTGCTATGTTTCCAATCGGATTTTCTTCTGCTCAATTCTTAATGTGACTTCTTATGAGCTGCGTTTTGGGACAAAGCCCTAGGTTTCTCCTTTGCGTGCCTTTGCTTGCAAGTGCTTTATTCTCAAGCTTGGCAATCTTGATAAGTTTGAGTCGAGGTCTTCTGATGGAATCTTTCTTGGTTACTCTCTTCATGGTCATTCCTACAAAGTTTTGAATTTGGAGACTAACACGATCGTAGAGTACTGCGATGTAACCTTCGATGAATCAAACTCTTGTGCAAGGAATGTTATTGAGTCTGCAGGTGACAAGGAGCATCTTTGTAGAAGAGGACCTACAGGGCTTTGATGATGATGATGATGATTCACATCATCTCTCATCTGAGCTTGTTCCTGCTGCTGCCACTACTCCAGTAGAGGGTCCAGAAGCTTCTACATCGACTTCAGCAGCTGTCGAGCGAGCTCTAGCTGTGGTTGAGGGGGAGCTACACTCTGAGAGAGCGGCTCCTCACCACATTCAGCGTCGACATCCACCCCAACAAATGGTTGGTAATCTCCATGAGAGGACAATAAGGTCAAGGTCTGGACATCTCGCTCGCTTTACCAACTCTCTCTTTGTTACAACCTTTGAACCCCAAGATGTTGGACACGCATTATCTGATGAACATTGGGTTAATGCCATGCATGAGGAGTTGCAAAACTTTGAGAGAAACAAAGTCTGGACCCTTGTAGAGCCTCCCAAAAATATCAATGTCATTGGAACCAAGTGGGTGTTCAAAAATAAACATGGGGAGGATGGTGAGGTTTTGAGAAACAAGGCTACGCTAGTTGCCCAAGATTTTAGCCAAGTGTAGGGCTTAGATTATGGTGAAACTTTTTCTCCTGTTGCTCATATAGAAGCCATTAGGATCTAGCTTGCAATTGCTGCCTCCAAGGGCATTAGACTCTATCAAATGGATGTTAAGAGCGCTTTCTTAAATGGTTTCATAGAGGAAAAAGTGTATGTGAGGCAACCTCCTGGCTTTGAGCACCACAAATACCATCTTTGGTGGTTCACTCTAAAGCATGGCAATGACTTTCTAATGGTTCAAATTTATGTGGATGATATCATCTTTGGTGGTTCCTCTCATGCTCTTTTGTCCAGATTTTAGGAAGCTATGGAAAGTGAATTTCAGATGTCGATGGTGGGAGAGCTCACCTTCTTTCTTGGGCTTCAAATCAAGCAGTGCAAGCAAGGCACTCTCATTCATCAAGCCAAGTACACGAAGGATCTCCTGAAGAAGTTCGACATGGTCAATGTGAAGCCGTTGTCTACACCAATGTCCACAACAATGGCTCTTGACCCAGATGAAGACTGTGAAGCTCAGAAACCATATGGATATGTGCCATAGATTGCTATATTTGTGATGAGTAATTGACTTGAGCGGATTTCGTGTTTAAGTTGAAATGCGGGAATCCAGGGATTGCATGGGTTTGCATATCATGGTTATGACTAACCGGAGTTGGTGGAGATATTGGTGATACTGTAGGAGATGGAAATGTGTTTGCTTGTCTCATGATGTTTAGGTCACTGGAGTCGACTTGGCGGTCAACGGCGAGAGGATCGGGCACAAGTAGGAGACTTGGGGCCAGATGATGGGGATGCCGGGTTAAGTCAAGGATGATCCACATCGTACACGTGGAGAGGCAAGAAGCACGGACGGTTTCGCAATTGAGCCTCAAAACCGTGGTGGTGATGAAGACGGCGTGTTGACCAAGTCAAGGCGAACGGGATGCCAGTGCAAGTGACAAGGGCGCCCGATGTACAGGGACTAGGAGAGACTTGCCGGTGGTCAGGATCGCGGGACAAGGTGACACGCATCAACATCGAGAAGTCGTGCTTTGAGAAGTGTGCAAGATGGTTTCCCAGCTTGGGCCTCAAAACCGGTGGCGGTGGTTGGTGGTGCACGTGGCACCATCACGGAGCTTGCTTTAAGATGAATCAAAGACGTGAAGCGTCCAATGGCATTCGGGCGATGAGGTGAAAGATGGACGGTTATGCCCTCAGTGGTAGGTGGGTGTGTTATGTAGGTCAAGGATAGAGCGGTCATATGGACAATAGACCCTAGGCCTATATAAGGAGAGGTGTGGCTAGTGGGAGAGGTGCCTCTCTTCCCATTAGCCTTGTGTTAGAACTCTACTCAAAGTGCTTGGAGAGGACTTCATGTTTTAGAGGAGAGTAGTAGGTGTGTGAGAGACATCTCTTGCTCTTCCAAATAGTGGGAGGAAGTGGGTGGCTTCCTAGCCTTGTACCTATGGATCTTGTAAGCACCTTTCTATGATATGAGAAGTATTTTTGTGCTCAAGATTTCCCTCTTCACTTGAATCCCGAAATTCCCTTTTTCTTATTTCCGGAGCAATTTTTGTGGTGATTTTCAATCTCACTTTTGGATGAGTTTTTGGCCCGGATTTCTTGAGAAACTTGTTTCTAGGATGAGGTAGAACAATCCTCGATGGATCCTTGATCGAATCAATAGCTCTAGCACCTTTGATTTGAAGGATTTCTCAAGTTTTCCCTTTTTGGTGTTCTTGGCACAAGATCTGAAATTCATGATGATTTCTTCAGCCAATTGAGATGATCTCCTAGGTTTAGGGCCGTGATGTGATGAGGATTCAGTGATCCAAAAATCGCATTGTTTGGAGTTCATTTGATTAGTTTTTGGAGAAGTTTTGACAAGATCCCGAGTGTTTTTCTATTCTGTCGGGGTCGACCGGAACTGCCGATGACCAGGACCGACACTGCCGATTTGTCTTGTCTGTAGGTACCAGAGAGCCTGTGTCCTGCACTGGCACTGCCGAAGGATATGACCGGCACTACCGATGGCTCGCACCGTCACAGCCGATAGGTGTGACCAGCACTACCGATACCAACCAGCACTGCCGATGGCAGGGAACGGCACTACCGATGGGTATTCAGTTCTGAACTGTTGAGCATCGCTTCTTCCCTTTTTGTTTCCGTTGTGTTTCCTTGCTGTGGTTGATTATTCCTAGGGCTAGTACACCACGAGTTGGTGTGTGTAGTCTTGGTGATCGGTTCGGAGGTTGGCTCGGGTTGTTTTTGGGATATAGGCCAAGTTCTCTTGGAGAATTTTGTTTGGCTCCAAGTCACCCCCCTCTGGTCGCCTTCTCGGTCCTTCAATTGGTATTAGAGCCGGTTTGATCACTAGTTGACCTTCACTGGCTTTGTGATCCGAAGGTGACATAGAGAAGCGTGCTGTCAAGCTGTGGATGTTCGATGGAGAGGACTTCCCCTACTGGAAGTCATGGACAAAGGCGTATCTGCTGAGTCAAGGACGTGCAATTTGGGAGATCGTTGATCAAGAGTATGCTATACCACAAGACCTGAACACTGCTTCTGCAGGTGAGTTAGTCAGGTATGAGAACAACTCCAAAGCTATCAATATTCTGCTCTCTGCACTTGGTAGGAGTGAACATGATACGGTTGCACACCTTGACACTGCTCATGCTATTTGGTTTAAGCTCTGCACTTACCATGAGGGTACCAACCAAGTCAAGTCTATGCGTAAGGATTCTTACAATAGATAGTACCAAACCATTGCTAAAAAACCGGGCGAGTCACTAGATGACACTTTTCGTAGGTTTGAGACAATTGTGTGCAACTTGCGGGCTTGTGGTACCCTTGTGTACAATGACAAGGATAGAGCTAAGCAACTGCTGTATTTAATTGATGAGAATGTTTGGGGGGTTAAAGTTGCTGCTCTAGAAGAAACTGCAAACTTCAACACCTTAAACTGTGAGCAACTGTATAGCAAGCTAAAATCTCATGAACTATCTAGGAAATCTCGTCCCAATCTTGCTATTCCTACTTCTAGCATGGCTTTGCTTTCTAGCTCTTAGAAGGTTAGTCACAGTGATGCTTCTAATGGAACTAACCCCTCACTTGACAAGTCTTCCTTGGAGTTTGCTTTGTCTTCTCTTGTTGTAGCTTTCGATGAACAGATGGAGTGCATTCCTCATGAGGAGTTGTCCTTGCTCACAAGGAAGTTCAGGAAGTTCTACAACAACCGGAAGGAGAGAAGAGGAGGTGGTTCAAGAACCTGCTTCGAGTGTGGTCACCTGGGACACTTCATCGATGACTGTCCTAAGAAGAAGAAGAAGGCCGGGTACCGCGACAACAACACTGAAGACTTCAAGCAGAAGAAGAACCACTTCTACAAGAAGGGCAAGAACTCCAAGAAGTTCGCCAAGGCCATTGCACGCGCCTGTGTTGCCGCCTTGAGCGATATTGACCTCACATCAAGCGAAGGCCTTACAAGCTCGGAGGAGGAGGTTGAAAAGCCTTGAGTCAAGAGGAAGGATGACTTCACCGGGCTTTGCTTCATGGCAAAGAACGACCACGACACCGACTATGGATCCAACTCTGACACAAGCGAGGTACCTCCCACTCTTGATGAGCTCTCTTCTGAACTTGATCATTTGCGCGATGTTCTGCTTTTGCAAGATGATTATGCTGTTCGTGAGAGCAGAGAGCTTAAGTCTAAGTTGGAGAGTGCTGATTGTGAAATTGCTTCGCTTAGGTCTAAGCTTGCTAAGGATGACATGGTTGTAGAGTGTGAGCCTTGTCAAGTTGTGATGAGTGATCTTGCACAGAGGGAGAGTGTGCATGCACAAGTTGCCAGTCAGCTTGAGAGTGCCCTCAACGAGCTTGATGAGTTCAAAGCTAGACCAACTCTTTTGGGTGCATGTCAGAAGTGCCCCAAGCTCACAAATGAGTTGGAAGCTCAGTCCCTCAATTTCAAAGAGCTTGAGTCCAAGTTACTTCATGAGACTCGCTCGAAAGTTCTTCCACATCCGTGTGATGTGTGTGTCACCCTCAAGGACAAGCTAGTATTCACTAAGGAGGAAAACAAAGTCCTAGTTTAGGAAAATGACTATCTTGTTTCTAGGCTCCAGAGAACCCTAGTGAGTGAGGAAAAGATTGAGAGTGATTTGGCAAGAGTAAAGGAGAGTGCTTCTAGGTCAACCTATAACTTGGGCTTGGGATTTGAGAGGTGTGACAAGAAGAGTGAGAATGTGGGTAAGTTTGTACCTAGCTCCAGCTACAAGGATGAGGAAAGCACCATCAAACCCACTGACACATACTATCCACCCAATCCAAAACCCTCCAACCCAAAGCAAACAGAGAAGCCAAAACCCAAACCTGCAATGCAAACCAATCCTAATCCTAAGGGTATCTACATTTATATGTTTTGTGGTCACAAGGGCCATTTGGATGAATTCTGTTATAGGCGTAAGAGGATTGAGAGGAAGCAAGCTGAGTTGACTAGGGATGCTTTTTATGATGATTTTGTTGACTTTCAGCCTCGCTCTTTTTCTCGTGCCTATCGTCGATAGGGTCATTCCTCATATGGCTTTGATTCACGAAACAGAGGCTTTGCACAGCAGTGCTTTGGTGCCCCATGTTTTCCCCACCGTGGTGAGCGTTATTTGCGTGGATTTGGCTTTCACATTGATGATTTCTATACTCACAACCCAAGGTTTGAGTCGAGATGCTTTGGCAGGCCATGTTTTCCCCATCGTGGTTCTCGTCCTATGCGTTCAAATGACAATGTGCAAAGAACTGTGATGACTACTACCGGTCGTATGGTTAAGTGCTGGATTCCCAAATCTCTTTTGACTAACCCCAGCACTGAGCCATCGACTTTTCCTTCTCGTTCTTTGTAGGCAGTAGGTGGAGGCTTCAAGAACAAATGGTTGATGGACTTTGGGTCTTCACGCCACTTCAAGAACAAGTGGTTCTCCAGCCTCACTCCCCTGAAGCGGCAGGAGTATGTGACCTTTGGAGATGACAACAGAGGGAGAGTGAAGGCAAGAGGCGTGGTAAAGGTAAATGAAAAATTCACTCTTACGGATGTTGGTTTAGTTGAGTATCTCAAGTACAATCTCCTCTCGGTCTCTCAGCTTCTTGATGTTGGTTTGGAAGTGCGCTTTAAGTCGAATGCTTCTTGTGTTCTTGATTCGAGTGGTTTCTTGGTTTGTGGGATTTCTCGTATTGGCAGAATTTTTTAGGCTGATTTTGTTGGTTCTCCTGGTTCTCGCAAGTGCTTGTTTGCTCAATCCTCTTCTGAGCTCTAGAAATGGCATAGGAGACTGGGTCACATGAGCTTTGACTTGCTATGTCACTTGAGTGGCCTAGGTTTGATCCGAGGATTGCCTAAGCTCAAATTTGACAAGGATTTGGTTTGTGCTCCATGTCGTCATGGGAAAATGATTGCCGCTTCTCATCCACCAATTAATTTGGTGATGACTGAACGCCCTGAAGAGTTGCTTCATATGGACACTGTTGGTCCTTCTCGGGTTCATTCGGTAGGTGGGAAGTGGTATGTTCTTGTGATTGTTGATGACTATTCTCGCTACTCTTGGGTTTACTTTCTTGAGAGCAAGGATGAAGGGTTTCATCACTTTCAGAGCTTAGCTCTGAGGTTGTTCAAGGAATTCCCTGGTGCATTACGAGCAATTCGCAGAGATAATGGCACCGAGTTCTAGAACTCCTCCTTTGGTGCTTTCTATCTTGAGCATGGTATTGAGCATTAGTTTTCAGCACCTCGTGTTCCCCAGCAGAACGGTGTGGTTGAAAGAAAGAACAAAACTTTAGTAGGGATGGCCCGGACAGTGCTCAATGAGCATAGGACTCCGAGGCGGTTCTGGGCTGAGGCCATTAGCACTGCTTGCTATGTTTCCAATCGGATTTTCCTGCGCTTAATTCTTAATGTGACTTCTTATGAGCTGCGTTTTGGGAGAAAGCCCTCGGTTTCTCATTTGTGTGCCTTTGGTTGCAAGTGCTTTATTCTCAAGCGTGGCAAACTTGATAAGTTTGAGTCAAGGTCTTCTGATGGAATCTTTCTTGATTACTCTCTTCATGGTCATTCCTACAGAGTTTTGAATTTGGAGACAAACACCATCGTGGAATCCTGCGATGTAACCTTTGATGAATCAAACTCTTGTGCAAGGAATGTGATTGAGTCTACAGGTGACAAGGAGATGAAGGGGAGCATTTTTGTAGAAGAGGACCTACAGGGCTTTGATGATGATGATGATGATGATTCAGTTCATCTCTCATCTGAGCTTGTTCCTGCTGCTACTACTACTCCAGCAGAGGGTCCAGAAGCTTCTACATCGACTTCAGCGGCTGTTGAGGAAGCTCCATCTGTGGTTGAGGGGGAGGTACACTCTGAGAGAGAGGCTCCTCACCACATTCAACGTCAACATCCACCCCAACAGATGATCGGTAATCTCTATGAGAGGACAACAAGGTCAAGGTCTATACATCTTGCTTGCTTTACCAATTCTCTCTTTGTTGCAACCTTTGAACCTCGAGATGTTGGACACGCACTATTTGATGAACATTGGGTTAATGCCATGCATGAGGAGTTGGAAAACTTTGAGAGAAACAAATTCTGGACCCTTGTAGAGCCTCCCAAAAATGTCAACGTCATAGCAACCAAGTGGGTGTTCAAAAACAAACATGGGGAGGATGGTGAGGTTGTGATAAACAAGGCTAGGCTAGTTGCTCAAGGTTTTAGCCAAGTGGAGGGTTTAGATTATGGTGAAACCTTTGCTCCTGTTGCTCGCATAGAAGCCATTAGGATCTTACTTGCATTTGCTGCCTCCAAGGGCATTAGACTCTATCAAATGGATGTTAAATGTGCCTTCCTAAATGGTTTCATAGAGGAAGAAGTGTATGTGAGGCAACCCCCTGGCTTTGAGCACCACAAATACCCAAACCACGTGTACAAGCTTCTAAATGTCACACCCGGTTTCAACGACCGAAACCAAGTGCATCTGTATGCGTGCCCAGGATCAAGTTTTCATGCACACATGACAATTATTGTGATAAAAGAATGATATCTTTATCAAATCGATAATGTTATTACAAGAGTGACCCGTAGGTCAAAAGAAAAACATTATATTACAGCGGAATAAACTAAAGCGTTGGCGTCCTTCAGCTCCCCCTAATCCATGTTGCTAACATCAATTATCATTCCACCCATGAAGTGACATAGTTCATTAATCAAGATTTATATCAACCCCAACATCCCACAAGCAACCTAAGCATTATCTACCCACAACCAACCAACTACTAGTTCAAGGCAACAAGGAAAACGGATAAAACAATACTAGGGAAACCCTAACAATAGGTACCCATTCATTTGACTCAAGCATGCAATTCTACAATAAATGTTATAATAGGTACAAGATGCATCAAGAACACTTGCCTGAAAATGGGTGTTTCTGCTCAGGTCTTCAATTCACGCTCTTGCGATTCCAGGATCAACGCGTTCTCTAATTAACGTCACGCAGGCACGACATGCACACAATCATATAAACAAACTAAGAAACAGTACACCAAATAACAATAATATACTATAAAAGCCACCTCAAACGATAGTTTGCATTTCTACGATCGCGTGAGCGCAAGAATCATCTAAATCGGAGTTCCGAGTAAAAAGTTACGAAGGTTTGAAGGTGTATGGTTAAAATAGTAGAAACAAATAGGTTTAGAGACCTAAAAGTAATTTTAGAAAAGTATAGGGACTAAATTGTAAAATAAAAGGGTGAAAATATAATTCCTGAAAAGTTTAGGGACTAAAATGTAATTTTGGTGAAGTCTAGGGGTTAAAGTGTAAAAAGGTAGGACATAAAAATAATTAAAAACAAGTCCAGGGGTGTTTCTGCAAAAATATAGGGTTAAAATATTAATTCAAAAAGGTACAGGGGCTTTTCTACAAAAATTATAGTGCTAGAACAATTTCAGGGACCTAAAAATAATTTAAATAAAGGTTCTAGATAAAAATTAGGTCTTAAATATAGTTTTAATAAAACTTAGGGGCCTATTTGCAATTCTATAAAATTATAGGGACTAAAGTGTAAAATATTAGGGCTGAAAAATAATTACCAAAAAGTATAAGGTTGTTTTTACAAAATTTTAGGACCTAAACTTAATTTTATTTAAGTACAGGGGCCTAAGTGTAAATAGACAAGGTTGAAACTATAATTAAAGATAAGTTCACGGGGGTTTCTGTTAAATTCCAGGGCTAAAATAATATTTATCAAAAGTCCAGGGGCTAAAACATAAATTACTAAAGGTTCTCGGAAGAAATCAGGTTCAGAAACTAATTAGTATAAAGCTCAGGGGCCTAGGCGCAAAACTGCCATTTTCCTGAAATTTTGAGAATTAAATTAATTCATAAATTGGTGGACCGAGTCTATGGTTTCTGTTGACAAGGGTTGACCAGGGCGGTCTATGGGATCCATAGACCTGGCTCATACCAATTCACTGGGATCTATTCCCGGCCGTTGGATCGGGATCGGGCGGTCGAGAGGGGTTCCGGTGGGGTGGCAGCCGCCGACGACCGGGGAGGCGGCGGCGCCATGGAGGGCCTCGCCGGAGTTGGCCGTCTGGGCGCTCCGGCGGTCGGTTCTCAGCGTCGACTGGACGAGGAGGGAGAGGGGAGCGAGGGAAGGCTCACCAGTGCATCGCGCGGGGCCAGGGGTGGCCGAGGAGGCGTGTCGGCGATGGCGGACGGGTCCGGAAACACGGCCATGACGGGGAGGGGTTCCAAGCGACGAGCCTTGCCGGGGAGGGGTTTGCCAGGGGCGGTGTGGCCTCGCGATGGACGGCAGCAGGTCGGTGAGGCTCAAGGAGGCCTTACGGCGCGTCGGCGGGGAGCTCGCCGAGCTCCGATGGCGAGGCGGCGGCGGCGCAGGGTGACGGCGGGGAGCCGGGGTGGGGTCGCGGTGGCGGCAGCGGCAGGGGAGGCTGAAGGCGGCACGGAGGGGCGG
The DNA here is from genome assembly GCA_032690845.1 of Eleusine coracana subsp. coracana. NCBI lineage: Eukaryota > Viridiplantae > Streptophyta > Magnoliopsida > Poales > Poaceae > Eleusine > Eleusine coracana. The sequence continues at coordinate 37,084,585 of CM064428.1, read as the reverse complement.
GGTCCCGCCCTTTTATAGGGGCACGGACCCCTAGGTTGCCGGGCACGCACGTCGAGGGGCGGTGGCGGCGGCCTAGGGTTTCGGTGGGGGAGGCGCACGGGTGGCTGCGCCGAGGGGGCGAGCTGGGCCGGGGGCGCGGCATGAGCCGGGGTGGCTGGGCGGGCTGGCGCGCTATGCTGGGCCGCACGCGGGTTGGGATTTGGCCCAAGGCTAGAACATGGAGGGACGGGAGAGTGGGCCGCGGGGGAAAAAGGAAATGGCCCAAAATCGAAACAAAGAGAAAGAAAAGAGGAGAGAAGGTGGGCTTCGGGGGAGAATTTGACCCAAAGAGGTCTGGGTCCTTTCTTTTTTTTTCTATTTCCTTTCTAATTTCTATATCCAAATTAACTCAATTAAAAACAGATTTTTAAATACTTTTTCACACGATAAAAACCTAATGAACTTAACCAGCATGAATGCAACACATAAAATAATTAAAGCCTAAATTAATTTATTAAATTTAGAAAATAGCACTTTTGCCTAAAATAAATTATAATTCTCTAATTATCTAAATAATTTATAATAAACTTTTAATCTATTATAAAAATGTTGAAATTTAGTGGACTTGGGTCACAAACCAAAATTTGAAATTTTGGGGTGTGACACTAAAGCAAGCACCTAGGGCATGGTATGCTAGGCTTAAGACCTTCTTGCTAGAGCGTGGGTATATCATGGGGTGTGTTGATAAAACGTTGTTCACTCTAAAGCATGGCAATGACTTTCTAATGGTTCACATTTACATGGATGATATCATCTTTGGTGGTTCCTCTCATGCTCTTGTGTCCAGATTTCAGGAAGCTATGGAAAGTGAATTTTAGATGTCGATAATGGGAGAGCTCACCTTCTTTCTTGGGCTTCAAATCAAGTAGTGCAAGTAAGGCACTTTCATACATCAAGCCAAGTACACGAAGGACCTCCTGAAGAAGTTTGACATGGTCAATGTGAAGCCGTTGTCTACACCGATGTCCACTACAACGGCTCTTGACCCTGATGAAGACTGTGAAGCGGTGGATCAAAGGGAGTGCAAGAGCATGATTGGCTCCCTCTTGTACCTGACAGTGACAAGACTCGACATACGCTTTGCAGTGTGTCTTTGTGCTCGCTTTCAAGCTTCCCCAAGGGTGACTCATCGCAAGGCTATCAAGCGCATCTTCAGGTATCTCAAATACACCCTTGAGTTCGGTCTTTGGTACTCTGCATCTTCATCTCTTGATCTCATTGGGTATTCGGATGTGGACTTTGCTGGGTGTAGGATTGATAGGAAGAGCACTTCTGGTACTTGCCATTTCTTGGGTACTTCTTTGATCTGTTGGTCTTCTCGTAAGCAGTCGAGTGTTGCCCAATCCACTACAGAGGCTGAGTATGTTGCTACTGCTCTCAAATCCTATGGATTGTATCTACCATGAGAGACTATGGGTTAACTTTTAAGGGTGTTCCACTCATGTGTGATAACTCCAGTACCATATGCTTAACCAAAAACCCAGTCCAACATGGTCAAGTTCTCTTGGAGAGTTTTGTTTGGCTCTCATTCACCCCCCCTCTGGTCGCCTTCTCGGTCCTTCAGAAGCGGTGGATAAAAGGGAGTACAGGAGCATGATTGGCTCCTTCTTGTACCTGTCAGCGACAAGACCCGACATACACTGTGCAGTGTGTGTCTTTGTGCTCATTTTCAAGCTTCCCCAAGGGTGACTCATCGCAAGGCTGTCAAGCGCATGTTCAGGTATCTCAAATACACCCTTGAGTTCGGTCTTTGGTAATCTGCATCTTCATCTCTTGATCTCATTGGGTATTCGGATGCGGACTTTGCTGGGTGTCGAATTGATAGGAAGAACACTTCTGGTACTTGCCATTTCTTGGGTACTTCTTTGATCTATTGGTCTTCTCGTAAGTAGTAGAGTGTTGCCCAATCCACCACAAAGGCTGAGTATGTTGCTCCTGCTTGCTGCTGCTCACAAATCCTATGGATTGTATCTACCATGAGAGACTATGGGTTAACTTTTAAGGGTGTTCCACTCATGTGTGATAACTTCGGTGCCATATTCTTAGCCAAAAACCCAATCCAACATGGTAAGGTCAAACACATCAATGTGCGATTCCACTTTTTGAGAGACAATGTTGAGAAGGGGGAAGTTGAGCTCAAATACATTGACACCAGAAACCAACTAGCTGATATCCTCACCAAGCACCTAGATGCTTCGAGACATGCTTTTCTTCGGGGGGAACTTGGTGTTTGTCATCCTTATGACATCATTTGAGGGGGAGTTGGTGTTCACTTGTATATATGTATCTTACCTTTTATGCACTGCATCTCATATGTAATATATGCATTGGTAGATGAGCTTTGATTCTTATGCTTTCTTGCATTTCTCTTTGCTATGATTGAGCTTGAGCTAAGTTGTGTGAATGTGATGGTAATCTTTCATGCTTAGAATTTCTAGATGGCCTCTTGTAGACTCATGTGAGCAACTTGCTAATCTTAAAGGTAAACTGAGCTTCTTGTGAACCTTATGATCTAATCTTGCTAAAACTTGCTCACCATGTGTATAATTGCTTTCATCCTTGTTGGAACTTGCATTGAGGCTAGTCTAGAGGATGTCATGGCTTTGGCACCTTGTGTTTGCGAAATGGAAGGCTTTGCAAATGTTTAGCTCATGATGAAACATTGTGGGAATGTGTGTTCCTTTTGCCACAAAGGCATGTTCTTTTGTCTTGTGCATAAGCTTGAATAATCTGCTAGGTACTTTGATCAAGAATAATTCTAAAATACTAAATCCAAACATTATGACTTGAAGCCTCGGGGTGTTTGCCGTACCCAGTTGTGCGACCCTCCGCATGGATAAGAGGACACAAGAGGATAAACAATAATCACTTGATCAACTGAGTCTCTGTTTCATATGTGAGCGTTTATACAGCTCATTTTATGCGAATGCTTGTTGCCCTAGTTGAGATTGAGACTGGCTAGTATCCTTTTGATTCACTTGGTGCTTGTTTTGCCTTGGATGGGAGTACTTACACATGTGGTGGTAGTTTTGCTCATGATAAGCAACTTTGATTCTATGTAAGCTAGTCAACCTTTCTGCTTAGCTTGTATAGCTTATAGTGTTTATGCCTTGCTATCTATTTTTGATCTTCGCACTATGGTTATGGTTGGCAAAGTTAAATACTTGTTTGCATAATTGTTGAAGCTCCTTAGGTTTGCATTTTCATGCATTGCATGTTTGCTTGTTCTTTTGCCTCTTTAATGAGTTCATTGCCAAAGGGGGAGAAAATTTTGGGGTCACGCAAAAATAATGCTAAGAAACTTGTATGATCCATTTTGCACTACTTGAGACCTACTACAACTTGAGGGGGAACATATCATGATCTTGAGCATTTTGATGTGCTTTTCACATTCTTTGCGTGTCAAGTTGCTTTCTTTGCCAACTCTTGGTTTTGTGATCCCTATTGCTAGATGGCTTGTTTTCACCTTTTCTTTGGGTTTGGCCATTTAGATGTGCTTATTCGGCTAAGCATTTCAATCTCTAATCTTCATGCATTTGGTGTTGTCAATGTACTCATCAAGGGGGAGATTGAGAAACCATGTGGATACGTGCCATGGTTTGCTATATATGTGATGAGTAATTGACTTGAGCAGATTTGGTGTTTGAGTTGAAATGGGGGAATCCGGGGATTGCATGGGTGTGCATATCATGATTATGACTAACCGGAGTTGGTGGAGGTATTGGTGATATTGCAGGAGATGGGAAATGTGTTTTCTTGTCTCATGATGTGTAGGTCACTGGAGTCGACTTGGCGGTCAACGGCGAGAGGATCGGGCACAAGTAGGGGACTTGGGGCCAAACGATCGGGATGTCGGGTGAAGTCAAGGGTGATCCATACCGTACACATGTAGAGGTAAGAAGCATCGATAGTTTCGCGGTTGAGCCTCAAAACTATGGTGGTGATGAAGACGGCGTGTTGACCATGTCAAGGTGAACGGGATGCCGGTGCAAGTGACAAGGGGACCCGATGGACAGAGACTGGGAGAGACTTACTGGTGGTCAGGATCACGGGACAAGGTGACATGCATCGATATCGAGAAGTTGCGCTTTGAGAAACATGCAAGGCAGTTTCTCGATTTGGGCCTCAAAACTGATGGCGGTGATTGGACGTGCATGTGGCACCATCGTGGAGCTTGCATCGAGGGCAAGCAAAGTTGTGACAGGCTCGATGGCATTCGAGTGACGAAGAAAAAGATGGACGGTTATGCCCCTGGTGGTAGGTGGGTATGTTATGTAGGTCAAGGGTAGAGTGGTCATGTGGACAATAGACCCTAGGCCTATATAAGGAGAGGTGTGGCTAGTGGGAGAGGTGCCTCTCTTCCATTAGCCTTGTATTAGGGACTCATTACGAAGTGTTAGGAGAGAACTTCATGTTGGAGAGGAGAGTAGTGGGTGTGTGAGAGACATCTCTTGCTCTTCCAAATAGTGGGAGGAAGAGGGTGGCTTCCTAGCCTTGTAACCATGGATCTTGTAAGCACCTTTCTATGATATGAGAAGTATTTTCGTGCTCAAGATTTCCCTCTTCACTTGAATCCCGAAATTCCCTTTTTTCTATTTTCGGAGCTATTTTCATGGTGATTTTCGATCTCATTTTTGGACGAGTTTTTGGGGCGGATTTCTTGAGGAACTTGTTACTATGATGAGCTAGAACAATCCTTCATAGGTCCATGACCAAATCAAGAGCTTAGCACCTTCAATTTGAAGGATTTCTCAAGTTTCCCCTTTTTGGTGTTCTTGGCACAAGATCTGAAATTCATGATGATTTCTTGAGACACTTGAGTTGATCTTCTAGGATTAGGGTCATGATGTGCTAAGGATTCACTGGTCCAAAAATCACATTATTTGGAGTTCGTTTGATTAAGTTTTGTAGAAGTTTTGTTAAAATCCCGAAAGTTTCTGCTGTTCTGTCAGGGTCGATCAGCACTTCCGATGACCAGGACCGGCACTGCCGATGGGGTACAGGACACCGCACCAGAACTGCCGATAGCATCGACCCACACTACCGATCTGTTGTGTCTATTGGCTTTAGAGTCTTTCTGCCCGCACCGGCACTGCCGATGGTGCCAACCGGCACTGCTGACGGCTGTGATCAGCACTGCCGATAATAGTTCAGAATTGACCTGTTTTCATTGCTTCTTATTCCTTTTTGTTTCCGATATGTTTCTTTGCTGTGGTTGATCACTCCTAGGGCTAGTACACCACTAGTTGGTGTGTGTAGTCTTGGTGATCGGTTCGAATGTTGGCTTGGGTTATTTTTGGGATATAGGCCAAGTTCACTTGGAGAATTTTGATCGGCTCCCATTCACCCCCCCTCTGGTCGCCTTCTCGGTCCTTCGGATCTTCATCAGTACTTTTCAAGAAAGAATAGATAATTCAATTATTACTAACTACATTATATTAAGATCGAGACTCGAATACATGGTGATGAGTTTTGCACACACTTGCGTAGAATAAAATTACTACTAACTACAACTAGCACACTTGCATAAAAATAAACATACTACTAGCAACTACTAGCACACTTGCATGAAAGTAATCACACACGATACATGGTTTCCCAACCCGCTCGCACACATATAAGCAAATAAAGAAAAAGATTGCAAAATACAAGCAAAAACACAAATCGGGAAACTAGTACATGTGCCAACTCCTAGGCACTCTAGTTAAACGGAGGTGGAGGCGGTGGCTGATCGAAGCCATGGCACCGCGCCTTGAGTCGCTCGACTCCTACACCATCACCTTGTGGTTGTTTCTCATTAGGGACGTGGCGTTCTCCACACGCTCGATGTAGTGCATGTTGTGGTCAATGTACCCCTTCTTGGGCAGGAAGAAGTCTGCACCGGGCACAGGAGGCACCACAGGTACACGTCCTTGGTACCTGTAGTCAATACCTGCGCTGAAGTAGGCTGTGCCGACCGGCCCAGAGGGCTGTAAACAGCCCGCTGCATCGCCCCACCCCGGCTGGTACTGGTGAGGGTCCTGGCGTGAATTCTAGGAGTCCCACTCGCTGCCGGTTCCTGTAAATGTCGCCAGTTGTCGAACCCGCCCATGATGGTCCTTGAGAGCTCGCCCCCCCTCTAGGAGACCTTCCTCAAGCCAATTTCCTCCCTCCAGCTTGTGATGGAGGAAAACTCCTAGCTCCGCACATGGGAGCCTGATGTTGGTGCCGCCGACACACCCGTGATAATATTGCCACGAGTCATATTCTCGCCGATCTCCATCGCACACTCCCACTTGTCATCGCGCTCTCCCAGTCCGTCACCTTCGTAGACGAGGGTTGCTAGGCATTGAAGATACGCCCCGAAGGCCAACTTCTTGCTTGCCTTGCCCCTCTTGTCGATCCAACCCCGCACCATCACCGACATAGGGTTGCAATGAGATGGACTCACGATGGCGCTAAAGAGCCACCGCAAGTCCACATTGGTGATATTGCTGGAGTCGACCTTGTCGCTTGTGCGCGCCGCCAACCACCAATGGAAGACATGAATGGTCGGGTTACTGATGTTGCCATGTTTCATCTCTTCCACGAGCGAGAGCCGCCTCCAAAAGGAGTCCATCTCCCCATGTTCCAAGATGCCGGCGACGTCGGGGTCGAAGCCAAAGTCTTGAGCCACCACGTCCATGGTCACCGAGTAGCTGATGTCGCGGACGCGGAAGTTGACGGCCTCGTTGGCGTCTTCGATGGTGCCAAGCCTCATCGTAGAGACAACCTCGATGACGATGTCGAGGTTGTAGTCCATGGAGAGGAGGTGGAAGTCCGCCCAGCCGAGATTGTCGAGCATCCTCCTTATGTCCTCCCACATGCCGATCGTGGTGAGGAATGTCTCGTCCAAGTCGAAGTTGAGGAGGAACCTTTCTCTCACCGCTTGGTAGTGCTGTTGTTCCTCCATGCTACGGAGTGTGAAGCCCTCCTCCACCGTGCGTGGCATGAATGCCAGCGGTGGTGGTGATCTAGGAACCCCACGGCTTCCCGCCGCTTAGCTCCTTGTAGCATGCCCCATTGGAAGGGGCCCGCTGGAGATGGAGTGGCGGGCGCGGATCTCTGCCACCGAGACAGTGGATGCAACACCCACCGACATGTTGTCATGAGTGCTGAAGCTCCCCCTCGTAGAGGAGTCACCACCTGACTCGCTACTGTCGCTAGAACTGCTTTCTCGATGCAGCCTCTTGCCCAACTTGCCGATGGAGGAGCGGAGACGATCCATCTACGAGGAATGCAGGACATGTGCGAGATTGTGGGTAGAGGGGAAGGTGGAGAGATTACTGGGATGGTGTGCCGAACTAGGGGCGCCTGACCTCCCTTTTATAGTGTGGGAAACTTCCAGGAGAAGGACCCGCCTTGAAATTTCAAAATTTGATAGTGCGCCCATCGACGCGTAGGTGTGCCGATCGGCACAATTCAAATTTTGAATGCTCTGATAACTTGGCGCTTGATTCCCCTCCTTTATGTCGCTTCCTGGTACATCATGTTGTTTGGTAGGGGAACAACATGGAATCCTGACATCTCGATTGACTACACCGATCGGCACGTGCCTGCACCGTTCGACGTGCCATCTCTTTTTTAGCTTTTGGTCAATTCCATGTCCCCTCTGCACCGCACACCTGCATAGAAATCATACATGTTCTTCAAAATCAACGCCTACCGCCTTTGTCGCCAATTTGGGAGCCGCATGGTCCTGATGCCTTGTGTTCATCTCTTTCACCTAATTTTCACTTTTCCCAATGTTCCTGTAGCATTGACATACGTAGCAGGGCACATCTGGTAACCGCGCCGAACAGCGCTGACGCGCGCTGATCGGTGCAACGTCCATTCTTGCTCACGACCCCTCGCTTCTTCACTAGATGTTACTCTTCATCATTTGCTACGTCATTTAGCAACTATTTTGCACAAAAAAATTAATTCAAAAGATTTTAATTACCTTGAGAATAGCTCCATCTGTGAAAATTACTGTGCTGGTTGATTCTTAGCACTCCTTCAATTCTGGTCATCGCCAGCCTTCTGTCCTGACCTGGGCAATAACGCGCCGATCGGCGTAGAAGTGCGCCGATCGGCACAAGCACTGTTCCTTCCTGTTTTTGATCCTTTTTTGTTTTATTCCTGCATTGTTAGTCTTAAAGTATATATATAAACAGTTTTGCACAAACAAATAGACAACGCAAGAGCACACAAGAATTAAGCACACACTTTTCCTATTTCATTTATTCGGGAGATTGTTTTTATTATAAGCAAGCAAATTAAAAACACCGGGTTGCCCTCCCGGCCAGCACTAATTAACTAGATGAAATGGGTTGCCCTCCCGCAAGCACTAAACAACTTCTAAATCCCCCGATCATTGGGTTGCCTCCCAAGAGCGCTCTAGTTATTTAGAGGTCAAAGAGCTTCACCTCCCCACAAACAATCAATCCTTAGTGTCGCAGTGCGGGATGTGAAGCCGCGACACTACTAGGTTCTCTTATCTCCATGGTTCATATAGCTTGGACGACCTATCCATACATCCCCTCCAATTACTCTCGATGCCATGTTGCCATGGTGTCTTGTAATTCTTTACTTCACCAACAGTACGACACTCTTCTACCTTTGGGTGAAACTTAAAAGAGTAGGGAGTCCCACTTATATCAAAGCTTATCTCACCACTCCCAACATCAGTACTTGCTTTTGTTGTCCTCATGCCTAAGATCAACGGGGTCCTCGTCCTCTTATCCATATCAAGCACAATGAAATCAACAGGGACAATGTGATCTTCAATTTGAACAGGCACATCCTCAGCAACTCCATTAGGGAAGCGTACTGATTGATCGGCTAACTCCAAACACATACCCGTAGGCTCCAATTCAGGAAAATTGAGACTTGTGAATATATGACGGGGCATAACACTTATGCTTGCTCCATGATCACATAGGCACCTATCAAATATCCTTGCTCCAATCATGCATTTGATGCTTGGTGATCTAGGGTCGGGTTTCTTTTCAAGTGCAACATCATTGATTGCCGCGGTAACCTCCTTAGTAACCTTCACAACCTCCTTAGAAGATAGAGACCTCTTGTTTTGCATCATGTCCTTGATGTACTTGGCGTAGGTGGGTACTTGAATAGCATCAACAAAATGGACATTGATGTAAAGCTTCTTCATAATATCGATGAACCTTGCAAATTGCTCGTCATGTTGCCATGCCCTTTCTGTCTTCGTCAGCAGTTGAGTATCGAGGAACATGGCAGGGCCATGCTCTTTTGTCTCCATGCCCATTTTCAGACCAGAGAGGTCAACATCCTCCTCGCGCTAATCGATGCTTTTAGGGAGCCGATCGGTGCTGTCAGGACCATCGTGCTGATCAATGCCAGGTGTGCGCTAATCGGTGCGAGGCTTCTTTGCTCCCGTGGGGTGCTCAGGATCTTCTGTTTGTTTTCCTGACCTTGTAGGTATTGGCTTCAATTGCTCTACAGACTTCGTAATACCAGGAATAGCCCCTTTGTTACCTTGAATGGCTTGCGATAACTGTCCCATCTATTGCTCCATAATCTTGGTATGCTTCAAAATCTGCTCATTGGAGCTCCCAATTTCTATCACCTTGTCAATCTCCTTGAATTTAGCTTGATTGTCCTTGTTGATTTTCTCTTGAGCTTGGAAGAACTCATGACATTGGAGACAAAGTGGGATAGAATTTTGCATGGACGAACTAGGAGAGAAAGAACTCCTTTGCTGCTGATATTGGGGCTTCCATCCATAATTCTTCATATATTCTAGCATCTTCATCTCTTCAGGGCAATCTTTTTGCACATGACCAAATTTCCCACACTCATCACAAGTGGAGCGTGATTCTGCTAGCTTGAGCGGCTCTTCCTTAGGGATATGAAGGTTATTGTCCAACCTTCTTTGAATAGCATCAAGGCGTTCTATAATTAAGTCTTCATTGCTCCTCTCAATCACACACTTTGCCACTCCTTTTGAAGGTTGCAAATTCCTTGAACTTCTCTCACTATCCCATGATTGGTTTTCAAATAACAACTTGATCAAATCCTTAGCTTGGGTGGGAGTTTTTGACATGAATAAACCTGAAGCTGAGACATCCATGTGTTGATGAGATGGTTGATTCAATCCTGTGTAGAACCTCTCAACAACTTCTCCAACTGTCAGACCATGACGAGGGCATGCATCCATATATTCATTGTATCTCTCCCATGCTTCTCCAATGCTCTCATCAACATTCTGTATAAACCCAAGAATCTTATTCTTCAAAGCTTGAGTCTTACCAGGAGGGAAGTACTTGGCCAAGAATTCACCACCGTCTTTACTGGGGTTTCCAATCCATTGTACCATCGCTTGGGGTGACCAACTAGAGAGAAGGGGAATAGCCGCACACGTGCTTGGTCTCCGGTCAATCCCGCTATCTTGAACGTACTGCAAACCTCAACGAAGTGTTGCAATTGATGATTGGGATCTTCCAAACCTGTGAATGGTTGTTGCGCCACTATTCCAACATATCTCTCCAATTGATTTGGAAGTTGATCTTGAGCTTCTTGGAAATGTTTCTTGACAACATTAGTCAATTGAGGCTTGAGACGATTAACCATAGGTAACTCTGCCATCTCCTCTTCTTCTTGATCTTGAACTGTGGCTTCTACTGTGAATAATGCTCGAGGTGTGATGCGGACTGCTTCTCTAGCTAAACCTCCAAGTGACTTGTTTTTCTTCTCCACTGTTCTCTTCTTGCGAAAGAGTCTTTCTGGATCATCGGTGTAATTAGAGGGTTTGTTTGACTTAGGACCGTCCAAACCTGTTAGTTTCACTTAACAGAATATATGTACTAAAGAGATAAGTAAAGCACAATGATTAAACACTAATACATCAAACAATATTTAACAAACTGCTATGGTCCCCGGCAACGGCGCCAGAAAAAGGAAATCTTGTTGGTCGTAACTGCGCACCCACTTATATACCGCAAGAGGACGGTGTACAATTGTAGCACTTTTTCCCTTGAATTGAGTATTCCAAGGTTTATCAAATTCACTGGGACCTTAGGGATAATTAAACAATGTTAACAGTAAAAGATCCAATCAAAGCTACTGTCAAATTTAGGTTACATGAGGAAAGACTATCCAGCGCAAAGGTATGCCAGACAGTAAATTTGTCGTTGCGCCAATTGGCGCAGGTGCTGAGTCGATCGACACACTGATGAATCTATTGTCACGCTGATCAGCGCAGGTGTTGAGCCGATCGACACACTGGTGGATCTAAGGCAAAGTGTGCCAGATACCTTGTAAGCCTAAGCTGTTAAGTGAGTAGCCAAGTATCTACTAGTGAGATCATAACCAATAATGAAGAAACCAATAATGAAGAAGACCACCCTGCTTTTCGAGCGGCTCCCAATTTATCACTGCCGAGAGGAAACCCTTAATCACGCATGTATCTTACCCTACTCAACTATCCAATAGTGCTGCGCAGGCTTAGTGCCATCACCACTAAGCCACACTACTAGCGTCATCAAGCAACCATAATCAATGCAATGTCCGAATACTATGCTAATCACCACGATCAAGACAATATCTACTTACTTAGCCTAGAACTAAGGAATTGGAATAAGCACATGCATGATTATAGAATCAAGATAGACAAATCACCAAAACCATCATCAACGTATTCAATCATCCTTGAGATACATAGAGTAAGATTTATCCCCGTCGAGATGGCCTACCTTGATGGATCAACTCTTAACACCAATGGTTCTTGAAACTCAACTAGAGATCTATTCTAACAGGACAAGCCTCGGTGGCTCTAACTCACGGATCTGTTGTCCCTCTGTCGCCTCTACCTCCTGTTCTGCCAAGACCAGGGTTTACAAGAATTTATAAAGGTTCTACTCGTAGAGGACTCGGTTTCTAGCAAATAAGGCAGTTGCGTCGATCGGCGCAGGATTGCGTCAATCGGCGCAAGTTATGTGTTCTCTGGTTTCTCCTCCGAGTCGGTTCTTCTGCCTTCCACAACTGCCATGTGGGCCTTTTCCTTTGAGATAAAGTCTTGTACTGCATGTCGAGATCTTGAAGTTCCATAAATCGTTTAGGCAAATATCTTCAAGTGTCTTGCACAGATAAACTTCCATGAACATGTGGAATGGGCCTCGGACACTTCTATGGGCCAAAACACCCTTGCGCCGACCGGCTCATGGAATATGTCGATCGGTGCACTGGGTTTCTTCAGTGCTTTTCATCGGTTCTATACTTCTGTCCTCTCCAGTATGACTTTAATCACCAAACCTGTTTCTATAATAAAGCTCCAAAACAACGCATATACAAATATATAGGCAATATCATAGGTAAATGGCCTAAATTAGTATCAATTATGCTCTAATTGGGATAATATTCACATATAAAAGGGGCACTTGGGCAGTGCCAATAGTAGTCCTAGGTCTAGGGGGGGTGGGAGTGTGACAGTAGGAGTGTGATCCTGCGTGATTGAGAGTAGCATGTATCTAGGGGGAGCATACGTGTACATTGGTTTTGGGAGTTAGATACATTCAGATCTTATTTTGATGGAGTTATTCAATGTTCGTGGATTTTGATGAGTCATGGTTTTTATTCGCCTGTGTTTGACTCATTCCGATCTCACTTGGTTTATTTTCATATGCAGGGTTCCTTTTTCATTGATTATCTTATATGCATGCGTATGATTTCATGATGATGATTGCTTGTTTGTAATTCCTATGCATTGTCATGCTAATCTATTGCATATAATCATTCATGTCTTGTATTGCATGTCGGTATGTGTTCTTTAATTTCTTATCATGACATGCATGCATTATCATCTAGAGTGTCCTTTTTCTCTCTTTTCCTTGTATCTCTAGATGATGTTTGATTGAGTATGACCTTGTGTGTTTTTCTCTTATGATGTTATGGTTCCTCTTGATCATAGTGTGGCTCTTTTAGTCCAGTTGTTTCTTGTTAAGATTATGATAAGTAGTGGTTGTCATCAATCACCAAAAAGAGGGAGATTGTAAGCTTCCTGACCATTGATCATTGGATCCCCAAGGTATGAATGGTTTGGTGATAGTTGACAACTATGAAATTGTGGGCTATTATCTACACGAGTGTTGTCTATGCAGGAATCATCTCTAAACCCAAATATAAATCATATGGATGATGGTTGACTTGGCGATTGATGACAATGACCACAAGCATGGAGGCTTGTGAACTTGATGAAGTCCAAGGGTTGATGGATATGGAACAAAGTAGAGAACAAGCTATGGTGCAAGTGTTGGGTACACTTGTCTAGTTGTTAGGGCTTTGAGTCCATAGGAAAAACCAGACTATCAACAGGGTCTAGATCATTCTCTTAGGTCATGTCTAGTCGGTGATGTGCAAGGTTGCTCGATGAAATCACAGGTACTAGGTGACAGTGGAGAAGCCAAGGAGCTGTTCGGAGAAGACAGGAAACAAAGTCAAGGGAGGATGAGGAGTTTCAGCTTCAGGATGAAGTGACCGGACAGAGGGGTCAGTGGTGACTAGACTGTACGGTCACTCAGAGGTTTTGTCCGGAGGCTACAACAACTCAATGAGGAATCTGTCTGTGCAAGAGTCTATATAGACCGGATGGTTCAGTCTGCTGACCGGATAGTCCGGTTAGTATGGCTTGCACAGGGCAAAGAGGAAGCCAGCACCAAAATGTTTCTAGATTGGAGAGAGAAACGGATTGGATGGTCCGGTCATGTGATCGTACGGTCCTGTCAGCAGAGGAATCAGTAGTGGTCAGAGTTGTTGGTGCATAGTGTTAAGTGACCGAAGTGTCCGGTCAGGCAGTGATCGAACTATACGGTCAATAGGACGAGAAAGCTGATTTTATGGAGCAACGATTAGTGATGCACACCGCGCCTTCACTCCAGGAGTGATTGCAGGCTCATTGGCGAGAACTCCACTTGGTGGGCGGGAGCATCCGGAACTCCGGCGGTTGTGGTCCAACGAGGAGTAGGGGAAGGCGCCATCCTTCCGAGACCTCAGGAAAAAATCATGAGCATTCCTTGACCCTCTCTTTACTATTCTACAATTGTGTGCTCTACTAACTAGGTTGAATTGTGGCTTACATAGGCTAGTGTGTTTGGCTTCCGCGCTTTCTTTTATCATGAACACTAGAATGTGTACGGTCTTGGCCTACTAGAATTGTTTAGGTTGCAATGCTTGTTATACTCATGTAGTGTGAATTGTAGTTTTTTGCTACATGAGCGGCTTACCGATTCACCCCCCCCCCCTCTCGGTACGCCTTTGGTCCTTACACCCTTCTATTCTAGGTCCCTGCTGAGTGGCCCCTTGTCTCTCATGATACCGTAAGGCAGTGGGTTACATTGGTTTTCTTCTGTAAGTGGACCAATGAATCGGCGTGGTTGGCTCTAATTGGTTGGAAGTGTGTTTTCTCCCTTGATGATGTGGATTTTCCATTACTTCCGTGGAATAATCACCTGTAGCATATATTTACTAACACTGGTAGAACTTGTTAGTAATAACTCCTACCACTATGTTGGTTGTTTACTTTATTATTTTTATGCACATAATTAATGGTCTAAATTAGGCATTTAGTGACCGTCAACAAACTCTCCCACACTTAGCCTTTGCTCCTCCCTGAGTAAAGGATGAAGACTAAGGTGGACTTAAAATCTCCAAATGGTATGATGTTAGCATGCAAGTTATTCCAAATAATACCTGTGCCAGTGGATTTACAGTGTCTACCACATTACCTTGGGTGATTGAAGAGTGGAACGATGCAGACTTTCATCTTCTTGTCTTCCCTTGCTAAGTACTCAGATTTTTTAAAAGATTGTTGGGGGAAAGCCTACCCCTTTGTCACCCCAAGGCCAGAAGGCAGCCCATCAACACGAAACAAGGCCTAGGCGGACCAATAGCCCAAAGTACCATCAGCCCAGCAGGCACCTGAAGGCCGGTACGGCCAAAGGCTGTACGGCACGGTGGGCCCCAGGCACAGGCATCAGAGAACGACAGCCGGGGGAAAGTACCAGATGAAGATTGAAGTACTAGAATACCTTTAGGTCAAGCAGTAAGATGTGTAATGTAAGGCTCGGGGCAAATCTGTAAACACACCTGGAGGGCAGGTGAGTATGGATCTATAAATGCTCATCTGTAGCCCTGACCGGGACAAGACATGCCTCTGTTACCAGAACCTTCTTGTACTATTCTGACCACATAATACAAAGTTTGTTAGCCAAAGGGCGCCACTCCAAGCCCCTTCAGTACTGTGCTATTGGTCTATCTTGTTCACTCCCGTTCTAGCCTGTCCAAGGGTCCTTCGGTCTAGCCAGCCCTTGGCTCACCCACTACATGTTTGTTCTGGACTTGTAACCACAACAGCTAGCACCGTTCATGGGGAGTTGAACATCAAAGCGCATAGCATGGCCGGAGGCAAGAGACCGCCTTCTTCGGGCCTATCACAGCAGGCAACGACATGAAGCAGGGCGGCAGTGGAAGTTGCTAGGGTAGAGACGTCAGCAGCAGCTGGAACACGTCCGGTTCAGGAGGAAGAAGTCGAAGGGCAGGTTGAAGAAGCATCTGATGAGGTCAACGAAGGTGGGGAAGAAGCTGTGGCCGAGGGAGAGATAGCTAGGGGGCAGCTCACTCGAGAGGATGTAGAATACGCAAGTCCGGTGGCTGACGAGCGTATCAGAAAGCAGCAGGAAGATGCGCTGCGAGAGGAGGAAAATGTGAGGCTGATGGAGCTAGAGTTTGAGAGGTAGCGGAGAGTAGCCGAAGAATAGATTTTGCATGCCCAAGCTTTGCCGAATCTTGCGCAAAAAGAGGCTAACTACGCCTAGAGAATTGAAGCAGCCAAGAGGCGGCAGGAGCAATTGGGCAAATAGTTTGAAGTCCTTCCAAAAGGCGGGATCCCAGAAAATCGGGCTCCAGTGTATGAGGAATTCCGTGAAGACGGGGCGAGGGTACAATCAACCGGGAGCCTTCATCCGGTGTAACCAACGGATCCTAATTCTCCTCTAGCATCCGAGTTACAGGGGGTGCAGTGGCCGGCAAGGTTGGCTTCGGTCAAGCTTCCAACGTCTGCTTGGACCTCAAACCCCTGGGAGTTTTTCATGAGATACAAAACAGCCGTGGAGTCAGCTAGGGGCAATGATGCAGTAAAAGCCAAGGCTTTTCCGCTGGCACTGGAAGGGATAGCCGACACTTGATATGCCAAGCTAGCGCCGGGGAGCATTCGGTCATGGGCACAACTCAAGGAGGGAGTCACGGTGCATTTCAGGGGAAATTATGCCAGGCCGGTGGACACCTGAGATCTTGCTGCGTGCGTGCAGAGAGAAGGTGAAACACTGGCCAACTATACTCAGAGGTTCATACATTTGAAGTGCCAAGTGTATGACATTCATGAAGCCACAGTAATTAAGTTTGTTGCTAAGGGACTCCGGATGGGAGCGGCCAGGAGTGCTATTCGGGTGAAGCAACCTCAGACTCTAGATCAACTATTAAGCATCCTGGAAGGGCACGTACGGGTGGAAGAAGACAAAGAAGAAGAGCGTCGGAAAGCACACTCAAGAGTGATGATGGGACGAGGGCAGGGTATGAACACCGAAGGCTGGCGTCCAAATCAGGGCGGAGCAGGCAGCAGTTTTACTCAGCATTAGGTTTTCAATGTCTAGCATGGGGGGGCCTCGGGGTCAGTGCCCAGGTGTCCTCATCCAGCTCCAATGCGTCCGGGACAAAGGCAGCCTCGGCCGGGTCCACTCTTCTACTGTGTGTTTCATGGCCCGGGATGCACGCATAGCTCTAACTATTGCTCTGATATTAAAGCACTGTCTAAAGCAAGAGTTCGGCAAGAGGCAGAGCAAGCCAGGCCGGTGTTGCACACTCAATACACACATGCCGCTGCCTTTTATCCCCCGCCCCCTGCATTTTCACCAGCCGCCATTCCTGCAGTACCACCATCCCGCCCCACCGCCACAAATGGTTGCAATGCCATCCCCTCTAGCTCAGCTCGTGCTTCCGGCCCCTCTGGCAGAGCAGTTACCGCCTCCACCACAGCTGAAGCCGGAGGATCGTCTGGAAAGGGCGCAACCCGTGCAGCACATTCAAAATTTGAGGGCATCTCGTGGCATAATTTTTGCTATCACTAGAGCATCGGGTCATGAGTTCCCTTCTAAGAGGCAGCGTCGAGAACATGTTCAGCAGGTAAATCATGTCGCCGCATGTCCTCCGGCTGGGGTTACTCGATGGATGGACGTGCCATTTCATTCTCCACGGCTGATTTGAGGCTGATGATCTTTCCGCATGATGATGCATTCGTGATGGCTGTCAACATCAATGGCTTCGATGTACAAAAAGTCTTGATTGATGGGGGGAATTCGGCCGATGTTATTCTCTGCAGCACTATTGGAAGATGGGTTATAATAGATCTGACCTGCAGGCCTCTTTAGTTCCACTGCAAGGGTTCGAAGGTGATCCAATTCATGTGATAGGTAGTGTCGTGCTCAAAGTGTCATTCTCCAGGCTAGGGGGCATCGCACAGAGGATATTCGATTTGATGTGGTAAAGATAAACTATTCCTACCATGCTTTGTTGGCCTGAAGGGTTATCAACAAGTTTTGGCTGTACTTCATCATGGCTTGTATGCATGAAAATGCCGGGACCGGAGGGTGTCATCATGGTATACGGGGATCAGGCCGAGGCCTGGAGGCTGGAGTTTGGGTCATCACCAGGGCAACACCATATACATGTTACAGCTGAAGATTGCCTGGGCAAAGGCCTTGCGTTGGGACCACCGGCAGCGCCTAAGTAGGTGCCGAAGGTCACATCAGTTGAGGGCACCAAAGAGGTTGTCCTGTGTACCGATCAGCCGGATGAGACAGTGTTGATTGGCAAAGAATTATCGAAAGCTATAGAGGCGTAGCTGATGCCGTTCTTGAGAAACAATGCAGCCTTTGCATGGTCACCAAAGGACCTCCCCGGTATTGACAGATCCATTGCTGAGCTTCGATTGGATATTGATCTGAAGGCACATCCGGTCAAACAGCGGATCAGAGTGTGGATAGAAGAAAAGGCTAGCATCTTGAGGGCTGAAGTGCAGATATTGCTAGATTCAAATGTCATTCGGCCTATTGACAGAACAACTTGGCTTGTTAACCCTGTGCTGGTTAAAAAACCAAATGGCCAGTGGTGTATGTGCATTGATTTTACAAAATTGAACAAGCACTGCCTGAAGGATGATTTCCCGCTAGCTCGTATAGACCAGTTAGTGGATGCCACGGCAGGATGTGCACTGATGAGTTTTCTGGATGGTTACTCGGGATTTCATCAGGTCTGGTTGGCTGCCAAGGATCAGCCTTTGACAGCCTTTCAGATACCAGGGGGGACTTACTGTTACAACCGAATGCCCTTCGGATTGAAGAACGCCGGGGCGACTTTCTCTCGTACTGTTAAGGCTACGTTCGGTACATAGATGGGCTACAACACGATAGCTTACATTGATGATATTGTTGTCAAAAGTGTTGAAGAGGGGGATCATGTGGCAGATTTGGCAGAAACATTCGCTAACCTTCGATGAGTCGGTATGCGATTGAATCCGGCAAAATGCATGTTCGGGGTGTGTTCGGGCAAGTTGTTGGGTTACCTGGTGTCAAAGGAAGGAATTAACCCGAACCCGATCAAAATCAAGGCAATCATGGATATGTAGCCTCTGTCCTCTGTTTGAGAGTTGCAGAAATTCACTGGCCGCGTTGTAGCATTGAGCAGCTTCATCTCTAGACTGGCTAAAAAGAGTTTACCTTTCTTTGAGGCACTTCGCGGTCCTCGGGCATTCACATGGGGTGAGGAGCAACAACTAGCGTTCGAGGCACTCAAGAAGTATCTTGTCAAACTCACCACTCTCAAGCCACCGCCACCGAAGGCTCCTCTATTGTTATACATTGCTGTGCCACCGAAGGCAGTAAGTGCAGTGTTGGTCTATGAAGTACGAAAGGGCAGTGACGCATTTCAGTAGTTCCTGGTGTAATACTTGTCTGAAACATTGACGGTGTTATGCTGTAATTACATTGTGGTGGACAAGATGTTGTATGTTTTGGTCATGGCCTCATGTAAGTTGCGATAGTATTTCGATGATCACGCTATCACCATACCTACCAGATATCCACTTCGAGACGTGCTCACGAATGATAAGGCTTCTAGTGCTGTGTTGAAATGGGCGGCTGAGTTGGCTCAATATAAATCACCTTTGTTGCCCGTAAGGCCATCAAGTCTGGAGTGTTGGCAGAATTCGTGGCTGAATGGACTCCTCATAGCGAAGCCGGAGAGTTAGCCCAGGCTGTTCCCGGGGACCCAGTTTGGACAGTATACACTAATGGTTCTTGGGGGGCCTCCGGGGCAGGATGTGCTGTAGTTATTACATCACCCGGAGGGCTAACCATGCGATTTTCTACCACGTTGGCTTTCCAAACAACGAACAATGCTGTAGAATACGAAGGCATATTATTGGGCCTTCGGCAGGCTCGAGCCCTGGGGGCTAGGAGGCTGGTTATTTACTATGATTCTCAGTTGGCTTCGGCTTAGTTGGCAAAAGGATATCAAGCTAGGGATCCGGAGGTGGCTTGGTATATCAGCAAGGTGAGGGAGATGGACAAGTACTTCTTGGGCTTTAAAGTTTATAATATTCGCCACATTGAAAATGGAGAGGCAGATGCATTGGCCATGGCTGCGGCCGGACATTGTTCGGTCGCCAGTGATGTGCTTCATGAGAATATGAGTGAACCAGCAACGGCACCAGAGGCGAAAGGTCGAAAAGTTTTGGCCATCACGACAGAGGATTGGCGAGCTCCCATTCGGTTGTGTATCGAAGGGCACTATGTCTCTGATGACAAAGAGGAGCTACAGAGGATATTGCATCGTTGTCAGGGGTACACCATTGTTGATGATGTCGTATACAAGGGGGGTGTCTGTGCTCCTCTGCTTCGCTGTCTCAGCCGGCCCGAGGGGCAAAGCTTGTTATAAGAAATCCATGAGGGGTTGTGTTTGTCACACTTGGCTCCGAGGGCATTGGTCACCAAGGTGTTTCGACAAGGATTCTACTGGCCCACTGCCGTTTGGGATGCCAAAGACTTAGTAAGGGTATGTGCTGGTTGTCAGTGATGGGCCGTCAATCTCATCTACCCGCTATAGTCCTACAGCCAATCCCTCCTATTTGGCCGCTCGCCCGATGGGGGATCGACATTGTGGGGCCGCTGCCTATGGCCCCGGGGGGCTATTGGTTTGCTGTGGTGGCTATAGAATATTTATCTAAGTGGGTGGAGGCCAAACCACTGGTTCAAATAACAGATGGAAATGTCCGAAAATTTTTCTAGAAGAATGTGGTCTGTCGCTTTGGGGTTCCGCTAGAGCTATATGTGGACAATGGTAAAAAATTCGAGGGAGGGGCTTGAGTTCAAGGAATATTGCCTTAGTCTGGGGGTCAAGAAATGTGAGGTCTCTGTCATTAACCCGAGGGCCAATGGGGCTGTGGAACAAATGAATGGAACGCTGTTCTCCGGGATCTCTTGTTCATTGATTGGCTTGCCGAAGGGCAAATGGGTGGAGGTGCTACCAAACGTGCTTTGGTCCATCAGGACAACTGCTATAAGGTCCACTGGTTTCTCACTTTTTCGGCTGTTGAATGGTGCCGAGGCGGTCACGCCGGAGAAGATACATGCCGGGTCATTGCGCACGCTCAGGCCTCATGTCAATGAAGATTATGTGGCAATGGACATGTTGCAAGAGGTGCGCATGCAATCAATTGCTAACCTACACAGGTACATCACGTCCTTCAAGAAAACGTATAATCGCAAAGTTCACCCAAGGGAGTTTGCACCGGACGATCTAGTCCTTCGGCGCAATGCCAACCCGATCAGCGTCGGCAAATTATGCAGAGGATGGCTAGGTCCCTTCATTGTGGATCGCTCAAACAGGCCGGGGCCTATCATTTGCTGGAGCTGGATGGTTCTCCGATGTGGCACACCTACAATGCTGATGCCTTGAAGCGGTTTTATGTGTAAAATGTTGTAGGTCGCCTCGGCAGTTACAATATCTGTTTTGGTGTAACAAAAGTTGGTGTTGAGCATGTGTGCCCTTAGTTCTATGCTTGGCCCAGTTAGTGTTGTTCCAGGAGAGGTCCCGAGGATCCATTCGGGCTACGTCGTAAGAAGTATTTTGGGCTGCGTCTCGAGGCCTGTTCCGGGCTGCCTCCCGAGGTGTGTTCTGGGCTGCATCCAGAGGGGCCATTCGGGCTGCGTCATAAGAAGTGTTCCGGGGTGTGTCATGAGGAGTTGTTCCAAGCGATGTCCCGTGGAGCTAGTCGGCTGTGTCCCACACCTTTTTGTTTCAACAGGGATTAGTTTGTGTCCCACACCTTTGGAGTGGCGGTATGGAGGAGTGGCAATGTTTAAATGCCAAGGGGCTGCGACCCCTTTGTGGTCCGATGTTCTATATGCCATGTCATCTATAGCAGTTGCTTGGGGGCTGGTCCTCCGATTGGTGCATGCCGGGAAAATTCTGTAAGGCAAGCATGAAAGATGTCGAGGTTAGTGGCAAGTTGCGTTGTTTTTGTTAGCATTCTTTATACTTGTCGTGGCAACTATGACCTTATTCTAGGCAACTACAGCCTGAAGGTCCCAAAGGGACGCTTCATTTATACATGTCGCAAGGGCACCTATGGCCCTTATCCAAACAATTATGGTTCGATGCCGGACAACTACAATCCGATGCTCTGGAGGGACATGCCCAGAAAGTCAGGTGCGACACATATCCCGATGCCGAACAACTACAATTCGAAGCTTGCCAAAACCTAACGAGGTGTTTGGCATGTAGGTTAGGCAAATCAATTGGTGATTTTCCATTTACAATGCATGATGGCACAATTTGAGTCATGTGTAACTTTCAGAGTCTGTGTATATAATAGGAGCCGGAGGGCAAAAAAATACAGGGTTTGCCCGATGGCATACAGTTTACAAAGAGCCCGAGGCCAAAGGGGTACAGGATGGGCCCGAGGGCATACAATATACGAGGGCCCGAAGGCACGAAATTTGTAGTAGACCGAGGGCTCAACACAGGAAGGGGTCGGAGGCCTTTGGAGTAAGCGTGGCAGCTCATGGCAAGCATTTCAATTCACCAAGCATGTCTGACAGCTCACGTTGTTGCTCGGCCAACTTCTAGAGCGCAGCCCTGGAAGTCTGTATTCGATGGCAGCTCTGCGTTATGCTTTGCCGGCGCTGCTCCAAGTCAGCGATAATTTGCGGACGACCGAACGGTGTCCGCGTGGCTTGTCGAAGAGCTTCAATGTCTAGGCCCAACGAGCTGATAAATGAGGCATCATCTCGAGAAGGGCTTGGGCTACTGCTCGAGATCTCAATTGGCTCTGTCTTCAGTGGGGGCGACAAAGTCACAAGTTCATTCGCGAGGGTGCTGCTCGCCCTTCGGGATTCATGAGCCATGCGTCATCGGAGTAATTCCCCCGGAGATACACGCTGGCATGCTGCCTTAATTCGTTGATTCTCCACATCCAAGGAGGACAGGATCTTGGCAAACACCCCTTCAGGGTGTTCCCGTTTCCAACGTCTCCATTGCATGCCATGAATCAAGTAGTCGCCGGGGGCTTCCCCGACCCCCAGCACCTTGATGGATACGGGAACTATGTCCAATATCGTGGCGTCCGACGGAATGGAACTTGCATCTTCGGAAGGCGCGTTCTAGGGAAAGAGAGGGGTGTAAATCTTAAGTAAAATAAAATGGGCAATAGAGATAGATAGCAAATTGGGTTTCATTCAAAATAAACACCTAAGTTACAGGGTGAAAGCCATCAGAGCGCTAGACGCTTACGACCGCCGTACAAAATCCTATCCTTCAAAACGTTAGCTAGTGTAGAGGGCACGGAGTTCTTAGATAAGGGCGAACTCACACCTGGTTCTCCGAAGGGTCTGCCGAGGGCATCTCGGGGCCGTGAGGGTTCTCAACGCCGGAGGCCGGGACAGCAGAGTCAGAGGCACCAACAGTAGAGCCGGCATCATGGCCTAAAGTACCAGGTGCTCTAGTGGTAGTGCCATCCGCACCACGAGTTGTTAAGCCAGGCTCCCTCTACCCACTGGAAAAAGGAGTGTTACCGGTGGTAGGGGCAGACACATCCAGGCGAGCGGCTGTATCATGAGCGAGATCTTCGGCAAGCCCATTGCCAAGGGGCTGCCAAAATTCTCGCCCCAAGATATTGCCGATCGGACTCAACTGTTCTTGTAGCCGGCTGTATTCGGCCTGGTCCCCCCGGCATTGAGACAGTAGTTGGCGCGCAGCTTCATAGATCTCTGAACGCCTGGGGGTAGCCAGTGACTCCTGCGTAGTGTAGGCCGTCCTCTAGCCTATCCGAGCATAGATAGTGCCGTAAGAACGAAGACTATCTTTGGCTCGGTCAAGGCCCTTGGACAACCAGCTGATGCTCTTTATGCCATCCCCCTCGGCATGCCCAGGCTCCCGGGATGCTAGTCCCATCCCAGCGAAGAAGTGTCACAGTTTCCCTATCAGACCAAACAGGCCCCAACTCATCGTCTCAGATTCATCAATATAGACAGAGGCCTATTCTAGAGCCTTTGTTAACTTCTGGTGGTCGCTGTGAAGTGTCAAGTTATCGGCCCCCAGTGTCCGATTGTCTTCGTGCAGTTTTGCCAGTTGCTTCCCCAGGTCCTTGGTAGACTACTTCGCCTCTTCGGTCAACTGCTCGATTCTCTTTTTAGCCTCCAAGAGTGCATCTTGGGCCTTCTTTAGATCTGTGGCAGACGACTGGGCTTGCACCTGGCTCTTGGCTAGCTTCTTCTTCAGCTCCGCAAGGGCGTCCTCCATGGACAAATTGGCCTCGAGATGCCAGGATAGCAGCGCGGTCTGCACAAGTTCATGGGAAGTTAGAAGCCGGTGGCCACATTTTTAATGAAAGCAATGAGGCTACGGATGTAGCATACCTGCACTGTAAGATGAGCCAAGTAGCCGACAGCCATGGCCGCATCCACACCATCTAGGGCCTTTTCGCCGTCGCTGAGGTCCAGCATTCGGGAGGCATACCCGAGGGTAGTCGAGGCTTTGGGGCGGCCAGAAAAGTCCGCCGCACGTAGGTTAGCCCCCACGTCCTCTGGTTGCACGCCTGAGGGGAGCACACCCATGAAGCCGTTCCCACGGCCAGGATTTCGCTGGTGCGTCAAGAGCAATGGCGCGGACTCCTCTTCCTCGCCACTGCTGATGTTCTTGATCTGTTGATCCCCCTCCCCTTCAAAGGCTTTGCTGCCCTCGGTCGAGCTGCTGCTCCGGCTGCTCAATGTAGAGCCTTGGCCCCCGGATTCTGACTCGGAGCGTGCACTAGCGGTCGGCTCCTCGGTCCGCTGTTTTTCGGGGGCGTCTTCGGAACCATCCCCGTGTGGCCCTATTATAAAAAAGAACCAAGGAAGCAGGTTGTTAGAGAGCTAGAAACACGTCTGCGCTCGTCTAGCAGGTTGTCAGAAAGACCGAAGCACCTGTGTCGGTTGATGGGCTGTCGGTGCCAAAGTCCATCGATGGCATTTGGATGTCGGGCGAGTGGGGCAGTGGTGATGCTGCGCCCCCCTCGCCCCCTGAGCCCCCCTCGTTTCTTCTGGCGGAACGGTCCAAAATGGCACCCAGCAGCACATCAAGGAGAGGTGGGCCTGCTAAGCCAGGGCTCGTAGTTGACGGGGGTGCCCAAATCGGCGTAGCAGCGATAACGTCGCTGTCGGCTGTCACCTCGCTGGGGGTCGCCGGCCTCCAAGGGGTCTCCTTATATTGCTTCTGGAGACGCCGGCACTTCAGCTGCTTCGGTACGGGCGAGGGCGCGGCCGAGGCTTTCTCGGAGCGCCTCTTCTTCTTCCTTCAGCCTGAAGTACCCTCCTCCGATTGTATGCTACCCCTCATGCTTAGGGCCCATTTCACCCCTTGCTTCAATTGCTGTAGCGACGGCGCGGTAGTTTCTGCGCCCCCCTTCCGAGTTGTAGGCCACTTGACAACAACCTTCACTCGTCTCTGCGGCACAACAGATGGGGCAACTTTCTCCACCTCCTCCTCCTCCTCCTCCACCTCCTTCTCCACCCCCTGCTCCTCCTCCTCCTCATCCGCATCTTTGCTCACACCACCTCCGGGCTGTCGACCCTCGGCGTAATGTGGCTCACACGGTGGCAGCACAATCTCCGCATTGTACAATTGCACAATGCGGTTAGTTCGGCCTCGGTCCCCCATTTCCCCTAGCAGCTCCCATTCCTTCTGGATTAGAAGGCCGAGGTAGTGGTTCGCCTAATGCTCTATCTCGATGAAGTTAATCTTCAGAAGCCGCTCTTGGCCAAATTGCAGATCCCCACTTACGGGGTCCCGGGTGATGACATGCACATGCCAGTCAGCCCGAGGAGGGTCGATGCCCGTGGCGCAGAACTCCTCCACCAAGTCGCGCATACTCAGCTGCCCGGAGATTCAGGACAGTAGCTGAACGAGGGTGGTAAGTCCGCTGTCCTCCGGGATCACAGGCTTTGGAATGTACAAGATCTTCGCATTTCGGCTATGCAGGTTGCTTTTGGTGCCCACACTGTAATAGAACCAATCGACAGAGATCTGTTTCCCCCAGTGTTGCCTTGACCCCTTCGCAGGCATGTCGCGTTCGCGGCGCGGCCGGTGGGTGATGGTAAGATAGTTTGACACCATGGTGGGGTCCCCACGACAAGGATGTTCCCGTTGGGAAGCCAAATGTGTAGCAGCGAAGGCACCGGCATGCTGCTCGGTGCCATCCATCCTGAATGCCCACTCGAAGCAGGCCAGCCGAGCGATGCTATTCGGCAGCACTTGCTATATCTCGAGCCTGAAGAGGACCAAGACGTCTTCGATGAATCTGGAGCAATGGAATCGGAGGCCAGCTTTGAAGAATCGTTCGAAGACTACTATGACACCGGGCTGGGGCTGGGGCACGGTCTCACCTGCCTTCGGCGCTGAAGCTCGGGACCGCTCAAACCATCGCTTCGGTTCGGCGGCCCAGAAGTCCAATTGTTCGTTGTTGATGAAACTTGGCCCCAGATATGCGCTCCCTGTCTTCTTATCATTTACACGTTTCAGTTCAGATCCGGGCATGGGCTTATCTTTCCGAGGGGCCATTGGCTGCCAAGGGCTGTGATCGAGTAATCCGAAGAAAGGATGCCGAGCAGCCTCTGGCGCGAGTGAGGGCGCGCTGAGTGGTGCGCAAGCAAGAGTTAGCAGTGATGCGCTAGGGTTTTGCAGGCAGTGGAAAACTTGAAGTTTAGGTAAGAAGAGTGGGGGTGAAAGCCTGCCTTATATAGCCGGTGAAGCGCGGGTCGCATGGCAGTCTCTCGTGTCTGATCGCCCGCTCGTTGGCCCGATGGCCGACACGTGGTGCGAAGGCGACATTTATGCCCGTGCGCCCACTCGGTGAGTGCGCCAGGTAATCGCGTGGGGTGCATTTATAATAGATCAGCCCATGGAATACATTTATGATAACACAATTTGTCATATTTTAAAAGGATGTCACACGGCATGGCTACCGAGGGCAGGGAGTCCAAAGGACGTTCGGGCCGAGGGCAAACAACGTGGTGACTACTGTTAGCGTGCCTCACTTTTGTTGGTTAACTAACTTCGATGAATATGGTGATATTTCGCAGTTTCAGGTTCCCAGAATAAGGATGGCCTCCAGACAGGCCCGAAGGGGGGGGGGAGACTAGGGGGGGTCATTATGCATGATCACAATTTCGATCATGCCGAAGGCCGATCTCACCCATGAAGGGCTATTGTTGGGGGAAAGCCTACCCCATAGTCTCCCCAAGGCTAGAAGGCAGCCCATCAACAAGAAACAAGGCCCAGGTGGACCAATGGCCCCAAGGACCTTCGGCCCAGCAGGCGCCCGAAGGCCGGTACGGCCGAAGGCCATACGGCGCGGCGGTCCCCAGTGCAGGCATCAGAGAATGACAGCCGGGGGCAAGTATCGGATGAAGATTGAAGTACTAGAATACCCTTAGGTCAAGCAGTCAGATGTGTAATGTAAGGCTCGAGGCAAATCTATAAACACACCCGAAGGGCAGGTGAGCATGAATCTATAAATGCTCACCTGTAGCCCTGACCCGGACAAGACATGCGTCTGCCACCAGAACCTTCTTGTACTATTCTGACCACGTAATACAAAGTTTGTTAGCCAAAGGGCGCCACTCCAAGCCCCTTCAGTATTGTGCTATTGGTCTGTCTTGTTCACTCCTGTTCTAGCCTATCTGAGGGTCCTTCAGCGTAGCCAGCCCTCGGCTTGCCCACTATGTGTTTGTTCTGGACTTGTAACCACAACAAAGATTTTCAAACATAAATGCAGGCTATACTTCTCAAATGATTCTCTCAAATCACTCAATATATGTGTAAGTGGATCCTCACCAAGGCTTTTTGTATTTGCCTCTTTCTATTCCTATATTTAATTTTGGCTTTTTTGTGGAGCTCAGGATAGGATTTGAAGAAAGGACCATACCTGTGCTTTATGTTTTGCCGAGTCAAAAACCAGATCCAAGGAGAAAAACAAGTCATAAATCAATAATCAATTATGTGCACACTTTATGGATTGGATGGTAGAAATGAATGGATACTCCTTTACATGTAGATTCTCCCTTTCTTTGAACAATCTTGGGCATGGCTATTTCTTTCTTTCTTTTCTTTTAATCATGCTCTTGATTGGGAATAAGGATTTATTTTATTTCTGATAGCCATGCCTCCTAAAAGATCAATTGAGAGAGAATCATAATCAAGAATTTCATGGAGTATTTGCTTGGATGGAATGATGATGGTGACGCTAACTTCCAGGGTAGAAGTTTTAGCAATATTTGTGTGGACCATACATTGATTAATAAATCATAACAAGCAACTCACTAGGGTCAAGAGTTTGACAAGGTTCAATAAAGTCACAAGTAGCAAATGTATAGGACATTCAATAAGGTTTATCATTTGGCTCTGGTGGGATTGCACTTTTCATCATTGAGGAGTAAGCACTAAGGTTTAAATTTTCAAAATAAATCCCAAGTACTTTATGCAAGAGAGAGCAAGAATCACATTGTCAAACCATATCACACTAATCAATAACTTAGGTAACATGCGGTGCCTATAAATATTTTCCAGTAGCATGGGTATAAAAGTTAGGAATAAAGAGATGGCATGCCAACCATGGAAGATTTCAAAATGTGTGGGAGATATCATAGGTTTGATTTTAATTTTCTTGATTGATTTTATCATTTTAACTTCGAGAAAATTAAATCAAAACATCAGATAGGGAGATTAAGGGATAGGACACGCAAACCATCGTGCCGGATGAGGTGCCCCTTCCTGAAGGATCGAGGTCCCAAAGGTGCTGATAACGTAGACACTTGGTAATACAACAATGATCCAATATTTAAGTTTAATTATTACATCAAAGTGCAGCAGAATTACAAGTTCATGAGGTTTCGAAAACATCGGAAGCAAAATAACGATAAGATCTACGAGCTCGATGATACAGCATAGTGATGATTCATGCCCATGGAACCATCACTCTAGCAGCACACAACAGTCACTGCGGCAGCAGGTCGGACTCCCAGTGGGCAGTCAAACCCTCAGGGATCTGCATGTCCCAAGGCAACACATCTACATGCAATTCTATCTCTTCAGTACCTAAAAACCACATAAGCATAAAGCCTGAGTACTAATTACTCAGCAAGACTTACCCGTCAAAAACTTAGACATGCAATGGCCCTAATAGGTGGCTTGTTTAAAAAGACTCGCACTAAGCAACCTATTGGTTCTATCAAATTTTTATTTGTCAATTTAATTAGGTAGAGCATAAATGTAACTTCAGCAAAGCAACATAAGATAATAAAACAATACATAAAAGTAAGTACAACATAAGAATAATAATAAGAATGATAACCAATAATAATCAATATACTTCCAATTCCAAATATCATGTGCAACTACGTGACGACTCAGTGACCAAGCGGTACTCATTACTACGAGGGATAGCAATTGCAATTGATTTACACCAGCTGGGAAAACCCGAATAACACGACGCATATGCACCAACTAAGGCCGTATACGGCAACCTTTCACAAGAAACACCTACACCATCACCCGGTCGAGTGACGTCGAGTGGGCATGCCGTCCTGCCAGCAGTACTTCGCGGTATGGACCGCCCACTCCAACAGCCGAGGGGTCGAAAGACCAACGCACCATAGCCGTGTTCCAATGCAAATATTTAATGCTACGTCGGTTTACTAATGCCCATAAACTAGCATGCATTCGGTACTGTTCAACACTTGATCATGGGGCCAACCATGGATGGGTCCTAGGGTGGGCAAGACAGGGCTACCACAGTCAACACCCATGTGTTGCTGCAAACCTACACATGCAAAATCCCTGCCCGGCCATACATCAAAAGCAAACTTCTTTTATAAGTTCAAATTAGTGATCAAGTCTATTCCATAGTAATGATTTCTACCGAAACTATTAATTACTAAGCATAGCAGTTTAGTACCGAGCCTACCAAGTTTTATTAATAGCAGCATAGGTCATATGGGGTAACATGCAAGGTGGGTTCCAATCAACTCCTATGGCCTAATGCAACAATTAAACATAGACACTAGTAGTGATATAAACTAGCAAAACTTTATAAAGAGGCTAATGCAAACCGGGGCTTGCCTGGATCCACGCAAGTGTTAGCAACTATAGTCTCCTGCTCTTCGGGCTCTTGGTCCTGCTGGACAGCGGGGTCCTACTCCTGGGTGTTGTTACCTATTGATGAACAATGGATTTAATGATATTATCGCAACACCGTCACATGCAATGATATGATGGATGCATATTGCGTTAGTGTTTTGGTGCTAAAAAACTTATTAACGAGTTCTCGAAGCCATACGCTTCAATGAAACAAATTAGAGTTTCAACATTTTATGTGTGTTAATCATTTAATTAGGGTTGTTATAGTTTTTAAGAATAAATAAGCAATTCAAATAGTAAACAATTGATTCTAAACTTGAGTGATTTATCATGAACATGGACATATATGAACTATTTTAACCAAGTTATAGCTTCTAGACATTAATAATTTAATTACTAGATTTTATTCAAGTTAGAGCATTAAATAATTAATTGAGTATGAAATATTGCAAAATTATCTTAACCAAAAAAATCAGGGTGATGTATTAACAAGAAATAACAGTGCATGCAAAGGATTAGAATTAAATTCCAGTCCTTGAATTATTAAGGAATTAATTAGTGTTTACACAAGTTATTTAATTAACTAAAATATATTGAAAGGAACAGCTGGTTATCATTTTACTAAAATAAAGCACATTATTATGAAACTAGCAAAATTGGTTTGAGGTCATTTGGACTTGAAATGAATTTACTATGATTTTCCAAAGTTAACAGCATTTTCTGGGATTTTTCTGGGTTTTCCTGGCTTATTTACTAACACGTGGCGATAGGTCAGCAGCCATGTCAGGCCACGTAGGTGCCACACGGGTGCCAGCGAGGCTGCCAGTCAGCGCCAGTGGGCACTGGTCAGTGACGCCGGAGACTCGCCGGAGCGTGGTCAACGCTTGCTGTCGGCGTCTATATGCAAAGGAAACTCACCACGAGCGTGCAGGGATGATGCACGCAACAAGGTGCTCACGTAGGTGTAGGTCGCGGGGATCAGAACTCACCGGAGCTGGCCGTCGGTGAGAGGCAACAGAAGCAAAGGTTCAGCGGCGTCGTGATTCTGCTACGGTGCATGAAATTGGACTCCGGCTTCGCTCACAGCTTCACAGCGGTATGCAGGGACTCGACATCGCGGTCGTCGGTGTTGAGGAAGGCCGGAAAATGGTGCTCACCATGGAGGCGGCTCTGTTTTGGCGGCGGAGGCAAGAGCAGCCGGGAAATGGTATGCTGTGGCTTTCACGAGAAGAAACAAGGGAGGGGAAGTGTTTAGGAATGTATTAGAACATGTGCGCGCAAGTTTGACAAGAATCAAGGGCCAATGGCTCACCAACTTTAGCGAAATTTAAGCCGGCGCTGATGGAGCTCGACCGGGAGCAGTTCTTGATTCTTCCCAAATTGGTTTGATCTCAAACCTGTGTTGCTCGAGCGGTGAGCGTGGGGGGTGGGATAGGGTTTGTGCAAAGCGGTTTGCTCTGTTAGCTCGACCCAGGGGTGCGGTGATGGCCAAGAGACAAGCTCGAGCTCAGCTCTGTCAATGGCGGAAATGAGTGGGAGAGAAAGGAGCGAACGGGGTAGTATTTATAGGCCAAGGAGCTCGGGTTCTTGGTCGAATACCGGGGGCAGGTGCGCGTGCATGGTTTCTGCTCTGTTAGGTCTCGGGGAGCCATAGGGCACGTGGGGAGCAGTGCGAGTGCGCCATGGGCGCGGCGGCTTCGAGCAGAGTGAAAGTAATGCAGGTCGGTGGCTGCTAGCAGCGTGTGGTGGCCAAGCGGCAACGGTGATGCGACGGGACGACTTGGCACGCAGCTTTGAAACTTGTCGGAGTGATGGGAGCGGTCGGGTGTGGAGAGGCAGGCCGGCGCAAGGAGAATCACGTGGGCATCGGGCAGAGAAAAAGGCGACTCGCCTCGGTGGCGTTTTGCGGCGTGTGCAAGGCCAACAAGCACCAGGAAAGGGCCGTCGATGGGACGTGACCTTGCGGCAGCGGCGCTGGTGGGGAGCCGAGTCCCGAGAAGCAGCGGTGGTAGAGGAATCGTGCGGCGCGCGCGTGGGGGGAGACGACGGGAGAAAGAAGACAGGGAAAAATTGCAAAGGGGCCCTCCACTTTTGAAAATTTTTGCAGAAAGGCCCCCATTTCAGTTTATTTTAATTTCCCAATGCTACAAGCATCCAAATCCAATAAAATTTTATATTTGAGCTTTTCAGAATATGGACAATTTATTAGTGAAGTTTAACTGGTCAGAAAACAATTTATTTAATTGGGATTAATAACTAAAGTTAAATCATTTCTAGGTTTAATTCATTTCTTTGATGAGTTTCCTAATGGAATAAAATTCTGATTTTTGGCCCAAAATTCTATTTTATTATTTTCTTAGTTCTGATGTAATTATTTGGCCTATGTTTTATTGGAAATTAGTTTGCTTCCAAATTTTTCTTTGCAGGGCTTCAATTTAGCTTTGGGAAATCCAAATTTTTAACTTGCTCTCATTATTTCATGCTTTTTCTTGAGTTCAATTTCAAGCTTAGCATGCTGGTTAAAGAAAAGGAGACACCTGGGTGGTACAGCCCTCCCTCCTTAAAGAAATCTTGTCCCGAGATTAAGAACAGAGCAGACTAGAAAGGGGCAAAAATTTACTTGAGAACGAAGATCAAAATTTCGGGCAATGGGTACTCAGAAATTCCTCAGATTCCCAGGTGGATTCATCTTCTGAGTGATTACTCCATTGTACTTTATAGAATTTGATGGTTCTTTTGTGGGTTGTGTGTTGTTTCTCATCAAGGATTTTTATTGGTCGCTCAGAATAGGTGAGGTCCGGTTGAAGATGATCATATTCTTCCAAGACAACATCTATTGGAGGTTTGAGACACCGTTTCAGTTGTGATACATGAAACGTGCTATGAACTCCAGATAGATTACCAGGTAATTCCAGCTTGTAGGCGACTTGTCCACATCTCTCCAAGATTTTAAATGGGCCAATATAGCGGGGTGCTAACTTGCCTGTGATGCTAAAGCGTTGAATGCCCTTCATTGGTGACACTCGGAGATAGACGAAATCATCCTTGTTGAAAAACAATGGCCTACGTCATCAGTTTGCATACTTTTCTTGACGACATTTAGCAGCCTTGAGATTTGCTTGATTTGTCCGAACCTTTTCTTCTGCATCCTTGACAAGATCAGGACCAAAGGTTACTCTTTCTCCAGATTCCGACCAGTTTAACGGTGTTCTACAACTCCGACCATAGAGTGCTTCAGAAGGGAACATTTTTACACTCTCTTGGTAACTATTGTTGTATGAGAATTCTACATATGGTAAGTACTCATCCCATTTACCACCATGTGTTAAGACACATGCTCTAAGCATATCTTCCAAGATTTGGTTGACACGCTCAGTTTGCCCATTGGTAGCGGTATGATAAGTAGAACTCCGAATCAACTTGGTACCCAGAGATGCATGCAGATGTTCCCAGAAATGAGCGACAAACTACGAGCCACGATCTGTAACAATGCTCTTGGGTACTCATGAAGGCATATAATTCTGGCTATGTATAGTTCTGCATATTGCTTTATGTTTAAGGTATTGTTGACCGGTAGGAAGTGAGCAGATTTCGTGAGTCTGTCCACGATGATACAAATCAAATCATGCTTCCGAGAGGTGAGGGGGAGACCAGCAATGAAATCCATGCTGATGTCCTCCCATTTCCATGCGGGAATACTCAATGGTTGAAGTAGTCCAGCTTGCTTCAAATGGTCAGCCTTAACTCTCTGACAAGTGTCACATTCCATGACATACCGAGCAACTTCCCGCTTCATTGTGGTCCACTAGAAATTACTCTTCAAATCCTGGTACATCTTGTTACTTCCAGGATGAATAGAGTACTTTGAATGATGGGCTTCATCCAAGATTTCGACGAAGCTCGAAATATTTTGGTACTACTAGGCGGTTATTGAACCACAGAATACCATTAGAATCTTGAGTAAAGCATTTTGCCTTGCCACTCTTAATATTCTCCCGAATGTATTTCATTCCAACGTCTCATTTTTGAGCAGCAATGACTTCATCACGAATGGTGGAATGAATACTGAGATTGCTGATCACTAGGGCAGGCAATACGTGTAGGCTGGGTTCCGTGATACTCACTTCAATGCTGCAGTCTAGCACCAGATTATTGCGGTGTACCTTTCGACTCAGAGCGTCGGTGACCACATTAGCCTTGCCTGGGTGATAATGAATTTCCATATTATAATCCTTGATCAGTTCTAGCCATCGTCGTTGTCTCATGTTCAGATCAGTTTGAGTAAAGATGCACTTCAAGCTCTTGTGATCTGTATAGATGTGCACTAAATTCCCGAGCAAATAATGCCTCCAGATTTTTAGTGCAAGAACAACCGCAGCTAGTTCCAAATCATGAGTTGGATAATGCTCTTCAAGCTTTCGTAGTTGTCGAGATGCATACGCAATGACACGACCATCCTGCATGAGCACACATCCAAGTCCTATCCCGGATGCATCACAATATACGTCAAAAGGCTTGGTGATGTCCGGCTGAGCCAATACAAGGGCAATAGTCAACAGTGTATTCAATTTCTGAAATGCTTCCTCACAATCATTGCTCCAATCGAACTTGTTATCCTTTTTCAGCAGTTCGGTGATGGGCTTGGTCAACTGAGAGAAATTGGGAATGAATCTCCGATAATATCCAGCTAGTCCGAGGAAACTACGAACTTGATGTGGCTCCCCTACCCGGAGGATCGAGGTCCCGAAGGTGCTGATAACGCAGACACTTGATAGTACAACATTTGTCCAAATTTAAGTTGAATATTACATCATTAAGGTTATCAGAGTGTATCAGAATAGTACAAGTTCATGAATGTCTTGAAAACAGTGGAAGCAAATAACATTCAGAAACTACGAGCTCGATGATACAGCATAGTGAAGATCCATGCCCAAAGAACCATCACTCTAGCAGCACATAACCTCGCTGCGGCGGCGAGTCGGACTCCTAGTGGGCAGTCCAACCACCAGGGACTTGCATGTCCCAAGGCATCACATCTACAGGCAATTCTATTTCTTCACTACCTGAAAAACACAATGGCACAAAGCCTGAGTACTAATTACTCAGCAAGACTTACCCGTCGGACACCTAGAGATGCAAAGGCTCTAATAGGTGGCTTGTTTAAAAAGGACTCGCACTAAGCAACCTATTAGTTCTATCAAGTTTTAATTGTCAATTTAAATGGGTTGAGCCGAAATGTAACTTTAGTTGCAACAATAGGTTAATAAAACAATACATAAAGTAAATATGACATAGGAGCAATAATAGTAACATCAACAATACACATCATAATCACTTTCCAAGTACCATGTGCAACTACATGATTGGCGTGGTGACCAAGTGGTACTCATTACTGCGAGGGACAGCAATTGCAATCGATTTACACCAGTTGGGAAAACCCGATGTAGCTTGCTATTCTGCCAATAGTACTTCATGATATGAATCGCCCACTCCAGTAGCAGGAGGGTCAATGACCAACGTACCTTAACCGTCCTCAATGCAAGTGACCTTTAATGCTTCATCGGTTTACTAGTGCCCATAAACTAGCATGCATTCGGTACTATTCAATACTTGATCAAGGGGCCGACTACGGACGGGTCTTAGGTTCGACAAGGCAGGGCTACCACAGTCAACACCTATTGGGGGAATGCCCACCCCTTAGTCTCCCCAAGCCCAGAAGACAGCCCAACAACAAGAAGCAAGGTCCAGCTGGACTGGCGGCCTAGAAGGCCTTTGGCCTAGCAGGGGTCCGAAGGCCGATACGGCCAAAGGCCGTATGGCGTGGTGGGCCCCGGGCGCAGATGCTAGAGGATGATAGCTGGGGGGGGCGTGTACCAGATGAAGATTGAAGTACTAGAATACCCTTAGGTCAAGTAGTAAGATGTGTAATGTAAGGTCCAGGGCAAATCTGTAAATATGCCTGGAGGGTAGGTGAGCGTAGATCTATAAATGCTCGCCTGCACCTCTGAGCGAGAGAGGACGTGCCCCTGCCACCAGAACCTTCCTGTACGATTCTGACCAGATAATATAGAGTTCGTTTGCCGAAGGGCACCAGTATGAGCCCTTCGACATTAGTGTCATAGCTTAGCTTTGTTCCTTCCTGTCGTAGCTTGTCCGAGGGACCTTCGGCCAGTCCAGCCCTCGGCTAGCCCATCACTTGTTTGTTCTGGACTTGTAACCA
The DNA here is from genome assembly GCA_032690845.1 of Eleusine coracana subsp. coracana. Classification (NCBI taxonomy): domain Eukaryota; kingdom Viridiplantae; phylum Streptophyta; class Magnoliopsida; order Poales; family Poaceae; genus Eleusine; species Eleusine coracana. Next base: position 37,048,569 of record CM064428.1, on the reverse strand, counting down.
CAACAGCTAGCACCGTCCGTGGTCCTTAAACAACAAAGCACGTAGGCATGGCAGGGGGAAAGAGACCACCCGCTTCGGGCCTGTCGCAACAGGCAACAACCCGGAGTAGGACGGCAGCAGAGGTCGTCCGCCCGGAAACGTCGGTCGCGGCTGTGGCGCGTCCGCTTCGGGAAGGAGCTGAAGGCCTTGTTGAAGAGGCATCCGATGAGGTCAACGAAGGTGGTCAAGAGGTTGTGGCCGAGGGAGAGACTGCCGGTGGGCAGCTCACGTAGGATGAGGCAGAATATGCTAGTCGGATAGCGGAGGAGCGTATTAGAAAGCAACAATAGGATGCATTGCGGGAGGAGGAGAATGTGAGGTTGATGGAACAGGAAGTTGAGAGGCAGAAAATGGTAGCCGAAGAGCAGATGCTGCGGGCACAGGCTCTACAAAATCTAGTGCCGCAGGAGGCTGGTTATAACCAGAGAATTGATGTGGCCAAGAGGCGGTAGGTGCAGCTGAGCAGGCTCTGGGGTATGAGGAATTTCGTGAAGAAAGGGTAAGGGCACATTCCATTGGAAGCCTTCATCCGGCGCAGCCAGCGGATCCTAACTCTCCCTTGGTGGCCAATTACAGGCGGTGCAGTGGCCCGTGAGATTGGCTTCGGTCAAGCTTCCAACGTTTGCAGGGACTTCAGATGCTAAAGAGTTTTTCATGAGGTATGAGACAGCTATGGAGTCAGCCGGAGGTAATGATGCAGTAAAGGCAAAGGCTTTCCCGTTAGCATTAGAAGGAATAGCAGGTACCTAGTACGCTAAGCTGTCGCCAGGGAGCATTCGGTTATGGGCGCAACTTAAAGAGGGAGTCTCGGTGCACTTCAGGGGAAATCAGGCCAAGCCTGTGGGAGCTCGGGATCTGGCTGCTTGTGTGCAGAGAGATGGTGAAATGCTGGCCAACTATACTCGGAGGTTCATACATTTGAAATGCCAGGCATCCAACATACCTGATGCCACGGTGATTGAGTCTGTTGCAAAGGGGCTCTGGATGGGAGCAGCCAAAAGTGCTATCCGCATAAAGCAACCCTAGACCCTGGATCAGTTGTTGAGCATCTTAGAAGGACAGGTACGGGTAGAGGAGGATGAAGAGGAAGAGCATCGAAAGGTGCACTCGGGTGTGATGATGGGGCGGGGGCAAAATCTGAACACCGGAGGTTGGCGTCCGAATCAAGGTGGAGTAGGCCACAATTTTACACGGCGCGAGGTCTTCAATGTCCAGCAAGGGGGGGCCTCAGGGTCAGCACCCAGATGCCCTTGGCAGCCGCCACCGCGTCCGGGACCGAGGCAGCCCCCGCCGGGTCAACTTTTCTACTACGCATTTCATGGCCCAGGGTGCACCCACAGCTCCAATTACTACCCTGATATCAAAGCACTGTCCGATGCTAGAGTGCGGTGAGAGGGTGAGCAAACTAAGCCGGTGATGCATACTCAATACACACATGCCGCTGCCTTCTACCTCCCTCCCCCGCATTTTCACTAGCGCCATTTCTGCAGTACCACCATCCCGCCCCACCACCGCAAGTAGTTGTGTTACCACCCCCTCCGCCCCAGCTCGTGCTTCCGGCTCCTCCGACGGAGCAATTACCACTTCCACCACAGCTGAAGCCGGACGACCATCCTGAAAGAGCGCAACCCATACAACACATTCAGAATCCGAGGGCATCTCGTGGCATGATCTTTGCTATCACTGGTGGTTTGGGGCATGAGTTCCCCTCTAAGAGGCAGCGCCGAGAGTACTTGCGGCAAGTGAATCATGTGGTTGCATACCCTCCGGTTGGGGTTACTCGTTGGATGGACATGCCGATTTCTTTCTCAGAGGCTAATTTGAGGCCGATGATATTTCCACATGATGATGCCTTCGTAATGGCGGTCAATATCAATGGTTTCGATGTACGCAAAGTCTTGCTTGATGGAGGGAGTTCGACCGATGTCATTCTCTGGAGTACTCTTGAAAAAATAGGGTATGGCAGGTCTGACCTACAGGCTTCTTTAGTTCCGCTACAAGGGTTTGGAGGAGAACCCATTCATGCGATAGGCAGTATTGTGCTTAAAGTGTTGTTCTCTGGCTTAGGGGGGCACTGGACGAAGGACATTCGGTTTGACGTGGTAGAGATGAACTACCCTTAAAATGCTCTGTTGGGCCGGAGGGTTATCAATAAATTCCTGGCAGTACTTCATCATGGATACCTATGTATGAAGATGCCCGAACCAGAGGGTATCATCACGGTGTATGGGGATCAAGTTGAGGCCGGGAGGCTGGAGTTTGGGTCATCGCCGGGACAACATCACATCCATGTTATAGCCGAAGAGTGTCAGGACAGTAGTCTTGCAGTGGAACCACCGGCAGCACCCAAGTGGGTACCCAAGGTCACACCGGTTGAAGGCACCAAAGAAGTTGTGTTGTGTGTCGATCGACCGGATGAAACGGTTCTGATTGGCAGGGAGTTATCACAGGATGTGGAGGCACAATTGATGCAATTCTTAAGAAACAATATGGATGTCTTCGCATGGTCGCCAAAAGATCTCCCCGGTATCGATAGGTCAATTGGTTAGCATCGGTTGGACATCGATCCGAAGGTGCGTCCGGTCAAGCAGCGAATCAGAGTTTGGATAGAGGAGAAGGCCAGCATCTTGATGGCCGAGGTGCAGAAATTGCTGGATTCAAATGTCATTTGGCCCATTGACAGAACTACCTGGCTCGCGAACCCTGTGTTGGTCAAGAAACCAAATGGCCAGTGGCGCATGTGCATTGACTTCACAACGTTGAACAAACATTGCCCGAAGGATGACTTCCTACTAGCTCGCATAGACCAGTTGGTGGATGAAATGGCAGGTTGTGCATTGATGAGTTTTCTATTTGGTTACTCGGGGTTTCATCAAGTCTGGTTGGCTACAGAGGATCAACCTTTGACAGCATTTCAGATACCAGGGGGGACTTATTGTTACAACCGAATGCCTTTCGGGTTGAAGAATGCCGGGGCTACTTTCTCGCACTGTTAAAGCTACGTTGGGTACACAGATGGGCCGCAATGCGATAGCTTATATTGGCGATATTGTTGTCAAGAGCGTCGAAGAGGCGGACCATGTGAAAGACCTGGCAGAGACATTTGCCAGCCTGCGGAGGGTAGGGATGCGACTAAACCCAGCGAAGTTCATGTTCGGGGTCCGTTCGGGAAAGTTACTGGGGTATCTGATGTCGAATGAGGGAATTAATCCAAACCCGGTAAAAATCAAGGCAATCATGGATATGCAGCCTCCGGCATCTATTCGAGAGTTGTAGAAATTCACTGGCCGTGTTGTAGCATTGAGCAGGTTTATCTCTCGATTGGCTGAAAAGAGCTTACCTTTCTTTGAAGTGCTTCGCGGTCCCCGGGCATTCACATGGGGCGAGGAGCAACAGTTGGCATTCGAGGCACTCAAAAAGTACCTTGTTGAACTCACCACTCTCAAACCGCCCCCGCCGAAGGCTCCTCCGTTGGTATATATTGCTGCGGCGCCGAAGGCAGTAAGTGCGGTTTTTGTCTACGAAGCACCGAAGGGCAATGATACTTTTCAGCAGTTGCCAGTGTACTATGTATCGGAAACGCTAACGGCATCACGATGTAACTACACTGTGGTGGACAAGATGTTGTATGCTGTGGTCATGGCTTCACGTAAATTGCGACAGTACTATGATGATCACCCTATCACCACACCTACCAGATATCCACTGCGAGATGTGTTGACAAATAACAAGGCCTCTAGCATGGTGTTGAAATGGGCGGCTGAGTTGGCTCAATATAATATCACCTTTGTTGCTCGCAAGGCCATCAAATCTAGAGTGTTGGCGGAATTTGTGGCTGAATGGACCCCTCACGGTGAAGCTGAAGACCTAGCTCAGTGAGAAACCATGTGGATATATGCCATGGCTTGCTATATTTGTGATGAGTAATTGACTTGAGCGGATTTGGTGTTTGAGTTGAAATGCGGGAATCCAGGGATTGCATGACTAACTAGAATTGGTGGAGATATTGGTGATGTTGCTGGAGATGGGAAATGTGTTTGCTTGTCTCATGATGTGTAGGTCACTGGAGTTGACTTGGACGTGAATGGCGAGAGGATCGGGCACAAGTAGGAGACTTGGTGCCAGACGATCGAGATGCCGAGTGAAGTCAAGGGTGATCCACACCGTACATGTGGAGAGGCAAGAAGCACGGACGGTTTCGCGATTGAGCCTCAAAACCGTGCTGGTGATGAAGATGGCATTTTGACCAAGTCAAGGGGAACGGGATGCCGGTGCAAGTGACAAGGGGGCCCGATGGACAGGGACTGGGAGAGACTTGCCGGTGGTCAGGATCGCGGGACATGGTGACACGTGTCGACATCGAGAAGTCACGCTTTGAGAAGCATGCAAGGCGGTTTCCTGGTTTGGGCCTCAAAACTGGTGATGTTGGTTGGTAGTGCACATGGCACCATCACGGAGTTTTCTTCAAGATGAAGCAAAGATGTGAAGCGTCCGATGGCATTCGGGCGATGAGGAAAAAGATGGACGGTTATGCCCCCGGTGGTTGGTGGGTGTGTTATGTAGGTCAAGGGTAGAGTGGTCATGATGAGGACATCAACGACATACGAACAACGACGACGGAAGACGGCGCACCAAACCAAGTTGTCACGCCTCCACCTCTCGTCGTCGCGCCTTCTCAAGTTATGGACCCATCTTCCGACGACACGACGACGTACAAGGGCCCAATCACTAGAGCTCGAGCCCAGGAATTGAAGATGGTTTTGATGCTAAGGAACGACGGCCCAGGATGACGCCCGCGAAGGCCCAAGTAGCCAAGTCACACGACTACCTCTCCACCGCACGCCTCTCTACTTCAGCCGGCCCTAGATGCCGTGCTCCCCCTATTTAGTCAAGGGTTACACCCCTTGTAATCTTTGAGTTTTGTTTTAAGATTAGCTTAGCTATTCATCCGTCTCTCGACGTGAATTCAGAACTCCACCTTCGTGCAATACATCAGATTGCTCGCCTCTAATTCTTGCTCGTTCTTCTTCGATTGCGCGTAAGAATTGATCCTCGTGATCAGGTTGATCTTGTTTACCGCAAGGTTAATATCCTCCGGAAGTTGGTTCAGCGATTGCATTGGCGCTTCGGGCTTGCTCGTCGTAGTCGGATCGTGAGGGTCGACATCCACCAAATCGAAGTTATCTACACTCGCCGAAAGATCGGGCACTCTACACCTATCAAGTGGTATCAGATTCCAGTGTTTCTCGGTGAGTTTATCCAAGTCCACATAAACCAAAAACTACAAAAAAATTTTTTTTTACCCCAGTACGGTTTTGAGCCTTGCACTTTCGTTCAGTAATTTGCGTTGTTGAGTTTTTGTGCTATCGCTTTTGATCGTTGCTGGTACACGGTGTTTCATCGTTTTCTCCTCATCATTGTTATATCCTTCCACCACATCGTGTGTTTTAGCCAGTGTTATGTAGGTCAAGGGTAGAGTGGTCATGTGGACAGTAGACCCTAGGCCTATATAAGGAGAGGTGTGGCTAGTGGGAGAGGGGCCTCTCTCTTCCATTAGCCTTGTGTTAGGACTCTATTCAAAGTGCTAGGAGAGGACTTCATGTTTGAGAGGAGAGTAGTGGGTGTGTGAGAGACATCTCTTGCTCTTCCAAATAGTGGGAGGAAGAGGGTGGCTTCCTAGCCTTGTACCTATGGATCTTGTAAGCACCTTTCTATGATATGAGAAGTATTTTCGTGCTCAAGATTACCCTCTTCACTTGAATCCCGAAATTCCCTTTTTCCTATTTTCGGAAGCATTTTCGTGGTGATTTTTGACCTCACTTTTGGATGAGTTTTTGGCCCGGATTTCTTGAGAAACTTGTTGCTAGGATGAGCTAGGATAATCCTATATGGATCCTTGATGGAATTATTGGCTCTAGTACCTTCGATTTGAAGGATTTCTCGAGCTTCCCCTCTTTGGTGTTCTTGGCACGAGATCTGAAATTCATGATGATTTATTGAGCCAATTGAGTTGATCTCCTAGGATTAGGGTCGTGATGTGATGTGGATTCACTGGTCCAAAAATCACATCATTTGGAGTTTGTTTGATTGAGTTTTGGAGAAGATTTGAGAAGATCCCGAGAGATTTTCTGTTCTGTCGGGGGTCGAGCGGCACTGCCTATTGGTCCCGTCTGTAGGTTCCAGTGCGACAGCATCCCGCACCGGCACTGCTGATAGGTGGGACTGGCACTGCCGATGACGCGCACCAGCACTGCCGATAGGGGTGACCGGCACTGCCGATGCCCACCGGCACTACCGATGGCAGGGATCGACACTGCCGATGGGAGTTCAGTTCTGAACTATTGAGGATTGCTTCTTCCCTTTTTGTTTCCGCTGTGTTTCTATGGTGTGGTTGATCACTCCTAGGGCTAGTACACCACAAGTTGGTGTGTGTAATCTGGGTGATCAATTTGGAGGTTGGCTTGCGTTGTTTTTGGGATATAGGCCAAGTTCTCTTGGAGAATTTTATTTGGCTCCCATTCATCCCCCCCCCCCTCTGGTCACCTTCTCGGTCCTTCAATTAGTATCAGAGCCAGTTTGATCACTAGTTGACCTTCACCGGCTTTGTGATCCGAAGGCGACATGGAGAAGCGTGCTATCAAGCTGTGAATGTTCGATGGAGAGGACTTCCCCTACCGGAAGTCTCGGACCAAGGCGTATCTGCTAAGTCAAGGATGTGAAATTTGGGAGATTGTTGATCAGGAGTATGCTATACCACAAGACCTGAACACTGCTTCTACAGGTGAGTTAGTCAGGTATGAGAACAACTCCAAAGCTGTCAATATTCTGCTTTCTGCACTTGGTAGGAGCGAACATGATAGGGTTGCACACCTTAACACTGCTCATGCTATTTGGGATAAGCTCTGCACTTACCATGAGGGTACCAACCAGGTCAAGTCTATGCGTAAGGATTCTTACAATAGACAGTACCAAACCTTTGCACAGAAATCGGGCGAGTCACTAGATGACACTTTTCGTAGGTTTGAGGCAATTGTGTGCAAGTTGCGGGCTTGTGGTACCCATGTGTACAATGACAATGATAGAGCTAAGCAACTGATGTACTCACTTAATGAAAATGTTTGGGGGGTCAAAATTGCTGCTCTAGAAGAAACTGCTGAATTCAATACCCTGAACTGTGGGCTACTCTATAGCAAGCTGAAATCACATGAACTGTCTAGAAAATCTCGTCCTAATCTTGCTATTCCTGCTTCTAGCATGGCTTTGCTCTCTAGTTCTCAGAAGGGTGATCATAGTTGTGCTTCTCATGGAACTAACCCCTCACTTGACAAGTCTTCCTTGGAGTTTGCTTTGTCTTCTCTTGTTGCAGCTTCCGATGAACAGATGGAGTGCATTCCTGACAAGTAGCTGCCCTTGCTCACAAGGAAGTTCAGGAAGTTCTACAACAACCGGAAGGAGAGAAGAGGAGGTGGTTCAAGAACCTGCTTCGAGTGCGGTGACCCGGGACACTTCATCGCTGATTGTCCCAAGAAGAAGAAGAAGGTCGGGTACCGCGACAACAACACTAAAGACTTCAAACAGAAGAAGAACCGCTTCTACAACAAGGGCAAGAGCTCCAAGAAGTTCGCCAAAGCCATTGCACACGCCTGCGTTGCCGCCTTGAGCGATGTCGACCTCACATCAAGAAAAGGCCTTTTAAGCTCGGAGGAGGAGGTTGAAAAGCCACGAGTCAAGAGGAAGGATGACTTCACGAGGCTTTGCTTCATGGCAAAGAACGACCACGACACCGACTCTGTATCCGACTCCGATACAAGCGAGGTACCTCCCACTCTCGATGAGCTCTCTTCTGAACTTGATCATTTGCGCGATGTTCTGCTCATGCAAGATGATAAGCTTCGCAGTGCTATTCGTGAGGGTAGAGAGCTTAAGTCTAAGTTGGAGAGTGCTGATTTTGAAATTGCTTCGCTTAGGTCCAAGCTTGCTCGTGAGGACATTGTTGTTGAGTGTGAGTCTTGTCAAGTTTGATGAGTGATCTTGCACAGAGGGAGAGTGTGCAATGCCCATATTGCCAGTCAGCTTGAGAGTGCCCTCAGGGAGCTTGATGAGATCAAAGCTAGACCAAGTCTTTTGGGTGCATGTCAGAAGTGCTCCAATCTCACAGATGAGTTGGAAGCTCAGTCCCTCAAAGTCAAAGAGCTCGAGTCCAAGTTGCTTCATGAGACTCGCTCTAAGGTCCTTCCACCACCTCGTGAGGTGTGTGTCTCTCTTAAGGACAAGCTTGTAATCACTAGGGAGGAAAACAAAGCCCTAGTTCAGGAAAATGACTATCTTGTGTCTAGGCTCCAGAGAACACTAGTGAGTGAAGAGAAGATTGAGAGTGATTTGGCAAGAGTGAAAGAGAGTGCTTCTAGATCAACCTATAACCTGGGTTTGGGATTTAAGAGATGTGACAAGGAGAGTGAGAATGTGGGTAAGTTTGTACCTAGCTCCAGCTACAAGGATGAGGAAAACACCATTAAACCCACTGCCACATACTATCCACCCAATCCAAAACCCTCCTTCAACCCAAAGGAAATAGAGAAGCCAAAACCCAACCCTGCAATGCAAACCAAGCCTAATCATAAGGGTGTCTATATTTGCATGTTTTGTGGTCGCAAGGGCCACTTGGATGAATTCTATTTTAGGCGTAAGAGAATTGAGAGGAAGCAAGCTGAGTTGACTAGGGATGCTTTTTATGATGATTTTGTTGACTTTCAGCCTCGCTCTTATACTCGTGCCTATCATGGACAGGGTCATTCCTCATATGGCTTTGATTCATGAAACAGAGGCTTTGTGCAGCAGCGCTTTGGCACCCCACGTTTTCTCCATCGTGGTTCTCGCCCCTTGTGTTCGAATGATAAAGTGCAAAGAACTGTGATGACTACTACCGGTCGTATGGTTAAGTGCTGGATTCCCAAATGCTTTTTGACTAACCCCAGGACGGAGCCATCGACTTTCACTTCTCGTTCTCTGTAGGCCGCAGGTGGAGGCTTGGAGAACAAGTGGCTGATGAATTCCGGGTGTTCACGCCACATGACCGGAAATGCACGCTCGTCCTTCGGGCGTCACGGCTCATGCGCCGATGAAGTAGCACTTCTGGGGAAACACGCAGGCATGCCGCTTTAATGCGCTCGTTCTCTTCATCAATGGAAGACAGGAATTCTGTAAAATTCTCTTCAGGGTGCTCACGCTTCCAACGCCGCCAGTGCGCACCACGAATCAAGTAATCGCCAGGGGCTTCCCCAACCCCTGGCACTTTGATAGATACTGGAGCTATGACCAGTATTGTGGCATCCGGCAGAACCGAGGAGGCATCCTCGGGAGGTATGTTCTAGAGAAAAGTAATAAAGACAATCTTAGGGAAAATGCAATAGGCAATTTAGGTGAATAATGAACTGAGTTTCATTCCAAAACATGCCTAAGTTACAAGGAGAGAGCCATCAGAGCGCTAGACGCTTACGATCGCCGTACAAAAATCACAACCCATGGAGTGCTAGCTAACCTAGAAGGTGTGGTAGCCTTAGATGAGGGCGAACTCGCACCTGGGTCTCCAGAGCGGCCGTGGAAGGTGCCTCAGGGTCGTGGGGCTCTCCGGTGTCGGAGCCCGGAACAGCAGAGGTGGCGGCAGCAGCGGACGAACTGGCGCCGTGGCCTGAAGTGCCAGGGGCTGTGTTGGTGATGCCGTCCGCACCACCAGTCGGCGGGCCGGTTTCCCTTCATCCACCAAAAACTAGGGTGTTACCGGTAGGGGCGGATGCAGCCAGGTGAGCAGATGCCTTGCGAGCAAGGGCTTCAGCAAGGTCGTTGCCGAGAGGCTGCCAAAACTTCCGCCCCAAGATGTTACCAAGGGGGCTTAGCCATTCTTGCAGTTGGCTGTACACGGCACGGTCACCCCGGCACTGGGATAGCAGCTGATGCGCAGTCTCGTGAATCTCTGAGCGTCGAGGCGTGGACAGTGATTCCATTGTAGAGTAAGCCTCTATCCAGCCTATCCGGGCGCAGATGGTGCCATATGACCAAAGACCATCTCTTGCATGTTCAAGGCCCTTGCTCAGCAAGGTGATGCTTTTCATACCCTCCCCCTGAGCATGCCCTGGCTCCCGAGAGGCGAGTCCCATTCCAGCGAAGAAGAGGCGCAGCTGTGAGATTAAGCCGAACAGGCCTTGGCTCATTCGCTCAGATTCTTCGATATACATGGAGGCCTGTTCTAGAGCTCTAGATAGCTTCTGATTCTCATTATGCAAGTCCACATTCTCGACTCCTAGTGCCTGGTTGTCTTTCTGCAGAACCTCCAGCTGCTTCCCTAGGTCCTCGGCACTCTTCTTCACCTCCTCGGTGACCTGCTGCACTTTCCTTTTAGCCTCTATGAGCGCATCTTGGGCTTTCTTCAGGTCCCTGCTAGCTGACTGGGCTTGTGTTTGGCTCTCGGCCAGTTGTTTCTTCAGCTCCACAAGGGTGGCCTCCGGGGACAGTTTGGTCTCGAGGTGACGGGGCAGCAACGCGGTCTGCGCCAATACACGAAGAGTTACAAGCCGATAGTAGTATTTTTGACCGAACACGTTAAGCCTTAGAATGTTGCGTACCTGTGCGGTTAAGCGAGACAAGTAGCTGATAGCAGTCCTCGTGTCGATGTCCTCGAGCGCCTTTCTGCTGTCGCAAAGGTCCAGCATCTACGACGCGTACCCCAGTGTTGTGGCGGCTTCGGGACGACCGCTGAAGTCGCTTGCGTGAAGAGATGTTCCGACGTCATTTGGCTGCACACCCGAAGGAAGGACGCCCATGAAACCTTTGCCGCGTCCGGCTCTCCGGGTGTGCATCAGGGTGAGCTCTTCTTCTTCCTCCTCATCGCTGCGGATGTCTTCGGAACCCCTCTCTGGCCGCTCCCCAGATCTATCAGGAATGATGTCTACCAACACATTCAGCAGATTATCAGAGTCCATCATTCTCGGGGGCGGCAACGCCGGTGGTGTTTGGTTAGGAGGGGTGGCCACCACGTCCTCATTGGCCGCCTCTTCGCTCGGGGTCGTCGGTCTCACGATGGTCCCCCCGTATGTTTTGCGGAGGCGTCGGCGCTTGGATGGCTGCGGTGCGGGTGAGGATGCGCCTTCAGCGGCCCCAGAATGCTTCTTCTTCTGCTTCCCTAGGTCGGAGGTATCCTCGTCAAGCCGAAGGCTGCCCCTCATACCTCTGGGATGCTACGCCACTTTCTTCGTGCGCCGTAGAGCGGAGGCCGCGCCTTCGGCGACACCCTTTTAGGTTGCAGGGCGCTTGAAAACCACCTTTACTTGCCTTTGCGGCGCAGTAGGGGTGGCTTCCTCCTCTCCTTCCTCCTCTGTCTCTTCTTCCTCTTCCTCGTCGTCGGGGCCTTTAGCCGCCTTGCCTCCGGTCTACCGAGCTTCGGCCCGGTGTGGCTCCCGGGGGGGGGGGGGGGGTAGAACGGCTTTCGTATTGTATAGCTACACAATGCGGTTGGTCCGTCCATGGCGTCCCATCTCCCCAAGCAGCTCCCATTCCTTCTAGATCAGAGGGTTGAGATAGTGGATCGCTCGCTGCTTTATCTCGGCGAAGTTGATATTCGGGAGCCGCTCTCGATCAAACTGCAAATCCCCAATTACGGGGTCCTGGGTGATGAATTGCACGTAACAGTCGGCCCGAAGGGGGTCGATGCTGGCAGCTGAGAATTCTTCCACCAAATCCCGCATCTTAGTCGCTTGGCCATTCGGGATAATAGCCGGACGCGGCTGGTGAGAAGGCTATCCTCCAGGACCTCGGGTTCGGCGTGTATATGATCTCAGCATTTCGACTGCGAAGATTGCTGTCAGGGCCCATGTCGTAGTAGCACTAGCCAGCAGTGATCTGCTTCCCCCAGTGTTGCCTTGACCCCTTCGCGGGCACGTCGCATTCACGACGCGGGCAAAGGGTGATGGTTAGGTAGTTAGACAGCAGTGTGGGGTCTCTGGGGCAAGGGTGCTCTCATTGAGACGCCAGGTGCGTTGCAGCGAAGGCACCGGCGTGCGGCTTGGCGCCCTCCATTCGGAAAGCCCATTCGAAGCAGGCCAGTCGGGCAATGGTGTTCGGCAACACCTGCTGTATTTCGAGCCTGTAGAAGGCCAGAACATCGCCGACAAACTAGGAGCAGGGGAACCAGAGCACAGCCTCGAAGAATCACTCAAAGACCAGTATTGAGCCAGGGCGAGGCTAGGGTATGGTTTCGCCGTCCTTCGGCGCCAACGCACGGGACCTCTTGAACCATTGTTTTGGTTCGGCAGCCCATGTGTCCAGTAGCGCTTCGGTGACTGTACTTGGCCCCAGGTAAGGACTCCCGGCCTTCTTGTCGTTAACCCGCTTCGGCTCAGATCCGAGCGGGGGCTAAGCTTACCGAGGGCCCATCACTCGCCGAAGGCTGTAGTTGGCTGGTCTGAAGAAAGAAGAATGAGCAGCCTCCAGTGTGAGCGCGCTTATAATAAGTATGACACAGCAAAGGGGTGCTCACAAGAGCACTCGATTTTCACAGAGCGGTCGAGAAATCAGAGTGAAAATGAGAAGAGAGGGGTGAGGGACTAGCTTATATAGCTAGCGGGGCGCGCGGCGCGCGATGATTGCCCGCGTCCGATCGTGCACTCGCCGATCCGATGCAGGGGCCAAATTTATGACAGCGCGCTCACCCGGGAACTACGCTGAGTAACCGCGTTGGGCGCATTTATAAGCAAAAGCAACACGTGGACTGCATTTATGACAACACGTTTGTTGCATCTTCAGGAATGTTACACGGTCTAGCGGCTAAGGGCCGGGAGCCCGAAGGCAGTTCGGGTTCGGGACAAAATAACATGTTGCCTCCGGTAGCATGCTTCGCTTTTGACAACTCACTAACTTTTTTGAATACGATTGCGTGTGCCAACTAAAGGTAACAGAAGGAAAGGATGGCCTCCAAACAGGCCCCAAAAGGGGGGGGGGGGCGAGACTAGGGGTGGTCATTTCGCATGATCACGGTATCGGTCCTGCCGAAGGAGGATCTCACCCATGAGGGGCTACTGTTGTGGGAATGCCCACCCCTTAGTCTCCCCAAGCCCAGAAGACAGCCCAGCAACAAGAAGCAAGGTCCAGCTAGACTGGCGGCCCAGAAGGCCTTCGGCCCAGCAGGCGTCTGAAGGCCGGTATGGCTGAAGGCCGTACAGCGTGGCGGGTCCAGGGCGCAGACGCTAGAGGATGACAGCCGGGAGGCATGTACTAGATGAAGATTGAAGTACTAGAATACCCTTAGGTCAAGTAGTAAGATGTGTAATGTGAGGTCCGGGGCAAATTTGTAAACATGCCCGGAGGGTAGGTGAGCGTAGATCTATAAATGCTCACCTGCACCTCTGAGCGAGAGAAGACGTGCCCCTGCCACCAGAACCTTCCTGTACGATTCTGACCAGATAATACAGAGTTCGTTAGCCGAAGGGCACCAGTATGAGCCCTTTGGCATTAGTGTCATACTTGGCTTTGTTCCTTCCTGTCGTAGCTTGTCCGAGGGACCTTCGGCCAGTCCAGCCCTCGGCTAGCCCATCAGTTGTTTGTTCTGGACTTGTAACCACAACAACACCCAAGTGTTGCTGCAAACCTACACATGCATTATCCCTGCCCGGTCATAACATCAAAAGTAAACTTCTTTTAATAATTCCTGTTCCTGTGGTCAATTTCATTCGTTAGTAATAATAATATCTAGCAAGACTAGTAATTACTAAGCATAGCATCACAACACTGATTCTACTAAAGTTCTAAAGACAGTAGCATAGGTCGTTTGGATATCATACAAGGTGGGTTTCAATCAACTCCTATGACCTAATGCAACAATAATCATATACACTAGTAATGATATAAACTAGCAAAATTTTATAAAAAGGCAAATATAATCTGGGGCTTGCCTGGATCAATGTGAGTGCTAGCAACTACAACTTCTTGCTCTTGAGGGTCAACGTCCTTCTGAAAGTCTTCCTCTTGCTCCTGGTTGTCGTTACCTATATGATGGAATTGAATTAACGGTATTATCGAAATAACATTTTATGCAATGATATGATGCATGCAAGCACATCGTGTTTTGATGTCAATTAAAATTATTCTTATGTTCTCAAAGCCATATGCTTCAGAGAAGTTGGGTTGTTAATTAAGATTTTAGGTATATATATTCTTTATGCAATTAAACAAGGTAAATGAGTGATATGAGCAATTAAATTAATTAGTAAAATAAATTTTTGTTTCTGGACATGTGTGATTTACTGTGAACAGAGGCTTATATGAGTGATTTTTATGCCAAGTGGCAAGGGCAAATTATTTACAGAATAATTACTAGAATTAATCTAAGCAAACACACTAAATAAATTCACAGCCTAAAGTAATTCATATTTTACCAAACCAAAATTTGTGGTGGTAGATAAACATGTTGTTACTAAGCATACCAAAAATCAGGATTTAATTTTATTCCTAGAATTTCTGATGAATTATCTAATGTTTTGACAATTTAATGTACTACCTCCGTTCCAAAATGTAAGCATTTGTTGACTTCTAAGAATCACGTTTGACCAGTTGTCTTATTTGAAAAATTTATTAAAAAATTATTTATTTATTATAATAAATTTTATTAGTACATATATTTCACATATAACTAATTTATTTTTATATTATTATAAAATAGATTGAATAAGACGAGTAGTCAAACACAATGCTCCTAGTCAACAAATGCTTGCATTTTGGAACGGAGGTAGTATTATTAAAAATACATGTATAGAGACAGCTATTTATCATTTTACTAAAATAGAGCACTAAAACTTGATTGCAACAAAATTTGTTTGGGCACATTGGGTTTGAATTCGATTTGATATGAGTTTTCAAAGTTTTAGGCAATTTTTGGTAGTTTCCTCGTATTTCTGGTTTTAGGGAAGGCCATGTATGCGCCACATCAGCGACACATCAGCGGACACATCGGATCCAGCTCGGCTGCCAGTAGGCGCCAGTGGACTCGCCGGAGCGGCAGCGCTAGGCTAGAGCGCTCGCTGCCGGCGGCGGAAACTCGCCGCGGTTGTGGGAAAATAGAGCGCGCATCATTGCGAAGAGAGAGGAGGGGTTCGCAGGGTCAGGTCTCACCGGGAGGTGGTCGTCGGTGAGAGGCGATGGAAGGGAAACTTCGGCGATGATGCATTTAGGCTACGGGGCTCAAAACCAATGGTCGTCTTCTCGTGGAGCTTCACGATGGCGAGGAGAAGACCGACATTTGGGCAGCGCTCGATGAGGACGACCGGAGATATGGGCTTGTCAGCGAGGCGGCTTGATTTCGACGGAGCAGAAGCGGCGGCCGGGGATAACGCGAACTGCTAGTGACTTTTGTGCGCAAAAACAAAGGGGAAGAAGGTTAGGCAAGGTCGTCTGGGGGTTGTGCACACGTTTAAGAATAAATGGGGAGGCGAGATGAACCAGAGTTGACAAATTTCACGACGAGGTCAGAGCTGTTCGCCGAAGGAGAAGATGAAGATTTTCTTTGATTGCTTGATGCTCACGTAGGGAGTTGCCGAACGAGTGGCCTAGGAAGCTAGAGGGAAAGTGGACGGTGCGTGGGTGCTCTCGGCTGGGCTCGGAAAGCAGTAGGAGTAGTGCTAGGTCGAGCTCGAGAGTGGTTCCATCAATGGCGGGTGGGGAAAAAGATTAAGGCAAGATAGAGAGCGAGAGGACAGGGAGCAGGGACTAAGTTATGGCCAAGAGGGAGTACGAGAGGTCAGCGCTTTGATTCTTGGGTGGTTGAGGCGACAAGAGCGGTTGGGTGCAGCAGCATTGAAGCTCCCTGCAGGCGATCATGGCGATGGCGTGCAGAAGAGAGGGGGAGGAGAGGAGGCCATTGGGCGACTCTGCGGCTGGGTGGACAGGGCGGGCGAGGCAGAGGGGGTCAGGCGCGCTGTAGCACGAGGAGTCCCGAAGCAAGGTGTAGGCGATGACGTGCACCGGCGGTGGTGCTCTGCTCTTGCTGCGCCAACGGGAGGAGGAAGAAAAAGATTTTCCACTACACCCCCTGATCTTTTCTGATCCTGACAATTAAGTCCCTAGTCAAAGATATTTCCAATTAAAATAGCTAGGGACTTCCAATTGATTTGTGATTTTGCACATAGGTCCTATGAGATATTCCTGGTGCTCTGGTAGGACCCATTTGGTTAGAATTTTTATAATTATTTTATAATTAATTCCCCATTGTGAAAGGTTTCCATGCTTTAATTAATTATTTGGGGTATTTCCACAATTGGTAAAATGCTCATTAAATTCATAAAATTATATCTTAATATTACTAATATGATTATGAATTTAGTTGGCATATGTTGTATAATAAAATTTCATTTGGCTGACAATTTGTTTGCAGGGTTTTTAATTACCTGGAATTAATTTGAATAATTGGAGTGAGGCTTCATCATTTAATGCTATATTATTCATGATTTGTGCTTTTCATGTTTGTTAAATAGAAGTGAGACACCTGGGGTGTCACACTTAATGGACAATAGTAGGTGGTTTCCAATCTAGCACATCTTGCACTTTGCTTGGGTCTACAGAGATACCTTCGGCTGATACGATGTGACCGAGAAATGGCACACGGTCCAACCAAAATTCACACTTGCTGAATTTTGCATACAACTTGTGATCCTGCAGACGCTGAAGATCAATACGAAGATGTTCAACATGTTCTTCCTTGGACATCGAATAGATAAGAATGTCATCAATGAATACCACCACGAATTTTTCTAGCTCTGGCATGAAGACTGAATTCATGAGATACATGAAATAGGCAGGTGCATTTGGTCAGTCCAAAAGACATCACTAGATATTCGAATAACCCGTATCTAGTAGAGAATGTAGTCTTTAGAATATCTTCCGCTCTGATCTTGATCTGATGATAATCTGACCGAAGGTCAATTTTTGAAAAGACCTTGGCACTAACCAATTGATCAATAAGAATATCAATACGGGGTAGCAGGAACTTATTCTTGATTGTGACTTCACGGTCAGGTGGAAGACCAGAAATATCTTCAGGGAACACGTCAGGATACTCACAGACAATAGGAATACTCTCAAGTGATAATCCTTCCAATTGATAGATAACCAGATCCCTCGGTGATGTGGTACTAAGAGAAAGGGTGTCTGGACCATGCAGGGGAGAGTTCAAATGAACCACACGGGGCTCTATATCAAGCATGGCTCTATGAGTTTTTATCCACATCATGCCAATAATTAGATCAATTTCTTGGTTATGGAGCATGATGAAATCAGAGGGTAGATTTTTTGGTTGATTTCTAGTGGAACTTGGCATACTATTTTATTAGCCAGAATTTGGCCAGCTGGAGAGCGGATAGTATAGGTTTGGTTTATAGTGGTAGTGGAAAGATTTTGTTTTTGCCCACATGTTTTTCTAATAAAATTATTGGTAGCCCCAGAATCAAAACGAGTAAGGACAGGCTGGCGGTAAAGTGAAAGCATACCGGTCAACACGGGGTCTCCCTGAGGAATATCATCAGTGCTGGTGTAGTTCACTTGGGCACCACAAGACGATGCATTCTTGTTATACGGCGAGCGCTGATTGTTGTTGTTGTTGTTCTTGCGTCTGGGTGCAGTACACTCTTTGGCAACGTGGCCGGTGCGACCACTGTTGTAGCACGGGTAGTTCCTTCCATGACTGGCAGGTTGTGGAGCACGTGCATTCTGACTTCCCTACTGCTGGTAGGGTGCACGGTACTGAGTGTGCTGCTGGTGGTATGGTGCACCAGGCAGGAAGTACTGCTGCTGCTGTGGCCTCGGGCGCTGAAATTGCTGCTGCGGGACGTCCGGTACCGCTGTCCAGACGGGGAGGTGTACACCAGGTGATGCTTCGCCTGTAGGGCAGCAGAGGCACTAGCAGGGGCCTTCCTCTTGCGCTCATCTTCCTCAACTTGGTGCATGGCACCCTCTTGGACAATAGCAGCATTGACCAAGTCGTTGTATGTGCCGGTCGTCTGCCAGGTCAGACGCTCCTTCAGTGTGGCATTCATGCCATGCAGGAAAGCATACCTCTTCTTCGCCTCAGTGTTGACATACTAGGTGGCATACTGAGCAAGGTGATTGAATGCCTCAGAGTATTGGTGGACACTCCTCCCTCCTTGCTTCAGATCCATGAACTCCTAAAGCTTCCTCTATACAAGACTGGCTGGAAAGAAATGAGCTCGAAAAGCGGTCCAGAACTCATTCCACTCGACGCGGTGTCCAGCGGGTAGTGAAGCGGTGTAGTTTGCCCACCAGGAAACAACAAGGCCCTGGAGTTGCTGGGTGGAGAACAGCACCTTCTGGTGCTCAGCGCAGTCGAGCAGACCGAACTTAGACTCGGTCTGGCACAGCCAGTGGTCGGCATCCAGAGGTTCTCTGGCATGCTTGAAAGTCGGCGGATGCGGACCCAGAAAGTCTGAGTAGGTGCACTTTCGGGGCTGGTGGTTGTTGTTGCGGTTGCCCCCATGTCCAGCCAAGTGGGACGTGATATCAACCAATCAGCAGAGCAACTCGGAGTCATTCTACTGTCGATTGAGCGTGGCAGCCAAAACCTCTGCCAGCGATGGCTGAGTATTAGCTCCCTGTTGAGAGCTCTCAGGATCATCCTGATTCCGAGTTTGCACCATGCTACAATTTATACACTACACATTAGTCATTTCTCAAGATTTTTCCATAAAGACATATGTGTATAAACATGCAAGGGTGCTCCGAGGATTTTAGGAAAAGACAACCATTTTCACAATTTAAAGTTGGGTACGTGGTTGTTAAAAGGACAACATCACACTAATTAATCCATACGTGCATCGATGCCTAACTATGATATTGCAGACACACTATGGCTCATACATGACCAACTCATCTACTCCTGGTCTATGACTATTGGCTCGTTGGGTTCTGGCGGTCCCAACGGTTCTTATGGTCTCCTGGTTCCATCATCTCTACATCAACATTACCCGCTTGTCCTATTTCTTCATCTACTTGCTCTCCATACTCCATGGGGATCTCATCCTAGTTATCTATGATGGGGAGGTGGGTAGCTTTGAAGGCATCAAATTCGACCTGAAGCTCCTGCAATTCAGACTCCATTATGTCTGCATCTCCGATAGCTTGGTCATGCTCGTCGACGATCATATCCATCTCTTCATTCTTTGCTTGGATTTGCTGGTTTAATTCTGAAATCTCTAGAATCTTGGCTTGCTTTTCTATTTTAGAAAGGTGAAGTGCGGCCCAATACATGTCCAGCTGACGGTACAAGTCCTTACTGTAAGGATCATGACCACTGAGGTCATCCCGAGGTATGGAGTTTTGGTGATGCATGAAAAACATGAAATGTGACTAGTATCTACACGAGTGTTGTTCGTGTAGGAAATCATTTCTATCTTATGATGATTGTCTATGATGTCCTTGGCAATGGATGACAATGACCGCAAGCATGGAGGCTTGTGAACTTGATGGAGTCCAAGCGTTGATGGAGATGGATCAAAGAGGAGAACAAGTTATGGAGCAAGTGTTTGGTACACTTGTCTAGTTGTTAGGCTTTGAGTCCATAGGAAAAACCAGACTACTAAGGGGGTCTAGGTCATTCTCTTAGGTCATGGCTAGTCGGTGATGTGCAAGGTTGCTCGGTGAAATCACAAGCACTAGGTGATAGTGGAGAAGCCAAGGAGCTATTCGGAGAAGCCGGGAAACAATGTCAAGCGAGGACAACAAGTTTTAGCTTCTGGACGTAGTGATCGGACAGAGGGGTCAGAGGTGACCGGACTGTATGGTCACTATGTGGAGTTTTCTAGGACTTAGCGCGAGGAGCAAGGACT
Source organism: Eleusine coracana subsp. coracana (assembly GCA_032690845.1). Classification (NCBI taxonomy): domain Eukaryota; kingdom Viridiplantae; phylum Streptophyta; class Magnoliopsida; order Poales; family Poaceae; genus Eleusine; species Eleusine coracana. Next base: position 37,028,653 of record CM064428.1, on the reverse strand, counting down.
TTGTCTGCAGGAGACTCCATACAGACCGGACGGTCCGGTCAGTAGGAGTGCAGGGACGATAGAGAGGATGCAGTTTGCGGACCTTCCTAGAATGGAGAGAGAAAGTGGAACGGATGGTCCGATCCAGTGACCGGACAGTCTGGTCAGTACAGGGGATTGAATGCATAGACGAGCCAACGGCTGGAGAGAGCCGTTATAGAGTGACCGGATGGTCCGGTCAGGCAGTGACTGGACAGTCCGGTCAGTGTGTCCAGAAAGGCAATTTCGAGGACCAACGGCTAGTTTGAGGTTGGAGGCCTATATAACTTTGTTGCTGGGATCTTGGAGACCTCTCTTGGATAGAGGAATACCTGAGGATAATTGGTAAGGTCCAAGAGGAACAAAGGAGAGCACTAGGAGAGGATATTGGATATCTTGAGAGTGCTAGTGAGAGTAACATGGAGTGATCTTGCACATCTAAGGCTAGGGTGTCCTTGAGGGTGTGATATAGGTTGTTACTCTTGGTCTATGGTGAGACCTAGACCAGTTAGGTGTCGGTGATCGAGCCTATCGTGATTGGTTGTGAAGGCCGTCACAAGTTTGCACACGGTTTGAGCCCGCCGTTGGAAGGGGCATCAATAGTGAGCGCCCGTGCCGGCTCGTGGAGTACGGCAAGTTCTCGAGGGAGGCAAGCTTGTGCTTTGTGCGACGGTGACGCACACCCTGTCTTCACTCAAGGAGTGATTGCGGGCTCGTGAGCGAGAACTCCAGTTGGTGGCGGGACGGATCGGGACTCCGACGGGAGTGGTCCAACAAGGAGTAGGGGAAGGCGCCATCCTTCCGAGACCTCAGGAAAAAAAAATCATGAGCCATCTCTTACTCTACTCCTTACTTTGATGGATTACATTCCGCATTTACATACTATGCTATTCATTCTTGTGTGCTTATCTTGCTCTAGTTGACTACCTTGTTGAATTGCATGAATAGGCTTCTTGCTTGCTAGTAGTGCTTGAGCTTCCGCATTTGATCACTAGCACGTATAGTAGTTGTTTTGGCTTGATTGCTATCCTTGTATGTGTGGTACTACTCATGCTTGTTTGCACTAGTTCCTTGTCTTGTAGAATTGCATGAGTAGGCACCTTTGCTAGCTTGGTGTGTGCTTCCTGATGGACCGAGAAGGCGACCAGAGGGGGGGGGGGGGTGAATGGAAGCCAATTAAAAATCTTCTCAAGAACTTGGCCTATGTCCCAACTACAACCCGAACCATCCTCTAACCAAGTCACCAAGATTACACACACCAACTTGTGATGTGCTAACCCTAGGAATGACTCAAACCAAAAGGACACATAGCGGAAGCACAAGAGAACCAAAAATCAAAACAAGGAAGGTCCGAAAGGTCACAGAACAGAGCTAGACGGAAGTTCCGTGGTACCCGACGGAAGTTCCGTGGTGCCTAACAGAAGTTGCATCAATTACGGAAGTTCTGGGCGACGGGAACACTGTCACTCACGGAAGTTCCATGGTTCTTGACTGAAGTTCCGTCATGGTCACAGAAGTTCCATCAAGGTCAAAACAGCAGCTCCGTTCAGGAAAGAAAATTACCAAAACCCTATCAAACGAACTCCAAAAATCATGAAATTTGGACCAGATGATCCTCATACATCATGACCCTCCTCTAAAGAGATCCACTCCAAAAACACAAGGAATCATCATGAATTTCAGATCTTGTGCCTAGAACACCAAAAAGGGGAAACATGAGAAATCCTTCAAATCGAAGGTGCTAGAGCTATTGATTCGGTCAAGGATCCATAGAGGATTGTTCTAGCTCATCCTAGCAACAAGTTTCTCACGAAATCTGAACCAAAAACTCATCCAAAAGTGAGATCGAAAATCACCATGAAAATAGCTCCGAAAATAAGAAAAAGGGAATTTCGGGATTCAAGTGAAGAGGGAAATCTTGAGCACGAAAATACTTCTCATATCATAGAAAGGTGCTTAAAAGATCCATAGGTACAAGGCTAGGAAGCCACCCTCTTCCTCCCACTATTTGGAGGAGCAAGAGATGTCTCTCATACACCCTTTCCTCTCCTCTAAAATATGAAGTCCTCTCCTAGCACTTTGAATAGAGTCCTAACACAAGGCTAATGGGAAGAGAGGCACCTCTCCCACTAGCCACACCTCTCCTTATATAGGCCTCGGGTCTATTGTCCACATGACCACTCTACCCTTGACCTACATAACACACCCACCTACCACCGGTGGCATAACCGTGCATCTTTCACTTCATCGCCCGAATGCCATCGGATGCTTCACGTCTTTGCTTTATCTCCAAGCAAGCTCCATCATGGTGCCACGTGCACCACCAACCACCGCCATCGGTATTGAGGCCCAAACCGGGAAACCGCCGTGTACGCTTCTCAAAGCGCGACTTCTCGATGTCGATGCATGTCACCTTGTCCCGTGATCCTGACCACTGGCAAGTCTCTCTCAGTCCTTGTCCATCGGGCCCCCTTGTCACTTGCACCGGCATCCCATTCGCCTTAACTTGGTCAACACGCCGTCTTCATCACCACCACTGTTTTGAGGCTCAACCGCGAAACCGTCCGTGCTTCTTGTCTCTCCACGTGTACGGTGTGGATCACCCTTGACTTCACCCGGCATCCCGATCGTCTGGCCCCAAGTCCCCTACTTGTGCCCAATCCTCTCGCCGTTGACCGCCAAGTCGACTCCAATGACCTACACATCATGAGACAAGCAAACACATTTCCCATTTGCTGCAACATCACCAATATCTCCACCAACTCCGGTTAGTCATAACCATGATATGCAAACCCATGCAATCCCTGGATTCCCGCATTTCAACTCAAACACCAAATCCGCTCAAGTCAATTACTCATCACAAATATAGCAAACCATGGCACATATCCACATGGTTTCTCAATCTCTCCCTTGATGAGTACACTGACAACACCAAATGCACAAAGATTAGGCGAAGATTGAAGCCATTAAGAGCTGGCCTGTACCAAAAACTATCACACAGGTGAAGAGTTTTCTTGGTCTTGCAGATTTCAGCACCATTGCTGCACCTTTGCATGAGTTGACAAAGAAGGGCGTTGATTTCCATTAGGGTAAGGTACATCATGAGTCTATTGATGCTTTGAAGGATAAACTTACACATGCACCATTGCTGCAATTACCAAATTTTGATAAAATTTTTGAGCTTGAATGTGATGCTAGTGGTATAGGCATTGGTGGTGTTTTGATGCAAGATAATAAACCTGTTGCATACTTTAGTGAGTAAATTACTGGGCCTATTTTGAATTACTCCACGTATGATAAGGAACTGTATCCACTTGTATGTTGTTTAGAGACGTGGCGTCATTATTTGTTGCCAAAGAATTTGTTATTCATTCTGATCATGAATCACTTAAGTATATTCGTTCTCAATGTAATTTGAACCGTAGACATGCTAAATGGATTGAGTTTATTGAGTCTTTTCCTTACATTATTAAACATAAGAAAGGGAAAGATAATATGATCGCTGATGCTTGATCAAGGCGCTATACTTTATTGTCTCAACTTGATTGTAGAATTTTTGGACTTGAGGCAATTAAAGAACAATATGCTGCTGATGTTGATTTTAAGGATGTATTGCTGCATTGTAAAGAAGGTCGTGCATGGAACAAATTTGTGTTGACTGATGGATTCTTGTTTAGAGCTAACCGCCTATGTATTCCAGTTGGTTCCGTTCATCATTTGTTGTTACAGGAGGCGCATGGAGGTGGATTGGTGGGTCATTTTGGTGCCAAAAAAACGAAGGATATTTTGGCCACACACTTCTTTTGGCCAAGGATGATGAAAGATGTTGAGCGCTTTGTTGTTCGTTGCACTACATGTGAAAAAGCTAAGTCTCGCTTGAATCCACATGGTTTATACATGCCACTTCCTCTTCCTTCTATTCCTTGGGCGGATATTTCTATGGACTTTGTTTTAGAACTGCCTAGGACTAAGAGGGGGAGTGATAGTATTTTTGTTGTTGTGGATAGATTTTCTAAGATGGCACATTTTATACCATGTCATAAGACTAATGATGCTAGTTATATTGCTGATCTCTTTTTCAAAGAAATTGTACGTTTCCATGGTATGCCTTCTACTATTGTTTTCTACAACTTGTCACCCACAAACTGATGGACAAACTGAGGTGGTGAACCACACTTTGGGTACTATGTTGAGAGCTATTTTGAAGAAAAATTTGAAGCAATGGGAAGAATGTTTGCCTCATGTTGAGTTTGCATATAATCGGGCAACACATTCTACTACCAAGGTAAGTCCTTTCAAGGTAGTGTATGGTTTTGATCCCCGTACTCCACTTGATATACTTCCTCTACCTATTCATGAGAGAGTTCATGTTGATGCTAAGGAGTGTGCTGAATTTTGCAAATGCATGAGACCACTAGACTTAGCATTGAAAAGACGAATGACAAGTATAAAATTGCTGGTAGTAAAGGTAGAAAAGAAGTAAAACTAGATGTAGGAGATTTAGTATGGTTACACTTGAGAAAGGATAGATTTACAGATTTGAGAAAATCTAAATTAATGCCTAGAGCTGACGGTCCTTTCAAAATAATTGAGAAGATTAATGATAATGCATACAAACTTGAGTTGCCTCCCGAGTTTAGGGTTAGTCCTATTTTTAACATTTCAGATTTGAAACCATACTTGGGAGAAGAGGATGAGCTTGAGTCGAGGACGAGTCCACTTCAAGAGGGGGAGGATGATGGGGACATCACTCCCAAGGATATATGCAACACTCCTCCAATTCTAGACTTGCAAGGTCCAATGACTAGAGCTCGTGCACGACGACTAAATTTAGAGGTGAGCTCGTTCCTACGTTCTTCATCATATATGTCACTTTTGAGAATGGTTTGCTACCTAATGATTATATTGTAATTAGGAACCATGGAGAGGATTAGGAGATGATGGGAGAAGGACTTGGAGACGTGGAGGGCCAGCAAGGACGTGGAAGCCAAGCTGGAGGCCCAACCAAAACCGACTTCGAGTCTGTTTCGGGGCTCAGGACCACTCTGCACTAAAATGGATGTCCAGCACGCATACAGACTCGGATTTGGACGTTCTATATATGAAGGGAAAGATAAGAAGAAGATCTTTCCAATTCCACCGGTCTTATGTCAAAATTCATCCGGAGTCATCGGGAATCGATGAAATAATAGAGGGTCCAGAATCTGTTTCGGTGCTGCATCGCCTGTTTCTGGCCTTTGAGCTTTGTATCTAGTTGAGCCCAATTAGGGGCACGTCCAGAGGGTCTTGCACGACCCTAGGGTCTTCATATATAGCCACCGCCGCACCATTAGGGTTCGGGTTTTGCTTAGATTAATCTGTTCATAACAGTTTCGCCGTCATCACGGTTTGCGAGACCCCAACTTTGTGAGATTCATAATACATCTACAATTGTGTTGCATTCTTCTTTGTTCTTGCTTGTGTTCTTGATTCGTAGGTAGGGATTAGCCTTCTCGGCGAGGTCAATCATTTTAGGACGGTTGATAACCAGAGGAGACATCGTGCTGCGATTACGGGGTTTAGAACGTGTTGTTCTGAAGCCGGATCGATTTGTGTGTCGCCTCTGACCAAATCAACGTATCCAGAACCTTTCGGAAGATCGGGAACCCTTGTCCACATCACAAGTGCTCCAACGCTTTCCTTGCCAAGTTCTTCCCGCTAGGCAAAACCAATGCCCTGCCGAACAAGATTTCAAATTTCCAACAGCTAACCGACGAGAGAGTTCCTGAGGCATGGGAACGTTTCCAAGAATACACTCTGGCATGCCCACATCATGGAATGTAAAATTGGTTGCTAATTCAAAGCTTTTACCATGGGCTCAACCGCCCCACTCGTGAGCACCTAGATGTAGCCGCTGGAGGTTCCTTGTTCTCTCTCAAGGTCGAAGAAGCTCAAACTCTCATAGAAAAGATGGTCGCCAACTACAGTGGCTATGATGAGAGACAGAACCAGCCGCAACCCAAGATGAGGGGAGTCCACCAAGTAGATGGTATTAACATGCTAGCAATCAAGATGGATCAACTTTTGAAGAAAATGGACGGACCTCAGACTGTCCAATCCTTGGACTCTCACATGACTTGCGAAGTCTGTGGAAACCTTCAACACATGGGAAGCCACTGCCCAGAAACTCAAGAAGAAGAAGTGAACTACCTCAACAACAGCAACAATAACAACGGGTTTAGGCCCCGTACGAACAACTTCGGATGGGAGTCCAAGCCAAACCTCTCATTCGACAAGAACATGGGTAACTCTGGAAACTTTACTCGTAATGAACCTTAGACTTAGACTCGCTGTCCTCCCAGCCAGCTTAACCGATCTCTTTGTCTATCTTAGTGCGGATTTCTCCTGTATCACTGCTGCCCCAACTATTATTATCGAACATCCTTACCCCCATCTTTGGTCAGTTGGTATAATTCTTATAGTTATATCTTTGTTAAACCAAGATACTCTTACGCCTAGCTTCCATGCGGAAAATAAATATGATACCTTGGAATACTCCCGGATGAAATGCTACAATAGATGTTCCGTGCGCTTGCGGATTGGTTCACTCTTAAAGCATAACAAACATCAAATCATTTCTGGCATCGTACCAGGGATAGCGATATTCTTGAAGCGACGTTAAGAAATGCCAACAAGCATTTTTGACACCGTTGCCGGGGAAGCAATAGGCTAAGATATCAGAAATTTAACATTGATATTTCTACTAAGGAGTTACCGCTCTTCTTAGCAAGCTTACCCTTGATCTGTTTAATTGTGGTGTAAACAAGATGCTTTATGATTGGTTTCGACCTACTAGAAAACTACCACCATGATCCAGAGGCTTTGTTGAGGAGAGTGCGTCAAAGACTCACCCCTCCTTGGCCCGTGCTTTCCCTCAAAGCACCTGAGCTTGCTCTTGCAGCACCTTCGATCACTCAAGCTCTGCTGCGAGTCCCGTCTCCGTCCGCTCAACAAACCATGGCCGAAAAGACGATCCACGACTACTCCGCCCCATCTGCAGACAACATCCACACCAGTCCGAACCCGAACATGTGGAATGGAGGCTATGAGCTGAAACCGGCCTTAATCAACATGGTTCTGGCCACTCCTTTCTGTGGCAAGGCATCAAAATATGCAAACACGCCCACCTCCAACAGTTTTTGGTGGTGTGCAGCACTTTCACCATGAGGGATGTGACCCCTGAGGCCATTCGCCTTTCCCTTTTCCTATTTTCACTCATGGGGAAGGCGAAGCAGTGGTTCTATAGCAATGAAAAAGAGATCACCACATAGGACAAGTGTTCCAATGCCTTCCTTGCCAAGTTCTTCCCACTTGGCAAAACCAATGCCCTACGGAACAAGATTTCAAGTTTCCAACAGCTAACCGACGAGAGCATTCCTGAGGCATGGGAACGTTTCTAAGAATACACTCTGGCATGCCCACATCATGGAATGCAAGATTGGTTGCTAATTCAAAGCTTTTACCATGGGCTCAACCACCCCGCTCGTGAGCACCTAGATGCAGCCGTTGGAGGTTCCTTCTTCTCTCTCAAGGTCAAAGAAGCTCAAACTCTCGTAGAAAAGATGGTCGCCAACTACAGTGGCTATGATGAGAGACAGAACAAGCCGCAACCCAAGATGAGGGGAGTCCACCAAGTTGATGGTATTGACATGCTAGCAATCAAGATGGATCAGCTTTTGAAGAAAATGGACGGCCTTAGATTGTCCAATCCTTGGACTCTTGCATGACTTGCAAAGTCTGTGGAAACTTTGGACACATGGGAAGCCACTGCCCAGAAACTCAAGAAGAAGAAGTGAACTACCTCAACAACAGCAACAACAACAACAGGTTTAGGCCCTGTACGAACAACTTCGGATGGGAGTCCAAGCCAAACCTCTCCTTTGACAAGAACATGGGTAACTCTAGAAACTTTACTCATAATGAACTTTCCTTTCGTGATCTTGTTCTAGGACAATCTAAAATCAATGAAAGCATTAGTAGAAAATTTATTGCTACTGATAAAGTCCTAGAAAGTATAGATTCCCTTATGGAAACCTTTAATACCTCCCTGCAAAACCAGCTTAGTCATAATAAAATGTTAGAAACACAAATTGCTCAGCTGGCCGCTTCTATTGTTAAGCCTAACTCGAGCAAGCTCCCCGGTCAGCCGGAAGCTTCTACTAATGCTTTCGAAAGAAAATGTTAGTGCGGTCACAACTAGAGGCGGAAAACCCACATAGGATCCGCCAAATCCTAACATTGCAGGGAAGACCAGGGAAACCGATGACAAGTCAGAAGGGGAGGAAGAAACTGAAGTTGAGAAGGCAAAGGCACCTCTCAAGAAGGCGCCACATGAGTTCTATGATACCCCGGTGTTGCCGTTTTGCCCTCGACAAAGGAAGCCAACAGTGGACGAACAATTCGGGAAGTTTGTAGAGGTAATAAAGAAATTATATGTCAACATACCACTACTTGATGCTATGCAGGTTCCTACATACTCCAAGTACCTAAAGGACATCCTCAACAACAAACGCCCAATGCCGTCCATGGAGGTTGTCAAATTAACAAAAGAGTGCAGTGCCGCTATCTTGAACTCCCTCCCAGAAAAGAAGCGAGATCCAAGATGCCCAACCATCCCATGTTCCATCGAGATGCAACAATTCAACAACACCCTCTGTGACTTGGGAGCGAGCATGAGCGTCATGCCAAAGGTAGTGTATGACAAACTCGATGTCAATTCATTATCCCCTACGGCAATGTGCTTGCAGCTCACCGACCAATCAGTCCGCTACCCGGCGGGCATTACGGAGGACATACCCGTAAGGATAAGGAACTCCCTAGTTCCCGTCGACTTTGTGGTGCTGGATATGGAGGCCGATGCAAAGACACCTCTTATACTAGGAAGACCATTCCTTAGCACTGCAAATGCCAACATTGATGTTGGGGCTGGAGAAATCCACCTTAACATTAATGGGCACAATGAAATGTTCGCCTGCAAGCCCCAAACGTAACAATGCAATCAGGTACGCATCTTTTGTGGCAAAAATCCTAACACGGTGCAAAAAATTAAGGTGTATCGAATTCCACCAAAAATGGGTGCACCGGCAGTTAAAGTTAAGAGCATACCACCGCCGCCCAAGAAGAAGAACGAGCCACAAGAAATGAGGAAAAAGGTCGCCGCCAAGCCAAAGAAAATCAAACAAGTATGGCGGAAGAAAGAAGTTGCGCCGATTGTGGAAAATTCTCCATCCACGACGAGCACCACGAAGAATTATGCATGGAGGACGTCTTGTTCGAGAAGTAAAATTCGAACCCTCGTCGGAAGGTAACCGATATTTATTCCCCTTTCCCTCATATATACCATTAGATTAGGTTGTTTTTATTCTCATCTTTAACCATTAAATTAGGTTATAAAAAAAATTGAAATATTTTGGTGATAATTCGGCCAAGTTTCCTAGCCGGGAGGTCGTTTTCTTGTCAAAACGACCATCCGGGTGCTGATTTAGGGCTCTAACCCAGCCTGAAATAACCCAGTCAAATTTCAGCACCCGGGAGGTCATTTTTCATGAAAAACGACCACTGGCTGGGTCATTTCTACCGCCCGGAAAGCCATGCCGCCCGGCATAATATTTCTTCGGATTCATGGCCCTTTTAATGCAAGAATTATGGCCATGAGTGGATGAGGAGTGGCAACCTTTTCACATGTGAAATTCTTTCACCTAGAGTCCTACATGCCAAAAACATGTGAATGAGAGCCACACAAATTATTCCATCTCTTGATCATCCACTCTCACCTGCCACTCTATTCAAGTAGGCACCATAGAGGGCAGAACACTCATTGCAAAATTCTAACTTTGGCCATCCCGTCAATCCTTCCTTGCACCCTATCCTCTCTCCTGTTTGGGAATAATGGAGGCATGCAGTTCACATGGCACCTATGCCAGAAAAGTGGTCACCAATAATGCACCCAAGTGGGAGGAAAAAGCCACGCCGCCCGGCATGGGATGCTGCCCGGCATAGCCTGCCGCCCGGCATAGGCCGCCGGCCGGCCTTGCCACATTGCCCCCCAAGGCTCCTCTTGAGCCTATAAATAGAGGGCTCATTCTCCTTTGCTTCTCCACTCAAAGCATTCAGCAAAAAACTTCCTCTCTCCCTCACAAACTCTCTCCCTTTGCACTTCTTTTCTCACTCAACTAGCTCCCTCTAGTAAGTGCACCTTGCACTTAGCAATAAAAGTGTGCTGCAATAAAAACAACTAGAGAGAGTCTTGTTGTCACCCTTGCACGTTTGAACGACTAACACTTGGACTACTAACCGAACAACTAACCACTAACCATTATCATCATATTGTCCTTCGGGTATTGTGTCCATGTAACCCTTCTGTAGGAATGGCAAGTATTTCGAGAGGCCTCTACACCAAGTTCAGCAACAGCAGCAGCAACTCAAGCCGGGGGAGGCGCACACCAAGTGAGCACTCAGAAGCAAGACACTCTAGAGCTTCACATGGGCATGCTCCGAGTTATACCTCGGACTCAATGTCCATATTTGAAGCTCCAACGGAGCAAAGTATGCAAGTTGAAGAGTTTGACAAGTTCATGGAGAGTGAAGACAATATGGTGTTCAATGACTATGACGAGCGAAGCAAGTTCACCGTCGGGACCAGGAATTCACGTCCGTGCGCAAGTTCGACCACAACTTCCTCGAGCAAATCGGCATCCTCGCCGATTTCGAGTACACGCTCAACACAGCCGGATGGAACTTCACATTCTGCTTGATTCACATCATACAACTTCCTGGAGCTGGAAGGTGACATGCAATACCTGGCTGCAAACGCTTATTAGACAAACATGAGAACCTAAGAAATACAACCAGACATAAGGGATAGGCAGCAATGGCAAGAACAAACGTCGGAACAACTTTAGACAAACCTCTCCATGATGGATCAACTATTTGGCCACTTCAACATTAATTATCAACCGCCACAGTGAACGCCATCCGAGCTTAAGTCTTGCAAAGACCTAAGCTTGGGGAGGTACACATCCAAGGTACGCCATTTGTCCTACCCTCTCACCCTCTGTTTCTAGTTAAGTAGTTTTATTTCCTTTATAAAAAAACAATTCAGTTTCAATAAAACTTAAGAAAACATACAAAAATATTTTTTTTTCGCTTTCAAGGAAAACCATAAAAATTTGCAAAACCAAAAAGAACAAAAAGATGTTCAGTTTCAAATAAAATTTGAGAGCTTAGTCTCTACCTTGCCTATGGAAATGATGAATAGTTGCTCTACTAGCTCCCTGTGAGTCTCAAGTATACAACCTCTACTCTTCATTTTGGTGGGTAATGGTAGACCGGCATGATGATAACGCTAGTCTCTCTATGTTTTAGTGGGTGCAAAATGGCTAATAAAGACCAAGTCTTGTTGTTGGGATTCATGATATAGCATGTTTTGGATAAGTCTATGATCTCATGATTAGAGTCCAATGATTTCTTACAAAACCATGCTGTAATAAAGACCCCCCCCCCCTACTTGGTGTAGTTCTTTCCTATGATAGAAAAATTCCTACCAAGGCCAGATATTAATTGTGAACCCACTTTTATGCCATCCATGTATGCATTGAGTTTGGTTAGGATTCGATCCTTATGAGGGACTTGCACTTTCAAAGACAATCATTTTCCTTCGCGTTATCATTGAGTTCTAAAATAATCATGCTTGGTTATGCGGTTTCCACATTGGATTCAAGCATCCACTTCACCAAGCATGTCAGCCAAAAATCCCTCCTTTGTGAAAACCTTGATCCTACAAGAAAGATTTTGCTCCTCCCAAAATAAATGCTCAGAAAAAGTTTGCAAAAATATTTGAACTAGCTTCCCTACACTATGAGAGCTGAAAAAGAAAGAAAAAAAATCAGCTCTCATAGATGTACAAATGCCAAGTTTCAACTTTCATTCTTTGTGCAAAATAAAGGACCATCCTTTCACTCTAGCACAAAAATCCCGTCTTTGTTAAAGATTTTTGCTATTGTGCTAGTCCACTCCTTTGTGTGAGTCCATTCTCTCCCTCTCCCCTGGATATTATTTCCAAATGGTTGGAATGAGAAAGTACAAAGTCTTTTCACTTGGACCATCTCTTAAATTAACAAAATATGCATACTAGATGTGCCATCCTACCAAGCTCCACATATAAAGCCAAATGTCATAAAGTATGCTGAGCACTTGGTGAGGAAACACACTTTTAAGAGATGAGAGTCATAGTGAAAAAAATTGCACCAAGAGGGAATATTTTCAATCTTATGCAGCATTACAAAAACTTTGGACTCATGGTCATGTAGGAGGTTGAATGACAAAATCTAAACTAATTGTTCTGAGTTCCAACCGCTCATGACAAGGTCATAAAATGCCTAAGAGCCCCACTTACAATGAGAAAGACTTAGCGATCAACTTGTGTTGGTTTACCACTACCCCTATGTTGTAGGAGTATGTGTTTTTACACTTGATCCTTGTAGGGCTCTAATATTGAAGCAACTCCTGATCCATCACTTCCAAGTTTTAATTTGCTCGGGACGAGCAAAGGTTTAAGCTTGGAGAGGTGTTGGTGACCCTTAAAACCCAATATCGGCACTAACCGGTCGGGAAATGCAAGGTAAAGACCAAAGTTTCTTGAATATTTGTTTAAACTAATAAAGTTCCATGAGTTTTGGTGAAATATGTGTTTGCAGGGTCAAAAGGGCCAAAACTGTGTTAAACACATGAAGAAATACCCCGTCAGCCGAATCTGCCTTAAACATCAGGCCGACAGGGTCATATGAGGCTGAAATCAGAGCCCGGCAGGGTCGTGATGGCTAAAATTAGAACCCAGTCGATAGGGTCATATCAGGCTAAAAACAGCCACCCGACGGGTCAAAACAAGTCATCATGAGGCTGATCATCCAACCCGGCCAACTTTTCAAATCACTCCACCATGAACCTGTTATCTCCCCCCAGACAAAAAGCTATGGAATATGGCTCAGGAAAAAGGGTCTACAAAATGGCCTAACCGGGAGAAGCCACGGGGCGACCCGGAGGGGTCGGCACCTGACCCAGGCTGCCGCCCGGCCTGGGTTGCCGCCCAGCCTGGCCTGCCGCCCGGGCTAGGGTGGCCACCCAGGGTTGCTAGCCCATGAGGCCCATCAGGCTTACTGACCCCAAAACGGAGAATTCGGTATGAACCGCCCAAGGAACCACCATCCGGATCAAATCTGAGCCGTCCAAAGCAACTCGGTTGGAAACCGACCAAATCCAGTGGCCGCCCGCCCTGGCCTGCCGCTCGGCGGTGCATGCCGCCCGGCATGCCCGGCCACCCGGCGGGGCAAATTTTGCCCACCGACTCTCCTCCACCTTGATGTACCCGCCAAGTCTTCGCCACCTATAAATAGAGGGGGAATTTGGCAGAATCAAGACATCAAGCAAGTGAAACACATTGGAGTCCATTTCCGACTACTTGTGCCACTTAGTAGAGTAGGTTAGTTAGTCGGGAGTTAGAATCTAGTCGAGAGCATCTGTCACACCCGGTTCCAACAACTGAAATCGAGTGCATCTGTATGCGTGCCCAGGATCAAGTTTTCATGCACACAGGACAATTGTTGTGATAAAAGAACAATATCTTTATTAAATCGATAAAATTATTACAAAGGTGACCCGTAGGTCAAAAGAAAAAGATTACATTGCAGCGGAATAACTATGTGTTGGCGTCCTTCAGCTCCCACAGGAAGTCGACCGGAAGACTACAGGCCTAGAGCTCTTCTCCACTGTCTTCATAGTTGTACCTTCATTCTCCTGTAGCTGAGCAGCAATATGGTATAGCAAGGGTGAGTACGTGTCGTACTCAACAAGTGGGGGAAAAGATGACATGGGGCTAAGTCAAGGAAGGCTTAATGGGGATTATTCCATGAGCTTTTAATTTCTGAAGCAGCCTAATTACTAGGTGGGGTCATCCCAACCCTCAATCCACAAGGTACTATCCAAGCCATGTCCGAACCATCCAACCATCCCAACCATTCCAAACAACACCCTATTAATCTTGTGAGGATCCGTGCCGCTCTTGACCATGAGCACGGCTGCCATGATAGTTTTCACTCTACAAAGGATATACACATTCCCCACGAGAAGCGATTTCATCCCCTGTTTCCAGGTGACTAACTCTCCACCCTACCGTGCTGGCCAAGCACATGCACACTTCCTATGGTGTGTGGCCAGGAGATCACTTCAAGGCTTTTCAACGGCTTCCTCCAGCTTGTACGTGCCCACTGAGGTTTCACCCATCGGGAAGTAAACCCTTTACCCGAGAGGCCCCCTCTTAAGCCAGATGGTTCTACGACCTCGTCCCTTAACCACACCTCCCCTTGGGACTACCGGTGAACCCCTGCATAGTCCCTCCGTCTTCACATGCAACAGCTGGTCTCCACCGCATAGTACGCCAGGCCACGCCGATAACTTGGCTCGTGGTTGTACGGTTCACATGGGTTGCCGCTCCAAGAACCGGTTATTAAAGTGATTTATGTGATAAACAAACTAGAGGACTACCAGTGAACCCCTGCATAGTCCCCGGACTGCCGGTAAACCCCTGCACAGTCCCCATACCGATCACCCAAATCTTAAGTCCTAGGCCATGTTGCTAACATAGTTTATCATTCCAATCACGAAGTGACATAATTCATTGATCAGGATTTATTTAACCCAACATCCTACAAAGCAACCTAAGCATTACCTACCCATAATCATCCCACCAACTAGTCCAAGGCGACAAGGAAAATGGGTAAAACAATACTAGGAAAACCCTAACAATAGGTTCCCAATCAATTGACACAAGCCTGCAGTTCTATGATAATTATTGTAATAGGCACAAGATGCATCAAGGACACTTGCCTTATATGAGATGTTGCTGCTCAGTGATAACATAACTTGATCATCGTCCTCTTACGATTCCCGTGCATAAAATTCCTATTTGCGCAAGACATACAAAGCATACACACAATATATATACAATGCAAGGTATGGGACAATTGGATATGGTTGGACAAAGTTTGCAATTAGATAGTTTATTTGAATATAAGAATATAGGTGGAAGAATCATCTAGATCAGGGTTGTGGATCAGAAGATACACAAGGTTAAAGCTGCAAAGATTGCGGCTGCCCACAGATAGTGCAAAACATATGTGCGCGTTCCTAATGATTGGATCTAGTTATAAAGGAGTTGTTTGAACAGAAATCTTCCTAGTGGCGTGGGACATGTCAAACGCAAGGTGAATTGGATCATAAATTACCTATACTGGAGATCGATTGGCTGCATCATGAGGAGGTCATCCAGCGGCAGATGACGCACAGATCGCGTTCCTGGTCACACAAGGGCCGTTCTAGGAGAACCCTTTGGTGGAGATGGTCACAATAACCTGGAACACAAATAGGAGTGGCGGTGGTATCAATAACACCTCCTAATTGGGAGAAAAGGTGATGGTTTTACCGTCGCGAGTGCTGGATTCGCCCAGATCAAGAAGCAGCTGACATTGTGATGCAGATCCTGGACGCATACGACGTCCAATGGTGCTGAATTTTGGATATGTTGTAGAGGAAATCT
This sequence comes from Eleusine coracana subsp. coracana, assembly GCA_032690845.1. Classification (NCBI taxonomy): domain Eukaryota; kingdom Viridiplantae; phylum Streptophyta; class Magnoliopsida; order Poales; family Poaceae; genus Eleusine; species Eleusine coracana. The sequence goes on along the minus strand of CM064428.1, from coordinate 37,013,007 downwards.
GGGCGCACCGCCATGAAAAATTTGGCAGCATTTCGATGGGTGGATCACCAAGAACGCCAAAGCCAACTGGCAGAACTGTTGCTGGACGCGAGGGCAGGGTTGCGTGGCGGCAGCCTTGCGGCGTTGTGAGGGTTTGAGAGGGGTGGGGAGGACGTGGGAGGGGTTATGGTATATATAGGAGGGGTGGGGGCAGGTGGGGGAAGAATATGGAAGGAGATTTATGAGGAATAAATGCATTATTGATGGCAATTTATTCTCTTGTTCCTTCTTTTTAAGTGTTTATGGTAGGTGGAGTTTCTTTCCATAGTAGGTTTTATTGAATGTTGTGCAAATATGGAAGGTATTATGTCTAGGTACAATCATGCGGTAGGTGAAATGAATGAGGATGAAAATGAGCATAGATGCATCAAGGCAGGTAGGGTAAAATATTTGATGAACGAAGATACGATGTGATGAAACAAGTTTGGAAGACGGTGTTCAACGATGCATTCACGTGAGTCAAGGAGACATAAACAGTTGAGGCCATTTTAGAAAATAGAATGTACATTTCAAAAAAAAATTATTGAAAGAATTTCAATTTTCTCAAATTAACATGGAATCCAAAAATGATAAAATATTGAAATAAAATAAAATAAAATGATTTCACTTATCTAAAAAGGTTTTGGTTCAAAACTGAAAACTTTTATGATATAGAACAATTTCTTAAACCTAATATAATCTTTGTTAATTTGGAAGGTTTCCTATAAATAGTTTCAAAATTTGAGAAATCCAAATACATTGTTTGAAAGCGGTTCACATTCCAAAATGGGAAATTTTGGGATGTCACAATCTACCCCCCTTAAAAGGAATCTCGCCCCGAGATTCGAAGAGATTAGGTTAAGATGCTTGGATTGGAGAGCAATGATAGATGAATCATATATGGGTTAATGGATCACACTATATGCGTCAAGGATGATAGATACATTTCAAGGATGAAGTGATGGTCAAGGAAGATAGGCACAAAGAACCTATATCACACAAAGCAAACAAATCATGGCTCAATAAATTATGACTCATGATGATGCCTTAGCTTCATCTTGAACTTCCATATTAAGAGCTTCACTTCTTGATGTAGAGGTACTTTGCTGGTACATCTTGTTACTTGACTTGTTGCTGATAATGACGTCCCTCTTTGACTTGGCCATCTCATCGAACCGAAAGGTAGTATTGGAGTCGACAAACAAAATAGGATCAATGTGGCCATGGACAAGGGTAAGGCTTAAAGAAAGGTGTTTGAAACAAGAAAATGATCACACAAGCACATCACAATAAAACAACCAATCACAATTGCACGTAGAACTAATACAATCTAGGGCACCTTCCTAATATCAAGTAATGGTAGGCCTAGGAGGAGTGAACCTAGACTGAAATTATAAACAACCTATTGGCTGGGCCAGTCGATAAAACATTTTATCTCAAAACACAAGGAGAAAATGAAATAGCCAAGGAAGTAGGGGAAAACCGAGCATTTCTAACTAGGCTTACATCCGGTGGTCGATATGGCTCTGATACCACTTGTCACACTCGGTTCCAACAACCAAAACCGAGTGCATCTATATGCGTTCCCAGGATCAAGTTTTGACACACATAGGACAATTATTGTGATAAAACAACAATATCTTTATTAAATCGATAAAATTATTACAAAGATGACCCGTAGGTCAAAAGAAAAAGATTACATTACAGCGGAATAACTATGCGTTGACGTCCTTCAGCTCCCACAGGAAGTCGACCGGAAGACCGCAGGCCTAGATCTCTTCTCCACTGTCTTCATAGTTGTACCTTCATTCTCCTGTAGCTGAGCAGCAATATGGTATAGCAAGGGTGAGTACGTGTTGTACTCAGCAAGTGGGGGAAAAGATGACATGAGGCTAAGTCAAGGAAGGCTTAATGGGGATTATTGCATGAGCTTTTAATTTCTTAAGTAGCCTAATTACTAGGTGGGGTCATCCCAACCCTCAATCCACAAGGTACTATCCAAGCCAAGTCCGAACCATCCAACCATCCCAACCATTCCAAACCACATCCAATTAATCTTGTGAGGATCCATGCCGCTCTTGACCGTGAGCATGCCTGTCATGGCAGTTTTCACTCTGCAGAGGTTATACACATTCCCCACGAGAAGAGATTTCATCCCCTGTTTCCAGGTGACTAACTCTCCATCCTACCGTGCCGGCCAAGCACATGCACACTTTCTATGGTGTGTGGCTAGGAGATCACTTCCAAGGCTTTTCAACGGCTTCCTCCAGCTTGTACGTGCCCACTGAGGTTTCACCCATCGGGAAGTAAACCCTTTACCCGAGAGGCCCCCTCTTGAGCCAGATGGTTCTAGGACCTCGTCCCTTAACCACACCTCCCCATGGGACTACCGGTGAACCCCTGCATAGTCCCTCCATCTTCACATGCACCAGATGGTCTCCACCACATAGTACGCCAGGCCGCGCCCATAACTTGGCTCATGGTTGTACGGTTCACATGGGTTGCCGCTCCAAGTACTGGTTATTAAAGTGATTTAGGTGATAAACAAACCAGAGGACTACCAGTGAACCCCTGCATAGTCCCCGGACTACCGGTAAACCCCTGCACAGTCCCCATACCGATCACCCAAATCATAAGTCCTAGGCCATGTTGCTAACATAGTTTATCATTCCAATCACGAAGTGACATAATTCATTGATCAGGATTTATTTAACCCAATATCCCACAAAACAACCTAAGCATTACCTACCCATAATCAACCCACCAACTAGTCCAAGGCGACAAGGAAAAAGGGTAAAACAATACTAGGAAAACCCTAACAATAGGTTCCCAATCAATTGACACAAGCATGCAGTTCTTCGATAATTATTGTAATAGGTACAAGATGCATCAATGACACTTGCCTTATATGAGATGTTGCTGCTCAGTGATAACATAACTTAATCTTCGTCCTCGTACGATTCCCGTGCATAAAATTCCTATTTGTGCAAGACATACAAAGCATACACACAATAAATATACAATGCAAGGTATGGGACAATTGGATATGGTTGGACAAAGGTTGCAATTAGATAGTTTATTTGAATATAAGAATGTAGGTGGAAGAATCATCTAGATCGGGGTTGTGGATCACAAGATACACAAGGTTAAAGCTGCAAAGATTGCGGCTGCGTACAGATAGTGCAAACCATATGTGCGTGTTCCTAATGATTGGCTCTGTTTATAAATGAATTGTTTGAACAGAAATCTTCCTAGTGGCGTGGGACATGTCAAATGCAAGGTGAATTGGATCATAAATGACCTATACTGGAGATCGATTGGCTGCATCATGAGGAGGTCATCCAGCGGCAGATGACGCACAGATCGCGTTCCTGGTCACACAAGGGCCGTTCTAGGAGAACCCTTTGGTGGAGATGATCAAAATAACCTGGAACACAAATAGGAATGGCGGTGGTATCAAGAACACCTGCGAATTGGGAGAAAAGGTGATGGTTTTACCGTCGCGAGTGCTGGATTCGCCCAGATCAAGGAGCAGCTGACATTGTGATGCAGATCCTGGAGGCATACGACGTCCAATGGTGCTGAATTTTGGATATGTTGTAGAGGACATCTGGGCACACCGCCATGTAATTGTTGGCAGCGTTTGGATGGGTGGATCACCGGGAACGCCAAAGCCAACCGGCAGAACTGTTGCTGGATGCGAGGGCAGGGTGGCGTGGCGGCAGCCTTGCGGCGTGGTGAGGGTTTGAGGGGGGTGGGGAGGACGTGGGAGGGGTTCTAGTATATATAGGAGGGGTGGGGGCAGGTGGGGGAAGAATATGGAAGGAGATTTATGAGGAATAAATGCATTATTGATGGTAATTTATTCTCTTGTTCCTTCCTTTTAAGTGTTTATGGTAGGTGGAGTTTCTTTCTATAGTAGGTTTTATGGAATGTTGTGCAAATATGGAAGATATTATGTCTAGGTACATCCAGGCAGTAGGTGAAATGAATGAGGATGAAAATGAGTATAGATGCATCAAGGCGGGTAGGGTAAAATATTTGATGAACGAATATACGATGTGATGAAACAAGTTTCGAAGACGGTGTTCAACGATGCATTCACGTGAGTCAAGGAGACATAAATAGTTGAGGCCATTTTAGAAAATAGAATGTACATTTCAAAAAAAATTTATTGAAAGAATTTCAATTTTCTCAAATTAACATGGAATCCAAAAATGATAAAATATTGAAATAAAATAAAATAAAGTGATTTCACTTGTCTAAAAAGGTTTTGGTTCAAAATTGAAAACTTTTATGATATAGAACAATTTCTTAAACCTAATATAATCTTTGTTAATTTGCAAGGTTTCCTATAAATAGTTTCAAAATCTGAGAAATCCAAATAAATTGTTTGAAAGCGGTTCACATTCCAAAATGGGAAATTTTGGGATGTGATAGCATCGCTCGGGATTGCGGAAGTTGTCTCGGAGTCTTGGTATGAGCTCTCTTGTATCTTTTCTCTTTTTGTAAGACTTATCCCTTGTCAATATAATTGTCTTTTCCTTTATATCTTGTCAAGTATTTATCCTTACTTAGTCAATTTTCTTAAGTTACAATTATCGAGAAAGAACTTTGAAGCATAGTCTACGGGATTCCCGGCTAGGATTTAATTAAGTTTAGTTCTTGAATAGAACTTAGACTTGGTTATTCCCCGGCTATTCTTCCTCTAGGCCAATAGTAGAATATCTAGAGAAAACGTAGGCGCGGTGCCTAGGTTAACACTAGCTAGTTTTGCATTCGTCCCCACGGGCTGTGTGGTTGGTGGCAGGTGGTGACAGCCCTGTCCATCCGTTTAGTATTCCACCACGTTCGGAAAGTCTCAAGCAGGGTTGTCTAGCGGTAACATGCCCACTAGTGTACGAGGTTAGTTACCGACCATATTAGTGGATCATTGTCGTGCCCCGAAGTTAGCTTATTGGTGAAAGACTCGAGGTTGTACCAGAATTTGGTGTAAGCACTCAACCCGAGTAACTAGGATTTTTGACACTTGACTTAGATATAATAGGAAGATATAATCTTAGGAATTCTAGACTTAGACTTGCTGTCCTCCCGGCTAGCTTTACCGATCTCTTTATCTATCTTAGTGCGGATTTCTCCTGTATCACTGCTGCCCCATCTATTATTATCGAACATCCTTACCCCCGTCTTTGGTTAGTTGGTATAATTCGTATAGTTATATATTTGTTAAACCAAGATACTCTTACACCTAGCTTCCCTGTGGAAAATAAATACGATACCTCGGAATACTCCCGGGTGAAATGCTACAATAGATGTTCCGTGTGCTTGCGGATTGGTTCACTCTTCTCTTAAAGCATAACAAACATCAATCATTTCTGGCGTCGTACCAGGGATAGTGATATTCTTGATGCGACGTTAAGAAATGCCAACATAGGGGCAAGGTGTTTTCGGGTGAACCTTTCGTTGGGTTTGGGCTGCAACGAGCCCCTTAGCGATTTTTTTGCTAAGTTTTGAAAAAACGACACCCTCCCCCTCGAAGTGCTACGGGAGAGGTGTTTTCGGGCAAACCCTTCGTTAGTTTGGGCTCCAATGATCCCTTTAGCAATTTTTGCTATTTTTTTGAAAAACTCCACTCTTTCCCTCGAAGTGCCAGGGGCGATTTGTTTTCGGGTGAACCATTCGTTGGTTCTGGGCTGCAACGAGCCCCTTAGTGATTTTTGCCAATTTTTGAAAAATGTCACCCCCCCCCTTGAAGTGCTTGGGGCGAGGTGTTTTCGGCGAACCGTTCGTTGGGTTTGGGCTGCAATGAGCCCCTTAGTGATTTTTGCTAAGTTTTTGAAAAACGCCACCCTCCCCCTCGAAGTGCTAGGGGCGAGGTGTTTTCGGGTGAACCATTTGTTGGGTTTGGGTTGCAACGAGCCCCTTAGTGATTTTTGCTAAGTTTTTGAAAAATACCACCCTCCCCCTCGAAGTGCCAGGGGTGAGGTGTTTTCAGGCGAACCCTTCGTTGGGTTTGTGCTGCAACAAGACCCGTAGCAATTTTTTGCTAAGTTCTTGAAAAACGGCACCCTCCCCCTCGAAGTGCTAGGGGCGAGGTGTTTTCGGGCGAACCCTTGGTTTCGGGCTGCAATGAGCCCCTTAGTGATTTTTCCTAAGTTTTTCAAAAATGTCACCCTCCCCCTCGAAATGCTAGGGGCGAGGTATTTTCATGCAAGCCCTTCGTTGGGTTAGGGCTGCAACAGGCCCCTTAGCGATTTTTGCTAAGTTTTTGAAAAATGTCACCCTCCCCCTCGAAATGCTAGGGGCGAGGTGTTTTCATGCAAGCCCTTCGTTGGGTTAGGGCTACAACGAGCCCCTTAGCAATTTTTGCTAAATTTTTGAAAAATGCCACCCTCCCCCTCGAAGTGCTAGGAGCAAGGTGTTTTCGAGCGAACCCTTCGTTGGGTTTGGGCTGCAACGAGCCCCTTAGCGATTTTTGCTAATTTTTTAAAAACGTCACCCTCCCCCACGAAGTGCTAGGGTCGAGGTGTTTTCGATCGAACCCTTCATTGGGTTTGGGCTGCAATGAGCTCCATAGCGATTTTTGCTAAGTTTTTGAAAAATGCCAACCTCCCCCTCGAAATGCTAGGGGCGAGGTGTTTTCGGGCGAACCCTTCATTGGGTTTGGGCTGCAATGAGCCCCTTAGCGATTTTTGCTAATTTGCTAAAAGCACCACCCTCCCCCTTGAAGTGCTAGGGGCGAGGTGTTTACGGGCGAACCCTTCATTGGGTTTGGGCTGCAATGAGCCCCTTAGTGATTTTTGCTAAGTTTTTGACAAACGTGACCCTCCCCCTCGAAGTGCTAGAGGCGAGGTGATTTCGGGCGAACCTTTCATTGGGTTTGGGTTGCAATGAGCCCCTTAGTGATTTTTGCTACGGTTTTTAAAAACACCACCCGCCCCATCGAAGTGCTAGGGGCGAGGTGTTTTCGGGTGAAACCTTCATTGGATTTGGGCTGCAACGAGCCCCGTAGTGATTTTTGCTAAGTTTTTGATAAACGCCTCCCTCCCGCTCAAAGTGCTAGAGGCGAGGTGTTTTCGGGTGAACCATTCGTTGGGTTTGGGTTGCAATGAGCCCCTTAGTGATTTTTGCTAATTTTTTAAAAACGTCACCCTCCCCCACGAAGTGCTAGGGTCGAGGTGTTTTCGATCGAACCCTTCATTGGGTTTGGGCTGCAATGAGCTCCATAGCGATTTTTGCTAAGTTTTTGAAAAATGCCAACCTCCCCCTCGAAATGCTAGGGGCGAGGTGTTTTCGGGCGAACCCTTCATTGGGTTTGGGCTGCAATGAGCCCCTTAGCGATTTTTGCTAATTTGCTAAAAGCACCACCCTCCCCCTCGAAGTGCTAGGGGCGAGGTGTTTACGGGCGAACCCTTCATTGGGTTTGGGCTGCAATGAGCCCCTTAGTGATTTTTGCTAAGTTTTTGACAAACGCGACCCTCCCCCTCGAAGTGCTAGAGGCGAGGTGATTTCGAGCGAACCTTTCATTGGGTTTGGGTTGCAATGAGCCCCTTAGTGATTTTTGCTACGGTTTTTAAAAACACCACCCGCCCCATCGAAGTGCTAGGGGCGAGGTGTTTTCGGGTGAAACCTTCATTGGATTTGGGCTGCAACGAGCCCCGTAGTGATTTTTGCTAAGTTTTTGATAAACGCCTCCCTCCCGCTCAAAGTGCTAGAGGCGAGGTGTTTTTGGGTGAACCATTCGTTGGGTTTGGGTTGCAATGAGCCCCTTAGTGATTTTTTCTAAGTTTTTGAAAAATGCCAACCTCCCCCTCGAAATGTTAAGGGCACGGTGTTTTCAGGCGAACCTTTCATTAGGTTTGTGCTGCAATGAGACCCATAGCAATTTTTTGTTAAGTTTTTGAATAACGCCACCCTCCCCCTCAAAGTGTTAGGGGCGAGGTGTTTTTAGGCAAACCCTTCATTGGGTTTGGGTTGCAACGAGCCCCTTAGTGATTTTTGCCATGTTTTTGAAAAACACCACCCTCCCCGTCGAATTGCTAGGGGCGAGGTGTTTTCGGGTGAACCCTTTATTGGGTTTAGGCTGCAACGAGCCCCTTAGTTATTTTTGCTATGTCTTTGACAAACGCCACCCTCCCCCTCGATGTGCTAGGGGCGAGGTGTTTTTGGGCGAAACCCTCGTTGGGTCTGGGCTGCAACGAGCCCCTTAGTGATTTTTGCTAATTTTTGAAAAACACCACCCTCTCCCTCGAAGTGCCAGAGGCGAGGTGTTTTCAGGCGAACCCTTCATTGGGTTTGGGTTGCAACAAGCCCCTTAGTGATTTTTGCTATGTTTTTGAAAAATGTCACCGTCCCCCTCGAAATGCTAGGGGCGAGGTGTTTTCGGGTGACCCCTTCGTTGGGTTTGGGCTGCAATAAGTCCCTTATCGATTTTTGCTAATTTTTGAAAAACACCACCCTCCCCCTCAAAGTGCTAGGTGCGAGGTGTTTTCGGGCGAACACTTCGTTGGGTTTGGGCTACAATGAGCTCCATAGCAATTTTTGCTAAGTTTTTGAAAAATTTCACCCTCCCCCTCGAAGTGCTAGGGGCGAGGTGTTTTCGAGCGAACATTTCATTGGGTTTGGGCTGCAATGAGCCCCTTAGCGATTTTTGCTAATTTTTTAAAAACACCACCCTCCCCCTCGATGTGCTAGGGGCGATATGTTTTTGGGTGAACCCTTCATTGGGTTTGGGCTACAATGAGCCCCTTAGCGATTTTTGCTAAGTTTTTGACAAACGCCACCCTCCCCCTCGAAGTGCTAGAGGCGAGGTGTTTTCAGGCAAACCCTTCGTTGGGTTTGGGTTGCAACGATCCCTTTAGCGATTTTTGCTATGGTTTTAAAAAATGCCACCACCCCCCTTGAAGTGCTAGAGGCGAGGTGTTTACGGGCGAACCCTTCATTGGGTTTGGGCTGCAATGAGCCCCTTAGTGATTTTTGCTAAGTTTTTGACAAACACGACCCTCCCCCTCGAAGTGCTAGAGGCGAGGTGATTTTGGGCGAACCTTTCATTGGGTTTGGGTTGCAACGAGCCCCTTAGCGATTTTTGCTAAGTTTTTTAAAAACACCACCCGCCCCATCGAAGTGCTTGGGGCGAGGTGTTTTCGGGTGAACCCTTCATTGGGTTTGGGCTGCAACGAGCCCCTTAGTGATTTTTGCTAAGTTTTTGACAAACGCCTCCCTCCCGCTCAAAGTGCTAGGGGCGAGGTGTTATCGGGTGAACCATTTGTTGGGTTTGGGTTGCAACGAGCCCCTTAGTGATTTTTTCTAAGTTTTTGAAAAATACCACCCTCCCCCTCGAAGTGCCAGGGGTGAGGTGTTTTCAGGCGAACCCTTCGTTGGGTTTGTGCTGCAACGAGACCCGTAGCAATTTTTTGCTAAGTTCTTGAAAAACGGCACCCTCCCCCTCGAAGTGCTAGGGGCGAGGTGTTTTCGGGCGAACCCTTGGGTTCGGGCTGCAATGAGCCCCTTAGTGATTTTTCCTAAGTTTTTCAAAAATGTCACCCTCCCCCTCGAAATGCTAGGGGCGAGGTGTTTTCATGCAAGCCCTTCGTTGGGTTAGGGCTGCAACGAGCCCCTTAGCGATTTTTGCTAAGTTTTTGAAAAATGTCACCCTCCCCCTCGAAATGCTAGGGGCGAGGTGTTTTCATGCAAGCCCTTCGTTGGGTTAGGGCTACAACGAGCCCCTTAGCAATTTTTGCTAAATTTTTGAAAAATGCCACCCTCCCCCTCGAAGTGCTAGGAGCAAGGTGTTTTCGAGCGAACCCTTCGTTGGGTTTGGGCTGCAACGAGCCCCTTAGCGATTTTTGCTAATTTTTTAAAAACGTCACCCTCCCCCACGAAGTGCTAGGGGCGAGGTGTTTTCGATCGAACCCTTCATTGGGTTTGGGCTGCAATGAGCTCCATAGCGATTTTTGCTAAGTTTTTGAAAAATGCCAACCTCCCCCTCGAAATGCTAGGGGCGAGGTGTTTTCGGGCGAACCCTTCATTGGGTTTGGGCTGCAATGAGCCCCATAGCGATTTTTGCTAATTTGCTAAAAACACCACCCTCCCCCTCGAAGTGCTAGGGGCGAGGTGTTTACGGGCGAACCCTTCATTGGGTTTGGGCTGCAATGAGCCCCTTAGTGATTTTTGCTAAGTTTTTGACAAACGCCTCCCTCCCCCTCGAAGTGCTAGAGGCGAGGTGTTTTCGGGTGAACCATTCGTTGGGTTTGGGTTGCAATGAGCCCCTTAGTGATTTTTGCTAAGTTTTTGAAAAATGCCAACCTCCCCCTCGAAATGCTAAGGGCACGGTGTTTTCAGGTGAACCTTTCATTGGGTTTGTGCTGCAATGAGACCCTTAGCAATATTTTGCTAAGTTTTTGATAAACGCCTCCCTCCCGCTCAAAGTGCTAGAGGCGAGGTGTTTTCGGGTGAACCATTCGTTGGGTTTTGGTTGCAATGAGCCCCTTAGTGATTTTTGCTATGTTTTTGAAAAATGCCAACCTCCCCCTCGAAATGCTAAGGGCACGGTGTTTTCAGGCGAACCTTTCATTGGGTTTGTGCTGCAATGAGACCCTTAGCAATTTTTTGTTAAGTTTTTGAATAACGCCACCGTCCCCCTCGAAGTGCTAGGGGCGAGGTGTTTTTGGGCGAACCCCTCGTTGGGTCTGGGCTGCAACGAGCCCCTTAGTGATTTTTGCTAATTTTTGAAAAACGCCACCCTCCCCCTCGAAGTGCTAGGGGCGAGGTGTTTTCGGACGAACCCCTCGTTGGGTCTGGGCTGCAACGAGCCCCTTAGTGATTTTTGCTAAATTTTGAAAAACGCCACCCTCCCCCTCGAAATGCTAGGGGCGAGGTGTTTTCATGCAAGCCCTTCGTTGGGTTAGGGCTGCAACGAGCCCCTTAGCGATTTTTGCTAAGTTTTTGAAAAATGTCACCCTCCCCCTCGAAATGCTAGGGGCGAGGTGTTTTCATGCAAGCCCTTCGTTGGGTTAGGGCTACAACGAGCCCCTTAGCAATTTTTGCTAATTTTTTGAAAAATGCCACCCTCCCCCTCGAAGTGCTAGGAGCAAGGTGTTTTCGAGCGAACCCTTCGTTGTGTTTGGGCTGCAACGAGCCCCTTAGCGATTTTTGCTAATTTTTTAAAAACGTCACCCTCCCCCACGAAGTGCTAGGGGCGAGGTGTTTTCGATCGAACCCTTCATTGGGTTTGGGCTGCAATGAGCTCCATAGCGATTTTTGCTAAGTTTTTGAAAAATGCCAACCTCACCCTCGAAATGCTAGGGGCGAGGTGTTTTTGGGCGAACCCTTCATTGGGTTTGGGCTGCAATGAGCCCCTTAGCACTTTTTGCTAATTTGCTAAAAACACCACCCTCCCCCTCGAAGTGCTAGGGGCGAGGTGTTTACGGGCGAACCCTTCATTGGGTTTGGGCTGCAATGAGCCCCTTAGTGATTTTTGCTAAGTTTTTGACAAACGCCTCCCTCCCCCTCGAAGTGCTAGAGGCGAGGTGTTTTCGGGTGAACCATTCGTTGGGTTTGGGTTGCAATGAGCCCCTTAGTGATTTTTGCTAAGTTTTTGAAAAATGCCAACCTCCCCCTCGAAATGCTAAGGGCACGGTGTTTTCAGGTGAACCTTTCATTGGGTTTGTGCTGCAATGAGACCCTTAGCAATATTTTGCTAAGTTTTTGATAAACGCCTCCCTCCCGCTCAAAGTGCTAGAGGCGAGGTGTTTTCGGGTGAACCATTCGTTGGGTTTTGGTTGCAATGAGCCCCTTATTGATTTTTGCTATGTTTTTGAAAAATGCCAACCTCCCCCTCGAAATGCTAAGGGCACGGTGTTTTCAGGCGAACCTTTCATTGGGTTTGTGCTGCAATGAGACCCTTAGCAATTTTTTGTTAAGTTTTTGAATAACGCCACCGTCCCCCTCGAAGTGCTAGGGGCGAGGTGTTTTTGGGCGAACCCCTCGTTGGGTCTGGGCTGCAACGAGCCCCTTAGTGATTTTTGCTAATTTTTGAAAAACGCCACCCTCCCCCTCGAAGTGCTAGGGGCGAGGTGTTTTCGGACGAACCCCTCGTTGGGTCTGGGCTGCAACGAGCCCCTTAGTGATTTTTGCTAAATTTTGAAAAACGCCACCCTCCCCCTCGAAATGCTAGGGGCGAGGTGTTTTCATGCAAGCCCTTCGTTGGGTTAGGGCTGCAACGAGCCCCTTAGCGATTTTTGCTAAGTTTTTGAAAAATGTCACCCTCCCCCTCGAAATGCTAGGGGCGAGGTGTTTTCATGCAAGCCCTTCGTTGGGTTAGGGCTACAACGAGCCCCTTAGCAATTTTTGCTAATTTTTTGAAAAATGCCACCCTCCCCCTCGAAGTGCTAGGAGCAAGGTGTTTTCGAGCGAACCCTTCGTTGTGTTTGGGCTGCAACGAGCCCCTTAGCGATTTTTGCTAATTTTTTAAAAACGTCACCCTCCCCCACGAAGTGCTAGGGGCGAGGTGTTTTCGATCGAACCCTTCATTGGGTTTGGGCTGCAATGAGCTCCATAGCGATTTTTGCTAAGTTTTTGAAAAATGCCAACCTCACCCTCGAAATGCTAGGGGCGAGGTGTTTTTGGGCGAACCCTTCATTGGGTTTGGGCTGCAATGAGCCCCTTAGCACTTTTTGCTAATTTGCTAAAAACACCACCCTCCCCCTCGAAGTGCTAGGGGCGAGGTGTTTACGGGCGAACCCTTCATTGGGTTTGGGCTGCAATGAGCCCCTTAGTGATTTTTGCTAAGTTTTTGACAAACGCCTCCCTCCCCCTCGAAGTGCTAGAGGCGAGGTGTTTTCGGGTGAACCATTCGTTGGGTTTGGGTTGCAATGAGCCCCTTAGTGATTTTTGCTAAGTTTTTGAAAAATGCCAACCTCCCCCTCGAAATGCTAAGGGCACGGTGTTTTCAGGTGAACCTTTCATTGGGTTTGTGCTGCAATGAGACCCTTAGCAATATTTTGCTAAGTTTTTGATAAACGCCTCCCTCCCGCTCAAAGTGCTAGAGGCGAGGTGTTTTCGGGTGAACCATTCGTTGGGTTTTGGTTGCAATGAGCCCCTTATTGATTTTTGCTATGTTTTTGAAAAATGCCAACCTCCCCCTCGAAATGCTAAGGGCACGGTGTTTTCAGGCGAACCTTTCATTGGGTTTGTGCTGCAATGAGACCCTTAGCAATTTTTTGTTAAGTTTTTGAATAACGCCACCGTCCCCCTCGAAGTGCTAGGGGCGAGGTGTTTTTGGGCGAACCCCTCGTTGGGTCTGGGCTGCAACGAGCCCCTTAGTGATTTTTGCTAATTTTTGAAAAACGCCACCCTCCCCCTCGAAGTGCTAGGGGCGAGGTGTTTTCGGGCGAACCCCTCGTTGGGTCTGGGCTGCAACGAGCCCCTTAGTGATTTTTGCTAAATTTTGAAAAACGCCACCCTCCCCCTCGAAATGCTAGGGGCGAGGTGTTTTCATGCAAGCCCTTCGTTGGGTTAGGGCTGCAACGAGCCCCTTAGCGATTTTTGCTAAGTTTTTGAAAAATGTCACCCTCCCCCACGAAATGCTAGGGGCGAGGTGTTTTCATGCAAGCCCTTCGTTGGGTTAGGGCTACAACGAGCCCCTTAGCAATTTTTGCTAATTTTTTGAAAAATGCCACCCTCCCCCTCGAAGTGCTAGGAGCAAGGTGTTTTCGAGCGAACCCTTCGTTGTGTTTGGGCTGCAACGAGCCCCTTAGCGATTTTTGCTAATTTTTTAAAAACGTCACCCTCCCCCACGAAGTGCTAGGGGCGAGGTGTTTTCGATCGAACCCTTCATTGGGTTTGGGCTGCAATGAGCTCCATAGCGATTTTTGCTAAGTTTTTGAAAAATGCCAACCTCACCCTCAAAATGCTAGGGGCGAGGTGTTTTTGGGCGAACCCTTCATTGGGTTTGGGCTGCAATGAGCCCCTTAGCACTTTTTGCTAATTTGCTAAAAACACCACCCTCCCCCTCGAAGTGCTAGGGGCGAGGTGTTTACGGGCGAACCCTTCATTGGGTTTGGGCTGCAATGAGCCCCTTAGTGATTTTTGCTAAGTTTTTGACAAACGCCTCCCTCCCCCTCGAAGTGCTAGAGGCGAGGTGTTTTCGGGTGAACCATTCGTTGGGTTTGGGTTGCAATGAGCCCCTTAGTGATTTTTGCTAAGTTTTTGAAAAATGCCAACCTCCCCCTCGAAATGCTAAGGGCACGGTGTTTTCAGGTGAACCTTTCATTGGGTTTGTGCTGCAATGAGACCCTTAGCAATATTTTGCTAAGTTTTTGATAAACGCCTCCCTCCCGCTCAAAGTGCTAGAGGCGAGGTGTTTTCGGGTGAACCATTCGTTGGGTTTTGGTTGCAATGAGCCCCTTATTGATTTTTGCTATGTTTTTGAAAAATGCCAACCTCCCCCTCGAAATGCTAAGGGCACGGTGTTTTCAGGCGAACCTTTCATTGGGTTTGTGCTGCAATGAGACCCTTAGCAATTTTTTGTTAAGTTTTTGAATAACGCCACCGTCCCCCTCGAAGTGCTAGGGGCGAGGTGTTTTTGGGCGAACCCCTCGTTGGGTCTGGGCTGCAACGAGCCCCTTAGTGATTTTTGCTAATTTTTGAAAAACGCCACCCTCCCCCTCGAAGTGCTAGGGGCGAGGTGTTTTCGGGCGAACCCCTCGTTGGGTCTGGGCTGCAACGAGCCCCTTAGTGATTTTTGCTAAATTTTGAAAAACGCCACCCTCCCCCTCGAAGTGCTAGGGGCGAGGTGTTTTCGGGCGAACCCCTCGTTGGGTCTGGGCTGCAACGAGCCCCTTAGTGATTTTTGCTAAATTTTGAAAAACGCCACCCTCCCCCTCGAAATGCTAGGGGCGAGGTGTTTTCATGCAAGCCCTTCGTTGGGTTAGGGCTGCAACGAGCCCCTTAGCGATTTTTGCTAAGTTTTTAAAAAATGTCACCCTCCCCCACGAAATGCTAGGGGCGAGGTGTTTTCATGCAAGCCCTTCGTTGGGTTAGGGCTACAACGAGCCCCTTAGCAATTTTTGCTAATTTTTTGAAAAATGCCACCCTCCCCCTCGAAGTGCTAGGAGCAAGGTGTTTTCGAGCGAACCCTTCGTTGTGTTTGGGCTGCAACGAGCCCCTTAGCGATTTTTGCTAATTTTTTAAAAACGTCACCCTCCCCCACGAAGTGCTAGGGGCGAGGTGTTTTCGATCGAACCCTTCATTGGGTTTGGGCTGCAATGAGCTCCATAGCGATTTTTGCTAAGTTTTTGAAAAATGCCAACCTCACCCTCGAAATGCTAGGGGCGAGGTGTTTTTGGGCGAACCCTTCATTGGGTTTGGGCTGCAATGAGCCCCTTAGCACTTTTTGCTAATTTGCTAAAAACACCACCCTCCCCCTCGAAGTGCTAGGGGCGAGGTGTTTACGGGCGAACCCTTCATTGGGTTTGGGCTGCAATGAGCCCCTTAGTGATTTTTGCTAAGATTTTGACAAACGCGACCCTCCCCCTCGAAGTGCTAGAGGCGAGGTGATTTCGGGCGAGCCTTTCATTGGGTTTGGGTTGCAATGAGTCCCTTAGTGATTTTTGATAAGGTTTTTAAAAACACCACCCGCCCCATCGAATGGCTAGGGACGAGGTGTTTTCGGGTGAAACCTTCATTGGATTTGGGCTGCAACGAGCCCCTTAGTGATTTTTGCTATGTTTTTGATAAACGCCTCCCTCCCGCTCAAAGTGCTAGAGGCGAGGTGTTTTCGGGTGAACCATTCGTTGGGTTTGGGTTGCAATGAGCCCCTTAGTGATTTTTGCTAAGTTTTTGAAAAATGCCAACCTCCCCCTCGAAATGCTAAGGGCACGGTGTTTTCAGGCGAACCTTTCATTGGGTTTGTGCTGCAATGAGACTCTTAGCAATTTTTTGTTAAGTTTTTGAATAACGCCACCCTCCCCCTCGAAGTGCTAGGGGCGAGGTGTTTTTGGGCGAACCCTTCGTTGGGTTTGGGTTGCAACGAGCCCCTTAGTGATTTTTGCCAAGTTTTTGAAAAACACCACCCTCCCCGTCGAATTGCTAGGGGCGAGGTGTTTTCGGGTGAACCCTTCATTGGGTTTAGGCTGCAACGAGCCCCTTAGTTATTTTTGCTAAGTCTTTGACAAACGCCACCCTCCCCCTCGAAGTACTAGGGGCGAGGTGTTTTTGGGCGAACCCCTCGTTGTGTCTGGGCTGCAATGAGCCCCTTAGTGATTTTTGCTAATTTTTGAAAAACGGCACCCTCCCCCTCGAAGTGCTAGAGGCGAGGTGTTTTCAGGCGAACCCTTTGTTGGGTTTGGGTTGCAACAAGCCCCTTAGTGATTCTTGCTATGTTTTTGAAAAATGTCACCATCCCCCTCGAAGTCCTAGGGGCGATATGTTTTCGGGCGAACCCTTCATTGGGTGTGGGCTACAATGAGCCCCTTAGCGATTTTTGCTAAGTTTTTGACAAACGCCACCCTCCCCCTCGAAGTGCTAGAGGCGAGGTCTTTTCGGGCAAACCCTTCATTGGGTTTGGGTTGCAACGATCCCTTTAGCAATTTTTGCTATGTTTTTGAAAAATGCCACCCTCCCCCTCGAAGTGCTAGAGGCGAGGTGTTTACGGGCGAACCCTTCATTGGGTTTGGGCTGCAATGAGCCCCTTAGTGATTTTTGCTATGTTTTTGACAAACACGACCCTCCCCCTCGAAGTGCTAGAGGCAAGGTGATTTTCGGCGAAGCTTTCATTGGGTTTGGGTTGCAACGAGCCCCTTAGCGATTTTTGCTAAGTTTTTTAAAAACACCACCCGCCCCATCGAAGTGCTAGGGGCGAGGTGTTTTCAGGTGAACCCTTCATTGGGTTTGGGCTGTAACGAGCCCCTTAGTGATTTTTGCTAAGTTTTTGACAAACGCCTCCCTCCCGCTCAAAGTGCTAGAGGCGAGGTGTTATCGGGTGAACCATTTGTTGGGTTTGGGTTGCAACGAGCCCCTTAGTGATTTTTGCAAAGTTTTTGAAAAATGCCACCCTCCCCCTCAAAGTGCCAGGGGTGAGGTGTTTTCGGGCGAACCCTTCGTTGGGTTTGTGCTACAACGAGCCCCATAGCAATTTTTGCTAATTTTTTGAAAAATGCCACCCTCCCCCTGGAAGTGCTAGGAGCAAGGTGTTTTCGAGCGAACCCTTCGTTGGGTTTGGGCTGCAACGAGCCCCTTAGCGATTTTTGCTAATTTTTTAAAAACGTCACCCTCCCGCTCAAAGTGCTAGAGGCGAGGTGTTATCGGGTGAACCATTTGTTGGGTTTGGGTTGCAACGAGCCCCTTAGTGATTTTTGCAAAGTTTTTGAAAAATGCCACCCTCCCCCTCAAAGTGCCAGGGGTGAGGTGTTTTCGGGCGAACCCTTCGTTGGGTTTGTGCTACAACGAGCCCCATAGCAATTTTTGCTAAGTTTTTGACAAACGCCTCCCTCCCCCTCGAAGTGCTAGAGGCGAGGTGTTTTCGGGTGAACCATTCGTTGGGTTTGGGTTGCAATGAGCCCCTTAGTGATTTTTGCTAAGTTTTTGAAAAATGCCAACCTCCCCCTCGAAATGCTAAGGGCACGGTGTTTTCAGGTGAACCTTTCATTGGGTTTGTGCTGCAATGAGACCCTTAGCAATATTTTGCTAAGTTTTTGATCAACGCCTCCCTCCCGCTCAAAGTGCTAGAGGCGAGGTGTTTTCGGGTGAACCATTCGTTGGGTTTTGGTTGCAATGAGCCCCTTAGTGATTTTTGCTATGTTTTTGAAAAATGCCAACCTCCCCCTCGAAATGCTAAGGGCACGGTGTTTTCAGGCGAACCTTTCATTGGGTTTGTGCTGCAATGAGACCCTTAGCAATTTTTTGTTAAGTTTTTGAATAACGCCACCGTCCCCCTCGAAGTGCTAGGGGCGAGGTGTTTTTGGGCGAACCCCTCGTTGGGTCTGGGCTGCAACGAGCCCCTTAGTGATTTTTGCTAATTTTTGAAAAACGCCACCCTCCCCCTCGAAATGCTAGGGGCGAGGTGTTTTCATGCAAGCCCTTCGTTGGGTTAGGGCTGCAACGAGTCCCTTAGCGATTTTTGCTAAGTTTTTGAAAAATGTCACCCTCCCCCACGAAATGCTAGGGGCGAGGTGTTTTCATGCAAGCCCTTCGTTGGGTTAGGGCTACAACGAGCCCCTTAGCAATTTTTGCTAATTTTTTGAAAAATGCCACCCTCCCCCTCGAAGTGCTAGGAGCAAGGTGTTTTCGAGCGAACCCTTCGTTGTGTTTGGGCTGCAACGAGCCCCTTAGCGATTTTTGCTAATTTTTTAAAAACGTCACCCTCCCCCACGAAGTGCTAGGGGCGAGGTGTTTTCGATCGAACCCTTCATTGGGTTTGGGCTGCAATGAGCTCCATAGCGATTTTTGCTAAGTTTTTGAAAAATGCCAACCTCACCCTCGAAATGCTAGGGGCGAGGTGTTTTTGGGCGAACCCTTCATTGGGTTTGGGCTGCAATGAGCCCCTTAGCACTTTTTGCTAATTTGCTAAAAACACCACCCTCCCCCTCGAAGTGCTAGGGGCGAGGTGTTTACGGGCGAACCCTTCATTGGGTTTGGGCTGCAATGAGCCCCTTAGTGATTTTTGCTAAGTTTTTGACAAACGCGACCCTCCCCCTCGAAGTGCTAGAGGCGAGGTGATTTCGGGCGAGCCTTTCATTGGGTTTGGGTTGCAATGAGTCCCTTAGTGATTTTTGATAAGGTTTTTAAAAACACCACCCGCCCCATCGAATGGCTAGGGACGAGGTGTTTTCGGGTGAAACCTTCATTGGATTTGGGCTGCAACGAGCCCCTTAGTGATTTTTGCTATGTTTTTGATAAACGCCTCCCTCCCGCTCAAAGTGCTAGAGGCGAGGTGTTTTCGGGTGAACCATTCGTTGGGTTTGGGTTGCAATGAGCCCCTTAGTGATTTTTGCTAAGTTTTTGAAAAATGCCAACCTCCCCCTCGAAATGCTAAGGGCACGGTGTTTTCAGGCGAACCTTTCATTGGGTTTGTGCTGCAATGAGACTCTTAGCAATTTTTTGTTAAGTTTTTGAATAACGCCACCCTCCCCCTCGAAGTGCTAGGGGCGAGGTGTTTTTGGGCGAACCCTTCGTTGGGTTTGGGTTGCAACGAGCCCCTTAGTGATTTTTGCCAAGTTTTTGAAAAACACCACCCTCCCCGTCGAATTGCTAGGGGCGAGGTGTTTTCGGGTGAACCCTTCATTGGGTTTAGGCTGCAACGAGCCCCTTAGTTATTTTTGCTAAGTCTTTGACAAACGCCACCCTCCCCCTCGAAGTACTAGGGGCGAGGTGTTTTTGGGCGAACCCCTCGTTGTGTCTGGGCTGCAATGAGCCCCTTAGTGATTTTTGCTAATTTTTGAAAAACGGCACCCTCCCCCTCGAAGTGCTAGAGGCGAGGTGTTTTCAGGCGAACCCTTTGTTGGGTTTGGGTTGCAACAAGCCCCTTAGTGATTCTTGCTATGTTTTTGAAAAATGTCACCATCCCCCTCGAAGTCCTAGGGGCGATATGTTTTCGGGCGAACCCTTCATTGGGTGTGGGCTACAATGAGCCCCTTAGCGATTTTTGCTAAGTTTTTGACAAACGCCACCCTCCCCCTCGAAGTGCTAGAGGCGAGGTCTTTTCGGGCAAACCCTTCATTGGGTTTGGGTTGCAACGATCCCTTTAGCAATTTTTGCTATGTTTTTGAAAAATGCCACCCTCCCCCTCGAAGTGCTAGAGGCGAGGTGTTTACGGGCGAACCCTTCATTGGGTTTGGGCTGCAATGAGCCCCTTAGTGATTTTTGCTAAGTTTTTGACAAACACGACCCTCCCCCTCGAAGTGCTAGAGGCAAGGTGATTTTCGGCAAACCTTTCATTGGGTTTGGGTTGCAACGAGCCCCTTAGCGATTTTTGCTAAGTTTTTTAAAAACACCACCCGCCCCATCGAAGTGCTAGGGGCGAGGTGTTTTCAGGTGAACCCTTCATTGGGTTTGGGCTGTAACGAGCCCCTTAGTGATTTTTGCTAAGTTTTTGACAAACGCCTCCCTCCCGCTCAAAGTGCTAGAGGCGAGGTGTTATCGGGTGAACCATTTGTTGGGTTTGGGTTGCAACGAGCCCCTTAGTGATTTTTGCAAAGTTTTTGAAAAATGCCACCCTCCCCCTCAAAGTGCCAGGGGTGAGGTGTTTTCGGGCGAACCCTTCGTTGGGTTTGTGCTACAACGAGCCCCATAGCAATTTTTGCTAATTTTTTGAAAAATGCCACCCTCCCCCTGGAAGTGCTAGGAGCAAGGTGTTTTCGAGCGAACCCTTCGTTGGGTTTGGGCTGCAACGAGCCCCTTAGCGATTTTTGCTAATTTTTTAAAAACGTCACCCTCCCGCTCAAAGTGCTAGAGGCGAGGTGTTATCGGGTGAACCATTTGTTGGGTTTGGGTTGCAACGAGCCCCTTAGTGATTTTTGCAAAGTTTTTGAAAAATGCCACCCTCCCCCTCAAAGTGCCAGGGGTGAGGTGTTTTCGGGCGAACCCTTCGTTCGGTTTGTGCTACAACGAGCCCCATAGCAATTTTTGCTAATTTTTTGAAAAATGCCACCCTCCCCCTGGAAGTGCTAGGAGCAAGGTGTTTTCGAGCGAACCCTTCGTTGGGTTTGGGCTGCAACGAGCCCCTTAGCGATTTTTGCTAATTTTTTAAAAACGTCACCCTCCCGCTCAAAGTGCTAGAGGCGAGGTGTTATCGGGTGAACCATTTGTTGGGTTTGGGTTGCAACGAGCCCCTTAGTGATTTTTGCAAAGTTTTTGAAAAATGCCACCCTCCCCCTCAAAGTGCCAGGGGTGAGGTGTTTTCGGGCGAACCCTTCGTTCGGTTTGTGCTACAACGAGCCCCATAGCAATTTTTGCTAATTTTTTGAAAAATGCCACCCTCCCCCTGGAAGTGCTAGGAGCAAGGTGTTTTCGAGCGAACCCTTCGTTGGGTTTGGGCTGCAACGAGCCCCTTAGCGATTTTTGCTAATTTTTTAAAAATGTCACCCTCCCCCACGAAGTGCTAGGGGCGAGGTGTTTTCGATCGAACCCTTCATTGGGTTTGGGCTGCAATGAGCTCCATAGCGATTTTTGCTAAGTTTTTGAAAAATGCCAACCTCCCCCTCGAAATGCTAGGGGCGAGGTGTTTTTGGGCGAACCCTTCATTGGGTTTGGGCTGCAATGAGCCCCTTAGCAATTTTTGCTAATTTGCTAAAAACACCACCCTCCCCCTCGAAGTGCTAGGGGCGAGGTGTTTACGGGCGAACCCTTCATTAGGTTTGGGCTGCAATGAGCCCCTTAGTGATTTTTGCTAAGTTTTTGACAAACGCGACCCTCCCCCTCGAAGTGCTAGAGGCGAGGTGATTTCGGGCGAGCCTTTCATTGGGTTTGGGTTGCAATGAGTCCCTTAGTGATTTTTGCTAAGGTTTTTAAAAACACCACCCGCCCCATCGAATGGCTAGGGACGAGGTGTTTTCGGGTGAAACCTTCATTGGATTTGGGCTGCAACGAGCCCCTTAGTGATTTTTGCTATGTTTTTGATAAACGCCTCCCTCCCGCTCAAAGTGCTAGAGGCGAGGTGTTTTCGGGCGAACCCTTCGTTGGGTTTGTGCTACAACGAGCCCCATAGCAATTTTTGCTAATTTTTTGAAAAATGCCACCCTCCCCCTCGAAGTGCTAGGAGCAAGGTGTTTTCGAGCGAACCCTTCGTTGGGTTTGGGCTGCAACGAGCCCCTTAGCGATTTTTGCTAATTTTTTAAAAACGTCACCCTCCCCCACGAAGTGCTAGGGGCGAGGTGTTTTCGATCGAACCCTTCATTGGGTTTGGGCTGCAATGAGCTCCATAGCGATTTTTGCTAAGTTTTTGAAAAATGCCAACCTCCCCCTCGAAATGCTAGGGGCGAGGTGTTTTTGGGCGAACCCTTCATTGGGTTTGGGCTGCAATGAGCCCCTTAGCAATTTTTGCTAATTTGCTAAAAACACCACCCTCCCCCTCGAAGTGCTAGGGGCGAGGTGTTTACGGGCGAACCGTTCATTGGGTTTGGGCTGCAATGAGCCCCTTAGTGATTTTTGCTAAGTTTTTGACAAACGCGACCCTCCCCCTCGAAGTGCTAGAGGCGAGGTGATTTCGGGCGAGCCTTTCATTGGGTTTGGGTTGCAATGAGTCCCTTAGTGATTTTTGATAAGGTTTTTAAAAACACCACCCGCCCCATCGAATGGCTAGGGACGAGGTGTTTTCGGGTGAAACCTTCATTGGATTTGGGCTGCAACGAGCCCCTTAGTGATTTTTGCTATGTTTTTGATAAACGCCTCCCTCCCGCTCAAAGTGCTAGAGGCGAGGTGTTTTCGGGTGAACCATTCGTTGGGTTTGGGTTGCAATGAGCCCCTTAGTGATTTTTGCTATGTTTTTGAAAAATGCCAACCTCCCCCTCGAAATGCTAAGGGCACGGTGTTTTCAGGCGAACCTTTCAATGGGTTTGTGCTGCAATGAGACCCTTAGCAATTTTTTGTTAAGTTTTTGAATAACGCCACCCTCCCCCTCGAAGTGCTAGGGGCGAGGTGTTTTTGGGCGAACCCTTCGTTGGGTTTGGGTTGCAACGAGCCCCTTAGTGATTTTTGCCAAGTTTTTGAAAAACACCACCCTCCCCGTCGAATTGCTAGGGGCGAGGTGTTTTCGGATGAACCCTTCATTGGGTTTAGGCTGCAACGAGCCCCTTAGTTATTTTTGCTAAGTCTTTGACAAACGCCACCCTCCCCCTCGAAGTGCTAGGGGCGAGGTGTTTTTGGGCGAACCCCTCGTTGTGTCTGGGCTGCAACGAGCCCCTTAGTGATTTTTGCTAATTTTTGAAAAACGGCACCCTCCCCCTCGAAGTGCTTGAGGCGAGGTGTTTTCAGGCGAACCCTTTGTTGGGTTTGGGTTGCAACAAGCCCCTTAGTGATTCTTGCTATGTTTTTGAAAAATGTCAGCGTCCCCCTCGAAATGCTAGGGGCGAGGTGTTTTCAGGTGACCCGTTCGTTGGGTTTGGGCTGCAATGAGTCCCTTATCGATTTTTGCTAATTTTTGAAAAACACCACCCTCCCCCTCAAAGTGCTAGGTGCGAGGTGTTTTCGGGCGAACACTTCGTTGGGTTTGGGCTACAATGAGCTCCATAGCAATTTTTGCTAAGTTTTTGAAAAATTTCACCCTCCCCCTCGAAGATCTAGGGGCGAGGTGTTTTCGGGCGAACCCTTCGTTGGGTTTGGGTTGCAACGAGCCCCTTAGTGATTTTTGCCAAGTTTTTGAAAAACACCACCCTCCCCGTCGAATTGCTAGGGGCGAGGTGTTTTCGGGTGAACCCTTCATTGGGTGTGGGCTACAATGAGCCCCTTAGCGATTTTTGCTAAGTTTTTGACAAACGCCACCCTCCCCCTCGAAGTGCTAGAGGCGAGGTCTTTTCGGGCAAACCCTTCATTGGGTTTGGGTTGCAACGATCCCTTTAGCGATTTTTGCTAAGTTTTTGAAAAACGGCACCCTCCCCCTCGAAGTGCTAGAGGCGAGGTGTTTACGGGCGAACTCTTCATTGGGTTTGGGCTGCAACAAGCCCCTTAGTGATTCTTGCTAAGTTTTTGAAAAATGCCAACCTCCCCCTCGAAATGCTAGGGGCGAGGTGTTTACGGGCGAACCCTTCATTGGGTTTGGGCTGCAATGAGCCCCTTAGTGATTTTTGCTAAGTTTTTGAAAAACGGCACCCTCCCCCCTCGAAGTGCTAGGGGCGAGGTGTTTTCGGGGGAACCCTTCGTTGGGTTTGTGCTACAACGAGCCCCATAGCAATTTTTGCTAATTTTTTGAAAAATGCCACCCTCCCCCTGGAAGTGCTAGGAGCAAGGTGTTTTCGAGCGAACCCTTCGTTGGGTTTGGGCTGCAACGAGCCCCTTAGCGATTTTTGCTAATTTTTTAAAAACGTCACCCTCCCGCTCAAAGTGCTAGAGGCGAGGTGTTATCGGGTGAACCATTTGTTGGGTTTGGGTTGCAACGAGCCCCTTAGTGATTTTTGCAAAGTTTTTGAAAAATGCCACCCTCCCCCTCAAAGTGCCAGGGGTGAGGTGTTTTCGGGCGAACCCTTCGTTGGGTTTGTGCTACAACGAGCCCCATAGCAATTTTTGCTAATTTTTTGAAAAATGCCACCCTCCCCCTGGAAGTGCTAGGAGCAAGGTGTTTTCGAGCGAACCCTTCGTTGGGTTTGGGCTGCAACGAGCCCCTTAGCGATTTTTGCTAATTTTTTAAAAACGTCACCCTCCCGCTCAAAGTGCTAGAGGCGAGGTGTTATCGGGTGAACCATTTGTTGGGTTTGGGTTGCAACGAGCCCCTTAGTGATTTTTGCAAAGTTTTTGAAAAATGCCACCCTCCCCCTCAAAGTGCCAGGGGTGAGGTGTTTTCGGGCGAACCCTTCGTTGGGTTTGTGCTACAACGAGCCCCATAGCAATTTTTGCTAATTTTTTGAAAAATGCCACCCTCCCCCTGGAAGTGCTAGGAGCAAGGTGTTTTCGAGCGAACCCTTCGTTGGGTTTGGGCTGCAACGAGCCCCTTAGCGATTTTTGCTAATTTTTTAAAAATGTCACCCTCCCCCACGAAGTGCTAGGGGCGAGGTGTTTTCGATCGAACCCTTCATTGGGTTTGGGCTGCAATGAGCTCCATAGCGATTTTTGCTAAGTTTTTGAAAAATGCCAACCTCCCCCTCGAAATGCTAGGGGCGAGGTGTTTTTGGGCGAACCCTTCATTGGGTTTGGGCTGCAATGAGCCCCTTAGCAATTTTTGCTAATTTGCTAAAAACACCACCCTCCCCCTCGAAGTGCTAGGGGCGAGGTGTTTACGGGCGAACCCTTCATTAGGTTTGGGCTGCAATGAGCCCCTTAGTGATTTTTGCTAAGTTTTTGACAAACGCGACCCTCCCCCTCGAAGTGCTAGAGGCGAGGTGATTTCGGGCGAGCCTTTCATTGGGTTTGGGTTGCAATGAGTCCCTTAGTGATTTTTGCTAAGGTTTTTAAAAACACCACCCGCCCCATCGAATGGCTAGGGACGAGGTGTTTTCGGGTGAAACCTTCATTGGATTTGGGCTGCAACGAGCCCCTTAGTGATTTTTGCTATGTTTTTGATAAACGCCTCCCTCCCGCTCAAAGTGCTAGAGGCGAGGTGTTTTCGGGCGAACCCTTCGTTGGGTTTGGGCTGCAACGAGCCCCTTAGCGATTTTTGCTAATTTTTTAAAAACGTCACCCTCCCCCACGAAGTGCTAGGGGCGAGGTGTTTTCGATCGAACCCTTCATTGGGTTTGGGCTGCAATGAGCTCCATAGCGATTTTTGCTAAGTTTTTGAAAAATGCCAACCTCCCCCTCGAAATGCTAGGGGCGAGGTGTTTTTGGGCGAACCCTTCATTGGGTTTGGGCTGCAATGAGCCCCTTAGCAATTTTTGCTAATTTGCTAAAAACACCACCCTCCCCCTCGAAGTGCTAGGGGCGAGGTGTTTACGGGCGAACCCTTCATTGGGTTTGGGCTGCAATGAGCCCCTTAGTGATTTTTGCTAAGTTTTTGACAAACGCGACCCTCCCCCTCGAAGTGCTAGAGGCGAGGTGATTTCGGGCGAGCCTTTCATTGGGTTTGGGTTGCAATGAGTCCCTTAGTGATTTTTGATAAGGTTTTTAAAAACACCACCCGCCCCATCGAATGGCTAGGGACGAGGTGTTTTCGGGTGAAACCTTCATTTGATTTGGGCTGCAACGAGCCCCTTAGTGATTTTTGCTATGTTTTTGATAAACGCCTCCCTCCCGCTCAAAGTGCTAGAGGCGAGGTGTTTTCGGGTGAACCATTCGTTGGGTTTGGGTTGCAATGAGCCCCTTAGTGATTTTTGCTAAGTTTTTGAAAAATGCCAACCTCCCCCTCGAAATGCTAAGGGCACGGTGTTTTCAGGCGAACCTTTCAAT
Source organism: Eleusine coracana subsp. coracana (assembly GCA_032690845.1). Lineage (NCBI taxonomy): Eukaryota > Viridiplantae > Streptophyta > Magnoliopsida > Poales > Poaceae > Eleusine > Eleusine coracana. Next base: position 36,986,961 of record CM064428.1, on the reverse strand, counting down.
GGGTTTGTGCTGCAATGAGACCCTTAGCAATTTTTTGTTAAGTTTTTGAATAACGCCACCCTCCCCCTCGAAGTGTTAGGGGCGAGGTGTTTTTGGGCGAACCCTTCGTTGGGTTTGGGTTGCAACGAGCCCCTTAGTGATTTTTGCCAAGTTTTTGAAAAACACCACCCTCCCCGTCGAATTGCTAGGGGCGAGGTGTTTTCGGGTGAACCCTTCATTGGGTTTAGGCTGCAACGAGCCCCTTAGTTATTTTTGCTAAGTCTTTGACAAACGCCACCCTCCCCCTCGAAGTGCTAGGGGCGAGGTGTTTTTGGGCGAACCCCTCGTTGTGTCTGGGCTGCAACGAGCCCCTTAGTGATTTTTGCTAATTTTTGAAAAACGGCACCCTCCCCCTCGAAGTGCTAGAGGCGAGGTGTTTTCAGGCGAACCCTTTGTTGGGTTTGGGTTGCAACAAGCCCCTTAGTGATTCTTGCTATGTTTTTGAAAAATGTCAGCGTCCCCCTCGAAATGCTAGGGGCGAGGTGTTTTCAGGTGACCCGTTCGTTGGGTTTGGGCTGCCATGAGTCCCTTATCGATTTTTGCTAATTTTTGAAAAACACCACCCTCCCCCTCAAAGTGCTAGGTGCGAGGTGTTTTCGGGCGAACACTTCGTTGGCTTTGGGCTACAATGAGCTCCATAGCAATTTTTGCTAAGTTTTTGAAAAATTTCACCCTCCCCCTCGAAGATCTAGGGGCGAGGTGTTTTCGGGTGAACATTTCATTGGGTTTGGGCTGCAATGAGACCCTTAGCGAGTTTTGCTAATTTTTGAAAAACGCCACCCTCCCCCTCGAAGTCCTAGGGGCGATATGTTTTCGGGCGAACCCTTCATTGGGTGTGGGCTACAATGAGCCCCTTAGCGATTTTTGCTAAGTTTTTGACAAACGCCACCCTCCCCCTCGAAGTGCTAGAGGCGAGGTCTTTTCGGGCAAACCCTTCATTGGGTTTGGGTTGCAACGATCCCTTTAGCGATTTTTGCTATGTTTTTGAAAAATGCCACCCTCCCCCTCGAAGTGCTAGAGGCGAGGTGTTTACGGGCGAACCCTTCATTGGGTTTGGGCTGCAATGAGCCCCTTAGTGATTTTTGCTAAGTTTTGGACAAACACGACCCTCCCCCTCGAAGTGCTAGAGGCAAGGTGATTTTCGGCGAACCTTTCATTGGGTTTGGGTTGCAACGAGCCCCTTAGTGATTTTTGCTAAGTTTTTTAAAAACAGCACCCGCCCCATCGAAGTGCTAGGGGCGAGGTGTTTTCAGGTGAACCCTTCATTGGGTTTGGGCTGTAACGAGCCCCTTAGTGATTTTTGCTAAGTTTTTGACAAACGCCTCCCTCCCGCTCAAAGTGCTAGAGGCGAGGTGTTATCGGGTGAACCATTTGTTGGGTTTGGGTTGCAACGAGCCCCTTAGTGATTTTTGCAAAGTTTTTGAAAAATGCCACCCTCCCCCTCAAAGTGCCAGGGGTGAGGTGTTTTCGGGCGAACCCTTCGTTGGGTTTGTGCTACAACGAGCCCCATAGCAATTTTTGCTAATTTTTTGAAAAATGCCACCCTCCCCCTGGAAGTGCTAGGAGCAAGGTGTTTTCGAGCGAACCCTTCGTTGGGTTTGGGCTGCAACGAGCCCCTTAGCAATTTTTGCTAATTTTTTAAAAACATCACCCTCCCGCTCAAAGTGCTAGAGGCGAGGTGTTATCGGGTGAACCATTTGTTGGGTTTGGGTTGCAACGAGCCCCTTAGTGATTTTTGCAAAGTTTTTGAAAAATGCCACCCTCCCCCTCAAAGTGCCAGGGGTGAGGTGTTTTCGGGCGAACCCTTCGTTGGGTTTGTGCTACAACGAGCCCCATAGCAATTTTTGCTAATTTTTTGAAAAATGCCACCCTCCCCCTGGAAGTGCTAGGAGCAAGGTGTTTTCGAGCGAACCCTTCGTTGGGTTTGGGCTGCAACGAGCCCCTTAGCGATTTTTGCTAATTTTTTAAAAACGTCACCCTCCCCCACGAAGTGCTAGGGGCGAGGTGTTTTCGATCGAACCCTTCATTGGGTTTGGGCTGCAATGAGCTCCATAGCGATTTTTGCTAAGTTTTTGAAAAATGCCAACCTCCCCCTCGAAATGCTAGGGGCGAGGTGTTTTTGGGCGAACCCTTCATTGGGTTTGGGCTGCAATGAGCCCCTTAGCAATTTTTGCTAATTTGCTAAAAACACCACCCTCCCCCTCGAAGTGCTAGGGGCGAGGTGTTTACGGGCGAACCCTTCATTGGGTTTGGGCTGCAATGAGCCCCTTAGCGATTTTTGCTAAGTTTTTGAAAAACGGCACCCTCCCCCCTCGAAGTGCTAGGGGCGAGGTGTTTTCGGGTGAACCCTTGGGTTCGGGCTGCAATGAGCCCCTTAGTGATTTTTGCTAAGTTTTTGAAAAATGTCAACCTCCCCCTCGAAATGCTAGGGGTGAGGTGTTTTCGGACGAACACTTTGTTGGGTTTGGGCTGCATTGAGGCCCTTATTGATTTTTGCTAATTTTTGAAAAATGCCACCCTCCCGCTCGAAGTGCTAGGTGCAAGGTGTTTTCGGGCAAACACTTCGTTGGGTTTGGGCGGTAATGAGCTCCATAACGATTTTAGCTAAGTTTTTGAAAAATGCCACCCTCCCCCTCGAAGTGCTAGGGGCGAGGTGTTTTCAGGCGAACCCTTCATTGGGTTTGGGCTGCAATGAGCCCCTTAGCGATTTTTGCTAATTTTTTAAAAATGCCACCCTCGCCCTCGAAGTGCTAGGGGTGAGGTGTCTTCGAGCGAACCCTTCATTGGGTTTGGGCTGCAATGAGCCCCTTAGCGATTTTTGCTAAGTTTTTGACAATCGCCACCCTCCCCCTCGAAGTGCTAGAGGCGAGGTTTTTTTTGGCGAACACTTCATTAGGTTTGGGCTGCAATGAGCCCTTTAGCGATTTTTGCTATGTTTTTGAAAAACGCCACCCTCCCCCTCGAAGTGCAAGGGGCAAGGTGTTTTCGGGCAAACTCTTCATTGGGTTTGGGCTGCAACGAGCCCCTTAGTGATTTTTGCTAAGTTTTTGATAAACGCCTCCCTCCCGCTCAAAGTGCTAGAGGCGAGGTGTTTTCGGGTCAACCATTCGTTGGGTTTGGGTTGCAATGAGCCCCTTAGTGATTTTTGCTAAGTTTTTGAAAAATGCCAACCTCCCCCTCGAAGTGCTAGGGGCGAGGTGTTTTCGGGCGAACCCTTGGGTTCGGGCTGCAATGAGCCCCTTAGTGATTTTTGCTAAGTTTTTGAAAAATGTCAACCTCCCCCTCGAAATGCTAGGGGTGAGGTGTTTTCGGACGAACACTTTGTTGGGTTTGGGCTGCATTGAGGCCCTTATTGATTTTTGCTAATTTTTGAAAAATGCCACCCTCCCGCTCGAAGTGCTAGGTGCAAGGTGTTTTCGGGCAAACACTTCGTTGGGTTTGGGCGGTAATGAGCTCCATAACGATTTTAGCTAAGTTTTTGAAAAATGCCACCCTCCCCCTCGAAGTGCTAGGGGCGAGGTGTTTTCAGGCGAACCCTTCATTGGGTTTGGGCTGCAATGAGCCCCTTAGCGATTTTGGCTAATTTTTTAAAAACGCCACCCTCCCCCTTGAAGTGCTAGGGGTGAGGTGTCTTCGAGCGAACCCTTCATTGGGTTTGGGCTGCAATGAGCCCCTTAGCGATTTTTGCTAAGTTTTTGACAATCGCCACCCTCCCCCTCGAAATGCTAAGGGCACGGTGTTTTCAGGCGAACCTTTCATTGGGTTTGTGCTGCAATGAGACCCTTAGCAATTTTTCGTTAAGTTTTTGAATAACGCCACCCTCCCCCTCAAAGTGCTAGGGGCGAGGTGTTTTTGGGCAAACCCTTCGTTGGGTTTGGGTTGCAACGAGCCCCTTAGTGATTTTTGCCATGTTTTTGAAAAACACCACCCTCCCCGTCGAATTGCTAGGGGCGAGGTGTTTTCGGGTGAACCCTTCATTGGGTTTAGGCTGCAACGAGACCCGTAGCAATTTTTTGCTAAGTTTTTGAAAAACGGCACCCTCCCCCTGGAAGTGCTAGGGGCGAGGTGTTTTCGGGCGAACCCTTGGGTTCGGGCTGCAATGAGCCCCTTAGTGATTTTTCCTAAGTTTTTCAAAAATGTCACCCCCCCCCCCTCGAAATGCTAGGGGCGAGGTGTTTTCATGCAAGCCCTTCGTTGGGTTAGGGCTGCAACGAGCCCCTTAGCGATTTTTGCTAAGTTTTTGAAAAATGTCACCCTCCCCCTCGAAGTGCTAGGGGCGAGGTGTTTTCATGCAAGCCCTTCGTTGGGTTAGGGCTACAACGAGCCCCTTAGCAATTTTTGCTAATTTTTTGAAAAATGCCACCCTCCCCCTCGAAGTGCTAGGAGCAAGGTGTTTTCGAGCGAACCCTTCGTTGGGTTTGGGCTGCAACGAGCTCCTTAGCGATTTTTGCTAATTTTTTAAAAACGTCACCCTCCCCCACGAAGTGCTAGGGGCGAGGTGTTTTCGATCGAACCCTTCATTGGGTTTGGGCTGCAATGAGCCCCTTAGTGATTTTTGCTAAGTTTTTGACAAACGCGACCCTCCCCCTCGAAGTGCTAGGGGCGAGGTGTTTTCGGGCGAACCCCTCGTTGGGTCTGGGCTGCAACGAGCCCCTTAGTGATTTTTGCTAAATTTTGAAAAACGCCACCCTCCCCCTCGAAATGCTAGGGGCGAGGTGTTTTCATGCAAGCCCTTCGTTGGGTTAGGGCTGCAACGAGCCCCTTAGCGATTTTTGCTAAGTTTTTGAAAAATGTCACCCTCCCCCACGAAATGCTAGGGGCGAGGTGTTTTCATGCAAGCCCTTCGTTGGGTTAGGGCTACAACGAGCCCCTTAGCAATTTTTGCTAATTTTTTGAAAAATGCCACCCTCCCCCTCGAAGTGCTAGGAGCAAGGTGTTTTCGAGCGAACCCTTCGTTGTGTTTGGGCTGCAACGAGCCCCTTAGCGATTTTTGCTAATTTTTTAAAAACGTCACCCTCCCCCACGAAGTGCTAGGGGCGAGGTGTTTTCGATCGAACCCTTCATTGGGTTTGGGCTGCAATGAGCTCCATAGCGATTTTTGCTAAGTTTTTGAAAAATGCCAACCTCCCCCTCGAAATGCTAGGGGCGAGGTGTTTTCGGGCGAACCCTTCATTGGGTTTGGGCTGCAATGAGCCCCTTAGTGATTTTTGCTAAGTTTTTGACAAACGCGACCCTCCCCCTCGAAGTGCTAGAGGCGAGGTGATTTCGGGCGAGCCTTTCATTGGGTTTGGGTTGCAATGAGCCCCTTAATGATTTTTGCTAAGGTTTTTAAAAACACCACCCGCCCCATGGAATGGCTAGGGGCGAGGTGTTTTCGGGTGAAACCTTCATTGGATTTGGGCTGCAACGAGCCCCTTAGTGATTTTTGCTAAGTTTTTGATAAACGCCTCCCTCCCGCTCAAAGTGCTAGAGGCGAGGTGTTTTCGGGTGAACCATTCGTTGGGTTTGGGTTGCAATGAGCCCCTTAGTGATTTTTGCTAAGTTTTTGAAAAATGCCAACCTCCCCCTCGAAATGCTAAGGGCACGGTGTTTTCAGGCGAACCTTTCATTGGGTTTGTGCTGCAATGAGACCCTTAGCAATTTTTTGTTAAGTTTTTGAATAACGCCACCCTTCCCCTTGAAGTGTTAGGGGCGAGGTGTTTTTGGGCGAACCCTTCGTTGGGTTTGGGTTGCAACGAGCCCCTTAGTGATTTTTGCCAAGTTTTTGAAAAACACCACCCTCCCCCCTCGAAGTGCTAGGGGCGAGGTGTTTTCGGGTGAACCCTTGGGTTCGGGCTGCAATGAGCCCCTTAGTGATTTTTGCTAAGTTTTTGAAAAATGTCAACCTCCCCCTCGAAATGCTAGGGGTGAGGTGTTTTCGGACGAACACTTTGTTGGGTTTGGGCTGCATTGAGGCCCTTATTGATTTTTGCTAATTTTTGAAAAATGCCACCCTCCCGCTCGAAGTGCTAGGTGCAAGGTGTTTTCGGGCAAACACTTCGTTGGGTTTGGGCGGTAATGAGCTCCATAACGATTTTAGCTAAGTTTTTGAAAAATGCCACCCTCCCCCTCGAAGTGCTAGGGGCGAGGTGTTTTCAGGCGAACCCTTCATTGGGTTTGGGCTGCAATGAGCCCCTTAGCGATTTTTGCTAATTTTTTAAAAATGCCACCCTCGCCCTCGAAGTGCTAGGGGTGAGGTGTCTTCGAGCGAACCCTTCATTGGGTTTGGGCTGCAATGAGCCCCTTAGCGATTTTTGCTAAGTTTTTGACAATCGCCACCCTCCCCCTCGAAGTGCTAGAGGCGAGGTTTTTTTTGGCGAACACTTCATTAGGTTTGGGCTGCAATGAGCCCTTTAGCGATTTTTGCTATGTTTTTGAAAAACGCCACCCTCCCCCTCGAAGTGCAAGGGGCAAGGTGTTTTCGGGCAAACTCTTCATTGGGTTTGGGCTGCAACGAGCCCCTTAGTGATTTTTGCTAAGTTTTTGATAAACGCCTCCCTCCCGCTCAAAGTGCTAGAGGCGAGGTGTTTTCGGGTCAACCATTCGTTGGGTTTGGGTTGCAATGAGCCCCTTAGTGATTTTTGCTAAGTTTTTGAAAAATGCCAACCTCCCCCTCGAAGTGCTAGGGGCGAGGTGTTTTCGGGCGAACCCTTGGGTTCGGGCTGCAATGAGCCCCTTAGTGATTTTTGCTAAGTTTTTGAAAAATGTCAACCTCCCCCTCGAAATGCTAGGGGTGAGGTGTTTTCGGACGAACACTTTGTTGGGTTTGGGCTGCATTGAGGCCCTTATTGATTTTTGCTAATTTTTGAAAAATGCCACCCTCCCGCTCGAAGTGCTAGGTGCAAGGTGTTTTCGGGCAAACACTTCGTTGGGTTTGGGCGGTAATGAGCTCCATAACGATTTTAGCTAAGTTTTTGAAAAATGCCACCCTCCCCCTCGAAGTGCTAGGGGCGAGGTGTTTTCAGGCGAACCCTTCATTGGGTTTGGGCTGCAATGAGCCCCTTAGCGATTTTGGCTAATTTTTTAAAAACGCCACCCTCCCCCTTGAAGTGCTAGGGGTGAGGTGTCTTCGAGCGAACCCTTCATTGGGTTTGGGCTGCAATGAGCCCCTTAGCGATTTTTGCTAAGTTTTTGACAATCGCCACCCTCCCCCTCGAAATGCTAAGGGCACGGTGTTTTCAGGCGAACCTTTCATTGGGTTTGTGCTGCAATGAGACCCTTAGCAATTTTTCGTTAAGTTTTTGAATAACGCCACCCTCCCCCTCAAAGTGCTAGGGGCGAGGTGTTTTTGGGCAAACCCTTCGTTGGGTTTGGGTTGCAACGAGCCCCTTAGTGATTTTTGCCATGTTTTTGAAAAACACCACCCTCCCCGTCGAATTGCTAGGGGCGAGGTGTTTTCGGGTGAACCCTTCATTGGGTTTAGGCTGCAACGAGACCCGTAGCAATTTTTTGCTAAGTTTTTGAAAAACGGCACCCTCCCCCTGGAAGTGCTAGGGGCGAGGTGTTTTCGGGCGAACCCTTGGGTTCGGGCTGCAATGAGCCCCTTAGTGATTTTTCCTAAGTTTTTCAAAAATGTCACCCCCCCCCCTCGAAATGCTAGGGGCGAGGTGTTTTCATGCAAGCCCTTCGTTGGGTTAGGGCTGCAACGAGCCCCTTAGCGATTTTTGCTAAGTTTTTGAAAAATGTCACCCTCCCCCTCGAAGTGCTAGGGGCGAGGTGTTTTCATGCAAGCCCTTCGTTGGGTTAGGGCTACAACGAGCCCCTTAGCAATTTTTGCTAATTTTTTGAAAAATGCCACCCTCCCCCTCGAAGTGCTAGGAGCAAGGTGTTTTCGAGCGAACCCTTCGTTGGGTTTGGGCTGCAACGAGCTCCTTAGCGATTTTTGCTAATTTTTTAAAAACGTCACCCTCCCCCACGAAGTGCTAGGGGCGAGGTGTTTTCGATCGAACCCTTCATTGGGTTTGGGCTGCAATGAGCTCCATAGCGATTTTTGCTAAGTTTTTGAAAAATGCCAACCTCCCCCTCGAAATGCTAGGGGCGAGGTGTTTTCGGGCGAACCCTTCATTGGGTTTGGGCTGCAATGAGCCCCTTAGTGATTTTTGCTAAGTTTTTGTCAAACGCGACCCTCCCCCTCGAAGTGCTAGAGGCGAGGTGATTTCGGGCGAGCCTTTCATTGGGTTTGGGTTGCAATGAGCCCCTTAATGATTTTTGCTAAGGTTTTTAAAAACACCACCCGCCCCATGGAATGGCTAGGGGCGAGGTGTTTTCGGGTGAAACCTTCATTGGATTTGGGCTGCAACGAGCCCCTTAGTGATTTTTGCTAAGTTTTTGATAAACGCCTCCCTCCCGCTCAAAGTGCTAGAGGCGAGGTGTTTTCGGGTGAACCATTCGTTGGGTTTGGGTTGCAATGAGCCCCTTAGTGATTTTTGCTAAGTTTTTGAAAAACGGCACCCTCCCCCTGGAAGTGCTAGGGGCGAGGTGTTTTCGGGCGAACCCTTGGGTTCGGGCTGCAATGAGCCCCTTAGTGATTTTTCCTAAGTTTTTCAAAAATGTCACCCCCCCCCCTCGAAATGCTAGGGGCGAGGTGTTTTCATGCAAGCCCTTCGTTGGGTTAGGGCTGCAACGAGCCCCTTAGCGATTTTTGCTAAGTTTTTGAAAAATGTCACCCTCCCCCTCGAAGTGCTAGGGGCGAGGTGTTTTCATGCAAGCCCTTCGTTGGGTTAGGGCTACAACGAGCCCCTTAGCAATTTTTGCTAATTTTTTGAAAAATGCCACCCTCCCCCTCGAAGTGCTAGGAGCAAGGTGTTTTCGAGCGAACCCTTCGTTGGGTTTGGGCTGCAACGAGCTCCTTAGCGATTTTTGCTAATTTTTTAAAAACGTCACCCTCCCCCACGAAGTGCTAGGGGCGAGGTGTTTTCGATCGAACCCTTCATTGGGTTTGGGCTGCAATGAGCTCCATAGCGATTTTTGCTAAGTTTTTGAAAAATGCCAACCTCCCCCTCGAAATGCTAGGGGCGAGGTGTTTTCGGGCGAACCCTTCATTGGGTTTGGGCTGCAATGAGCCCCTTAGTGATTTTTGCTAAGTTTTTGTCAAACGCGACCCTCCCCCTCGAAGTGCTAGAGGCGAGGTGATTTCGGGCGAGCCTTTCATTGGGTTTGGGTTGCAATGAGCCCCTTAATGATTTTTGCTAAGGTTTTTAAAAACACCACCCGCCCCATGGAATGGCTAGGGGCGAGGTGTTTTCGGGTGAAACCTTCATTGGATTTGGGCTGCAACGAGCCCCTTAGTGATTTTTGCTAAGTTTTTGATAAACGCCTCCCTCCCGCTCAAAGTGCTAGAGGCGAGGTGTTTTCGGGTGAACCATTCGTTGGGTTTGGGTTGCAATGAGCCCCTTAGTGATTTTTGCTATGTTTTTGAAAAATGTCACCGTCCCCCTCGAATGCTAGGGGCGAGGTGTTTTCACGTGACCCGTTCGTTGGGTTTGGGCTCCAATGAGTCCCGTATTGATTTTTTGCTAATTTTTGAAAAACACCACCCTCCCCCTCAAAGTGCTAGGTGCGAGGTGTTTTCGGGCGAACACTTCGTTGGGTTTGGGCTACAATGAGCTCCATAGCAATTTTTGCTAAGTTTTTGAAAAATGTCACCCTCCCCCTCGAAGATCTAGGGGCGAGGTGTTTTCGGGTGAACATTTCATTGGGTTTGGGCTGCAATGAGACCCTTAGCGAGTTTTGCTAATTTTTGAAAAACGCCACCCTCCCCCTCGAAGTCCTAGGGGCAATATGTTTTCGGGCGAACCCTTCATTGGGTGTGGGCTACAATGAGCCCCTTAGCGATTTTTGCTAAGTTTTTGACAAACGCCACCCTCCCCCTCGAAGTGCTAGAGGCGAGGTCTTTTCGGGCAAACCCTTCATTGGGTTTGGGTTGCAACGATCCCTTTAGCGATTTTTGCTATGTTTTTGAAAAATGCCACCCTCCCCCTCGAAGTGCTAGAGGCGAGGTGTTTACGGGCGAACCCTTCATTGGGTTTGGGCTGCAATGAGCCCCTTAGTGATTTTTGCTAAGTTTTTGACAAACACGACCCTCCCCCTCGAAGTGCTAGAGGCAAGGTGATTTTCGGCGAACCTTTCATTGGGTTTGGGTTGCAACGAGCCCCTTAGCAATTTTTGCTAAGTTTTTTAAAAACACCACCCGCCCCATCGAAGTGCTAGGGGCGAGGTGTTTTCAGGTGAACCCTTCATTGGGTTTGGGCTGTAACGAGCCCCTTAGTGATTTTTGCTAAGTTTTTGACAAATGCCTCCCTCCCGCTCAAAGTGCTAGAGGCGAGGTGTTATCGGGTGAACCATTTGTTGGGTTTGGGTTGCAACGAGCCCCTTAGTGATTTTTGCAAAGTTTTTGAAAAATGCCACCCTCCACCTCAAAGTGCCAGGGGTGAGGTGTTTTCGGGCGAACCCTTCGTTGGGTTTGTGCTGCAACGAGACCCGTAGCAATTTTTTGCTAAGTTTTTGAAAAACGGCACCCTCCCCCCTCGAAGTGCTAGGGGCGAGGTGTTTTCGGGCGAACCCTTGGGTTCGGGCTGCAATGAGCCCCTTAGTGATTTTTGCTAAGTTTTTGAAAAATGTCAACCTCCCCCTCGAAATGCTAGGGGTGAGGTGTTTTCGGACGAACCCTTTGTTGGGTTTGGGCTGCATTGAGGCCCTTATTGATTTTTGCTAATTTTTGAAAAATGCCACCCTCCCGCTCGAAGTGCTAGGTGCAAGGTGTTTTCGGGCAAACACTTCGTTGGGTTTGGGCGGTAATGAGCTCCATAACGATTTTAGCTAAGTTTTTGAAAAATGCCACCCTCCCCCTCGAAGTGCTAGGGGCGAGGTGTTTTCAGGCGAACCCTTCATTGGGTTTGGGCTGCAATGAGCCCCTTAGCGATTTTGGCTAATTTTTTAAAAACGCCACCCTCCCCCTTGAAGTGCTAGGGGTGAGGTGTCTTCGAGCGAACCCTTCATTGGGTTTGGGCTGCAATGAGCCCCTTAGCGATTTTTGCTAAGTTTTTGACAATCGCCACCCTCCCCCTCGAAGTGCTAGAGGCGAGGTTTTTTCTGGCGAACACTTCATTAGGTTTGGGCTGCAATGAGCCCTTTAGCGATTTTTGCTATGTTTTTGAAAAACGCCACCCTCCCCCTCGAAGTGCAAGGGGCAAGGTGTTTTCGGGCAAACTCTTCATTGGGTTTGGGCTGCAACGAGCCCCTTAGTGATTTTTGCTAAGTTTTTGATAAACGCCTCCTTCCCGCTCAATGTGCTAGAGGCGAGGTGTTTTCGGGTCAACCATTCGTTGGGTTTGGGTTGCAATGAGCCCCTTAGTGATTTTTGCTAAGTTTTTGAAAAATGCCAACCTCCCCCTCGAAATGCTAAGGGCACGGTGTTTTCAGGCGAACCTTTCATTGGGTTTGTGCTGCAATGAGACCCTTAGCAATTTTTCGTTAAGTTTTTGAATAACGCCACCCTCCCCCTCAAAGTGCTAGGGGCGAGGTGTTTTTGGGCAAACCCTTCGTTGGGTATGGGTTGCAACGAGCCCCTTAGTGATTTTTGCCATGTTTTTGAAAAACACCACCCTCCCCGTCGAATTGCTAGGGGCGAGGTGTTTTCGAGTGAACCCTTCATTGGGTTTAGGCTGCAACGAGCCCCATAGTTATTTTTGCTAAGTCTTTGACAAACGCCACCCTCCCCCTCGAAGTGCTAGGGGCGAGGTGTTTTTGGGCGAACCCCTCGTTGTGTCTGGGCTGCAACGAGCCCCTTAGTGATTTTTGCTAATTTTTGAAAAACGGCACCCTCCCCCTCGAAGTGCTAGAGGCGAGGTGTTTTCAGGCGAACCCTTTGTTGGGTTTGGGTTGCAACAAGCCCCTTAGTGATTCCTGCTATGTTTTTGAAAAATGTCACCGTCCCCCTCGAAATGCTAGGGGCGAGGTGTTTTCAGGTGACCCGTTCGTTGGGTTTGGGCTGCAATGAGTCCCTTATCAATTTTTGCTAATTTTTGAAAAACACCACCCTCCCCCTCAAAGTGCTAGGTGCGAGGTGTTTTCGGGCGAACACTTTGTTGGGTTTGGGCTACAATGAGCTCCATAGCAATTTTTGCTAAGTTTTTGTAAAATGTCACCCTCCCCCTCGAAGATCTAGGGGCGAGGTGTTTTCGGGTGAACATTTTATTGGGTTTGGGCTGCAATGAGACCCTTAGCGAGTTTTGCTAATTTTTGAAAAACGCCACCCTCCCCCTCGAAGTGCTAGAGGCGAGGTCTTTTCGGGCAAACCCTTCATTGGGTTTGGGTTGCAACGATCCCTTTAGCGATTTTTGCTATGTTTTTGAAAAATGCCACCCTCCCCCTCGAAGTGCTAGAGGCGAGGTGTTTACGGGCGAACCCTTCATTGGGTTTGGGCTGCAATGAGCCCCTTAGTGATTTTTGCTAAGTTTTTGACAAACAAGACCCTCCCCCTCGAAGTGCTAGAGGCAAGGTGATTTTCGGCGAACCTTTCATTGGGTTTGGGTTGCAACGAGCCCCTTAGCGATTTTTGCTAAGTTTTTTAAAAACACCACCCGCCCCATCGAAGTGCTAGGGGCGAGGTGTTTTCAGGTGAACCCTTCATTGGGTTTGGGCTGTAACGAGCCCCTTAGTGATTTTTGCTGAGTTTTTGACAAACGCCTCCCTCCCGCTCAAAGTGCTAGAGGCGAGGTGTTATCGGGTGAACCATTTGTTGGGTTTGGGTTGCAACGAGCCCCTTAGTGATTTTTGCTAAGTTTTTAAAAAATGCCACACTCCCCCTCGAAGTGCCAGGGGTGAGATGTTTTCGGGCGAACCCTTCGTTGGGTTTGTGCTGCAACGAGACCCGTAGCAATTTTTTGCTAAGTTTTTGAAAAACGGCACCCTCCCCCCTCGAAGCGCTAGGGGCGTGGTGTTTTCGGGCGAACCCTTGGGTTTGGGCTGCAATGAGCCCCTTAGTGATTTTTGCTAAGTTTTTGAAAAATGTCACCCTCCCCCTCGAAATGCTAGGCGTGAGGTGTTTTCGGGCGAACCCTTTGTTGGGTTTGGGCTGCATTGAGGCCCTTATTGATTTTTACTAATTTTTGAAAAATGCCACCCTCCCGCTCGAAGTGCTAGGTGCAAGGTGTTTTCGGGCAAACACTTCATTGGGTTTGGGCGGTAATGAGCTCCATAGCGATTTTAGCTAAGTTTTTGAAAAATGCCACCCTCCCCCTCGAAGTGCTAGGGGCGAGATGTTTTCAGGCGAACCCTTCATTGGGTTTGGGCTGCAATGAGCCCCTCAGCGATTTTTGCTAATTTTTCAAAAACGCCACCCTCCCCCTCGAAGTGCTAGGAGTGAGGTGTTTTCGAGCGAACCCTTCATTGGGTTTGGGATGCAATGAGCCCCTCAGCGATTTTTGCTAAGTTTTTGACAATCGCCACCCTCCCCCTCGTAGTGCTAGAGGCGAGGTTTTTTTTGGCGAACACTTCATTAGGTTTGGGCTGCAATGAGCCCTTTAGCGATTGTTGCCATGTTTTTGAAAAACGTCACCCTCCCCCTCGAAGTGCAAGGGGGCAAGGTGTTTTCGGGCAAACTCTTCATTGGGTTTGGGCTGCAACGAGCCCCTTAGCGACTTTTGCTAAGATTTTTAAAAATGTCAATCTCCCCCTCGAAATGCTAGGGGTGAGGTGTTATCGAGCGAAACCTTCGTTGGGTTAGGCTGTAATGAGCCCCTTATTGATTTTTGCTAATTTTTGAAAAAAGCCACCCTCCCCCTCAAATTGCTTGGGGCGAGGTGTTTTCGGGCGAACACTTCATTGGATTTGGGCTGCAATGAGCCCCTTAGTGATTTTTGCTAAATTTTTGACAAACACGACCCTCCCCCTCGAAGTGCTAGAGGCGAGGTGATTTTCGGCGAACCATTCATTGGGTTTGGGTTGCAACGAGCCCCTTAGCGATTTTTGCTAAGTTTTTTAAAAACACCACCCGCCCCATCGAAGTGCTAGGGACGAGGTGTTTTCAGGTGAACCCTTCATTGGGTTTGGGCTGTAACGAGCCCCTTAGTGATTTTTGCTAAGTTTTTGACAAACGCCTCCCTCCCGCTCAAAGTGCTAGAGGCGAGGTGTTATCGGGTGAACCATTTGTTGGGTTTGGGTTGCAACGAGCCCCTTAGTGATTTTTGCTAAGTTTTTAAAAAATGCCACCCTCCCCCTCGAAGTGCCAGGGGTGAGATGTTTTCGGGCGAACCCTTCGTTGGGTTTGTGCTGCAACGAGACCCGTAGCAATTTTTTGCTAAGTTTTTGAAAAACGGCACCCTCCCCCCTCGAAGTGCTAGGGGCGAGGTGTTTTCGGGCGAACCCTTGGGTTCGGGCAGCAATGAGCCCCTTAGTGATTTTTGCTAAGTTTTTGAAAAATGTCCCCCTCCCCCTCAAAATGCTAGGGGTGAGGTGTTTTCGGGCGAACCCTTTGTTGGGTTTGGGCTGCAATGTGGCCCTTATTGATTTTTGCTAATTTTTGAAAAACGCCACCCTCCCGCTCGAAGTGCTAGGTGCAAGGTGTTTTCGGGCAAACACTTCATTGGGTTTGGGCTGCAATGAGCTCCATAGAGATTTTAGCTAAGTTTTTGAAAAATGCCACCCTCCCCCTCGAAGTGCTAGGGGCGAGATGTTTTCAGGCGAACCCTTCATTGGGTTTGGGCTGCAATGAGCCCCTCAGCGATTTTTGCTAATTTTTTAAAAACGCCACCCTCCCCCTCGAAGTGCTAGGAGTGAGGTGTTTTCGAGCGAACCCTTCATTGGGTTTGGGATGCAATGAGCCCCTCAGCGATTTTTGCTAAGTTTTTGACAATCGCCACCCTCCCCCTCGTAGTGCTAGAGGCGAGGTTTTTTTTGGCGAACACTTCATTAGGTTTGGGCTGCAATGAGCCCTTTAGCGATTGTTGCCATGTTTTTGAAAAACGTCACCCTCCCCCTCGAAGTGCAAGGGGGCAAGGTGTTTTCGGGCAAACTCTTCATTGGGTTTGGGCTGCAACGAGCCCCTTAGCGACTTTTGCTAAGATTTTTAAAAATGTCAATCTCCCCCTCGAAATGCTAGGGGTGAGGTGTTATCGAGCGAAACCTTCGTTGGGTTAGGCTGTAATGAGCCCCTTATTGATTTTTGCTAATTTTTGAAAAAAGCCACCCTCCCCCTCAAATTGCTTGGGGCGAGGTGTTTTCGGGCGAACACTTCATTGGATTTGGGCTGCAATGAGCCCCTTAGTGATTTTTGCTAAGTTTTTGAAAACCGCTACCCTCCCTCTCGAAGTGCTAGGGGCAATGTGTTCTCAGGTGAACCCTTCGCCGAGTTGGGCTGCTATGAGCCCCTTAGCGATTTTTGCTAATTTTTGAAAAATGTCACCCTCCCCCTCGAAGTGCTAGGGGCGACGTGTTTTCAGTTGAATCCTTCATTGGGTTTGGGCTGCAATGAGCTCCATAGCGATTTTTGCTAAGTTTCTGCAAAATGCCACCCTCCCCCCTGAAGTGCTAGGGGCGAGGTGTTTTCGGGCAAACCCTTCGTTGGGTTTGGGTTGCAACGATCCCTTTAGCGATTTTTGCTATGTTTTTGAAAAACGCCACCCTCCCCCTCGAAGTGCTAGGGGCGAGGTGTATTCGGGCAAACTCTTCATTGTCTTTGGGCTGCAACGAGCCCCTTAGCGATTTTTGCTAAGTCTTTGTCAAACGCCACCCTACCCCTCGAAGTGCTACAGGCGAGGTGTTTTCGGGCGAACCCTTCGTTCGGTTTTGGTTGCAACGAGCCCCTTAGTGATTTTTGCTAAGTTTTTAAAAAATCCCACCCTCCCCCTCGAAGTGCTAAGGGCAAGGTGTTCTCGGGCGAACCTTTCATTGGGTTTGGGTCCAACGAGCCCCTTTGCAATTTTTGCTAATTTTTGAAAAATGTCACCCTCCCCCTCGGAGTGCTAGGGGTGAGGTGTTTTCGGGCGAACCCTTCGTTGGGTCTGGGCTGCAACAAGCCCCTTAGTGATTTTTGCTAATTTTTTAAAAATTGCACCCTCCCCCTCGAAGTGCTAGGGGCGAGGTGTTTTCGGGCGAACCCTTGGGTTTGGGCTGCAATGAGCCCCTTAGTGATTTTTGCTAAGTTTTTGAAAAATTTCACCCTCCCCCTCGAAATGCTAGGGGTCAGGTGTTTTCGGGCGAACCCTTTGTTGGGTTGGGCTGCAATGAGGCCCTTATCGATTTTTGCTAATTTTTGAAAAATGCCACCCTCCCCCTCAAAGTGCTAGGGGCGAGGTGTTTTCGGGCGAACACTTCGTTGGGTTTGGGCTGCAATGAGCTCCATAGCGATTTTTGCTAAGTTCCTCCTCGAAGTGCTAGAGGCGAGGTGTTTTTGGGTGAACCCTTCATTGGGTTTGGGTTGCAATGATCCCTTTAGCGATTTTTGCTATGTTTTTGAAAAACGCCACCCTCCCCCTTGAAGTGCTAGGGGCGAGGTGTTTTCGGGCGAACTCTTCATTGGGTTTGGGCTGCAACGAGTCCCGTCACAATTTTCGCTAAGTTTTTGAAAAATGTCAATCTCCCCGTCAAAATGCCAGGGGCGAGGTGTTTTCGAGCGAAACCTTCGTTGGGTTAGGCTGCAATGAACCC
Organism: Eleusine coracana subsp. coracana; assembly: GCA_032690845.1. Taxonomy (NCBI): domain Eukaryota; kingdom Viridiplantae; phylum Streptophyta; class Magnoliopsida; order Poales; family Poaceae; genus Eleusine; species Eleusine coracana. Next base: position 36,970,236 of record CM064428.1, on the reverse strand, counting down.
CTTAGCGATTTTTGCTAATTTTTGAAAAAAGCCACCCTCCCCCTCAAAGTGCTAGGGGCGAGTTGTTTTCGGACGAACACTTCATTGGGTTTGGGCTGCAACGAGCCCCGTTTTTGAAAAACGGCACCCTCCCTCTCGAAGTGCTAGGGGCAAGGTGTTTTCGGGTGAACCCTTCGTCGAGTTTGGGCTGCAAAGCGCCCCTTAGTGATTTTTGCTAATTTTTGAAAAACGTCACTCTCCGCCTCGAAGTGCTAGGGGCGAGGTGTTTTCAGTCGATTCTTTCGTTGGGTTTGGGCTGCAATGAGCTCCATAGTGATTTTTGCTAAGTTTTTGCAAAATGCCACCCTCCCCCTCGAAGTGCTAGGGGCGAGGCATTTTCGGGCGAACCCTTCGTTGGGTTTGGGTTGCAAAGATCCCTTTAGCGATTTTTTCTATCTTTTTGAAAAACGCCACCCTCCCCCTCGAAGTGCTAGGGGCGAGGTGTTTTCGGGCAAACTCGTCATTGAGTTTGGGCTACAACGAGCCCGTTTACGATTTTTATTAAGTTTTTGAAAAATGTCAATCTACCCCTCGAAATGCTAGGGGCGAGGTGTTTTCGGGCGAACCCTTTGTTGGGTTAGGGCTGCAATGAGCCCCTTAGCGATTTTTGCTAATTTTTGAAACACGCCACCCACCCCCTCAAAGTGCTAGGGGCGAGGTGTTTTTGAGAGAACACTTTATTGGGTTTGGGCTGCAACGAGCCCCTTAGCGATTTTTGCTAAGTTTTTGAAAAACGGCACCCTCCCTCTCAAAGTGCTAGGGGCAAGGTGTTTTCGGGCGAACCCTTCGTCGGGTGTGGGCTGCAATGAGCCCCTTAGCGATTCTTGCTAATTTTTGAAAAATGCCACCGTCCCCCTCAAAGTGCTAGGGGCAATGTGTTTTTGGGCGAATACTTCATCGGGTTTGGGCTGCAACGAGCCCCTTAGCGATTTTTGCTTAGTTTTTGAAAAACGCCAACCTCCCTCTCGAAGTGCTAGGGGCAAGGTGTTTTCGGGTGAACCCTTCGTCGGGTTTGGGTTGGAACAAGCCCTTTAGTGATTTTTGCTATTTCTTGAAAAAATGTCACCCTCCGCCTCGAAGTGCTTGGGGCGAGGTGTTTTCAGTCAAACCCTTCATTGGGTTTGGGCTGCAATGAGCTCCATAGTGATTTTTGCTATGTTTTTGAAAAATGTCACCCTCCCCCTCGAAGTGCTAGGGGCGAGGTGTTTTTGGGTGAACCCTTCATTGGGTTTAGGCTGCAACGAGCCAATTAGCAATTTTTGCTAACTTTTTAAAAATGCCACCCTCCCCCTTGAAGTGCTAGAGGCGTGGTGTTTTCGGGCGAACCCTTCATTGGGTTTGGGCTGCAATGAGCCCCTTAGCGATTTTTGCTATGTTTTTGACAAACGCCACCCTCCGCCTCGAAGTGCTTGGGGCGAGGTGTTTTTGGGCGAACTCTTCATTGGGTTTGGGCTGCAACGAGCCCCTTAGTAATTTTTGCTAAGTTTTAGAAAAATGTCAATCTCCCCCTTGAAATGCTAGGGGCGAGGTGTTTTCGAGCGAACCCATCATTGGGTTTGGGCTAATTTTTTAAAAACGCCACCCTCCCCCTCAAAGTGCTAGGGGCGAGGTGTTTTTGGGCGAACACTTCGTTGGGTTTCGGCTGCAATGAACTCCATAGCGATTTTTGCTAAGTTTTTGAAAAATGCCACCCTCCCCCTCGAAGTGCTAGGGGCGAGGTGCTTTCGGGCGAACCCTTTGTTGTGTTTGGGATGCAATAAGCCCCTTAGCGATTTTTGCTAATTTTTTAAAAATGCCACCCTCCCCCTCGAAGTGCTAGGGGCGTGGTGTTTTCGGGCGAACCCTTCATTGGGTCTGGTCTGCTATGAGCCCCTTAGAAATTTTTCCTAAGTTTTTGAGAAACACCACTCTCCCCCTCGAAGTGCTAGAGCCAAGGTCTTTTTGGGCAAAGCCTTCGTTGGGTTTGGGTTGCAACAACCCCTTTAGTGATTTTTGCCATGTTTTTGAAAAACGCCACCCTTCCCCTCGATGTGCTAGGGGCGAGGTGTTTTCGGGCGAACTCTTTATTGGGTTTGGGCTGCAATGAGCCCCTTAGTGATTTTTGCTAAGTTTTTGACAAACGCTACCCTCCCCCTCAAAGTGCTAGAGCCAAGGTGTTTTTGGGCAAACCCTTCGTTGGGTTTGGGCTGCAACAATCCCTTTAGCGATTTTTGCTATGTTTTTGAAAAATGTCACCCTCCCCCTCGAAGTGCTAGGGGCGAGGTGTTTTTGGGTGAACCCTTCATTGGGTTTGGGCTGCAACGAGCCAATTAGCAATTTTTGCTAACTTTTTAAAAATGCCACCCTCCCCCTTGAAGTGCTAGAGGCGAGGTATTTTCGGGCGAACCCTTCATTGGGTTTGGGCTGCAATGAGCCCCTTAGCGATTTTTGCTAAGTTTTTGACAAACACCACCCTCCGCCTCGAAGTGCTTGGGGCGAGGTGTTTTTGGGCGAACTCTTCATTGGGTTTGGGCTGCAACGAGCCCCTTTGTAATTTTTGCTAAGTTTTAGAAAAATGTCAATCTCCCCCTTGAAATGCTAGGGGCGAGGTGTTTTCGAGCGAACCCATCATTGGGTTTGGGCTAATTTTTTAAAAACGCCACCCTCCCCCTCAAAGTGCTAGGGGCGAGGTGTTTTTGGGCGAACACTTCGTTGGGTTTCGGCTGCAATGAACTCCATAGCGATTTTTGCTAAGTTTTTGAAAAATGCCACCCTCCCCCTCGAAGTGCTAGGGGCGAGGTGCTTTCGGGCGAACCCTTTATTGGGTTTGGGCTGCAATAAGCCCCTTAGCGATTTTTGCTAATTTTTTAAAAATGCCACCCTCCCCCTCGAAGTGCTAGGGGCGTGGTGTTTTCGGGCGAACCCTTCATTGGGTCTGGTCTGCTATGAGCCCCTTAGAAATTTTTCCTAAGTTTTTGAGAAACGCCACTCTCCCCCTCGAAGTGCTAGAGCCAAGGTGTTTTTGGGCAAACCCTTCGTTGGGTTTGGGTTGCAACAACCCCTTTAGTGATTTTTGCCATGTTTTTGAAAAACGCCACCCTTCCCCTCGATGTGCTAGGGGCGAGGTGTTTTCGGGCGAACTCTTTATTGGGTTTGGGCTGCAATGAGCCCCTTAGTGATTTTTGCTAAGTTTTTGACAAACGCCACCCTCCCCCTCAAAGTGCTAGAGCCAAGGTGTTTTTGGGCAAACCCTTCGTTGGGTTTGGGCTGCAACAATCCCTTTAGCGATTTTTGCTATGTTTTTGAAAAACGCCACCCTCCCCATCGAAGTGCTAGGGGTGAGGTGTTTTCGGGCGAACTCTGCATTGGGTTTGGGCTGCAATGAGCCCCTTAGCGATTTTTGCTAAGTTTTTGACAAACGCCACCCTCCCCCTCGAAGTGCTAGAGGCGAGGTGTTTTTGGGTGAACCCTTCATTGGGTTTGGGTTGCAACGATCCCTTTAGCGATTTTTGCTATGTTTTTGAAAAACGCCACCCTCCCCCTCGAAGTGCTAGGGGCGAGGTGTTTTCGGGCGAAACCTTCATGGGGTTTGGGCTGCAATGAGCCCCTTAGCGATTTTTGCTAATTTTATAAAAACATCACTCTCCGCCTCAAAGTGCTAGGGGCGAGGTGTTTTCAGTCGAACCCTTCATTGGGTTTGGGCTGCAATGAGCTCCATAGCGATTTTTGCTATGTTTTTGCAAAATGCCACCCTCCCCCTCGAAGTGCTAGGGGCGAGGTGTTTTCGGGTGAACCCTTCATTGGGTTTGGGTTGCAACGATCCCTTTAGTGATTTTTGCTATGTTTTTGAAAAATTCCACCCTCCCCCTCGAAGTGCTAGGGGCGAGGTGTTTTCGGGCGAACTCTTCATTGGGTTTGGGCTGCAACGAGCCCATTAGCGATTTTTGCTAAGTTTTTGAAAAATGTCAATCTCCCCCTCGGAATGCTAGGGGCGAGGTGTTTTCGGGTGAACCCTTCGTTGGGTTAGGGCAGCAATGAGCCCCTTAGCAATTTTTGCTAATTTTTTAAAAATGCCACCCTCCCCCTCGAAGTGCTAGGGGCTAGGTGTTTTCGGGCGTACCCTTCTTTGGGTTTGGGCTGCAATGAGCCCCTAAGCAATTTTTGCTAAGTTTTTGACAAATGCCACCCTCCCCCTTGATGTGCTAGAGCCAAGGTGTTTTTGGGCAAACCCTTCATTGGGTTTGGGTTGCTACAATCCCTTTAGCGATTTCGCTATGTTTTTGACAAACGCCACCCTCCCCCTCAAAGTGCAAGATGTGAGGTGTTTTCGGGCGAACCCTTCGTTGGGTTTGGTTTGTAACGATCCCTTTAGCTATTTTTTCTATGTTTTTGAAAAACACCACCCTCCCCCTCGAAGTGCTACGGGCGAGGTGTTTTCGGGCGAACTCTTCATGGGGTTTCGGCTGCAACGAGCCCTATAGTGATTTTTGCTAACTTTTTTAAAACACCACCCTCCCCCTTGAAGTGCTAGGGGCGAGGTATTTTCGGGCGAACCCTTCATCGGGTTTGGGCTGCAATGAGCCCCTTAGCGATTTTTGCTAATTTTTGAAAAACGTCACTCTCCGCCTCGAAGTGCTAGGGGCGAGGTGTTTTCAGTCAAACCCTTCATTGGGCTTGGGCTGCAACGAGCCCCTTAGCGATTTTTGCTAAGTTTTTGCAAAATGCCACCCTCCCCCTCGAAGTGCTAGGGGCGAGGTGTTTTCAAGCGAACCCTTCGTTGGGTTTGGGTTGTAACGATCCCTTTAGCTATTTTTTCTATGTTTTTGAAAAACACCACCCTCCCCCTCGAAGTGCTACGGGCGAGGTGTTTTCGGGCGAACTCTTCATTGGGTTTGGACTGCAACGAGCCCCGTAGCGATTTTTGCTATGTTTTTGAAAAATGTCAATCTCCCCCTCGAAATGCTAGGGGCGTGGTGTTTTCGGGCGAACCCTTCGTTGGGTTAGGGCTGCAATGAGCCCCTTAGTGATTTTTGCTAATTTTTGAAAAATGCCACCCTCCCCCTCAAACTGCTAGGGGCGAGGTGTTTTGGGGCGAACACTTCATTGGGTTTGGGCTGCAACGAGCCCCTTAGAGAGTTTTTCTAAGTTTTTGAAAAACGCCACCCTCCCTCTCGAAGTGCCAGGGGTAAGGTGTTTTCGGGCGAACCCTTTGTCGGGTTTGGGCTGCAATGTGCCCCTTAGCGATTTTTGCTAATTTTTGAAAAACATCACCCTCCGCCTCGAAGTGCTAGGGGCGAGGTGTTTTAAGTCGAACCCTTCGTCGGGTTTGGGCTGCAATGAGCTCCATAGCGATTTTTGTTAAGTTTTTGAAAAATGCCACCCTCCCCCTCAAAGTGGTAGAGGCGAGGTATTTTCGGGCGAACTCTTCATGGGGTTTGGGCTGCAACGAGTCCCATGGTGATTTTTGCTAACTTTTTTAAAACACCACCCTCCCCCTTGAAGTGCTAGGGGCGAGGTATTTACGGGCGAACCCTTCATCGGGTTTGAGCTGCAAGGAGCCCCTTAGCGATTTTTGCTAATTTTTGAAAAACGTCACTCTCCGCCTCGAAGTGCTAGGGGCGAGGTGTTTTCAGTCAAACCCTTCATTGGGCTTGGGCTGCAACGAGCCCCTTAGCGATTTTTGCTAAGTTTTTGCAAAATGCCACCCTCCCCCTCGAAGTGCTAGGGGCGAGGTGTTTTCGGGTGAACCCTTCGTTGGGTTTTGGTTGTAACGATCCCTTTAAAGATTGTTGCTATGTTTTTGAAAAATGCCACCCTCCCCCTCGAAGTGCTAGGGGCGAGGTGTTTTCGGGTGAACTCTTCATTGGGTTTGGGCTGCAAGGAGCCCCTTAGCGATTTTTGCTAAGTTTTTGAAAAATGTCAATCTCCCCCTCGAAATGCTAGGGGCGAGGTGTTTTCGGGCGAACCCTTCATTGGGTTTGGGCTGCAATGAGCCCCTAAGAAATTTTTGCAATGTTTTTGACAAATGCCACCCTCCCCATCGAGTGCTAGAGCCAAGGTGTTTTTGGGCATACCCTTCGTTGGGTTTGGGTTGGAACAATCCCTTTAGCGATTGTTGCTATGTTTTTGAAAAATGCCACCCTCCCCCTCGATGTGCTAGGGGCGAGGTGTTTTCGGGCGAACTCTTCATTGGATTTGGGCTGCAAGGAGCCCCTTAGCGATTTTTGCTAAGTTTTTGAAAAATGTCAATCTCCCCCTCAAAATGCTAGGGGCGAGGTGTTTTCGGGCGAACCCTTCATTGGGTTTGGGCTGCAATGAGCCCCTAAGCGATTTTTGCAAAGTTTTTGACAAATGCCACCCTCCCCATCGAAGTGCTAGAGCCAAGGTGTTTTTGGGCATACCCTTCGTTGGGTTTGGGTTGGAACAATCCCTTTAGCGACTGTTGCTATGTTTTTGAAAAACGCCACCCTCCCCCTCGAGGTGTTATGGGCGAGGTGTTTTCTGGTGAACTCTTCATTGGGTTTGGGCTGCAATGAGCCCCTTAGCTATTTTTGCTAAGTTTTTGAGAAACGCCACCCTCCCCCTCGAAGTGCTAGATGCAAGGTGTTTTCGGGTGAACCCTTCATCAGGTTTGGGCTGCAATGAGCCCCTTAGCGATTTTTGCTAATTTTTGGAAAACGCCACCCTCCCCCTCAAAGTGCTAGGGGCGAGGTGTTTTCGGGCGAACACTTCATTGGGTTTGGGCTGCAACGAGCCCCTTAGCGATTTTTGCAAAGTTTTTAAAAAACGCCACCCTCCCTCTCGATGTGCTAGAGGCAAGGTGTTTTTGTGCATACCCTTCGTTGGGTTTGGGTTGGAACAATCCCTTTAGCGATTGTTGCTATGTTTTTGAAAAACGCCACCCTCCCCCTCGAGGTGTTAGGGGCGAGGTGTTTTCGGGTGAACTCTTCATTGGGTTTGGGCTGCAATGAGCCCCTTAGCGATTTTTGCTAAGTTTTTGAGAAACGCCACCCTCCCCCTCGAAGTGCTAGAGGCAAGGTGTTTTCGGGTGAACCCTTCATCAGGTTTGGGCTGCAATGAGCCCCTTAGCGATTTTTGCTAATTTTTGGAAAACGCCACCCTCCCCCTCAAAGTGCTAGGGGCGAGGTGTTTTCGGGCGAACACTTTATTGGGTTTGGGCTGCAACGAGCCCCTTAGCGATTTTTGCTAAGTTTTTAAAAAACGCCACCCTCCCTCTCGAAGTGCTAGAGGCAAGGTGTTTTCGGGAGAACCCTTCATCAGGTTTGGGCTGCAATGAGCCCCATAGCGATTTTTGCTATGTTTTTGCAAAACGCCACCCTCCCCCTCAAAGTGCTAGGGGCGAGGTGTTTTCGGGCGAACACTTCAAGTGGTTTGGGCTGCAACGAGCCCCTTAGCGACTTTTGCTAAGTTTTTAAAAAATGCCACCCTCCCTCTCGAAGTGCTAGAGGCAAGGTGTTTTCGGGAGAACCCTTCATCAGGTTTGGGCTGCAATGAGCCCCTTAGCGATTTTTGCTATGTTTTTGAAAAACGTCACCCTCCCCATCGAAGTGCTTGGGGCTAGGTGTTTTTGGGCGAACTCTTCATTGGGTTTGGGCTGCAATGAGCCCCTTAATAATTTTTGCTAATTTTTTGAAAAATGTCAATCTCCCCCTCGAAATGCTAGGGGTGAGGTGTTTTTGAGCGAACACATCATTGGGTTTGGGCTGCAACGAGCCCCTTAGTGATTTTTGCTAAGTTTTTGAAAAACATCACCCTCCGCCTCGAAGTGCTAGGGGCGAGGTGTTTTAAGTCGAATCCTTCGTCGGGTTTGGGCTGCAATGAGCTCCATAGCGATTTTTGCTAAGTTTTTGAAAAATGCCACCCTCCCCCTCAAAGTGCTAGAGGCGAGGTATTTTCGGGCGAACCCTTCATCGAGTATGGGCTGCAATGAGCCCCTTAGCGATTTTTGCTAAGTTTTTGACAAACGCCACCCTCCCCCTTGAAGTGCTAGAGGCGAGGTGTTTTTGGGCGAACCCTTCATTGGGTTTGGGTTGCAACGATCCCTTTAGCGATTTTTGCTATGTTTTTGAAAAACGCCACCCTCCCCCTCGAGGTGCTAGGGGCTAGGTGTTTTCGGTCGAACTCTTCATTGGGTTTGGGCTGCAATGAGCCCCTTACTAATTTTTGCTAAATTTTTGAAAAATGTCAATATCCCCCTCGAAATGCTAGGGGTGAGGTGTTTTCGGGTGAAACCTTTGTTGGGTTAGGGCTGCAATGAGCCCCTTACTGATTTTTGCTAATTTTTGAAAAACGCCACCCTCCCCCTCAAAGTGCTAGGGGCGAGGTGTTTTTGGGCGAACACTTCATTGGGTTTGGGCTGCAATGAGCTCCGTAGCGATTTTTACTAAGTTTTTGAAAAATGCCACCCTCCCCCTCGAAGTGCTAGGGGCGAGGTGTTTTCAGGCGAACACATCATTGGGTTTGGGCTGCAATGAGCCCCTTAGCGATTTTTGCTAATTTTTGAAAAATGCCACCCTCCGCTTCGAAGTGCTAGGGTCGAGGTGTTTTCGACCGAATCCTTCGTTGGGTTTTGGCTGCAACGAGCCCCTTAGTGATTTTGCAAACTTTTTAAAAATTCCACCCTCCCGCTTGAAGTGCTAGGGGCGAGGAGTTTTCGGGCGAACCCTTCATTGGGTTTGGGCTGCAATGAGCCTCTTAGCGATATTTGCTAAGTTTTTGACAAACGCCACCCTCCCCCTCGAAGTGCTAGAGGCGTGGTGTTTTCGGGCGAACCCTTCATTGGGTTTGGGCTGCAACGAGCCCCTTCGCGATTTTTGCTAAGTTTTTGAAAAATGTCAACCTCCCCCTTGAAATGCTAGGGGCGAGGTGTTTTCTGGCGAACATTTCATTGGGTTAGGGCTGCAATGAGCCCCTTAGCAATTTTTGCTAATTTTTGAAAAATGCCACCCTCCCCCTCAAAGTGCTAGGGGCGAGGTGTTTTTAGGCGAACACTTCATTGGGTTTGGGCTGCAACGAGCCCCTTAGCGATTTTTGCCATGTTTTAGAAAAATGTCAATCTCCCCCTCGAAATGCTAGGGGCGAGGTGTTTTCGGGCGAACCCTTCATTGGGTTTGGGCTGCAATGAGCCCCTAAGCGATTTTTGCAAAGTTTTTGACAAATGCCACCCTCCCCATCGAAGTGCTAGAGCCAAGGTGTTTTTGGGCATACCCTTCGTAGGGTTTGGGTTGGAACAATCCCTTTAGCGATTGTTGCTATGTTTTTGAAAAACGCCACCCTCCCCCTCGAAGTGCTAGGGGCGAGGTGTTTTCGGGCGAACTCTTCATTGGGTTTGGGCTGCAAGGAGCCCCTTAGCAATTTTTGCTAAGTTTTTAAAAAACGCCACCCTCCCTCTCGAAGTGCTAGAGGCAAGGTGTTTTCGGGCGAACCCTTCATTGGGTTTGGGCTGCAATGAGCCCCTAAGCGATTTTTGCTATGTTTTTGAAAAACGCCACCCTCCCCCTCGAAGTGCTAGGGGCTAGGTGTTTTCGGGCGAACTCTTCATTGGGTTTGGGCTGCAATGAGCCCCTTAATGATTTTTTCTATGTTTTTGAAAAATGTCAATCTCCCCCTCGGAATGCTAGGGGCGAGGTGTTTTCGGGTGAACCCTTCGTTGGGTTAGGGCAGCAATGTGCCCCTTAGCGATTTTTGCTAATTTTTTAAAAAGGCCACCCTCCCCCTCGAAGTGCTAGGGGTGAGGTGTTTTCGGGCGAACACTTCATTGGTTTTGGGCTGCAACGAGCCCCTTAGCGATTTTTGCTAATTTTTTAAAAATGCCACCCTTCCCCTCGAAGTGCTAGGGGCGAGGTGTTTTCGGGCGAACCCTTCATTGGGTTTGGGCTGCAATGAGCCCCTTAGTAATTTTTGCTAAGTTTTTGACAAACGCCACCCTCTCCCTCGAAGTGCTAGAGGCAAGGTATTTTCGGGCGAACTCTTCGTTGGGTTTGGGTTGCAACGATCCCTTTAGTAATTTTTGCTATGTTTTTGAAAAATACCACCCTTCCCCTCGAAGTGCTAGGGGCGAGGTGTTTTCTAGCGAACTCTTCATTGGGTTTGGGCTGCAACGAGCCCCTTAGCGGTTTTTGCTAATTTTTTGAAAAACGCCACCCTCCCTCTCGAAGTGCTAGGGGCAAGGTGTTTTCGGGCCAACCCTTCGTCGGGTTTGGGCTGCAACGAGCCCCTTAGTGAGTTTTGCTAGTTTTTGAAAAACGTCACCCTCCCACTCGAAGTGCTAGGGGCTAGGTGTTTTCAGTCGAACCCTTCGTTAGGTTTGGATCTGCAATGAGCTCCTTAGCAATTTTTACTATGTTTTTGAAACACGGCACCCTCTCCCTCGAAGTGCTAAAGGCAAGGTGTTTTCGGGTGAACCCTTCGTTGGGTTTGGGCTGCAATGAGCCCCTTAGCAATTTTTGCTAATTTTTGAAAAACGCCACCCTCCCCCTCGAAGTGCTAGGGGCGAGGTGTTTCCGGGCGAAACCTTTGTTGGGTTTGGACTCCAATGAGCCCCTTAGCGATTTTTGCTAATTTTTTGAAAAATGTCAATCTCCCCCTCGAAATGCTAGGGGCGAGGTATTTTCGGGTGAACCCTTCATTAGGTTTGGGCTGCAATGAGCCCCATTGCGATTTTTGCTAATTTTTGAAAAATGTCACTCTCCGCCTTGAAGTGCTAGGGGTGAGGTGTTTTCAGTCGATCCCTTCATTGGGTTTGGGCTGCAATAAGCTCCATAGCGTTTTTTGCTAAATTTTTGCAAAATGCCACCCTCCCCCTCGAAGTGCTAGGGGCGAGGCATTTTCGGGCGAACCCTTCGTTGGGTTTGGGTTGCAACGATCCCTTTAGCGATTTTTGCCATGTTTTTGAAAAATGCCACCCTCCCCCTCGAAGTGCAAGGGGCGAGGTGTTTTCGGGCAAACCCTTCATTGGGTTTGGCTGCAATGAGCCCCTTAGCAATTTTTGCTAATTTTTTAAAAATGCCACCCTCCCCCTCGAAGTGCTATGGGCGAGGTGTTTTCGGGCGAACCCTTCATTGGGTTTGGGCTGCAATGAGCCCCTTAATAATTTTTGCTAAGTTTTTGACAAACGCCACCCTCTCCCTCGAAGTGCTAGAGGCAAGGTGTTTTCGGGCGAACTCTTCGTTGTGTTTGGGTTGCAACGATCCCTTTAGTAATTTTTGCTATGTCTTTGAAAAATGCCACCCTCCCCCTCGAAGTGCTTGGGGCGAGGTGTTTTCGGGCGAACTCTTCATTGGGTTTGGGCTGCAACGAGCCCCTTAGCGATATTTGCTATGTTTTTGAAAAACGCCACCCTCCCTCTCAAAGAGCTAGAGGCAAGTTGTTTTCGGGTGAACCCTTCATCAGGTTTGGGCTGCAATGAGCCCCTTAGCGATTTTGGCTAATTTTTGAAAAACATCACTCTCCGCCTCGAAGTGCTAGGGGCGAGGTGTTTTCAGTCGATCCCTTTGTTGGGTTTGGGCTGCAATAAGCTCCATAGCAATTTTTGCTAAGTTTTTCAAAAATGCCACCCTCTGCCTCGAAGTGCTAGAGGCGAGGTGTTTTCGGGCGAACCCTTCGTCGGGTTTGGGTTGCAACGATCCCTTTCGCGATTTTTACTAAGTTTTTGAAACACGCCACCCTCTCCCTCGAAGTGCTAAAGGCAAGGTGTTTTCGGGTGAACCCTTCGTTGGGTTTGGGCTGCAATAAGCTCCATAGCGTTTTTTGCTAAATTTTTGCAAAATGCCACCCTCCCCCTCGAAGTGCTAGTGGCGAGGCATTTTCGGGCGAACCCTTCGTTGGGTTTGGGTTGCAACGATCCCTTTAGCGATTTTTGCCATGTTTTTGAAAAATGCCACCCTCCCCCTCGAAGTGCAAGGGGCGAGGTGTTTTCGGGCGAACCCTTCATTGGGTTTGGCTGCAATGAGCCCCTTAGCAATTTTTGCTAATTTTTTAAAAATGCCACCCTCCCCCTCGAAGTGCTACGGGCGAGGTGTTTTCGAGCGAACCCTTCATTGGTTTCGGGCTGCAATGAGCCCCTTAGCGATTTTTGCTAATTTTTGAAAAACGCCAACCGCCCCCTCAAAGTGCTAGGGGCGAGGTGTTTTCTAGCGAACTCTTCATTGGGTTTGGGCTGCAATGAGCCCCTTAGCAATTTTTGCTAATTTTTGAAAAACACCACCCTCCCCCTCGAAGTGCTAGGGGCGAGGTGTTTCCGGGCGAAACCTTTGTTGGGTTTGGACTCCAATGAGCCCCTTAGCGATTTTTGCTAATTTTTTGAAAAATGTCAATCTCCCCCTCGAAATGCTAGGGGCGAGGTATTTTCGGGTGAACCCTTCATTAGGTTTGGGCTGCAATGAGCCCCATCGCGATTTTTGCTAATTTTTGAAAAATGTCACTCTCCGCCTTGAAGTGCTAGGGGTGAGGTGTTTTCAGTCGATCCCTTCATTGGGTTTGGGCTGCAATAAGCTCCATAGCGTTTTTTGCTAAATTTTTGCAAAATGCCACCCTCCCCCTCGAAGTGCTAGGGGCGAGGCATTTTCGGGCGAACCCTTCGTTGGGTTTGGGTTGCAACGATCCCTTTAGCGATTTTTGCCATGTTTTTGAAAAATGCCACCCTCCCCCTCGAAGTGCAAGGGGCGAGGTGTTTTCGCGCGAACCCTTCATTGGGTTTGGCTGCAATGAGCCCCTTAGCAATTTTTTCTAATTTTTTAAAAATGCCACCCTCCCCCTCGAAGTGCTATGGGCGAGGTGTTTTCGGGCGAACCCTTCATTGGGTTTGGGCTGCAATGAGCCCCTTAATAATTTTTGCTAAGTTTTTGACAAACGCCACCCTCTCCCTCGAAGTGCTAGAGGCAAGGTGTTTTCGGGCGAACTCTTCGTTGTGTTTGGGTTGCAACGATCCCTTTAGTAATTTTTGCTATGTCTTTGAAAAATGCCACCCTCCCCCTCGAAGTGCTTGGGGCGAGGTGTTTTCGGGCGAACTCTTCATTGGGTTTGGGCTGCAACGAGCCCCTTAGCGATATTTGCTATGTTTTTGAAAAACGCCACCCTCCCTCTCAAAGAGCTAGAGGCAAGTTGTTTTCGGGTGAACCCTTCATCAGGTTTGGGCTGCAATGAGCCCCTTAGCGATTTTGGCTAATTTTTGAAAAACATCACTCTCCGCCTCGAAGTGCTAGGGGCGAGGTGTTTTCAGTCGATCCCTTTGTTGGGTTTGGGCTGCAATAAGCTCCATAGCAATTTTTGCTAAGTTTTTCAAAAATGCCACCCTCTGCCTCGAAGTGCTAGAGGCGAGGTGTTTTCGGGCGAACCCTTCGTTGGGTTTGGGTTGCAACGATCCCTTTCGCGATTTTTACTAAGTTTTTGAAACACGCCACCCTCTCCCTCGAAGTGCTAAAGGCAAGGTGTTTTCGGGTGAACCCTTCGTTGGGTTTGGGCTGCAATAAGCTCCATAGCGTTTTTTGCTAAATTTTTGCAAAATGCCACCCTCCCCCTCGAAGTGCTAGGGGCGAGGCATTTTCGGGCGAACCCTTCGTTGGGTTTGGGTTGCAACGATCCCTTTAGCGATTTTTGCCATGTTTTTGAAAAATGCCACCCTCCCCCTCGAAGTGCAAGGGGCGAGGTGTTTTCGGGCGAACCCTTCATTGGGTTTGGCTGCAATGAGCCCCTTAGCAATTTTTGCTAATTTTTTAAAAATGCCACCCTCCCCCTCGAAGTGCTATGGGCGAGGTGTTTTCGGGCGAACCCTTCATTGGGTTTGGGCTGCAATGAGCCCCTTAATAATTTTTGCTAAGTTTTTGACAAACGCCACCCTCTCCCTCGAAGTGCTAGAGGTAAGGTGTTTTCGGGCGAACTCTTCGTTGTGTTTGGGTTGCAACGATCCCTTTAGTAATTTTTGCTCTGTCTTTGAAAAATGCCACCCTCCCCCTCGAAGTGCTTGGGGCGAGGTGTTTTCGGGCGAACTCTTCATTGGGTTTGGGCTGCAACGAGCCCCTTAGCGATATTTGCTATGTTTTTGAAAAACGCCACCCTCCCTCTCAAAGAGCTAGAGGCAAGTTGTTTTCGGGTGAACCCTTCATCAGGTTTGGGCTGCAATGAGCCCCTTAGCGATTTTGGCTAATTTTTGAAAAACATCACTCTCCGCCTCGAAGTGCTAGGGGCGAGGTGTTTTCAGTCGATCCCTTTGTTGGGTTTGGGCTGCAATAAGCTCCATAGCAATTTTTGCTAAGTTTTTTAAAAATGCCACCCTCTGCCTCGAAGTGCTAGAGGCGAGGTGTTTTCGGGCGAACCCTTCGTTGGGTTTGGGTTGCAACGATCCCTTTCGTGATTTTTACTAAGTTTTTGAAACACGCCACCCTCTCCCTCGAAGTGCTAAAGGCAAGGTGTTTTCGGGTGAACCCTTCGTTGGGTTTGGGCTGCAATGAGCCCCTTAGCAATTTTTGCTAATTTTTGAAAAACGCCACCCTCCCCCTCGAAGTGCTAGGGGCGAGGTGTTTCCGGGCGAAACCTTTGTTGGGTTTGGACTCCAATGAGCCCCTTAGCGATTTTTGCTAATTTTTTGAAAAATGTCAATCTCCCCCTCAAAATGCTAGGGGCGAGGTGCTTTCGGGTGAACCCTTCGTTGGGTTAGGGCAGCAATGAGCCCCTTAGCGATTTTTGCTAATTTTTTAAAAACGCCACCCTCCCCCTCAAAGTGCTAGACGCGAGGTATTTTCGGGTGAACTCTTCATTGGGTTTGGGCAGCAACGAGCCCCTTAGCGATTTTTGCTAATTTTTTGAAAAATGCCACCCTCCCTGTTGAAGTGCTAGGTGCAAGGTGTTTTCGGGTGAACCGTTCGTCGGGTTTCGGCTGCAACCTTAGCGATTTTTGCTAATTTTTGAAAAACGCCACAAAGTGCTTGGGGCGAGGTGTTTTCAGTCGAATCCTTCATTGGATTTGGGTTGCAATGAGGTCCATAGCGATTTTTGCTAAGTATTTGAAAAATGCCACCCTCCCCCTCGAAGTGCTAGGGGCGAGGTGTTTTCGGGCGAACCCTTTGTTGGGTTTTGGCTGCAACTAGCCCTTTAGCGATTTTTGCTAATTTTTTAAAAACGCCACCCTCCCCCTCGATGTGCTAGGGGCGAGGTATTTTCGGGTGAACCCTTCATTGGGTTTGGGCTGCAATGAGCCCTTTAGCGATTTTTGCTGAGTTTTTGAAAAACGCCACCCTCCCTCTTGAAGTGCTAGAGGCAAGGTATTTTGGGTGAACCCTTCATCAGGTTTGGGCTGCAATGAGCCCCATAGCGATTTTTGCTAATTTTTGAAAAATGTCACTCTCCGCCTTGAAGTGCTAGGGGTGAGGTGTTTTCAGTCGATCCCTTCATTGGGTTAGGGCTGCAATAAGCTCCATAGCGATTTTTGCTAAATTTTTGCAAAATGCCACCCTCCCCCTCGAAGTGCTAGGGGCGAGGCATTTTCGGGCGAACCCTTCGTTGGGTTTGAGTTGCAACGATCCCTTTAGCGATTTTTGCCATGTTTTTGAAAAATGCCACCCTCCCCCTCAAAGTGCAAGGGGCGAGGTGTTTTCGGGCAAACCCTTCATTGGGTTTGGGCTGCAACGAGCCCCCTAGCAATTTTTGCTAATTTTTTAAAAATGCCACCCTCCCCCTCGAAGTGCTATGGGCGAGGTGTTTTCGAGCGAACCCTTCATTGGGTTTGGGCTGCAATGAGCCCCTTAATAATTTTTGCTAAGTTTTTGACAAACGCCACCCTCTCCCTCGAAGTGCTAGAGGCAAGGTGTTTTCGGGCGAACTCTTCGTTGTGTTTCGGTTGCAACGATCCCTTTAGTAATTTTTGCTATGTCTTTGAAAAATGTCACCCTCCCCCTCGAAGTGCTAGGGGCGAGGTGTTTTCGGGCGAACTCTTCATTGGGTTTGGGCTGCAACGAGCCCCTTAGCGATATTCGCTATGTTTTTGAAAAACGCCACCCTCCCTCTCAAAGAGCTAGAGGCAAGTTGTTTTCGGGTGAACCCTTCATCAGGTTTGGGCTGCAATGAGCCCCTTAGCGATTTTGGCTAATTTTTGGAAAACATCACTCTCCGCCTCGAAGTGCTAGGGGCGAGGTGTTTTCAGTCGATCCCTTTGTTGGGTTTGGGCTGCAATAAGCTCGATAGCAATTTTTGCTAAGTTTTTTAAAAATGCCACCCTTCGCCTCGAAGTGCTATGGGCGAGGTGTTTTCGGGCGAACCCTTCATTGGGTTTGGGCTGCAATGAGCCCCTTAATAATTTTTGCTAAGTTTTTGACAAACGCCACCCACTCCCTCGAAGTGCTAGAGGCAAGGTGTTTTCAGGCGAACTCTTCGTTGTGTTTGGGTTGCAACGATCCCTTTAGTAATTTTTGCTATGTCTTTGAAAAATGCCACCCTCCCCCTCGAAGTGCTAGGGGCGAGGTGTTTTCGGGCGAACTCTTCATTGGGTTTGGGCTGCAACGAGCCCATTAGCGATATTTGCTATGTTTTTGAAAAACGCCACCCTCCCTCTCAAAGAGCTAGAGGCAAGTTGTTTTCGGGTGAACCCTTCATCAGGTTTGGGCTGCAATGAGCCCCTTAGCGATTTTTGCTAATTTTTGAAAAACGTCACCCTCCCCCTCGAGGAGCTAGGGGCGAGGTGTTTTCAGTCGATCCCTTCGTCTGGTTCGGGCTGCAATAAGCTCCATAGCGATTTTGGCTAAGTTTTTGCAAAATGCCACCCTCCCCCTTGAAGTGCTAGGGGCGAGGCATTTTCGGGCGAACCATTTGTTGGGTTTGGGTTGCAACGATCCCTTTAGCGATTTTTGCTATGTTAATGAAAAACGCCACCCTCCCCCTGGAAGTGCTAGGGGCGAGGTGTTTTCGGGTGAACTGTTCATTAGGATTGGGCTGTAACGAGCCCCTTTGCGATTTTTGCTAAGTTTTTGAAAAATGTCAATCTCACCCTCGAAATGCTAGGGGCGAGGTGTTTTCGGGCGAACCCTTCATTGGGTTAGGGCTGCAATGAGCCCCTTAGCGATTTTTGCTAATTTTTGAAAAACGCCACCCACCCCTTCAAATTGCTAGGGGCGAGGTGTTTTTGAGTGAACACATCATTGGGTTTGGGCTGCAACGAGCCCCTTAGTGATTTTTGCTAAGTTTTTGAAAAACGCCACCCTCCCTCTCGAAGTGCTAGAGGCGAGGTGTTTTCGAGCGAACCCTTCATCGGGTTTGGGTTGAAACGATCCCTTTAGCGATTTTTTCTATGTTTTTGAAAAACACCACACTCCCCCTCGAAATGCTAGGGGTGAGGTGTTTTCGGGCGAACTCTTCATTGGGTTTGGGCTGCAACGAGCCCCTTAGTGATTTTTGCTAAGTTTTTGAAAAACGCCACCCTCCCTCTCGAAGTGCTCGGGGCGAGGTATTTTCGGGTGAACCCATCGTCGGGTCTGGGCTGCAACGAGACCCTTAGTGATTTTTGCTAACTTTTTAAAAATGCCACCCTCCCCCTTGAAGTGCTAGGGGCGAGGTGTTTTCGGGCGAACTCTTCATTGGGTTTGGGCTGTAATGAGCCCCTTAGTGATTTCTGCTAAGTTTTTGACAAACGCCACCCTCCCCCTCGAAGTGCTAGAGGCGAGGTGTTTTCGGGCGAACCCTTCATTGGGTTTGGGTTGAAACGATCCCTTTAGCGATCTTTTCTATGTTTTTGAAAAACACCACACTCCCCCTCGAAATGCTAGGGGCGAGGTGTTTTCGGGCGAACTCTTCATTGGGTTTGGGCTGCAACGAGCCCCTTAGCAATTTTTGCTAAGTTTTTTAAAAATGCCACCCTCCCCCTCAAAGTGCTAGGACAAGGTGTTTTCGGGCGAACCCTTCGTTGGGTTTGTGCTGCAACGATCCCTTTAGCGATTTTTGCTAAGTTTTTGAAAAATCCCACCCTCCCCCTCGAAGTGCTAAGGGCTAGGTGATTTCGGGCGAACTCTTCATTGGGCTTGGGCTGCAATGAGCCCCTTACCGATTTTTGCTAATTTTTCGAAAACGCCACCCTCCCCCTCAAAGTGCTAGGGGCGAGGTGTTTTCGGGCAAACACTTCATTGGGTTTGGGCTGCAACGAGCCCCTTAGCGATTTTTGCTAAGTTTTTGAAAAACGCCACCCTCCCCCTCGAAGTGCTAGAGGCGAGGTGTTTTTGGGCGAACCCTTCATTGGGTTTGGGTTGCAACGATCCCTTTAGCGATTTTTGCTATGTTTTTGAAAAACGCCACCCTCCCCCTCGAAGTGCTAGGGGCTAGGTGTTTTCGGTCGAACTCTTCATTGGGTTTGGGCTGCAATGAGCCCCTTTGCGATTTTTGCTAAGTTTTTGAAAAATGTCAATCTCACCCTCGAAATGCTAGGGGCGAGGTGTTTTTGGGCGAACCCTTCATTGGGTTTGGGTTGCAACGATCCCTTTAGCGATTTTTGCTATGTTTTTGAAAAACGCCACCCTCCCCCTGGAAGTGCTAGGGGCGAGGTGTTTTCGGGTGAACTGTTCATTAGGATTGGGCTGTAACGAGCCCCTTTGTGATTTTTGCTAAGTTTTTGGAAAATGTCAATCTCACCCTCGAAATGCTAGGGGCGAGGTGTTTTCGGGCGAACCCTTCATTGGGTTAGGGCTGCAATGAGCCCCTTAGCGATTTTTGCTAATTTTTGAAAAACGCCACCCACCCGTTCAAATTGCTAGGGGCGAGGTGTTTTTGAGCAAACACATCATTGGGTTTGGGCTGCAACGAGCCCCTTAGTGATTTTTGCTAAGTTTTTGAAAAACGCCACCCTCCCCCTCGAAGTGCTAGAGGCGAGGTGTTTTCGGGCGAACCCTTCATTGGGTTTGGGTTGAAACGATCCCTTTAGCGATTTTTTCTATGTTTTTGAAAAACACCACACTCCCCCTCGAAATGCTAGGGGCGAGGTGTTTTCGGGCGAACTCTTCATTGGGTTTGGGCTGCAAGGAGCCCCTTAGCGATTTTTGCTAAGTTTTTGAAAAATGTCAATCTCCCCCTCGAAATGCTAGGGGCGAGGTGTTTTCGGGCGAACCCTTCATTGGGTTTTGGCTGCAATGAGCCCCTAAGCGATTTTTGCAAAGTTTTTGACAAATGCCACCCTCCCCATCGAAGTGCTAGAGCCAAGGTCTTTTTGGGCATACCCTTCATTGGGTTTGGGCTGTAACGAGCCCCTTAGTGATTTTTGCTAAGTTTTTGAAAAACGCCACCCTCCCTCTCGAAGTGCTAGGGGCGAGGTATTTTCGGGTGAACCCATCGTCGGGTCTGGGCTGCAACGAGACCCTTAGTGATTTTTGCTAACTTTTTAAAAATGCCACCCTCCCCCTTGAAGTGCTAGGGGCGAGGTGTTTTCGGGCGAACTCTTCATTGGGTTTGGGCTGTAATGAGCCCCTTAGTGATTTCTGCTAAGTTTTTGACAAACGCCACCCTCCCCCTCGAAGTGCTAGAGGCGAGGTGTTTTTGGGCGAACCCTTCATTGGGTTTGGGTTGAAACGATCCCTTTAGCGATCTTTTCTATGTTTTTGAAAAACACCACACTCCCCCTCGAAATGCTAGGGGCGAGGTGTTTTCGGGCGAACTCTTCATTGGGTTTGGGCTGCAACGAGCCCCTTAGCAATTTTTGCTAAGTTTTTTAAAAATGCCACCCTCCCCCTCAAAGTGCTAGGACAAGGTGTTTTCGGGCGAACCCTTCGTTGGGTTTGTGCTGCAACGATCCCTTTAGCGATTTTTGCTAAGTTTTTGAAAAATCCCACCCTCCCCCTCGAAGTGCTAAGGGCTAGGTGATTTCGGGCGAACTCTTCATTGGGCTTGGGCTGCAATGAGCCCCTTACCGATTTTTGCTAATTTTTCGAAAACGCCACCCTCCCCCTCAAAGTGCTAGGGGCGAGGTGTTTTCGGGCAAACACTTCATTGGGTTTGGGCTGCAACGAGCCCCTTAGCGATTTTTGCTAAGTTTTTGAAAAACGCCACCCTCCCCCTCGAAGTGCTAGAGGCGAGGTGTTTTTGGGCGAACCCTTCATTGGGTTTGGGTTGCAACGATCCCTTTAGCGATTTTTGCTATGTTTTTGAAAAACGCCACCCTCCCCCTCGAAGTGCTAGGGGCTAGGTGTTTTCGGTCGAACTCTTCATTGGGTTTGGGCTGCAATGAGCCCCTTTGCGATTTTTGCTAAGTTTTTGAAAAATGTCAATCTCACCCTCGAAATGCTAGGGGCGAGGTGTTTTTGGGCGAACCCTTCATTGGGTTTGGGTTGCAACGATCCCTTTAGCGATTTTTGCTATGTTTTTGAAAAACGCCACCCTCCCCCTGGAAGTGCTAGGGGCGAGGTGTTTTCGGGTGAACTGTTCATTAGGATTGGGCTGTAACGAGCCCCTTTGTGATTTTTGCTAAGTTTTTGGAAAATGTCAATCTCACCCTCGAAATGCTAGGGGCGAGGTGTTTTCGGGCGAACCCTTCATTGGGTTAGGGCTGCAATGAGCCCCTTAGCGATTTTTGCTAATTTTTGAAAAACGCCACCCACCCGTTCAAATTGCTAGGGGCGAGGTGTTTTTGAGCAAACACATCATTGGGTTTGGGCTGCAACGAGCCCCTTAGTGATTTTTGCTAAGTTTTTGAAAAACGCCACCCTCCCCCTCGAAGTGCTAGAGGCGAGGTGTTTTCGGGCGAACCCTTCATTGGGTTTGGGTTGAAACGATCCCTTTAGCGATTTTTTCTATGTTTTTGAAAAACACCACACTCCCCCTCGAAATGCTAGGGGCGAGGTGTTTTCGGGCGAACTCTTCATTGGGTTTGGGCTGCAAGGAGCCCCTTAGCGATTTTTGCTAAGTTTTTGAAAAATGTCAATCTCCCCCTCGAAATGCTAGGGGCGAGGTGTTTTCGGGCGAACCCTTCATTGGGTTTTGGCTGCAATGAGCCCCTAAGCGATTTTTGCAAAGTTTTTGACAAATGCCACCCTCCCCATCGAAGTGCTAGAGCCAAGGTCTTTTTGGGCATACCCTTCATTGGGTTTGGGCTGTAACGAGCCCCTTAGTGATTTTTGCTAAGTTTTTGAAAAACGCCACCCTCCCTCTCGAAGTGCTAGGGGCGAGGTATTTTCGGGTGAACCCATCGTCGGGTCTGGGCTGCAACGAGACCCTTAGTGATTTTTGCTAACTTTTTAAAAATGCCACCCTCCCCCTTGAAGTGCTAGGGGCGAGGTGTTTTCGGGCGAACTCTTCATTGGGTTTGGGCTGTAATGAGCCCCTTAGTGATTTCTGCTAAGTTTTTGACAAACGCCACCCTCCCCCTCGAAGTGCTAGAGGCGAGGTGTTTTTGGGCGAACCCTTCATTGGGTTTGGGTTGAAACGATCCCTTTAGCGATCTTTTCTATGTTTTTGAAAAACACCACACTCCCCCTCGAAATGCTAGGGGCGAGGTGTTTTCGGGCGAACTCTTCATTGGGTTTGGGCTGCAACGAGCCCCTTAGCAATTTTTGCTAAGTTTTTTAAAAATGCCACCCTCCCCCTCAAAGTGCTAGGACAAGGTGTTTTCGGGCGAACCCTTCGTTGGGTTTGTGCTGCAACGATCCCTTTAGCGATTTTTGCTAAGTTTTTGAAAAATCCCACCCTCCCCCTCGAAGTGCTAAGGGCTAGGTGATTTCGGGCGAACTCTTCATTGGGCTTGGGCTGCAATGAGCCCCTTACCGATTTTTGCTAATTTTTCGAAAACGCCACCCTCCCCCTCAAAGTGCTAGGGGCGAGGTGTTTTCGGGCAAACACTTCATTGGGTTTGGGCTGCAACGAGCCCCTTAGCGATTTTTGCTAAGTTTTTGAAAAACGCCACCCTCCCCCTCGAAGTGCTAGAGGCGAGGTGTTTTTGGGCGAACCCTTCATTGGGTTTGGGTTGCAACGATCCCTTTAGCGATTTTTGCTATGTTTTTGAAAAACGCCACCCTCCCCCTCGAAGTGCTAGGGGCTAGGTGTTTTCGGTCGAACTCTTCATTGGGTTTGGGCTGCAATGAGCCCCTTTGCGATTTTTGCTAAGTTTTTGAAAAATGTCAATCTCACCCTCGAAATGCTAGGGGCGAGGTGTTTTTGGGCGAACCCTTCATTGGGTTTGGGTTGCAACGATCCCTTTAGCGATTTTTGCTATGTTTTTGAAAAACGCCACCCTCCCCCTCGAAGTGCTAGAGGCGAGGTGTTTTTGGGCGAACCCTTCATTGGGTTTGGGTTGCAACGATCCCTTTAGCGATTTTTGCTATGTTTTTGAAAAACGCCACCCTCCCCCTCGAAGTGCTAGGGGCTAGGTGTTTTCGGTCGAACTCTTCATTGGGTTTGGGCTGCAATGAGCCCCTTTGCGATTTTTGCTAAGTTTTTGAAAAATGTCAATCTCACCCTCGAAATGCTAGGGGCGAGGTGTTTTTGGGCGAACCCTTCATTGGGTTTGGGTTGCAACGATCCCTTTAGCGATTTTTGCTATGTTTTTGAAAAACGCCACCCTCCCCCTAGAAGTGCTAGGGGCGAGGTGTTTTCGGGTGAACTGTTCATTAGGATTGGGCTGTAACGAGCCCCTTTGTGATTTTTGCTAAGTTTTTGGAAAATGTCAATCTCACCCTCGAAATGCTAGGGGCGAGGTGTTTTCGGGCGAACCCTTCATTGGGTTAGGGCTGCAACGAGCCCCTTAGTGATTTTTGCTAAGTTTTTGAAAAACGCCACCCTCCCCCTCGAAGTGCTAGAGGCGAGATGTTTTCGGGCGAACCCTTCATTGGGTTTGGGTTGAAACGATCCCTTTAGCGATTTTTTCTATGTTTTTGAAAAACACCACACTCCCCCTCGAAATGCTAGGGGCGAGGTGTTTTCGGGCGAACTCTTCATTGGGTTTGGGCTGCAAGGAGCCCCTTAGCGATTTTTGCTAAGTTTTTGAAAAATGTCAATCTCCCCCTCGAAATGCTAGGGGCGAGGTGTTTTCGGGCGAACCCTTCATTGGGTTTTGGCTGCAATGAGCCCCTAAGCGATTTTTGCAAAGTTTTTGACAAATGCCACCCTCCCCATCGAAGTGCTAGAGCCAAGGTCTTTTTGGGCATACCCTTCATTGGGTTTGGGTTGTAACGAGCCCCTTAGTGATTTTTGCTAAGTTTTTGAAAAACGCCACCCTCCCTCTCGAAGTGCTAGGGGCGAGGTATTTTCGGGTGAACCCATCGTCGGGTCTGGGCTGCAACGAGACCCTTAGTGATTTTTGCTAACTTTTTAAAAATGCCACCCTCCCCCTTGAAGTGCTAGGGGCGAGGTGTTTTCGGGCGAACTCTTCATTGGGTTTGGGCTGTAATGAGCCCCTTAGTGATTTCTGCTAAGTTTTTGACAAACGCCACCCTCCCCCTCGAAGTGCTAGAGGCGAGGTGTTTTCGGCGAACCCTTCATTGGGTTTGGGTTGAAACGATCCCTTTAGCGATTTTTTCTATGTTTTTGAAAAACACCACACTCCCCCTCGAAATGCTAGGGGCGAGGTGTTTTCGGGCGAACTCTTCATTGGGTTTGGGCTGCAACGAGCCCCTTAGCAATTTTTGCTAGGTTTTTTAAAAACGCCACCCTCCCCCTCAAAGTGCTAGGGGCGAGGTGTTTTCGGGCAAACACTTCATTGGGTTTGGGCTGCAACGAGCCCCTTAGCAATTTTTGCTAAGTTTTTGAAAAACGCCACCCTCCCCCTCGAAGTGCTAGAGGCGAGGTGTTTTTGGGCGAACCCTTCATTGGGTTTGGGTTGCAACGATCCCCTTAGCGATTTTTGCTATGTTTTTGAAAAACGCCACCCTCCCTCTCGAAGTGCTAGAGGCAAGGTGTTTTCGGGTGAACCCTTCATCAGGTTTGGGCTGCTATGAGCCCCTTAGCAATTTTTTCTAATTTTTGAAAAAACGTCACTCTCCGGTTCGATGTGCTAGGGACGAGGTGTTTTCAGTCGATCCCTTCGTTGGGTTTTGGCTGCAATGAGCTCCATAGCGATTTTTGCCATGTTTTTGAAAAATGCCGCCCTCCCCCTCGAAGTGCTAGGGGCGAGGTGTTTTCGGGCGAACCCTTCATTGGTTTTGGGCTGCAACGAGCCCCTTAGCAATTTTTTCTAATTTTTTAAAAATGCCAACCTTCCCCTCGAAGTGCTAGGGGCGAGGTGTTTTCGGGCGAACCCTTCATTGGGTTTGGGCTGCAATGAGCCCCTTAGTAATTTTTGCTAAGTTTTTGACAAACGCCACCCTCTCCCTCGAAGTGCTAGAGGCAAGGTATTTTCGGGCGAACTCTTCGTTGGGTTTGGGTTGCAACGATCCCTTTAGTAATTTTTGCTATGTTTTTGAAAAATACCACCCTCCCCCTCGAAGTGCTAGGGGTGAGGTGTTTTCGGGCGAACTCTTCATTGGGTTTGGGCTGCAACGAGCCCCTTAGCAATTTTTGCTAAGTTTTTGAAAATCGCCACCCTCCCTCTTGAAGTGCTAGGGGCAAGGTGTTTTTGGGCGAACCCTTCGTTGGGTTTGGGCTTCAACAAGCCCCTTAGCGGATTTTGCTAAGTTTTTAAAAATGTCACCCTCCCCTCAAAATGCTAGGTGCGAGGTGTTTTCGAGCGAACCCTTCATTGGTTTCGGGCTGCAATGAGCCCCTTAGCGATTTTTGCTAATTTTTGAAAAACGCCACCCTCCCCCTCAAAGTGCTAGGGGCGAGGTGTTTTCTAGCGAACTCTTCATTGGGTTTGGGCTGCAACGAGCCCCTTAGCGGTTTTTGCTAATTTTTTGAAAAACGCCACCCTCCCTCTCGAAGTGCTAGGGGCAAGGTGTTTTCGGGCCAACCCTTCGTCGGGATTGGGCTGCAACGAGCCCCTTAGTGAGTTTCGCTAGTTTTTGAAAAACGTCACCCTCCCACTCGAAGTGCTAGGGGCTAGGTGTTTTCAGTCGAACCCTTCGTTAGGTTTGGACCTGCAATGAGCTCCTTAGCGATTTTTACTAAGTTTTTGAAAGACGGCACCCTCTCCCTCGAAGTGCTAAAGGCAAGGTGTTTTCGGGTGAACCCTTCATTGGGTTTGGGCTGCAACGAGCCCCTTAGCGATTTTTGCTAATTTTTTGAAAAACGCCACCCTCCCTCTTGAAGTGCTAAAGGCGAGGTGTTTTCGGGCGAACTCTTCGTTGTGTTTGGGTTGCAACGATCCCCTTAGTAAATTTTGCTATGTCTTTGAAAAATGCCACCCTCCCCCTCGAAGTGCTAGGGGCGAGGTGTTTTCGGGCGAACTCTTCATTGGGTTTGGGCTGCAACGAGCCCCTTAGCGATATTTGCTATGTTTTTGAAAAACGCCACCCTCCCTCTCAAAGAGCTAGAGGCAAGGTATTTTCGGGTGAACCCTTCATTAGGTTTGGGCTGCAATGAGCCCAATAGCGATTTTTGCTAATTTTTGAAAAATGTCACTCTCCGCCTTGAAGTGCTAGGGGTGAGGTGTTTTCAGTCGATCCCTTCATTGGGTTTGGGCTGCAATAAGCTCCATAGCGTTTTTTGCTAATTTTTTGCAAAATGCCACCCTCCCCCTCGAAGTGCTAGGGGCGAGGCATTTTCGGGCGAACCCTTCGTTGGGTTTGGGTTGCAACGATCCCTTTAGCGATTTTTGCCATGTTTTTGAAAAATGCCACCCTCCCCCTCGAAGTGCAAGGGGCGAGGTGTTTTCGGGCGAACCCTTCATTGGATTTGGCTGCAATGAGCCCCTTAGCAATTTTTGCTAATTTTTTAAAAATGCCACCCTCCCCCTCGAAGTGCTATGGGCGAGGTGTTTTCGGGCGAACCCTTCATTGGGTTTGGGCTACAATGAGCCCCTTAATAATTTTTGCTAAGTTTTTGACAAACGCCACCCTCTCCCTCGAAGTGCTAGAGGCAAGGTGTTTTCGGGCGAACTCTTCGTTGTGTTTGGGTTGCAACGATCCCTTTAGTAATTTTTGCTATGTCTTTGAAAAATGCCACCCTCCCCCTCGAAGTGCTAGGGGCGAGGTGTTTTCGGGCGAACTCTTCGTTGGGTTTGGGCTGCAACGAGCCCCTTAGCGATATTTGTTATGTTTTTGAAAAACGCCAGCCTCCCTCTCAAAGAGCTAGAGGCAAGTTGTTTTCGGGTGAACCCTTCATCAGGTTTGGGCTGCAATGAGCCCCTTAGCAATTTTGGCTAATTTTTGAAAAACATCACTCTCCGCCTCGAAGTGCTAGGGGCGAGGTGTTTTCAGTCGATCCCTTTGTTGGGTTTGGGCTGCAATAAGCTCCATAGCAATTTTTGCTAAGTTTTTTAAAAATGCCACCCTCCGCCTCGAAGTGCTAGAGGCGAGGTGTTTTCGGGCGAACCCTTCGTTGGGTTTGGGTTGCAACGATCCCTTTAGCGATTTTTACTAAGTTTTTAAAACACGCCACCCTCTCCCTCGAAGTGCTAAAGGCGAGGTGCTTTCGGGTGAACCCTTTGCTGGGTTAGGGCAGCAATGAGCCCCTTAGCGATTTTTGCTAATTTTTTAAAAACGCCACCCTCCCCCTCAAAGTGCTAGAGGCGAGGTATTTTCGGGTGAACTCTTCATTGGGTTTGGGCAGCAACGAGCCCCTTAGCGATTTTTGCTAATTTTTTGAAAAATGCCACCCTCCCTCTTGAAGTGCTAGGTGCAAGGTGTTTTCGGGTGAACCGTTCGTCGGGTTTCGGCTGCAACCTTAGCGATTTTTGCTAATTTTTGAAAAACGCCACAAAGTGCTTGGGGCGAGGTGTTTTCAGTCGAATCCTTCATTGGATTTGGGTTGCAATGAGCTCCATAGCGATTTTTGCTAAGTATTTGAAAAATGCCACCCTCCCCCTCGAAGTGCTAGGGGCGAGGTGTTTTCGGGCGAACTCTTCGTTGGGTTTGGGCTGCAACGAGCCCCTTAGCGATATTTGTTATGTTTTTGAAAAACGCCAGCCTCCCTCTCAAAGAGCTAGAGGCAAGTTGTTTTCGGGTGAACCCTTCATCAGGTTTGGGCTGCAATGAGCCCCTTAGCGATTTTTTCTAAGCTTTTGAAAAACGCCACCCTCCCTCTTGAAGTGCTAAAGGCGAGGTGTTTTCGGGTGAACCCTTCATCGGGTTTTGGCTGCAACGAGCCCCTTAGCAATTTTTGCTAATTTTTCAAAAACGTCACCCTCTGCCTCTAATTGCTAGGGGCGAGGTGTTTTCGGGCGAACACTTCATTGGGTTTGGGCTGCAACGCGCCCCTTAGCGATTTTTGCTGAGTTTTTGAAAAATGCCACCCTCCCTCTCAAAGTGCTAGAGGCAAGGTATTTTGGGTGAACCCTTCATCAGGTTTGGGCTGCAATGAGCCCCATAGCGATTTTTGCTAATTTTTGAAAAATGTCACTCTCTGCCTTGAAGTGCTAGGGGTGAGGTGTTTTCAGTCGATCCCTTCATTGGGTTCGGGCTGCAATAAGCTCCATAGCGATTTTTGCTAAATTTTTGCAAAATGCCACCCTCCCCCTCGAAGTGCTAGGGGCGAGGCATTTTCGGGCGAACCCTTCGTTGGGTTTGAGTTGCAACGATCCCTTTAGCGATTTTTGCCATGTTTTTGAAAAATGCCACCCTCCCCCTCGAAGTGCAAGGGGCGAGGTGTTTTCGGGCAAACCCTTCATTGGGTTTGGGCTGCAACGAGCCCCCTAGCAATTTTTGCTAATTTTTTAAAAATGCCACCCTCCCCCTCGAAGTGCTATGGGCGAGGTGTTTTCGAGCGAACCCTTCATTGGGTTTGGGCTGCAATGAGCCCCTTAATAATTTTTGCTAAGTTTTTGACAAACGCCACCCTCTCCCTCGAAGTGCTAGAGGCAAGGTGTTTTCGGGCGAACTCTTCGTTGTGTTTGGGTTGCAACGATCCCTTTAGTAATTTTTGCTATGTCTTTGAAAAATGCCACCCTCCCCCTCGAAGTGCTAGGGGCGAGGTGTTTTCGGGCGAACTCTTCATTGGGTTTGGGCTGCAACGAGCCCCTTAGCGATATTTGCTATGTTTTTGAAAAACGCCACCCTCCCTCTCAAAGAGCTAGAGGCAAGTTGTTTTCGGGTGAACCCTTTATCAGGTTTGGGCTGCAATGAGCCCCTTAGCGATTTTGGCTAATTTTTGAAAAACATCACTCTCCGCCTCGAAGTGCTAGGGGCGAGGTGTTTTCAGTCGATCCCTTTGATGGGTTTGGGCTGCAATAAGCTCCATAGCAATTTTTGCTAAGTTTTTTAAAAATGCCACCCTCCGCCTCGAAGTGCTATGGGCGAGGTGTTTTCAGGCGAACCCTTCATTGGGTTTGGGCTGCAATGAGCCCCTTAATAATTTTTGCTAACTTTTTGACAAACGCCACCCTCTCCCTCGAAGTGCTAGAGGCAAGGTGTTTTCGGGCGAACTCTTCGTTGTGTTTGGGTTGCAACGATCCCTTTAGTAATTTTTGCTATGTCTTTGAAAAATGCCACCCTCCCCCTCGAAGTGCTAGGGGCGAGGTGTTTTCGGGCGAACTCTTCATTGGGTTTGGGCTGCAACGAGCCCCTTAGCGATATTTGCTATGTTTTTGAAAAACGCCACCCTCCCTCTCAAAGAGCTAGAGGCAAGTTGTTTTCGGGTGAACCCTTCATCAGGTTTGGGCTGCAATGAGCCCCTTAGCGATTTTGGCTAATTTTTGAAAAACATCACTCTCCGCCTCGAAGTGCTAGGGGCGAGGTGTTTTCAGTCGATCCCTTTGTTCGGTTTGGGCTGCAATAAGCTCCATAGCAATTTTTGCTAAGTTTTTTAAAAATGCCACCCTCCGCCTCGAAGTGCTATGGGCGAGGTGTTTTCGGGCGAACCCTTCATTGGGTTTGGGCTGCAATGAGCCCCTTAATAATTTTTGCTAAGTTTTTGACAAACGCCACCCTCTCCCTCGAAGTGCTAGAAGCAAGGTGTTTTCGGGCGAACCCTTCGTTGGGTTTGAGTTGCAACGATCCCTTTAGCGATTTTTGCTATGTCTTTGAAAAATACCACCCTCCCCCTCGAAGTGCAAGGGGCGAGGTGTTTTCGGGCAAACCCTTCATTGGGTTTGGGCTGCAACGAGCCCCTTAGCAATTTTTGCTAATTTTTTAAAAATGCCACCCTCCCCCTCGAAGTGCTATGGGCGAGGTGTTTTCGGGCGAACCCTTCATTGGGTTTGGGCTGCAATGAGCCCATTAATAATTTTTGCTAAGTTTTTGACAAACGCCACCCTCTCCCTCGAAGTGCTAGAAGCAAGGTGTTTTCGGGCGAACTCTTCGTTGTGTTTGGGTTGCAACGATCCCTTTAGTAATTTTTGCTATATCTTTGAAAAATGCCACCCTCCCCCTCGAAGTGCTAGGGGCGAGGTGTTTTCGGGCGAACTCTTCATTGGGTTTGGGCTGCAACGAGCCCCTTAGCGATATTTGCTATGTTTTTGAAAAACGCCACCCTCCCTCTCAAAGAGCTAGAGGCAAGTTGTTTTCGGGTGAACCCTTCATCAGGTTTGGGCTGCAATGAGCCCCTTAGCGATTTTGGCTAATTTTTGAAAAACATCACTCTCCACCTCGAAGTGCTAGGGGCGAGGTGTTTTCAGTCGATCCCTTTGTTGGGTTTGGGCTGCAATAAGCTCCATAGCAATTTTTGCTAAGTTTTTTAAAAATGCCACGCTCCGCCTCGAAGTGCTAGAGGCGAGGTGTTTTCGGGCGAACCCTTCGTTGGGTTTGGGTTGCAACGATCCCTTTAGCGATTTTTTCTAAGTTTTTGACAAACGCCACCCTCTCCCTCGAAGTGCTAGAGGCAAGGTGTTTTCGGGCGAACTCTTCATTGTGTTTGGGTTGCAACGATCCCTTTAGTAATTTTTGCTATGTCTTTGAAAAATGCCACCCTCCCCCTCGAAGTGCTAGGGGCGAGGTGTTTTCGGGCGAACTCTTCATTGGGTTTGGGCTGCAACGAGCCCCTTAGCGATATTTCCCGGGCCATCGAATAAGATTTGATTTGTTTACGAGCGTATCTTTAGACTAAGATTTTCAGAAAGAGCGAAGCAAGCCAGCCGTCTACTTTCCCAACTTAGTATTATAATGAGCCAAAGCCAGCCCAAGAATCTTTTGGTTGTGTCCTCATGGGTAGTGTCCCTTAGTTTTTAGTATATTTGAAAAACGCCACCCTCCCTCTCAAAGAGCTAGAGGCAAGTTGTTTTCGGGTGAACCCTTCATCAGGTTTGGGCTGCAATGAGCCCCTTAGCGATTTTGGCTAATATTTGAAAAACATCACTCTCCGCCTCGAAGTGCTATGGGCGAGGTGTTTTCAGTCGATCCCTTTGTTGGGTTTGGGCTGCAATAAGCTCCATAGCAATTTTTGCTAAGTTTTTTAAAAATGCAAAGCTCCGCCTCGAAGTGCTAGAGGCGAGGTGTTTTCGGGCGAACCCTTTGTTGGGTTTGGGTTGCAACGATCCCTTTAGCGATTTTTTCTAAGTTTTTGAAAAACACCACCCTCCGTCTCGAAGTGCTGGGGCAAGGTGTTTTCGGGTGAATCCTTCATCGGGTTTTGGCTGCAACGAGCCCCTTAGCGATTTTTGCTAATTTTTGAAAAAGGACACCCTCCGCCTCAAAGTGCTAGGTGCGAGGTGTTTTCGGGCGAACACTTCATTGGGTTTGGGCTGCAACGAGCCCCTTAGTGATTTTTGCTAAGTTTTTGAAAAACACCACCCTCCCTCTCGAAGTGCTAGGGGCGAGGTGTTTTCGGGCGAACTCTTCATTGGGTTTGGGCTGCAACGAGCCCCTTAGCGATTTTTGCTAAGTTTTTGAAAAATGTC
Organism: Eleusine coracana subsp. coracana; assembly: GCA_032690845.1. Classification (NCBI taxonomy): domain Eukaryota; kingdom Viridiplantae; phylum Streptophyta; class Magnoliopsida; order Poales; family Poaceae; genus Eleusine; species Eleusine coracana. The sequence goes on along the minus strand of CM064428.1, from coordinate 36,939,377 downwards.
AATCTCCCCCTCGAAGTGCTAGCGGCGAGGTGTTTTCGGGCGAACCCTTCGTTGGGTTAGGGCTGCAATGAGCCTCTTTCCAATTTTTGCTAATTTTTGAAAGATGCCACCCTCCCCCTCAAAGTGCTTGGGGCAAGGTGTTTTCGGGTGAACACTTCATTAGGTTTGGGCTGCTATGAGCCCCTTAGCGATTTTTGCTATGTTTTTGAAAAACGCCACCCTCCCACTCGAAGTGCTAGGGGTAAGGTGTTTTCGGGCGAACCCTTCGTCGGGTTTGGGCTGCAACGAGCCCCTTTGCGTTTTTTGCTAATTTTTGAAAAATGTCACTCTCCGCCTTGAAGTGCTAGGGGTGAGGTGTTTTCAGTCGATCCCTTCATTGGGTTAGTGCTGCAATAAGCTCCATAGCGATTTTTGCTAAATTTTTGCAAAATGCCACCCTCCCCCTCGAAGTGCTAGGGGCGAGGCATTTTCGGGCGAACCCTTCGTTGGGTTTGAGTTGCAACGATCCCTTTAGCGATTTTTGCCATGTTTTTGAAAAATGCCACCCTCCCCCTCGAAGTGCAAGGGGCGAGGTGTTTTCGGGCAAACCCTTCATTGGGTTTGGGCTGCAATGAGCCCCTTAGCAATTTTTGCTAATTTTTAAAAAATGCCACCCTCCCCCTCGAAGTGCTATGGGCGAGGTGTTTTCGGGCGAACCCTTCATTGGGCTGCAATGAGCCCCTTAATAATTTTTGCTAAGTTTTTGACAAACGCCACCCTCCCTCTCGAAGTGCTAGAGGCAAGGTGTTTTCGGGCGAACTCTTCGTTGTGTTTGGGTTGCAACGATCCCTTTAGTAATTTTTGCTATGTCTTTGAAAAATGCCACCCTCCCCCTCGAAGTGCTAGGGGCGAGGTGTTTTCGGGCGAACCCTTCGTTGGGTTAGGGCTGCAATGAGCCTCTTTCCAATTTTTGCTAATTTTTGAAAGATGCCACCCTCCCCCTCAAAGTGCTTGGGGCAAGGTGTTTTCGGGTGAACACTTCATTAGGTTTGGGCTGCTATGAGCCCCTTAGCGATTTTTGCTATGTTTTTGAAAAACGCCACCCTCCCACTCGAAGTGCTAGGGGTAAGGTGTTTTCGGGCGAACCCTTCGTCGGGTTTGGGCTGCAACGAGCCCCTTTGCGTTTTTTGCTAATTTTTGAAAAATGTCACTCTCCGCCTTGAAGTGCTAGGGGTGAGGTGTTTTCAGTCGATCCCTTCATTGGGTTAGTGCTGCAATAAGCTCCATAGCGATTTTTGCTAAATTTTTGCAAAATGCCACCCTCCCCCTCGAAGTGCTAGGGGCGAGGCATTTTCGGGCGAACCCTTCGTTGGGTTTGAGTTGCAACGATCCCTTTAGCGATTTTTGCCATGTTTTTGAAAAATGCCACCCTCCCCCTCGAAGTGCAAGGGGCGAGGTGTTTTCGGGCAAACCCTTCATTGGGTTTGGGCTGCAATGAGCCCCTTAGCAATTTTTGCTAATTTTTAAAAAATGCCACCCTCCCCCTCGAAGTGCTATGGGCGAGGTGTTTTCGGGCGAACCCTTCATTGGGCTGCAATGAGCCCCTTAATAATTTTTGCTAAGTTTTTGACAAACGCCACCCTCTCCCTCGAAGTGCTAGAGGCAAGGTGTTTTCGGGCGAACTCTTCGTTGTGTTTGGGTTGCAACGATCCCTTTAGTAATTTTTGCTATGTCTTTGAAAAATGCCACCCTCCCCCTCGAAGTGCTAGGGGCGAGGTGTTTTCGGGCGAACTCTTCATTGGGTTTGGGCTGCAACGAGCCCCTTAGCGATATTTGCTATGTTTTTGAAAAACGCCACCCTCCCTCTCAAAGAGCTAGAGGCAAGTTGTTTTCGGGTGAACCCTTCATCAGGTTTGGGCTGCAATGAGCCCCTTAGCGATTTTGGCTAATTTTTGAAAAACATCACTCTCCGCCTCGAAGTGCTAGGGGCGAGGTGTTTTCAGTCGATCCCTTTGTTGGGTTTGGGCTGCAATAAGCTCCATAGCAATTTTTGCTAAGTTTTTTAAAAATGCCACCCTCCGCCTCGAAGTGCTAGAGGCGAGGTGTTTTCGGGCGAACCCTTCGTTGGGTTTGGGTTGCAACGATCCCTTTAGCGATTTTTACTAAGTTTTTGAAACACGCCACCCTCTCCCTCGAAGTGCTAAAGGCAAGGTGTTTTCGGGTGAACCCTTCGTTGGGTTTGGGCTGCAATGAGCCCCTTAGCAATTTTTGCTAATTTTTGAAAAACGCCACCCTCCCCCTCGAAGTGCTAGGGGCGAGGTGTTTCCGGGCGAAACCTTTGTTGGGTTTGGACTCCAATGAGCCCCTTAGCGATTTTTGCTAATTTTTTGAAAAATGTCAATCTTCCCCCTCGAAATGCTAGGGGCGAGGTGCTTTCGGGTGAACCCTTCGTTGGGTTAGGGCAGCAATGAGCCCCTTAGCGATTTTTGCTAATTTTTTAAAAACGCCACCCTCCCCCTCGAAGTGCTAGGGGCGAGGCATTTTCGGGCGAACCCTTCGTTGGGTTTGGGTTGCAACGATCCCTTTAGCGATTTTTGCCATGTTTTTGTAAAATGCCACCCTCCCCCTCGAAGTGCAAGGGGCGAGGTGTTTTCGGGCGAACCCTTCATTGGGTTTGGGCTGCAACGAGCCCATTAGCAATTTTTGCTAATTTTTTAAAAATGCCACCCTCCCCCTCGAAGTGCTATGGGCGAGGTGTTTTTGGGCGAACCCTTCATTGGGTTTGGTCTGCAATGAGCCCCTTAATAATTTTTGCTATGTTTTTGACAAACGCCACCCTCTCCCTCGAAGTGCTAGAGGCAAGGTGTTTTCGGGCGAACTCTTCGTTGTGTTTGGGTTGCAACGATCCCTTTAGTAATTTTTGCTATGTCTTTGAAAAATGCCACCCTCCCCCTCGAAGTGCTAGGGGCGAGGTGTTTTCGGGCGAACTCTTCATTGGGTTTGGGCTGCAACGAGCCCCTTAGCGATATTTGCTATGTTTTTGAAAAACGCCACCCTCCCTCTCAAAGAGCTAGAGGCAAGTTGTTTTCGGGTGAACCCTTCATCAGGTTTGGGCTGCAATGAGCCCCTTAGCGATTTTGGCTAATTTTTGAAAAACATCACTCTCCGCCTCGAAGTGCTAGGGGCGAGGTGTTTTCAGTCAATCCCTTTGTTGGGTTTGGGCTGCAATAAGCTCCATTGCAATTTTTGCTAAGTTTTTTAAAAATGCCACGCTCCGCCTCGAAGTGCTAGAGGCGAGGTGTTTTCGGGCGAACCCTTCGTTGGGTTTGGGTTGCAACGATCCCTTTAGCGATTTTTTCTAAGTTTTTGACAAACGCCACCCTCTCCCTCGAAGTGCTAGAGGCAAGGTGTTTTCGGGCAAACCCTTCATTGGCTTTGGGCTGCAACGAGCCCCTTAGCAATTTTTGCTAATTTTTTAAAAATGTCACCCTCCCCCTCGAAGTGCTAGGGGCGAGGTGTTTTCCGGGCGAACCCTTCATTGGGTTTGGGCTGCAATGAGCCCCTTTGTAATTTTTGCTAAGTTTTTGAAAAATGCCACCCTCCCCCTCGAAGTGCTAGGGGCGAGGTGTTTTCGGGCGAACTCTTCATTGGGTTTGGGCTGCAACGAGCCCCTTAGCGATTTTTGCTAAGTTTTTGAAAATCGCCACCCTCCCACTTGAAGTGCTAGGGGCAAGGTGTTTTTGGGTGAACCCTTCCTCGGGTTTTGGGTGAACCCTTCTATGTTTTTAAAAAATGTCACCCTCCCCTCGAAATGCTAGGGGCAAGGTGTTTTCGGGCGAACCCTTCATTGGGTTAGGGCTGCAATGAGCCCCTTAGCGATTTTTGCTAGATTTTGAAAAACGCCACCCTCCCCCTCAAAGTGCTAGGGGCGAGGTGTTTTCCAGCGAACTCTTCATTGGGTTTGGGCTGCAACGAGCCCCTTAGCGTGTTTTGCTACTTTTTGAAAAACGTCACCCTCCCACTCGAAGTGCTAGGGGCTAGGTGTTTTCAGTCGAACCCTTCGTTAGGTTTGGACCTGCAATGAGCTCCTTAGCGATTTTTGCTAAGTTTTTGAAACATGCCACCCTCCCCCTCGAAGTGCTAGGGGTGTGGTATTTTCGGGCGAACCCTTCATTGGGTTTGGGCTGCAATGAGCCCCTTAGCGATTTTTGCTAATTTTTGAAAAACGCCACCCTCCCCCTCGAAGTGCTAGGGGTGAGGTGTTTTCGGGCGAAACCTTCGTTGGGTTTGGACTCCAATGAGCCCCTTAGCGATTTTTGCTAATTTTTTGAAAAATGTCAATCTCCCCCTCGAAATGCTGGGGGCAAGGTTTTTTCAGGCGAACCCTTTGTTGGGTTTGGGCTGCAATAAACCCCTTAGTGATTTTTGCTAATCTTTTAAAAATGCCTCCATCCCCCTCAAAGTGCTAGAGGCGAGGTATTTTCGGGTGAACTCTTCATTGCGTTTGGGCTGCAATGAGCTCCTTAGCGATTTTTGCTAATTTTTTGAAAAATGCCACCCTCCCTCTTGAAGTGCTAGGTGCAAGGTGTTTTCGGGCGAACCCTTCGTCGGGTTTCGGCTGCAACGAGCCCCTTAGCGATTTTTGCTAATTTTTGAAAAACTCCACGAAGTGCATGGGGCGAGGTGTTTTCAGGCGAATCCTTCATTTGGTTTGGGTTGCAATGAGCTCCATAGCGATTTTTGCTAAGTTTTTGAAAAATGTCACCCTCCCCCTCGAAGTGCTAGGGGCGAGGTGTTTTCGGGGGAACCCTTTGTTGGGTTTGGGCTGCAACGAGCCCTTTAGCGATTTTTGCTAATTTTTTAAAAATGCCACCCTCCCCTCAAAGTGCTAGGGGCGAGGTGTTTTCGGGCGAACCATTCATTGGGTTTGGGCTGCAACGAGCCCCTTAGCAATTTTTGCTAAGTTTTTGAAAAATGTCAATCTCCCCTTCGAAATTCTAGGTGCGAGATGTTTTTGGGCGAACCCTTCACTAGGTTGGGGCTGCAATGAGCCCCTTAGAGTTTTTTCTAAGTTTTGTAAAATGCCACCCTCCCCCTCGAAGTGTTAGGGGCGAGGTGTTTTCGGGCGAACACTTCATTGGTTTGGGCTGCAACGAGCCCCTTAGTGATTTTTGCTATGTTTTTGAAAACCGCCACCCTCCCTCTCGAAGTGCTAGGGGCAAGGTGTTTTCGGGCGAACCCTTCATTGGGTTTGGGACTCAACGAGGCCCTTAGCGGATTTTGCTATGGTTTTGAAAAACGCCACCCTCCCCCTCGATGTGCTAGGGGCGAGGTGTTTTCAGGCGAACTCTTCATTGGGTTTGGGCTGCAACGAGCCCCTTAGCAATTTTTGCTATGTTTTTGAAAAATGTCTCTCTCCCCCTCGAAATGCTAGGGGCAAGGTGTTTCCGGGCAAAACCTTCAATTGGTTTGGGCTGCAATGAGCCCCTTAGCGATTTTTGCTAATTTTTGAAAAATGCCACCCTCCCCCTCAAAGTGTTAGGGGCGAGGAGTTTTCGGGCGAACACTTCATTGGGTTTGGGCTCCAACGAGCCCCTTAGCGATTTTTGCTAAGTTTTTGAAAAACGCCACCCTCCCTCTCGAAGTGCTAGGGGCAAGGTGTTTTCGGGTGAACCCTTCATCGTGTTTGGGCTGCAACGAGCCCTTAGCGATTTTTGCTAATTTTTGAAAAACGTCCCCCTCCGCCTCGAAGTGCTAGGGGCGAGGTGTTTTCAGTCGAACCCTTCGTTGGGTTTGGGCTGCAACAAGCTCCATAGCGATTTTTGCCATGTTTTTTAAAAATGCCACCCTCCCCCTCGAAGTGCTAGGGGCGAGGTGTTTTCGGGCGAACCCTTTATTGGGTTTGGGCTGCAATGAGCCCTTTAGCAATTTTTGCTAATTTTTTACAAATGTCACCCTCTGCCTCGAAGTGCTAGGTGCGAGGTGTTTTCAGTCGAACCCTTCGTTGGGTTTGGGCTGCAATGAGCTCCATAGCGATTTTTGCCATGTTTTTGAAAAATGCACCCTCCTTCTCGAAGTGCTAGCGGCGAGGTGTTTTCAGGCGAACCCTTCGTGGGGTTTGGGCTGCAACGAGCCCCTTAGCGATTTTTGATAATTTTTGAAAAATGTCACCCTCCGCCTCGAAGTGCTGGGGACGAGGTGTTTTCAGTCGAACCCTTCGTTGGGTTTGGGCTGCAATGAGCTCCATAGCGATTTTAGCTAAGTTTTTGCAAAATGCCACTCTCCCCCTCGAAGTGCTAGGGGCAAGGTGTTTTCGGGCGAACCCTTCATTGGGTTTGGGTTGCAACGATCCCATTAGCGATTTTTGCTATGTTTTTCAAAAACGCCACCCTCCCCCTCGAAGTGCTAGGGGCGAGGTGTTTTCGGGCGAACTCTTCATTGGGTTTGGGCTGCAACGAGCGCCTTAGCGATTTTGCTAAGTTTTTGAAAAATGTCAATCTCCCCCTCGAAATACTAGGTGCGAGGTGTTTTCGGGGAAACCCTTCACTAGGTTAGGGCTGCAATGAGCCCCTTAGAGTTTTTTCTAAGTTTTGAAAAACGCCACCCTCCCCCTCGAAGTGTTAGGGGTGAGGTGTTTTTGGGCGAACACTTCATTGGGTTTGGGCTGCAACGAGCCCCTTAGCGATTTTTTTCTAAGTTTTTGAAAATCGCCACCCTCCCTCTCGAAGTGCTAGGGGCAAGGTGTTTTCGGGCACACCCTTCATCAGGTTTGGGCTTCAACGAGCCCCTTAGCGGATTTTGCTATGGTTTTGAAAAATGTCACCCTCCCCTCGAAGTGCTAGGACGAGGTGTTTTCGGGCGAACTGTTCATTGGGTTTGGGCTGCAACGAGCCCCTTAGTGATTTTTGCTACGTTTTTGAAAAATGTCACTCCCCCCCTCAAAATGCTAGGGGCAAGGTATTTTCGGGCGAAACCTTCGTTTGGTTAGGGCTGCAATGAGCCCCTTAGCGATATTTGCTAATTTTTGAAAAAAGCCACCCTCCCCCTCGAAGTGCTAGGGGCGAGGAGTTTTCGGGCGAACACTTCATTGGGTTTGGGCTACAATAAGCCCCTTAGCAATTTTTGCTAATTTTTGAAAAACGTCACCCTCCGCCTCGAAGTGCTGGGGGCGAGTTGTTTTTAGTCGAACCCTTCATTGGGTTTGGGCTGCAATGAGCTCCATAGTGATTTTTGCCATGTTTTTGAAAAATGCCACCCTCCCCCTCGAAGTGCTAGGGGCGAGGTGTTTTCAGTCAAACCATTCGTTGGGTTTGGGCTGCAATGAGCTCCATAGCGATTTTTGCTATGTTTTTGCAAAATGCCACTCTCCCCCTCGAAGTGCTAGGGGCGAGGTGTTTTTGGGCGAACCCTTCATTGGGTTTGGGTTGCAACAATCCCATTAGCGATTTTTGCTATGTTTTTGAAAAATGCCACCCTCCCCCTCAAAGTGCTAGGGGCGAGGTGTTTTCGAGCGAACTCTTCATTGGGTTTGGGCTCCAACGAGCCCCTTAGAGTTTTTTCTATGTTTTGAAAAACGCCAACCTCCCCCTCGAAGTGTTAGGGGCGAGGTGTTTTCGGGCGAACACTTCACTGGGTTTGGGCTTCAACGAGGCCCTTAGCGGATTTTGCTATGTTTTTGAAAAATATCACCATCCCCTCGAAGTGCTAGGGGCAAGGTGTTTTAAGGCGAACCTTCGTTGGGTTTGGGCTGCAATGAGCTCCATAGGGATTTTTGCCATGTTTTTGAAAAATGCCACCCTCCCCCTCGAAGTGCTTGGTGCGAGGTGTTTTCGGGCGAACCCTTCACTAGGTAAGGGCTGCAATGAGCCCCTTAGTGTTTTTTCTAAGTTTCGGAAAATGCCACCTAACCCTTTGTTGGGTTTGGGCTACAACGAGCTCCTTAGCAATTTTTGCTAATTTTTGAAAAATGTCACCCTCCGCCTCGAAGTGCTGGGGGCGAGTTGTTTTTAGTCGAACCCTTCATTGGGTTTGGGCTGCAATGAGCTTCATAGCGATTTTTGCCATGTTTTTGAAAAATGCCACCCTCCCACTCGAAGTGCTAGGGGCAAGGTGTTTTCAGTCGAACCATTCGTTGGGTTTGGGCTGCAATGAGCTCCATAGCGATTTTTGCTATGTTTTTGCAAAATGCCACTCTCCCTCTCGAAGTGCTAGGGGCGAGATGTTTTCGGGCGAACCCTTCGTTGGGTTTGGGTTGCAACGATCCCATTAGTGATTTTTGCTATGTTTTTGAAAAACGCCACCCTCCCCCTCGAAGTGCTAGGGGCGAGGTGTTTTCAGGCGAACCCTTTGTCGGGTTTGGACTGCAACAAGCCCCTTAGTGATTTTTGCTAAGTTTTTGAAAAATGTCACCCTCCCCCTCGAAATGCGAGGGGCGAGGTGTTTTTGGGCGAACCCTTCGTTGGGTTTGGGTTGCAATGATCCGTTTAGCAATTTTTGCTATGTTTTTGAAAAACGCCACCCTCTCCCTCGAAGTGCTAGGGGCGAGGAGTTTTCGGGCGAACTCTTCATTGGGTTTGGGCTGCAACGAGCCCCTTAGTGATTTTTGCTAAGTTTTTGAAAAATGTCACTCTCCCCCTCAAAATGCTAGGGTCGAGGTGTTTTCAGGTGAAACCTTCGTTTGGTTAGGGCTGCAATGGGCCCCTTAGCGATTTTTGCTAATTTTTGAAAAACGTCACCCTCCGCCTCGAAATACTGGGCGCGAGGTGTTTTCAGTCAAACCCTTCGTTGGGTTTGGGCTGCAATGAGCTCCATTGCGATTTTTGCCATGTTTTTGAAAAATGTCACACTCCCCCTCGAAGTGCTAGGGGCTAGGTGTTTTTGGGCAAACCCTTCGTTGGGTTTGGGCTGCAACAAGACCCTTAGCGATTTTTGCTAATTTTTGAAAAACGTCACCCTACGCCTCGAAGTACTGGGGGCGAGGTGTTTTTCCTCGAACCCTTCGTTGGGTTTGGGCTGCAATGAGCTCCATAGCGATTTTTGCCATGTTTTTGTAAAATGCCACCCTCCCCCTCGAAGTGCTAGGGGCGAGGTGTTTTCAGTCGAACCCTTCGTTGGGTTTGGGCTGCAATGAGCTCCATAGTGATTTTTGCCATGTTTTTGAAAAATGCCACCCTCCCCCTCGAAGTGCTAGGGGCAAGGTGTTTTTGGGCGAACCCTTCATTCGGTTTGGGTTGCAACGAGCCCCTTAGCAATTTTTGCTAATTTTTAAAAATGCCACCCTCCCCCTCGAAGTGCTAGGTGCGAGGTGTTTTTGGGCGAACCCTTCATTGGATTTCGGCTGCAATGAGCCCCATAGCAATTTTTGCTAATTTTTAAAAAATGTCACCCTCCGCCTCAAAGTGCTAGGGGCGAGGTGTTTTCAGTCGAACCCTTCGTTGGGTTTGGGCTGCAATGAGCTCCATAGCTTTTTTGCCATGTTTTTGAAAAATGCCACCTGCCCCCTCAAAGTGCTAGGGGCAAAGTGTTTTCGGGCGAACCCTTCGTTGGGTTTGGGCTGCAACGAGCCCCTTAGCGATTTTTGCTAATTTTTGTAAAACGTCACCCTCCGCCTCGAAATGCTGGGGGCGAGGTGTTTTCAGTCGAACCCTTCGTTGGGTTTGGGCTGCAATGAGCTCCATAGCGATTTTTGCTAAGTTTTTGGAAAATGCCACCCGCCCACTCGAAGTGCTAGGGGCGAGGTGTTTTCGGGCGAACCCTTCATTGGGTTTGGGTTGCAACGATCCCATTAGCGATTGCTATGTTTTTGAAAAACGCCACCCTCCCCCTAAAAGTGCTAGGGGCGAGGAGTTTTCGGGCGAACACTTCATTTGGTTTGGGCTGCGACGAGCCCCTTAGCGATTTTTGTTATGTTTTTGAAAAATGCCACCCTCCCTCTCGAAGTGCTAGGGGCAAGGTGTTTTCGGGTGAACCCTTCGTCAGGCTTGGGCTGCAACGAGCCCCTGAGTGATTTTTGCTAATTTTTGAAAAACGTCACCCTCCGCCTCGAAGTACTAGGGGCGAGGTGTTTTTCCTCGAACCCTTCGTTGGGTTTGGGCTGCAATGAGCTCCATAGCGATTTTTGCCATGTTTTTGTAAAATGCCACCCTCCCCCTCGAAGTGCTAGGGGCGAGGTGTTTTCAGTCGAACCCTTCGTTGGGTTTGGGCTGCAATGAGCTCTATAGTGATTTTTGCCATGTTTTTGAAAAATGCCACCCTCCCCCTCGAAGTGCTAGGGGCAAGGTGTTTTTGGGCGAACCCTTCATTCGGTTTGGGTTGCAACGAGCCCCTTAGCAATTTTTGCTAATTTTTAAAAATGCCACCCTCCCCCTCGAAGTGCTAGGTGCGAGGTGTTTTTGGGCGAACCCTTCATTGGATTTCGGCTGCAATGAGCCCCATAGCAATTTTTGCTAATTTTTAAAAAATGTCACCCTCCGCCTCAAAGTGCTAGGGGCGAGGTGTTTTCAGTCGAACCCTTCGTTGGGTTTGGGCTGCAATGAGCTCCATAGCTTTTTTGCCATGTTTTTGAAAAATGCCACCTGCCCCCTCAAAGTGCTAGGGGCAAAGTGTTTTCGGGCGAACCCTTCGTTGGGTTTGGGCTGCAACGAGCCCCTTAGCGATTTTTGCTAATTTTTGTAAAATGTCACCCTCCGCCTCGAAATGCTGGGGGCGAGGTGTTTTCAGTCGAACCCTTCGTTGGGTTTGGGCTGCAATGAGCTCCATAGCGATTTTTGCTAAGTTTTTGTAAAATGCCACCCGCCCACTCGAAGTGCTAGGGGCGAGGTGTTTTCGGGCGAACCCTTCATTGGGTTTGGGTTGCAACGATCCCATTAGCGATTGCTATGTTTTTGAAAAACGCCACCCTCCCCCTAAAAGTGCTAGGGGCGAGGAGTTTTCGGGCGAACACTTCATTTGGTTTGGGCTGCGACGAGCCCCTTAGCGATTTTTGTTATGTTTTTGAAAAATGCCACCCTCCCTCTCGAAGTGCTAGGGGCAAGGTGTTTTCGGGTGAACACTTCGTCAGGCTTGGGCTGCAATGAGCCCCTGAGCGATTTTTGCTAATTTTTGAAAAACGTCACCCTCCGCCTCGAAGTGCTAGGGGCGAGGTGTTTTCAGTCGAACCCTTCGTTGGGTTTGGGCTGCTATGAGCTCCATAGCGATTTTTGCCAAGTTTTTGAAAAATGCCGCCCTCCCCCTCGAAGTGCTAGGGGCGAGGTGTTTTCAGGGGAACCCTTTATTGGGTTTGGGCTGCAACGAGCCCCTTAGCAATTTTTGCTAATTTTTTAAAAATGCCACCCTCCACCTTGAAGTGCTAGGGGCGAGGTGTTTTCGGGCGAACCCTTCATTGGGTTTGGGCTGCAATGAGCCCCTTAGTAATTTTTGCTAATTTTTTAAAAATGTCACCCTCCGCCTCGAAGTGCTAGGGGCGAGGTGTTTTTGGGCGAACCCTTCGTTGGGTTTGGGTTGCAATGATCCGTTTAGCAATTTTTGCTATATTTTTGAAAAACGCCACCCTCTCCCTTGAAGTGCTAGGGGCGAGGAGTTTTCGGGCGAACTCTTCATTGGGTTTGGGCTGCAACGAGCCCCTTAGTGATTTTTGCCATGTTTTTGAAAAATGTCACTCTCCCCCTCAAAATTGTTGGGTTTGGGCTGCAACGAGCCCCTTAGCAATTTTTGCTAATTTTTTAAAAATGCCACCCTCCACCTTGAAGTGCTAGGGGCGAGGTGTTTTCGGGCGAACCATTCATTGGGTTTGGGCTGCAATGAGCCCCTTAGTAATTTTTGCTAATTTTTTAAAAATGTCACCCTCCGCCTCGAAGTGCTAGGGGCAAGGTGTTTTCAGTCAAACCCTTCGTTGGGTTTGGGCTGCAATGAGCTCCATTGCGATTTTTGCCATGTTTTTGAAAAATGTCACACTCCCCCTCGAAGTGCTAGGGGCTAGGTGTTTTTGGGCAAACCCTTCGTTGGGTTTGGGCTGCAATGAGCTCCATAGCGATTTTTGCCATGTTTTTGTAAAATGCCACCCTCCCCCTCGAAGTGCTAGGGGCGAGGTGTTTTCAGTCGAACCCTTCGTTGGGTTTGGGCTGCAATGAGCTCCATAGTGATTTTTGCCATGTTTTTGAAAAATGCCACCCTCCCCCTCGAAGTGCTAGGGGCTAGGTGTTTTTGGGCAAACCCTTCGTTGGGTTTGGGCTGCAACAAGACCCTTAGCGATTTTTGCTAATTTTGGAAAAGCGTCACCCTCCGCCTCGAAGTACTGGGGGCGAGGTGTTTTTACTCGAACCCTTCGTTGGGTTTGGGCTGCAATGAGCTCCATAGCGATTTTTGCCATGTTTTTGTAAAATGCCACCCTCCCCCTCGAAGTGCTAGGGGCGAGGTGTTTTCAGTCGAACCCTTCGTTGGGTTTGGGCTGCAATGAGCTCCATAGTGATTTTTGCCATGTTTTTGAAAAATGCCACCCTCCCCCTCGAAGTGCTAGGGGCTAGGTGTTTTTGGGCAAACCCTTCGTTGGGTTTGGGCTGCAACAAGACCCTTAGCGATTTTTGCTAATTTTTGAAAAACGTCACCCTCCGCCTCGAAGTACTGGGGGCGAGGTGTTTTTACTCGAACCCTTCGTTGGGTTTGGGCTGCAATGAGCTCCATAGCGATTTTTGCCATGTTTTTGTAAAATGCCACCCTCCCCCTCGAAGTGCTAGGGGCGAGGTGTTTTCAGTCGAACCCTTCGTTGGGTTTGGGCTGCAATGAGCTCCATAGTGATTTTTGCCATGTTTTTGAAAAATGCCACCCTCCCCCTCGAAGTGCTAGGGGCAAGGTGTTTTTGGGCGAACCCTTCATTCGTTTTCGGCTGCAACGAGCCCCTTAGCAATTTTTGCTAATTTTTAAAAATGCCACCCTCCCCCTCGAAGTGCTAGATGCGAGGTGTTTTTGGGCGAACCCTTCATTGGGTTTCGGCTGCAATGAGCCCCATAGCAATTTTTGCTAATTTTTAAAAAATGTCACCCTCCGCCTCAAAGTGCTAGGGGCGAGGTGTTTTCAGTCGAACCCTTCGTTGGGTTTGGGCTGCAATGAGCTCCATAGCTTTTTTGCCATGTTTTTGAAAAATGCCACCCGCCCCCTCAAAGTGCTAGGGGCAAAGTGTTTTCGGGCGAACCCTTCGTTGGGTTTGGGCTGCAACGAGCCCCTTAGCGATTTTTGCTAATTTTTGTAAAACGTCACCCTCCGCCTCGAAATGCTGGGGGCGAGGTGTTTTCAGTCGAACCCTTCGTTGGGTTTGGGCTGCAATGAGCTCCATAGCGATTTTTGCTAAGTTTTTGTAAAATGCCACCCTCCCCCTCGAAGTGCTAGGGGCGAGGTGTTTTCAGGTGAACCCTTCATTGGGTTTGGGTTGCAACGATCCCATTAGCGATAGCTATGTTTTTGAAAAACGCCACCCTCCCCCTAAAAGTGCTAGGGGCGAGGAGTTTTCGGGCGAACACTTCATTTGGTTTGGGCTGCGACGAGCCCCTGAGCGATTTTTGTTATGTTTTTGAAAAATGCCACCCTCCCTCTCGAAGTGTAGGGGCAAGGTGTTTTCGGGTGAACCCTTCGTCGGGCTTGGGCTGCAACGAGCCCCTGAGCGATTTTTGCTAATTTTTGAAAAACGTCACCCTCCGCCTCGAAGTGCTAGGGGCGAGGTGTTTTCAGTCGAACCCTTCGTTGGGTTTGGGCTGCTATGAGCTCCATAGCGATTTTTGCCAAGTTTTTGAAAAATGCCGCCCTCCCCCTCGAAGTGCTAGGGGCGAGGTGTTTTCGGGGGAACCCTTTATTGGGTTTGGGCTGCAACGAGCCCCTTAGCAATTTTTGCTAATTTTTTAAAAATGCCACCCTCCACCTTGAAGTGCTAGGGGCGAGGTGTTTTCGGGCGAACCTTTCATTGGGTTTGGGCTGCAATGAGCCCCTTAGTAATTTTTGCTAATTTTTTAAAAATGTCACCCTCCGCCTCGAAGTGCTAGGGGCGAGGTGTTTTTGGGCGAACCCTTCGTTGGGTTTGGGTTGCAATGATCCGTTTAGCAATTTTTGCTATGTTTTTCAAAAACGCCACCCTCTCCCTCGAAGTGCTAGGGGCGAGGAGTTTTCGGGCGAACTCTTCATTGGGTTTGGGCTGCAACGAGCCCCTTAGTGATTTTTGCTAAGTTTTTGAAAAATGTCACTCTCCCCCTCAAAATTGTTGGGTTTGGGCTGCAACGAGCCCCTTAGCAATTTTTGCTAATTTTTTAAAAATGCCACCCTCCACCTTGAAGTGCTAGGGGCGAGGTGTTTTCGGGCGAACCCTTCATTGGGTTTGGGCTGCAATGAGCCCCTTAGTAATTTTTGCTAATTTTTTAAAAATGTCACCCTCCGCCTCGAAGTGCCAGGGGCAAGGTGTTTTCAGTCAAACCCTTCGTTGGGTTTGGGCTGCAATGAGCTCCATTGCGATTTTTGCCATGTTTTTGAAAAATGTCACACTCCCCCTCGAAGTGCTAGGGGCTAGGTGTTTTTGGGCAAACCCTTCGTTGGGTTTGGGCTGCAACAAGACCCTTAGCGATTTTTGCTAATTTTTGAAAAGCGTCACCCTCCGCCTCGAAGTACTGGGGGCGAGGTGTTTTTACTTGAACCCTTCGTTGGGTTTGGGCTGCAATGAGCTCCATAGCGATTTTTGCCATGTTTTTGTAAAATGCCACCCTCCCCCTCGAAGTGCTAGGGGCGAGGTGTTTTCAGTCGAACCCTTCGTTGGGTTTGGGCTGCAATGAGCTCCATAGTGATTTTAGCCATGTTTTTGAAAAATGTCACCCTCCCCCTCGAAGTGCTAGGGGCAAGGTGTTTTTGGGCGAACCCTTCGTTCGGTTTGGGCTGCAACGAGCCCCTTAGCAATTTTTGCTAATTTTTAAAAATGCCACCCTCCCCCTCGAAGTGCTAGGGGCGAGGTGTTTTCAGTCGAACCCTTCGTTGGGTTTGGGCTGCAATGAGCTCCATAGCTTTTTTGCCATGTTTTTGAAAAATGCCACCCGCCCCCTCAAAGTGCTAGGGGCAAAGTGTTTTTGGGCGAACCCTTCATTGGGTTTGGGCTGCAACGAGCCCCTTAGCGATTTTTGCTAATTTTTGTAAAACGTCACCCTCCGCCTCGAAATGCTGGGGGCGAGGTGTTTTCAGTCGAACCCTTCGTTGGGTTTGGGCTGCAATGAGCTCCATAGCGATTTTTGCTAAGTTTTTGCAAAATGCCACCCTCCCCCTCGAAGTGCTAGGGGCGAGGTGTTTTCGGGCGAACCCTTCATTGGGTTTGGGTTGCAACGATCCCATTAGCGATTGCTATGTTTTTGAAAAACGCCACCCTCCCCCTAAAAGTGCTAGGGGCGAGGAGTTTTCGAGCGAACACTTCATTTGGTTTGGGCTGCGACGAGCCCCTTAGCGATTTTTGTTATGTTTTTGAAAAATGCCACCCTCCCTCTCGAAGTGCTAGGGGCAAGGTGTTTTCGGGTGAACCCTTCGTCGGGCTTGGGCTGCAACGAGCCCCTGAGCGATTTTTGCTAATTTTTGAAAAACGTCACCCTCCGCCTCGAAGTGCTAGGGGCGAGGTGTTTTCAGTCGAACCCTTCGTTGGGTTTGGGCTGCTATGAGCTCCATAGCGATTTTTGCCAAGTTTTTGAAAAATGCCGCCCTCCCCCTCGAAGTGCTAGGGGCGAGGTGTTTTCGGGGGAACCCTTTATTGGGTTTGGGCTGCAACGAGCCCCTTAGCAATTTTTGCTAATTTTTTAAAAATGCCACCCTCCACCTTGAAGTGCTAGGGGCGAGGTGTTTTCGGGCGAACCTTTCATTGGGTTTGGGCTGCAATGAGCCCCTTAGTAATTTTTGCTAATTTTTTAAAAATGTCACCCTCCGCCTCGAAGTGCTAGGGGCGAGGTGTTTTTGGGCGAACCCTTCGTTGGGTTTGGGTTGCAATGATCCGTTTAGCAATTTTTGCTATGTTTTTCAAAAACGCCACCCTCTCCCTCGAAGTGCTAGGGGCGAGGAGTTTTCGGGCGAACTCTTCATTGGGTTTGGGCTGCAACGAGCCCCTTAGTGATTTTTGCTAAGTTTTTGAAAAATGTCACTCTCCCCCTCAAAATTGTTGGGTTTGGGCTGCAACGAGCCCCTTAGCAATTTTTGCTAATTTTTTAAAAATGCCACCCTCCACCTTGAAGTGCTAGGGGCGAGGTGTTTTCGGGCGAACCCTTCATTGGGTTTGGGCTGCAATGAGCCCCTTAGTAATTTTTGCTAATTTTTTAAAAATGTCACCCTCCGCCTCGAAGTGCCAGGGGCAAGGTGTTTTCAGTCAAACCCTTCGTTGGGTTTGGGCTGCAATGAGCTCCATTGCGATTTTTGCCATGTTTTTGAAAAATGTCACACTCCCCCTCGAAGTGCTAGGGGCTAGGTGTTTTTGGGCAAACCCTTCGTTGGGTTTGGGCTGCAACAAGACCCTTAGCGATTTTTGCTAATTTTTGAAAAGCGTCACCCTCCGCCTCGAAGTACTGGGGGCGAGGTGTTTTTACTTGAACCCTTCGTTGGGTTTGGGCTGCAATGAGCTCCATAGCGATTTTTGCCATGTTTTTGTAAAATGCCACCCTCCCCCTCGAAGTGCTAGGGGCGAGGTGTTTTCAGTCGAACCCTTCGTTGGGTTTGGGCTGCAATGAGCTCCATAGTGATTTTAGCCATGTTTTTGAAAAATGTCACCCTCCCCCTCGAAGTGCTAGGGGCAAGGTGTTTTTGGGCGAACCCTTCGTTCGGTTTGGGCTGCAACGAGCCCCTTAGCAATTTTTGCTAATTTTTAAAAATGCCACCCTCCCCCTCGAAGTGCTAGGGGCGAGGTGTTTTCAGTCGAACCCTTCGTTGGGTTTGGGCTGCAATGAGCTCCATAGCTTTTTTGCCATGTTTTTGAAAAATGCCACCCGCCCCCTCAAAGTGCTAGGGGCAAAGTGTTTTTGGGCGAACCCTTCATTGGGTTTGGGCTGCAACGAGCCCCTTAGCGATTTTTGCTAATTTTTGTAAAACGTCACCCTCCGCCTCGAAATGCTGGGGGCGAGGTGTTTTCAGTCGAACCCTTCGTTGGGTTTGGGCTGCAATGAGCTCCATAGCGATTTTTGCTAAGTTTTTGCAAAATGCCACCCTCCCCCTCGAAGTGCTAGGGGCGAGGTGTTTTCGGGCGAACCCTTCATTGGGTTTGGGTTGCAACGATCCCATTAGCGATTGCTATGTTTTTGAAAAACGCCACCCTCCCCCTAAAAGTGCTAGGGGCGAGGAGTTTTCGAGCGAACACTTCATTTGGTTTGGGCTGCGACGAGCCCCTTAGCGATTTTTGTTATGTTTTTGAAAAATGCCACCCTCCCTCTCGAAGTGCTAGGGGCAAGGTGTTTTCGGGTGAACCCTTCGTCGGGCTTGGGCTGCAACGAGCCCCTGAGCGATTTTCGCTAATTTTTGAAAAACGTCACCCTCCGCCTCGAAGTGCTAGGGGCGAGGTGTTTTCAGTCGAACCCTTCGTTGGGTTTGGGCTGCTATGAGCTCCATAGCGATTTTTGCCAAGTTTTTGAAAAATGCCGCCCTCCCCCTCGAAGTGCTAGGGGCGAGGTGTTTTCGGGGGAACCCTTTATTGGGTTTGGGCTGCAACGAGCCCCTTAGCAATTTTTGCTAATTTTTTAAAAATGCCACCCTCCACCTTGAAGTGCTAGGGGCGAGGTGTTTTCGGTCGAACCCTTCATTGGGTTTGGGCTGCAATGAGCCCCTTAGTAATTTTTGCTAATTTTTTAAAAATGTCACCCTCCGCATCGAAGTGCTAGGGGCGAGGTGTTTTTGGGCGAACCCTTCGTTGGGTTTGGGTTGCAATGATCCGTTTAGCAATTTTTGCTATGTTTTTGAAAAACGCCACCCTCTCCCTCGAAGTGCTAGGGGCGAGGAGTTTTCGGGCGAACTCTTCATTGGGTTTGGGCTGCAACGAGCCCTTTAGTGATTTTTGCTAAGTTTTTGAAAAATGTCACTCTCCCCCTCAAAATTGTTGGGTTTGGGCTGCAACGAGCCCCTTAGCAATTTTTGCTAATTTTTTAAAAATGCCACCCTCCACCTTGAAGTGCTAGGGGCGAGGTGTTTTCGGGCGAACCCTTCATTGGGTTTGGGCTGCAATGAGCCCCTTAGTAATTTTTGCTATTTTTTAAAAATGTCACCCTGCCGCCTCGAAGTGCCAGGGGCAAGGTGTTTTCAGTCAACCCTTCGTTGGGTTTGGGCTGCAATGAGCTCCATTGCGATTTTTGCCATGTTTTTGAAAAATGTCACAACTCCCCCTCGAAGGTGCTAGGGGCTAGGTGTTTTGGGGCAAACCCTTCGTTGGGTTTGGGCTGCAACAAGACCCTTAGCGATTTTTGCTAATTTTTGAAAAGCGTCACCCTCCGCCTCGAAGTACTGGGGGCGAGGTGTTTTTACTTGAACCCTTCGTTGGGTTTGGGC